>CM065720.1:10430548-10503048 GCA_033310375.1 Conus canariensis
ATACAAATAGTAAGAGCAGAGATCCCCGCATGGTAAGTTTTTGAGAATCAGCATAATTCTCTGACTAAATGTTAAGGAAATCACTCTGGGAGTTGTAGGTTGTGACTAATTTAGTGTGATCCAAACTCATTAAGAACTGTAAGAATTAAGATTTTCCTGATTTTTAAGTACAAGTTAGGTCAAAAAGAAAAAAAAGAAGGTGGAGGGGTGGGGTGGTGAGGGGAGTGGTGGGGGGGTGTTGAGGCTAAGGTGATCCGATGACTGTAATTTTTCTGCGGATCTTAAATTTTTTTGTCTTTTTTTTTTCTGTATGGTTAAAGGGAAAAAAAAAAGAGGTTTAAGAAATGAATTGGTCAACAGTGGTTCTTCCACATTACTTATCAGCCATCGAATATTGAGAGAAGAGGTAATTTTTTATTCCATCTCCGGTTGCTTTCCTTTGTGAGGGCTCTGGAAATAAACTAGAGAGCATTTTCCTCCTGTTCTCTTTTGCACAGGTCTGTTAACCCTCTCCTTCGTTTCATCTGAGATTTGTGGCAACAACTGCATGAATGTAACTTGTTGGGCAGTGAGTAAAGACGAAAGTTACCATGAGAAAGTGTGTGTGATTTTGTGTTAACCTTTTCCAACTCCCAGTCAGTACTGCTAGGTTTGCTCATTTCTTTTCGTTGAATTCATCACCCTGAATCCCGTCCTAATGTGAATGTGCTCATTGTTACATTGTGTGCCTTGATTCAATAACGTGTGATTCCGTGAATTTGAGCGGGCCAGAGAGGCGTCAGCAGAATCCGGTTGATACACAAAGAGATAACACTATTAACAGTGCAGTCTGGGTTTGCATCATCCTCTGCATCCTGTTGTGGCTGCTTGTTCTGGGAACTCGGTATTTTTGTAGAGGCACATTTTTCCTCTGAAAGACTCGTAGACTAGCTGAGTGCCACTGGAACATTCATCACTGAATGTGATCTTTTTCTAATCATTTTTCTGCTTTCTTATGATCATGTTTTTGCTGTATCTAGACTGAGATGCAGAGACCAGGATTAGAGAGAGATTCAAAAGAAAGAAAAAGGGAAACCAGGGAGAGATTTGTAGAAACTGAGAGAATGGGATGGTGGGACAATGATACTGTTCTGATTACAATACGTAGTCTGTGTGTGTTAGTCTTGCTTGATTTTGTGGCTTAGTCCCTCAAATTCATTGGCATGTTTTTAAGACCAGTTCTGAGAAATAGTGTCAATATAATGTAGAGTGCAAGACAGCAGATAAAAGAAAAAGTTCTGCATGAAACATAATGCATACATGGGACAGCAATGGAAAAGCTGCCTACTTATGAAAATAGCTGCTTAGTGATAACCTAGGGAATTAATGCACATTTTATTTAGGATAAAAGCAACTAAAACAGGACCCCCCCTTTATATTATATATATATAATGAAAATGGTGACATTGAAGGTGATGAAGAATCAGTTATACTGATCATTACAAACAGTAACAGCAGAGATCCCCCCATGGTAAGTTTTTTTAGAATCAGCATGATTTGAACTCTGACTAAATGTTAAGGAAATCACTCTGGAATTGTAGGTTGTGACTAATTTAGTGTGATCTAAACATCATTAAGAACTATAAGAATTTGCTGATGTTTAAATACAAGTTAGGTTAAAATGAAAAAAAAGGGTGGAGGGGGTGTGTGTGTGGGGGGGGGGGGGGGGGGGGGGGGATTGAGGCTAAGGTGATCCAATGACTGTAATTTTTCTGCGGATCCTTAAGTTTTTTTTTGTATGGTTAAAGGGGAAAAAAAAGAGGTTAAAGAGATGAATTGCTCAACAGTGGTTCTTCCACATTATTTATTACAAATATTAGCCGTCGAATATTAAAAGAGGAGGTAATTTTTATTCCATCTCCAGTTGCTTTCCTTCGTGATGGCTCTGGAAATATACTAGAGAGCATCTTCCTCCTTTCCCCAAAGTTGGAGTATGGCTGCCTTTTTAATGGCAGGATAAAAAATGGTCATACACACAAAACGCCACTCCCTTTTTTTTTGTAAATGGGATTAATCCTTGCCTGTCTTTTCAGGCAGTGTCTGCAGGAGTATCAGCCTGCGTATGCAGAAAAAAAAAGAAGAAAACTAGAGAGCATCTTCCTCCTGATCTCCTTTGCATCTCTTAACACTCTCCTTCTTAGGTCCATCCTGCCTCTCCTTTACCATAATTTGCTTTTAATCACACACAAAATGTGAGTCGAAACAAGCTATTGCCTTTCTTTTTGTAATTTATTATGAATTTGTGTTTATTACATGTCTTTTTCTGTAGAAAAAATAAACCTCTTTGTAAAAGAGAATTTAAGTAAAGTGCAACAGGTGTGTTGTATTTCCATGATTCTTGTAAAAAAAAGAAATGTGTCAAGAGACATTTTTTGTTTGATGGTATGTCACAGGTCTAATTGTTATGGTCAATTGTCGGAATGTCAAATGGGTGACAAGGCTGCAGATCTTCATCACCTCCTCCAAACTTCTGGCTCTTGCCATTATCATCATCATTGGATTTGTCTACATTGGTCAAGGTAATGCGTTTTTCTTACCTGCTCTCCTCACCTGTAATTTGTTTAGTGGGTCGGTCTAAAGATGGTGAAGGTATAATTCTTTATCGACTGCTAGCCACATTTAAGTTGGGAATTCTGTCAAAGTTGTTTACATAGTTAGATGAATTCTGCCATTGCTGATGTAATGTGAAATGTGCGCTTGAATGTGTAGTAAATTCTATGAGGAAATAGAAAATGAGATATAAGATTAATCAGAAGTCGTAATTTATAAACTTCATGATTGATGCCTGGGGTTATAGTTCATGGGAAAGTTTGTTCTTTTTAATTACGCATAACCAATTTCCTCATTGAAAAATGAAAAAGATTCTTAGCCAGTTAATGAGAAACTATGGAACCTGTGGATTATGATCATCAGAAGTCCTGAAAAGATTGGTCTTCAAAGAGAGGAAGTCCATGCTGAGAGGTAAAAAAAAAAAAAAGGATTTAAACAAGCACAGAAATTTTCAGAAAAGGGGGAAGTTTGTTGATTCAAAGGGTCTTTATTGAGAGGTTTTTCTGTGTGAATGCTGACTGTATGTACTATGGACTTTGAACAGAGAACATGTTGATCAAATTGTTACGTATCCCAAGTAAACGACAGTGACCATTTGCTTCTTTGATTTAATATTTACAGGTCCTTTGTATCGTATTTTGCTGCTGTCTATTACGTTGACAAGAAAAAAGAAAATTTTGTTGGCCAGGATATATTTTTATGCATGAAAATGATGTGAAAGCAAGAGAATGGTTTCAGAGAGTGCATATTGTGTACATTGTTTCTGATAAGAAAAATGCTGTGGAAGTCATCCATTGATTCCTTTATTTAGTATTGTGCAATATTTCTTCCTTTTTTTAGGACTGCAACGTTAATGTGTTGTATGTTTCTTTGCTGTAGATGATTTGTTCACTTGTTCATGTTTTCTTGCAGGAAATGTGGAATCGTTTGAAGACCCCTTCACAGATTCTGATTACAGTGGAGGGGCCATTGCTCTGTCGTTCTATTCTGGATTCTGGGCATACAGCGGATGGTGAGTAACTGGTGCTGATGAGGACCTGACCTGTGTATGACAGTGAAGGTCTGCACCTGTTGCTGTGTTTTACTCATTATTTTGCATTTAATTTTAATGCATTTGATTAATCCTCCACATGGCACTAACTTATGCTGACTGTCTAAAAGTGTATGGAATGAACAATAAAAGCATTGACTTATGCTTGCTAGCTAAAATATATGGAATGAGCAAGTCAGTGCAATGACTTATGCTGACTAACTAAAAGTGTGTGGAACGAACAAGTGAGCTGACCCTCAGGGATGAGACCAGCAGGCTGGCTTCCATCAAGGGAGGTCTTGTACTGATCATAATGTCTCACTGAGGATCACAGAAGAGTGATCATTGGCATGGAATTCTTCTCTCCTCCTTGACTTTGTACAATGTGAACATTTCATTTCGTTGAGGTATTCATTTTGATCTAGCCATTCCATTTTGAACAATAACAACTGTATGCCAGTGAATGGGTTAACATTATGAACATTTGGTGGCATTGAGACCATTCACCCTGAAACAATACCTTGTTCAGATTGAACAAACCTAAAACAGGTGATGCACTGAAAATACGAATGGGTCTCTTTTGCAGAGACGGCTAGTACCAAGAGAAAATGTAGTGTGTTCGACGTCAGTTTTTTATTTTGCTGTTTGTTTTAGGTGGGCCATATGATTTTTTTTTTCTCATTTAGTTTCGTGTTACTTTGATTTTCAGGAGTTACCTGAACTTTTTGACGGAGGAGCTGGTAGAACCTCACAAGTGAGTTAAAATTTCTTACCATGCACGAAACATAGAAAAGCCCTTGAGTGATTCTCTCTTTTTAACGGCATGTTTTATTTTTTAATGAGTGAAATAGTGCTGTATTTCATACTTACTTCATGTCTTCAAGGGGAAAAGGGAAATGTATATGATTATAGACAGACATTTGTGTCTGTTGGTAAATTTTTCAGTCCATAGGATTTTGATGGAAGTTAGACTGAAATAAAATGAACTTCTCTATCTTTCTTTGATAGTGTTTGGTTTGGACTCTGAAATAAACAGTTATATAACTGGTTTCAAGAGATCACTGGAGAACAGAGAGGTATTAGTGAATGTTAATTAGTTCATGTTGCTTTGAACTAGCGTTTGTTCATGTTGACATCATCCCTCCTCGTGTACAAACATGAAATATATTGAGATGTTTAAAGATCTCTTCAAAGTGGGGTGATGGCAAGTGGAAAATGAAACATAAAAGCAAAAATAGAATCACTGAGCTAGCTGCCAAATAAAGGAACAATTAAGTTAGAAAGGACACAATGCGTTTTGACCTATTGGGTCTTCTTCAGGCAGGAGAAACAACACTCAAAACATGGAAATAAGGCACAAGTCTCTTCTCTCTTTGATCTGGGTGCAAAGAGCGGCATGGGTGAAAAACAAACTGCAGAGTGAGACTGAAGAGAAGAGGGAGGAGGCTGGAGGAAAGAAGATACCGATTGAAATGATGATAATATAAGAAGGACAAAAATGATAGTAATAAAGATGTTAATAATAATAATGATAACAACTATAATGATAACGATAATAGTAATGATAATAATGATGCAGGAGGAGGAGGAGGAAGAAGCAGGTTAGGAATACTTACAAGAGTAATGATAATAACGATAATATAGACATTGGGAAACATAGCTTGATTTAATTTAGGAAATCATGACACTGCTTCTACTACTACTACTACTACTACTGATAATAGTAGCGATAATAGTACCAAAAAAATTGTGACGAAGATGAAAGTGGGAAGACAGTAATACAAAATCTAAGAAGCATAACAATTTAGAAAATCCAAAAGGAATAAGTTCATCTTAAAGTATGAAAAGTAAGTATGAGGGAGATCATTATCATCATCATCATCATCATCATTGTAATAATAGTAATGATAATTTTACTACTACTGCTGCTGCTGCTGCTACTACTACTACTACATACTGATAAATAAATTAAGCTAGTAATGATAGTAATGATGATAGTAACAACAGTAGCAATAAATGATAAGAAGGTGGAAAGAAATGTTACTGGTAAGTAAGAAGCTAAGAGTACTGTTGAAACAGAAAAACGTGGGCTAAAAAGAAGAAAGAAACATACGTAAAAGAAGAAGCATATGCATTTGAAAATCAGAGTAAGAAAAGGGCATGAATAGATACCATACGTAAAAGAAGCATATATAGAATTTGAAAATCAGAGTAAGAAAAGGGGATGAATAGATAACTAAGCAGAGAATAGGATGATAAGGAAACTAAAGATGGTGGAGGAAGGAGAGAAGAGAATGTAGCTCTTTACCGAAACATTTCTTTTGCAGAATCGAATATATGTGTGTTTTTACTGCGCAGATCAAGGACAAAAGTCTTGAAACAGAATCGGATATGATCACGCTGAAAATGTGAAATGGAAAATTTGTTTTGGAAGCCTTCAATTTTGTGTAGAAAGGAAGAGAGCACAGACGTATAAAAAGAATACACCAATTTTGAGTGCAGATATCCAGACTCAAGGTCTGACCAGGACTTTGGGCTAACTTGCAGGTCAGACATCTGTTAAGCTGTAGCCACGAGACCCTCTTCTTGGATTCTTTCATCTTAATCATGAATTCATTTGTCCATCAGCTTCGAATCATGCGCAGTGTGGTCTCGAATTTAGCGGATGTGGTGTAGTGTATATGGACTAGTCCGTACACAGTGACACCTCTTTGATGAAACTGAAACTGAAGCAGATATACAGTGTTCACTCATTGTGCGGGTTGTGACTGTGCAGAAATCTTCCTCGGGCGATCATGATCTCCATGTGCACCATTATCCTGGTGTACCTGGTGGCCAACGTGGCCTACCTGGGAGTCCTGAGTCCGCGGCAGATGACCCAGTCTACTGCTGTTGCTGTTGTAAGTATCCATGTGTGGGCATGGGTGTGAGTGTGTAAGAGAGAGTTAACTGGACACAAATGTGGCATACCCGGGTATATTGACACAGCAGAAGACTTCTGCTGTCCTAGCCAACAAATAGCCGTGTGTAAAATCCATCATTTTCAGACTTATTTATTCACCTCTGTGCATAGATGTGTGGGTGCATGTGTGTGTGTGAGAAAGAGACAGAGAGAGGGGTTAGCATTTGTGTAATGATTTTCTGAGAGTCTTGAACAGCTTTTTTTTTTTTTTTTTGTCTTTTATTCCTTTTGTTTTTGAGTTGTGAAGTATAGAAATGTTGAGATGTAAAGGCAATTAATTGTCTGATGGGTGTTCACATTTGATGGGTCATATTCAAGACAAACTTTCTGATTGGTGTTCACATTTGATGGGTTGTACTCAAGACAAACTTTCTGATTGGTGTTCACATTTGATGAGTCATATTCTTTCTTTCTTTTCATATTCATGATAGATTTTAGTTTCAGCCAGATGAACAATTGATTTTTTTTTTTCAGTTTTATGCTCTTTTTTTTTTTCAGACCTTTGCAGAGCATACAATGGGAGTGATGCATTGGCTGATGCCCATTCTGATTGGAATCTCTGTGCTGGGCACCATCAATGGCACCATTTTGTCTATGTCAAGGTCAGTGGTGGTGGTCTTAAAAAAAAAAAAAAATTACATTGGTTTGGTTGTTCATCGGTGTGCTTCATCTATAGATTATCTTTTTGACGTGCATTGTGAATGATGTACAGTTGTAACTATGCGAGTGTGTATATGCATACTTATTCATGTACAACTGTGTAAGGAGAACAGCGCACGCACACACACATACACACTTTATCTATGTATCTATATCTATATGTGTATCTACCTCTCTCTCTCTCCTTCAAAATTTGTGGCTAAGGATATTTTTGGCAGCTTTACAATAAAGAAGTGTGAACACATTCGGATGATGTAAGTCTATGAAAGACAGAGAGAAGGGTCAGTGTGCACATTTCTGTCACAGTTGCATACAGCTTTGAACCGTATTGTGCAACATTAAGTAACTTGCCTGGTAACACCCTTCTTTGTGAGAGTTCCTGAGTTCACAGAGTTTCTTTTTTTTTTTTAATCTTGTAATTGTATTCTTAGCAAACTTTGAGTGGTAGAGTTACGGAGACCCACAAAGAAAAGTGCTCCCCTTGTATATTAGCACATGAAATAATGATTTTTGTTGTAGGATAGTAGATCATAAGAGTGCAGTGCTGGACATTTAGGCAGAGATGTCCATGACCAGTCATGAGTAACAAGGCGGTGATAATGGAACCTGTTTGTCTTCACACTTCTTTGGTATGTTTCTGGGGCATTCATCCTCCACTATACGATAGAAACATGTAAATATGCCTGTGGTGCAATTGATGCTTGACAAATTATGTAAAAAATATATTCATTGTGTGTTTCATACAATACCGTGCTAGCCCTTTGGACTGGAGAAAGACGAGTTTGAGAGGTGATGATGGTGTGTTTTTTTGCCTACAGGTTGTTTTTCATTGGAGCCCAGAACAACCACATGCCTCTGTTTATGTCCATGGTGCACTACATGTACATGACGCCAGCCACCTCCCTCACTGTCATTGTGAGTGCACTTTCTGCCATCTTACCTCCCCTCTCTGTCTTTGAGTGATAGGAAAGGTCAAATTGCCTCCCTTGCTGGGTGACAAATATTTCTCCTCGTGGCTGGGCTTTTAAAAAAAAAGAAAAGAAATAATCTGGCAGATTTTTGTAGTGTGCTGTTTACAGAGATGATTAGTTTATGTCTGCGCCGTATACATTTAACTAATGTTTTTACTTTGCTCAGAAACATCATGATCATGAAGATCTTTGGTCATCATTGAAAAATAAAAGAGGCTTAATGAAAAAAAAAAACGAAAAGAAAGTTAAAAAAAAGTGAATTATTCTGCGGCCTTTCAAGTGCTGCTTATGGAATGACCTCAGTTTCTGTATCGCTTTCACATCCATGTCTGTGGTTAATTCACGTCATGTGGTCAGAGTTGGCAAATTCCTAGCAACTTTTGTTGCATAGGCATGGTTGCAGTATCCACATCAGTGGCTAATCCATGTCATGTGTTCAGTGTTGGCAAGTTCACAGTGACTGGTGCTGAACAGGCATGATTGAAGTGTCCATGTCTGTGCCATGTGTTCAGTGTTGGCAAGTTCACAGTGACTAGTGCTGAATAGGCATGATTGAAGTGTCCATGTCTGTGCCATGTTCAGTGTCAACAAGTTCACAGTGACTGGTGCTGAATAGGTATAATTGAAGTGTCCATGTCTGTGCCATGTTCAGTGTCAACAAGTTCACAGTGACTGGTGCTGAATAGGCATAATTGAAGTGTCCATGTCTGTGCCATGTGTTCAGTGTTGGCAAGTTCACAGTGACTGGTGCTGAATAGGTATAATTGAAGTGTCCATGTCTGTGCCATGTGTTCAGTGTTGGCAAGTTCACAGTGACTGGTGCTGAATAGGTATAATTGAAGTGTCCATGTCTGTGCCATGTGTTCAGTGTTGGCAAGTTCACAGTGACTGGTGCTGAATAGGCATAATTGAAGTGTCCATGTCTGTGCCATGTGTTCAGTGTTGGCAAGTTCACAGTGACTGGTGCTGAATAGGCATAATTGAAGTGTCCATGTCTGTGCCATGTGTTCAGTGTCAACAAGTTCACAGTGACTGGTGCTGAATAGGCATAATTGAAGTGTCCATGTCTGTGCCATGTGTTCAGTGTCAACAAGTTCACAGTGACTGGTGCTGAATAGGCATAATTGAAGTGTCCATGTCTGTGCCATGTGTTCAGTGTCAACAAGTTCACAGTGACTGGTGCTGAATAGGCATAATTGAAGTGTCCATGTCTGTGCCATGTGTTCAGTGTCAACAAGTTCACAGTGACTGGTGCTGAATAGGCATAATTGAAGTGTCCATGTCTGTGCCATGTGTTCAGTGTCAACAAGTTCACAGTGACTGGTGCTGAATAGGCATAATTGAAGTGTCCATGTCTGTGCCATGTGTTCAGTGTTGGCAAGTTCACAGTGACTGGTGCTGAATAGGTATAATTGAAGTGTCCATGTCTGTGCCATGTGTTCAGTGTTGGCAAGTTCACAGTGACTGGTGCTGAATAGGCATGATTGAAGTGTCCATGTCTGTGCCATGTGTTCAGTGTCAACAAGTTCACAGTGACTGGTGCTGAATAGGTATAATTGAAGTGTCCATGTCTGTGCCATGTGTTCAGTGTTGGCAAGTTCACAGTGACTGGTGCTGAATAGGTATAATTGAAGTGTCCATGTCTGTGCCATGTGTTCAGTGTTGGCAAGTTCACAGTGACTAGTGCTGAATAGGTATAATTGAAGTGTCCATGTCTGTGCCATGTGTTCAGCGTCAGCAATTTATAATGGACTGTCACTGGATGGGTGTGGAGGGCGGTTTCCGTACCTTTGACAAGAACATGCCATGTCTTCAGTGTTGTTTTTATTAAAATATTTAAGTTACAGGGAAATTTTTGTTGTATTAAAAATTCCTGTGAAACTTTTGATACGTTGTCCATCTGTACAAGCCTTTTAAGTTAAGAAAATTAGAATGTTGAGATTAAAGATATGTGATACAAATCGGATAACATGTTCCTTCACTGGGAGGAACGGTATGTAACAATTTCTTCATGGCAGAGTGCATTTTTTGATTGATGAAAAAGCATGTTTATGCACAGCATTTATTCCATTCCACTTGAATCAAAGATCTGGACTGTATCTGAAAAGAAAGAGGGAAATGTCTGATGCTCATACTGTTAATGTCTCAGTGTATGATGCGTGTTGTCCTGGGTTTCAGTTGGCACTAGTGCTGTGTTTCCAGTCCTCGGGAGACATCTGGTACCTGATTGAGATGGAAGGCTTTGGGTTTGCCACCATCTTGACCATTGTCTTTGCTGGACAGGTGTACCTGCGATACAAAGAGCCCGGCCTGCATCGGCCCATCAAGGTAACGGAAGCTTTGTTCACAAATCTGCTTGCTGTATCAATGTTGTGTTGTCATCGTCGCAGGGGTGCCACTTTTCAGGCTTAGGCCGGAAATCCGGCCCAGTGAAATTTTGTGCTGTTCAGTACAAGCTTGGGAAAAAACCTGACTTTTTCTGTCTCCATGTGAGCTTTCCATCGTGGCATAAACTTACCAGAGCTGTGTTGTCTATGCTTATCCCTCTTTTCCCTTGGAATCAAGGTTCTACAAGGAGTAATTTTTTTTCTATTTCATTGGAACTGCCAACAGTTGGCATACTATTTACAACATATCCCTTCGAGAGCCTAGTTTTCCACAGCACTGTGAGAATGTGTTCCTGTAAACAACAGAGCACTGATTGATTTGCAAGCATCAAAAAGTGATTCCTGTTCAGATTTGTCAAAAACATGATTTCCTTACCATCAGGATAATCTTTCCTTGTGTATGTTCTGCTTTGTGTTTGTAGTTTGATATGTTGGTGGATAAGACTTTGACTGTGTCTGTGCCCTCATATACTTTCAGCTGTGTGTCTGTAGTTTGTTTGATATGTTGGTGGATGAGGCTTTGACTATGTCTGTGCCCTCAGATACTTTTTGCTTTGTGTCTGTAGTTTGTTTGATATGTTGGTGGGTAAGACTTTGACAATGTGGAGAAATTTTAGTGAGACTGAAGATTCTTCAGTGCTTGAGTCTTCTTCTTCTGCGTACGCAGGCTGATACTCCTGCGGACACCCCCTGTATAGGAAGTGGAGTTTTGTGTGTATGATTGTTTTTTATCCCGCCATTAAGGCAGCCATACTCCAACTTCGGGAAAGGTGCATGCTATGTGTAACGTGTCATCCATATCAACGGCCAAACTGGCCTTCTCTTCCGAAAGTTGGTGATGCGATTTTACGTGTGTGCAAGATGTTATGCGTGCGTTCACACACAGAACCTCGGTTTATAGTCTCATTCAAAGGACTGTATGGGAAATGGAGTCAGAACCAATGTTAACTCCGAGGGAAAAATCCCCCTGTACAGAAGTGGCCTGGCGGAGATTCGAACCCGCAACCCCAAGATTATGAGTTCGGTGCTTTACCACTGAGCCATTCCGGCCCCCAGTGCTTGAGTGAAGCATGAAGAATAAGTGGAAATGGCCTTAGTTTGATGACTGTAATTACCAAGGAATCAAAAACAAACATTGGTATAAGAAAGAAGATTGTTGTTTCCAAGCTTTCTTGTCACTTTGTTGAGTGATTGAAGTCCCTCCACCGCCCCCCACCCCAATCTTACAACTTCCAGTTCCCTTCCCCCCCCCCCCCCCCCCCACCCCCTCCTCTCACCCCCAACCCTTTTCGCTTTCAGGCCTAGAAAATGTTGTGAAGCAGTTTCCAGACCTGGTCACCAAAGTCCTGTGGCAAATTTATCATTCCTTTTATGCTGTTTACTCTGGCTTCCTTCCTCTTTCTCCTACTTATCTCCCTTCTCATCCATTTCCTTCACCACATCCACATCGGGTTCTTTTCCTTTTCCTTATCCATTATCGAAAGTGTGTGTGTGTGTGTGTGTGTGTGTTGAGGGGGGGGGGGGGGGGGGGGGGGGGGGGGGGGTGGGGGGGGTAGACTGTAGAAGAGCAGTGATGAATTTTAACAGAATTGTGATCTCTGCTATTTGTAAACTATCATTGTCCTCTCTCACAGATTTCCTAAATCTGAGGGGGATGGGGGTGGGGTCTTTTTAAACATTATTCACACCTGGAAACATTTTTTTCAGACAAAGACAGATTTGACTTGACTTACTTGACTTGGCAGAGAGGACTAAGTCAAGTAAGACAAGTCAAGTCTGTTTTGTTTTTGCCTTTTTTCTTTCTTTTTTCTCTTTCTTTCTTTTCTGTCTTTTTTTTATTTTTTATTTTTAAATCTTCTTCTTCTTTCAGACTGGTATTAGTTTCACAGAATCATTGTTTTGAAGCACAGAGATGCTTGTTACTATTATTCTGACGGCAATTTAGTGTCACTTGCTGCCTTCTCTGTAGTTCTTTATGTTTGATGTTCAGAGAACTTAAATTTTTGGATGGCTTCCATTTTGTTTTATGCTTTTGTATCCTGGAAATAGCCATCACAGTTAGTTGGTCTGTTACTGTATGAATCCTCAGGCACAATTATTTTGTGATGATTTCACTAACATGACAACCTGCAATTATGTGTGGTGACTGGATTAATGTGACAGTTATGTTGTAGTGATATGAATGACATGAACATAGAACAGTAATGCTGTGAAGATGAAAAAATATGAATGTACTTACAGTTAAGCCGTGATGATTTCAACAAGTATAATTACAGTTATGTGTAAAGATTGAAGTCATGTGAGTGCTTTTACAAAAATGTTGTTTTGATTTTTCAGGTGCCAATTGTTTTACCCATCATCCTCAGCCTTGTCAGTTTGTCGATCGTGGTTTTGACCTTCTACCAAAAGGTCAGTGAGTCCCTTACGGCTTTGGCAGTGCTGGCCGGAGGTACTGTTCTCTACCTCATCGGCAATCGCTGGCAAAACAAGCCCAGAACTTTGCAGTCTAAGATGGGTGAGTGCTGCTCTGTGTTGCCAGTTTTTCTTTACTTATTTTCCTCACAGTTTGCCTGTTTTCAGTTGTCAGCAAGAACAACAACAAAACTGAAATAAGTTACTGTAAATTAGGTTATCACATTTTCAAAATTGATGATAAAGCATACCTTTAGCAGGTGGAGAAGAATAAACTTTGAGTTTGCTATCTTCGAAGCGATAACGTAACTTCCAAACATTAATATGACAGCGATGAAGCCTACATTGATTGGTTGTATTCAATAGTGAACTGCCACTGCAGATACTCACTGAAGCCTTAATTCAAATTTAGAACTTCTGAAGGGAATTGATGGAAACTAATGATTCCAGGTTCAGAACATTTGCATAGAAATGGTATAAGCTGGTGGTTTCTGATTTAAAACATTTGTATGTAAGTGATGCAGAGTGAAGGTTCCTTATTCAGAAGAACTGTACGGAGTTGTTTTAAACTGAAAGCTTACAGATCGGAACATTGAACATTGGTATAGAAGTGGTGTAAACTGAAAACTCCCAGATCAGAACAATATGATGAAGTGGTGTAAACTGAAAACTCCCAGGTCAGACTGTATAGAAGTGGTGTAAACTGAAAACTCCCAGGTCAGAACAATAGGATGGAAGTGGTGTAAACTGAAAACTCCCGGGTCAGACTGTAAAGAAGTGGTGTAAACTGAAAGCTCCCAGGTCAGACTGTATAGAAGTGGTGTAAACTGAAAACTCCCAGGTCAGAACAATAGGATGGAAGTGGTGTAAACTGAAAACTCCCGGGTCAGACTGTAAAGAAGTGGTGTAAACTGAAAGCTCCCAGGTCAGACTGTATAGAAGTGGTGTAAACTGAAAACTCCCAGGTCAGAACAATATGATGGAAGTGGTGTAAACTGAAAGCTCCCAGGTCAGAACAGTATTGTGGAAGTGGTGAAAACTGAAAACACCTAGTCAGAACAGTATTGTGGAAGTGGTGAAAACTGGAAACACCTAGCTCAGAACAGTATTGTGGAAGTGGTGAAAACTGGAAACACCTAGCTCAGAACAGTATTGTGGAAGTGGTGAAAACTGGAAACACCTAGCTCAGAACAGTATTGTGGAAGTGGTGAAAACTGGAAACACCTAGTCAGAACAGTATTGTGGAAGTGGTGAAAACTGGAAACACCTAGCTCAGAACAGTATTGTGGAAGTGGTGAAAACTGGAAACACCTAGCTCAGAACAGTATTGTGGAAGTGGTGAAAACTGGAAACACCTAGCTCAGAACAGTATTGTGGAAGTGGTGAAAACTGGAAACACCTAGCTCAGAACAGTATTGTGGAAGTGGTGAAAACTGGAAACACCTAGCTCAGAACAGTATTGTGGAAGTGGTGAAAACTGAAAAGTCCTAGGTCAGAACAGTATTGTGGAAGTGGTGAAAACTGGAAACACCTAGCTCAGAACAGTATTGTGGAAGTGGTGAAAACTGGAAACACCTAGCTCAGAACAGTATTGTGGAAGTGGTGAAAACTGAAAAGTCCTAGTCAGAACAGTATTGTGGAAGTGGTGAAAACTGGAAACACCTAGCTCAGAACAGTATTGTGGAAGTGGTGAAAACTGGAAACACCTAGGTCAGAACAGTATTGTGGAAGTGGTGAAAACTGGAAACACCTAGCTCAGAACAGTATTGTGGAAGTGGTGAAAACTGGAAACACCTAGCTCAGAACAGTATTGTGGAAGTGGTGAAAACTGAAACACCTAGCTCAGAACAGTATTGTGGAAGTGTGTGAAAACTGGAAACACCTAGCTCAGAACATATTGTGGAAGTGGTGAAAACTGGAACACTAGCAACAGTTTTGGAAGTGGGAAAACTGAAAGTCCTAGTCAGAACAGTATTGTGGAAGTGGTGAAAACTGGAAACACCTAGCTCAGAACAGTATTGTGGAAGTGGTGAAAACTGAAACACCTAGCTCAGAACAGTATTGGGAAGTGGTGAAAATGAAACCTATCAGACGTATGTGAATGTGAAAACTGGAAACACTAGTCAGAACAGTATTGTGGAAGTGTGAAAACTGAAACACTAGCTCAGAACAGTATTGTGGAAGTGGTGAAAACTGAAAAGTCCTAGGTCAGAACATTGGTATGGAAGTGGTGTAAACCGAAACCCCCCAGGTCAGAGCTTTGGTATGGGATTTGTGTAAACTGAAAGCTCCCAGTATAAAAGAGTGAACTGAAAGCTCCCATTTCAGAACATTGGTGTGGAAGTGATGTAAATTGAAAACTACTCTTCAGAATATGACACAAAAATGGTCTAAACTGAAGGTTTCTGATTTGGTATGTTTCTGCAAAGAGAGTTAACATTTCATAGATAAAATATCAGGAAGATACTTGACAACTACTGATTGTTGATAACTGGGAGATGTTTGACAAACACTGATTCTTCATAACTGGAAAGACTTTACAGGTATGGATGTTTGATTACTGAGATATGTTTGCAGACTCAGATTCTTGATAACTGGAAGACATTGACAAACACAGATTCTTCAGATGCATTTCAGATTCAATATGCGAGAGTTCACAAACTGAACTTAGATGAAACTGTAACACTCGCGTCAGGCTGGAACCATAAGATGATGAGGCTAGCATAAGAACGAGTGAAAACTCTCTCTTACTCTCCTGCTCATTTGAACAGACTAACTGTTGGACTGGTGCGCAGTAATAGTCACAGTTTCTAGACTCCTCTTCTGCTTATGATTAGAATTTGGGCATTATCAGATTTAAATTTCCATTCAATAAATGTTTGTTCAATTATTTGTTAGTGCGAGTGGTGCAGAGCTGGCATGGGTCATATAAAAGATGTTGGTCCGTATTAAATAAACTGATCTTTGAAGATCTTTGAACCTTGCATGCTACCAACAGAAAAGTGCCTGAGAAGCTGTTGAAGTTATGTCCCCTACTGATTGTTGATAACTGGGAGATGTTTGACAAACACTGATTCTTCATAACTGGAAAGACTTTACAGGTATGGATGTTTGATTACTGAGATATGTTTGCAGACTCAGATTCTTGATAACTGAACTTCTCCCTTCTCTCTGATATAGTTTTGAATTTCCACCCGTATTACCAACAACTAAGTGTTTAATGATTTTTAAACTTATGCAATGATCAGTTTTGTTTTGATTGCAGATGCTGTGAATATGTTCCTTCAGAAGATGTTTCTGGTGGTGCCGCAGGACAACCCTGATGAGTTAGACTGGGAATAGTAGAGGAGATAGTGACTGCAGAGTACAAACCCCTTTCAAACGTGCGTGGACAGCTTGCTGTTCATGGAAGCTCATCACCATCCTTCACACAGCTCCCAGAGAAGACGCCTGGATCTCAAGCGTCAGGAGAATCGCATATCCACGATGGTGCACAGGGTACATTTGGAGAGGAGTCTTTCGGCTGTGTTCTCTGCTGGAGGAGGTGTCCGTTTCACTAAAGAGGAAGGAATCTGGTTTGTTGAGGAGAGGAAGACATGGCTTTTAATTGAAATGATAACCTGTTTTGTGAATGAATGAGTTATTTGTGACTGAAAGGATTATTGGGAATAGGAGGCTATCTGTCTAGTAAGGAAGAGGCGGCCTGTTTTATTTAATGTAGAGGTTATCAGTAATAGAGAGGCAGTGTCCTTTGCGAATGCTTTCAAATTTGTGTGTGTGTGAAGAAAACGACAATTTAACTCTCGAAGCTGTGGTCAACTGAAATGAAAACGGGTCAGAATATGTCCTTGATAACTGTCACATCTTTGAGAGGAGTTTGAAATGGCTAAATCTTTCCTTAGATAAGTATATAGATGTCGGTGGGAAAATGTTCAGCTGCATGGTCTGTTCTAACATTCTTACCAGATTCCTACCAGGTATCAGCTCCCTCTCAAAATCTTTGCAGCAGCCTCATATTATGTTAACAAGAAAAGGTCACACTCTGCGCTGTATGTTGAGTTCTGTGTAAGGGAGGCACAGACTGTGGCTGTATCAAAGCAAGCTGGCTGCAAGATTTTCAGATGGGAGTTGATACTATGATAGGCGGTAAGAACTTTATGATTGACTCGGCTGTAGTACATTTTCTCAACGCAAATGCTAGGGGGATGAAACTCTTTCCCCCCCTTTTTTTTGTTTATAGTTATGCGTCCCTGTCTTGTGTTGTCCAGGACGGGGGAAATCGTGATGGTATTGCTTAAGTGCACTAAGTTGATGTATTATTAGTCAGGTTTAACACACCAAGGTTATCTTTGCACTCATACACGCATATGCACACTCATGCGCCCACCAAACATTCACCTCTCTCTGGGAATGGGATGTCACGCATTCGTTTCTCTTCTAACACGACTGAGCACAAGAAATACAATTTCTATGCTACAGGGTTCGTACCGAGTCCTGGAAGTCTGGAAAAGTCTTGGAAAAATGGGAAAGGCTTTTCCAGGGCTGGAAAAGTCTTGGAAAATTTGCTTTTACCCAGCAGGGTTTGGAAAAGTCATGGAATTTCCATCATGAACGTTCAAGTCATGAATTGAAACAAAATTGTTTACATCAAATTTCGGAAAAGGTCGATGTCGATTTGCCACCCCGTCAACACTCACGCATCCGAACAGCAGAATTATTTATTTTGCCGTCCGAGTAGTCTCCCTTGTGTCGAGTGCGCATGTGCGCAATTTTCCAGCCCCCCCCCCCCCCCGCCTCCCAACTTCCGTTCTATCATTTCTTCTCCATGGTTTGCGCCTGCAGCAAGAATTAAAAAAATGGGGAAGTGTGTATTCAGCCAAGCGTGGTTGACCAATAGCCAGTACCAGTACTGGATCGGAAAAGCATCGGACGGCAGTAAATTTCGAGCCCGTTGTCGCCTGTGTCAAAAAGACTTTGATGTGTCCAACATGGGTGAAGCGGCCTTGAAAAGCCACATGTCGGGGAAGAAACACGTGTTTCTGGCACAGGCTGCGAGTAAGTCGACAGGGTCGACGATGACGATGAATGACTTTTTTACAGCCAGTGGGAGGTAAGTTGAAGACCAGAATGACCTCTCTCTCTCTCTCTCTCTCTCTCTCTCTCTCTCTCTCTCTCTCTCTCCCCCGCTTCCCCTCCCGAGTTTTCTTACTTTTTTTTTTTTTTGAACGGGGCTTCCTAGCTCCTTTTTTTTTTTTTTTTTTTTAAGCGGGTGTTTGTACTGGGAATAGGATGCATGTTTTTGATTAGCTCACTCACTCTGTCTATCTCTCCCCAGTCTCGGTCTTTATCTTTGTCTGTCTCAGTCTCTGTCTGTCACTATCTCTCTGAAGTTAGGAGATAGGGACAGAGGGGCAGGGGAGGGGAGAAGAGTTAGTTGCTAAACTTTCCTAATCAATCTGCAAAACAAGACACATGCTGATGCATAATAAGTAAACACACACACACACACACACACACACACACACACACATGATCAGTATCCATTCAGGAATTGTTTGTTTGGTGATTTTTTTTTTTTTTTTTAAATACAGAATTTAAAATAGTGTTTTTATCATAAAAGAAAAAAAGAAAAACGTAGTTAGTGTGTAATTATTTTGAACATCATGCAACAAAATAAAAATGTATCTCATCTGTCCGTTTGTCTGTCTGTTTCTCATTTTCCCTCTGTCTGTCTGTCTCTGTTTCTCTCTGTCTGTCTCTCTCACTTGGCTGCTTTGTCTGTCTTGCTCACTGATTTAAACACACACACACACACACACACACACACACACACACACACACACACACATATATACACACACACATGATCAGTATCCATTCAGGAATTGTTTGTTTGGTGAGTTTCTTTTTTTTTTTTTTTTAAAGAAGATACAGAATTTAAAATAGCGTTTTTATCATAAAAGAAAAAAAAAGAAAAATGTAGTTAGTGTGTAATTATTTTGAACATCATGCAACAAAATAAAAATGTATCTCATCTGTCCGTTTCTGTCTGTCTGTTTCTCAGTCTCCCTCTGTCTGTCTCTCTCTGTCTGTCTCTCTCACTTGGCTGCTTTGTCTGTCTTGCTCACTGATTTACACACACACACAACACACACACACACACACACACACACACACACACACACACACACACACAGAGTATATATTATGAAAACGTGTATACAGTTACAGATGGCATTGAACATTTTTTTCTGTTTCCAGTTCAAGTGTTCAGCAGTCCACTTCAGCATCAGGATGTGAACCATCTACATCTGCAAGTGATTTATCCAGCATCCAGGGCACACTAGACAAGGCTGTCACTAAGAATGACCTGCTTACAGCTGATAGTGTGATTCAAGTGCTGGCAGTGTGAGCAAAGAAGAGGAAACTGGAAATTTGTGTGAAAGACCTGCTCAAGTCTGATCAATGAGAAAGTGGAAGAAATCAAAAAGTAAAACTGGGATCAAGATACATTTTCAGGTGTGAGTGGAATTGTGTAAATTTTAAAATTACATCTAATGGTAAAGGAACTGTGACTGAATGATAGTGTGATTCAAGTGCTGGCAGTGTGACCATGATTCATTGATTGGTAAGTGAATTGTTCATTCTCTTGTGTTCACTTGCATTTGTGTGCATGCGAGTGTGTGTGTATATAATGTGTGTGTGTGTGTGTGTGTGTGTGTGTGTGTGTGTGTGAAGCCTGCATATATAATATGAAGGTTGAGAGGTGCCGGGTGAGTGGGAGGTGAGATTGGGGGGTGGGTTTAGTCCTGGATTTTGGTCCTGGAAAAATATTGCTGAGGTCTTGAAAAGGTATGGGAAAAGTATGGAATTTTGTTCTGACTAATTGGTATGAACCCTGATGCTACTTATAATCAAACATGAAAAATCCAATTACACAAAATGAACAAATCAACACATAAAATATCAATACTTCCTAATCCCAGGTTATAATAAAAATGACTTCTTACCTGGCCAGGTTTTCACACACACAACCACGCTTTCACACCACACCACAGTTCTTGAAAAAAAGTCTCTTCACGTCTTCTTCAGCACTGCTTGATGGTGATGCCCTTGGTTGACTGGCTCCAGGTTTCAGGACTGGGTCTTCGTGGTCGTCTCTGGGATCTCGACGTAGAACTCTTCTTCTTCGTCTCCTTCACCCACCTCTGGGTTCAAATTCAGTTTGTTCTGTCTTCACCCACCTCTGGGCTTCAAACTTAGTTTTCTTCTCTTCCAGCTTGTCTTTCCCTAAGACTTTGCTGTCTCTTCTATCTCCCAGACCACGTTTCTCTCGACCCGTTCTCTGTCCTGCCCACCCTTCTCTCTTCTCTCTCTCTCTCCTCTGTCTTCTCTCTCTCTCTCTCTCCTGGTGTTCTTCCCTTCTCGTTGTTCTCCCTCACTTTATATAGGAATGGAAACAAAGGATTCCCCTTCGGGCCATGCCTTCGTCCATGCTGCTTCTCAAACCCCTAGTTCACAAGTACTCTGAATTCTCCATTCGCTACATTCTCCACACATCTGCATTTACACACATCCCTACCTAATTGATTAGCAAACAAACACTTGGCACCAGATGGACATTGAAAAATTCCCGCCGACTTTGGAGGCCACTTTAACACAGTAATTATCTTAAAGAGGGCTACGATAACAACATCCACACGCATTCAACCAGCCTGACAATAGAACCAACCCAGTGACCCACGGCAATACCATCCGAACGAGTCCAAGACTCCTGCTCTTCACTGACTGTTTACAAAAGAACCTCAGCTGACTGAGTATTTAGCGCTCACTTGGTGCACCGAGGTCCTAGTGGTTACATTCCTCTCCCCTTTCGCTGTCGGGCAGGTCCAAACTCCTCACTACCTTAGGTGCCATCTGTCACCTGACCGCTTCGTCCTCCTTGACACGGTTCGACCGTGTGCGATGGGTAAGGCATACTTGTTAATGGTTCTATTACCTATTTGTATACTACGTACAACGTCCCTTTTGCCTCTAAGCGTTTAATGCCTTTTGTGAGAGGTTTCACGCACTTGACAAATTCTCCCCACTTCAAGACAATGCCCTGCATTGGCTAAAACACATTCAAGGAGCTGAAACTCTCACAATTCTCGCTTTTAAACCAACTCTAATCTAGAGCTCTCATAAGCCTCCATACACCGGAGAACGCACACAAGATTTACCTTGCAACAAAATTAGAGAAAAATCAATACCGTACGCACTAACCAAACAAATATCAACACCAGTCTGAAACTTCCACCAGCTCTAAGTAGTGTGGCCATATATAGATAAACATTATGTTTCTACGGAAATTCTCTCCCTTTCTCTTCATACACGTGGCCCGCAACCAGCCACGTCACGCAAACACGACACTGCAAAAGACACACGCACCCAATACCTGACTTTTCGCCCGACCATTTTAATTTGGCCTACGGCCCCCTTTTGGTAAGACCCGTCCGATCTCCCTTTCTGTGCACACACCTTTGCGTGCTCCGTGGCATGTGCTGCATTGTGCACAGAAACGCCTTACATCACCTAGGATACCGGGCCAGTAGTACTCTCGCATCACAATCTTTTGTGTGGCCTTCTTACCGAGATGGCCCGAGGCTGACGTCACATGTTTTTCGGACATCACCGCCATTCTGCGCTGCCTAGGAACGACAACCTGCTTCTTCGTTTTTCCCGACCGCGAATGAGTAAAAGTTCGGTACAATATGCCGTTCTCTAACTCGAAACCGATTGTACCCTCTTTAACATTTTTCTTCCGCCCTCTGTGAGCAAAACCAACCAGTTTTCTGAGCGAGTGGTCGCCCTTTTGCTCTGCCCGTAAGTGAGTGCGGTAGGTCTCACTGGACACACTCCAATGCTTTCTGGAGTGTTTGACTGCCTCAGGCCTTTCTCTCCCGTGATTTCTTTTCCCTGATTCAACACAGAAATCACGGTCTGGGTCTCCGTACCCACGTGCTCCTGAAATGTTCCCAATTACCAGATCATACGGCGGCTTTGGGACAGCCAAAGCCTGTACAGTCCCACTATAAAATGGTGTATCAATAATCACCCGGGCCGTTTTGAATTCTGCTACTGTTCCATCTATTTGTCTACACCTCTGTGTTTTACCTGTGAATTGTCCCTTCTTAACCAGGGACTCCTTCACCATTACACCAGTGCACCCAGAGTCTCTAATGACATCAACCACATTGTCCCCCACTCTGCCTTTGTGCACATCCATGTTATCGCCTGAATCTGTGAATACACAGCACAATCCAGACAAAATAACACTGTCATCTTGTTCATCTTTTTCTACCTGCCTCTCACTTGGCCTGACCCTTATTGCTGCAGCTTTCTGGGGCCTAAATCGGCAGTCTCTAGCCAAGTGTCCTGTCTTATCGCATAGGAAACAGGTACGCTCATTCCTAGCCACGTGGCTATTTGTTTTCACCCTTGTTTGCTCACGTGACGCCGTGGGCCTATGGGTGTGTACTACTGACTCATTATGTGAGTCATGTGCTGGCCTGCTATCCTCTGAATATACTTCCGGGCTTTCCTCTTGTTCAGGCAAATCACGCCTCGCTTCCGGTAAGTCTCTGCCGTCTGAAGTACCTCAGCTATTGTGGTTGCACCTTTTTCCTTAATGTGGATTGTGAGGCCCGTCCCACAACCATCAAGTATCTGTTCTTTCATCACCAGTGTCTTGAGGCCTTCAAAATCACTGTCTACTCCACTAAGTTCTACCCACTTGTTGAAATAGTGATCCAGTCTAACTCCGAACTGTGTGTATGTCTCACCCTGTTCGATTCTCGCCTCGCGAAACTTACGCCTAAAACCTTCTTCAGTCAAATCATATGCCTTTAGTACTGCTTGTTTCACCTTGTCAAAATCCCTCTGATCACCTTTGGGTAAGGTGGAAACAGTGTGTAACGCACGACCTGTCAACAAGGTAGACAGGTTTATTGCCCAGTCATCTTCGGGCCAGCCCTCGTGCTCGGCAACCGATTCAAACCGACTGATATAGGCATCGATCGAATCAGTTTCTTCTCTGAAGTGGGAGTTTAAGTCTAGGTGCGCAACTAAATCTGCGGCCTACTGACTCAGAACTGGTGTCTATTTCACAACGATTTTCAGATTTTATTCTTTCCAACTCAATTTGTTTGGCTAAAATCTCTGATTCCGCTTCTGCTCTCGCCCTCTCTGCATCTGCTCTCGCTTTAGCAGCTGCACTCTCTGCATCTGCTCTTGTTTTGGCAGCTGCACTCTCTGCATCTGCTGCATCTGCTTTAGCCTTCAACGCAGCAGTTTCAAGCCTAAGTCTCTCGGCCTCAGCATCTGCTCTCACTTTGGCAGCTGCACTCTGTTCCTTTTCAAACTTCCTCCTTTCAGCCCTTTCATCTCTCTCAGTCTTTTGCTGAGTCTATATGAACTTACGCAGTTCATCTCCTGTATATCCTAGTTTCTCCCCTAAACTCATCAGTTTCTCAATGGGGGTAAAACTTTCTTCAGCCATTTTGTCGTTTTAGCACTACTAAAACAGTTACTCTTATAGACCCGGAAAAGTCAGTAAACAGTTTATCGACCAAACGTTACGAGTACACCAACCAGTGGTAGTGTTCCCAACACAAAGGAGCCTTAATCTTAAACCACAGCTTCTGTGAGAGTTAAGACTAGAACCTCGTTCTTCGTTTCTCTGAACGACCTTTGATTAATACAACCACCCTACACACAAGTCAATACTCAACACTCAAAGAACTAAAGGAAATAATTAGAAGAGCTAATTAAAATTGCCTTCAGTGGACGCTTCGCCCCAGTACTACTCTAGTACTCACTTTGTTTCCCGCCTGAGACTAATTTGGGCCATGCAATCCTGGCAGGCTCGCCACTTTGTCCAGGACGGGGGAAATCGTGATGGTATTGCTTAAGTGCACTAAGTTGATGTATTATTGGTCAGGCTTAACACACCAAGGTTATCTTTGCACTCGTACACGGATATGCACACTCATGCGCCCATCAAACATTCACCTCTCTCTGGGAATGGGATGTCACACATTCGTTTCTCTTCTAACACAACTGAGCACAAGAAATACAATTTCTATGCTACTTATAATCAAACATGAAAAATCCAATTACACAAAATGAACAAATCAACACATGAAATATCAATACTTCCTAATCCCGGGTTATAATAAAAATGACTTCTTACCTGGCCAGGTTTTCACACACACAACCACGCTTTCACACCACACCACAGTTCTTGAAAAAAAGTCTCTTCACGTCTTCTTCAGCACTGCTTGATGGTGATGCCCTTGGTTGACTGGCTCCAGGTTTCAGGACTGGGTCTTCGTGGTTGTCTCTGGGATCTCGACTTAGAATTCTTCTTCGTCTCCTTCACCCACCTCTGGGTTCAAATTCAGTTTGTTTGTCTTCACCCACCTCTGGGCTTCAAACTTAGTTTTCTTCTCTTCCAGCTTGTCTTTCCCTAAGACTTTGCTGTCTCTTCTATCTCCCAGACCACGTTTCTCTCGACCCGTTCTCTGTCCTGCCCACCCTTCTCTCTTCTCTCTCTCTCTCCTCTGTCTTCTCTCTCTCTCTCTTGTGGTGTTCTTCTCTTCTCGTTGTTCTCCCTCACTTTATATAGGAATGGAAACAAAGGATTCCCCTTCAGGCCATGCCTTTGTCCATGCTGCTTCTCAAACCCCTAGTTCACAAGTACTCTGAATTCTCCATTCGCTACATTCTCCACACATCTGCATTTACACACATCCCTACCTAATTGATTAGCAAACAAACACTTGGCACCAGATGGACATAGAAAATTCCCGCCGACTTCGGAGGCCACTTTAACACAGTAATTATCTTAAAGAGGGCTACAATAACAACATCCACGCGCATTCAACCAGCCTGACAATAGAACCAACCCAGTGACCCACGGCAATACCATCCGAACGAGTCCAAGACTCCTGCTCTTCACTGACTGTTTACAAAAGAACCTCGGCTGACTGAGTATTTAGCGCTCACTTGGTGCACCGAGGTCCTAGTGGTTACATTCCTCTCCCCTTTCACTGTCGGGCAGGTCCAAACTCCTCACTACCTTAGGTGCCATCTGTCACCTGACCGCTTCGTCCTCCTTGACACGGTTCGACCATGTGCGATGGGTAAGGCATACTTGTTAATGGTTCTATTACCTATTTATGTACTACGTACAACGTCCCTTTTGCCTCTAAGCGTTAAATGCCTTTTGTGAGAGGTTTCACGCACTTGACATGTGTCAGTTTGGCTTCATTGACTTCTGTATTAAAATGAAACTTGACGCATTGTCGGAGAAACTTAGAACAGTAAGGGGACTCCACTCAAAGGAAGCTTGAGTGAATAGAACAGTGGTAGACCTGCGGTTCAGCGCACTTTGTTCTTCAGTGCTGGATTTTTTTTTGTCATGTTCTTGTGCTGTGTATTTGCTTTTGGTGAGTGGTTTGTGTGAGCATCGTGCACAAAGGAAGGTTTCCTTCCTGTTACAGGGTTCCCGCAGGTTGGGAATAGTTTGGAAGGTTTGGGAAAAACGGATGGTCCTTTTCCCAGTTGTGTAAGTTTGGGAAAAATGGCATTTGGTGTCTGTGGGTTGGGAAGGTTTGGGGAAATTGAACAAGCATCTTCAAAAACTCAAACAAGCATCTTCAAAACCAAAGAGATAGAAAACCAAACAACAAAGGCACAAACAAACAAATTCTAATTGTCCGAAAATCACCAACATCATGACTAACAGTTTGCTCTACTTATGGAGTGTAACCATTTGTTGTAGAAAATGAAAAATTACCTGCCGTTACCATATGTGTATAAGATGTAACGTGGTTGGGAAAACCGGTGTTGGGGTTGGGAAAGGTTGGGAATTTTGTTTCTCCAAGTCTGTATGAACCCTGTATTACAAATGGAGGAATTACACACACTAATCATTGATCGTTGTTATCACCATCACCCGAGTCATCATCATTTACGATATTTTAAGAACAAACTGTCTCGTTTAATTTTAACATTGCAGTCTAAACCATAGTAATTTTTTATTGTAAAAGGTACAGACAGGCACAGACATACACGTACACGCGCCCTAACATGAAGATGCTCCTGTACGCAAGTGCTCACACACAGATGCATGCACAGTTTTGATGCAACTGCAGGAAGTTTGAGACAAGTCTCTCCTATCAGGTTTGTTCATAATCTTTTATTGTACATTACTTTCTCTTGCCATTTGCATCTTCGCTGCTTTGAGCCACATTTCTGTCGAAGGGTACAGGACTGATGCAAGGGAGTTCAGTCACACAAAGAGGAGCAACAAAGCTAGTCACTCCGTAAGATACATTAAAGAATGGACGTCCAGTTCATGAGTGTGCTCAACACGCTGTATACAGTTCATTGTAAGAAAGCATTATCCATTCAGGTGTATCGTCTCGGCTTTAATGGATTTCTGTTTGGTTTGATTTTAATTAATGAGTGAATGTTACAAAGAGAGAGAGAAGAACAGTCGTACGTGCATATGACTTGGCATACGTAAGGGTTTGAGTTTGTTCATATTCTGTTTAAAGCTCTTATTTCTAGCACAAGTTTTATGTGTTTGCAAGTGCGCATGTGTGTGTGTGTGTGTGTTTTACAAGTTTTCCCAAGTATTTCATTCCCCACCACTGCCCCTCTCTGGACTCCCTTCACAGTAACTCTCTTCAGTTCTTTCCCTTGAATTTCGATCACCGGTGATCGACGGTTTTCTTCCTGGAATTATGGTATTTAAAGCAGCATTTTTGTTGTCTGAAGCAATGTATCGCCTAGAAAATCCGAAATAAACACATTCATCACAAAAATATTATTTTAGAAATAATGCGCAGAATGTTACGAAAAATTCATGCAAAATCCAAAAATTTCAAAAACTGTGGAGAGTTTTCATCATTAAATGTGTACAGCTTGTTTTATTAAGATGATATAATTAATATTAATCCTTTTTTTTTTCTTGTAATTTAATTGATGGTATAAAGATATTCCTCCAGTTTTGACTTTAAGTTTTTATATCTTCTGTGGCAGCAACCTTTGAATGCTTCAGAACGGTGAATTTTTAGAAGAAATACAGCATTTTGAAACACAGACTTTGTTTTATGATGTCCTTTTTTTTCTTGTTTTTTGTTTTGCTTTGTTCATTGTTTTATTTATTTTTGTTTTTTGCATCGTTTTGAGGAGATGAGGCTTTTTCCCTCAGTGAAATGAGATTATTAGAGATGGTTTTGTTGTTTTTTTGGGGTGATTTGAATTGTGAACATTTATTGACCTGTTGGTGGCGATGTAATCTACACGTTATACATATGTGTGTGTGTGTGTTCTTATTTATAAATAAATAGATTGATTGTGTGTATGTGTGTGTTTATATATATGTGTTTATAGATAGATAGGTAGATTGTGTGTGTGTTTATGTGTGGAGAGAGGTAGGTTTTAAGAAAATCAGTATTAAGCGTTATCACTGTTTGTTGGTGTTGTCCAAGTTTGCAGGAAAAAATTCACAGAATAAATTGTAGGTTTAGCTGGATATTACGAAACATGATTTCATGTCAGTATTTTGAAATGGTATATTAACTTAAAAATCATTAATTAAAACTTATTAATTCATAACCACTTAAAAGAGGGTACTTTAGCTGTCTGTGACCTGACCATTGTGAGAGCATGAGCTGACTGATGCAGAGTTATGTCTGCAGATTTTACTTTTTTATTTTTAATCATACCCATGCATCCAGGTATGCACTTGTGCACACTTGCATACAGACAAAACACAGTCTCACACACACTTATTTATATATAAATAAGAGGGAGAGAGAGAGAGAATGAGGGAGAAAGAGAGAGACATATGTTGTGTACTGCGCACAACAAACCAGAATGGTATCCTCTCTGAAGGTGGTCAGAATGAAAACGTGTCTACCTCCTCATTCAACATCCAAAGTACTGTCAGTGTCACTGAATGGAGCTCGGTTGAACAGACTTTCAAAATGTCATGTTCTTAAAGCACAGTTGTTGTACTTTCGTGTTGTCATATATTCTGATTTAATTCGCGCATTTCATGTTTGACAGCACATGTCAATGCAGCAGGGTCTTTAAGTGTCTCTCTCTCCCTCCGCTAAGAAACGAAGAGGAAGAGAGACAGAGAGAGTACTTAGCAGAGACTTTATGTGTTGATTTGATATATTTATTTTGTTAGCACAGTTTTCATAGTATATACCTTAAGGTTCCAAAAGTGAGAACTACTAGGGACTTTATTCATAAATTAGAATGCTGTTTTGTCAGTGGTGAGGTATATGAACATAATATGTGAATTGTTTAATGTGTTTGATGTCAATGATGTCATTATTGTACAGTAACACACACACGCAAAGCTGTGTGTGTGGATGTATGCACTCGCTTTCTTGTTTCCATTTGCCCATAATCTCACCTCACCTTCCCATGGTCCTCAACATGTCACACCAACGCCCCCTTCCCCCTACCTCACTCCAGCCCCTCCTCCGCCACTCTCCACAAATACTCTACAAAACTATATTTGTGCATAAAGACTTGGAGAGGAGAATCTGAATCACAGGAAAAAGCAATGGATTTGTTTATTTTGTTGGTAAGTGGATGCTTCTGTGGGGAAATATGTTGTTTTTTTTGCCATGTCCTTCGGAGTGAAACATTTCTCCCATGTTTCAAAAACTGCCGTGGCTAATTCAAGGCTGGAGGCCACAAGTGACGTGCTGATTGAAGGCACTGAAAAAGGGGAGAGAGACAGTACGTCACAGTCACAGACTAGAGTGTGACACCTTTCTGTTTTGTTTTGTAATCGTCATTATTATCTTCTGTGAGTTCTGCGGTAATTGCTTGACATTTGTTTGGTGCTTTACTTGGTTTTCGGGCATGTTTTTCATTGTGCTTTATTTTTTTCTACCTTCAGTTTTAACAATTGATGCATGGTTTTTGTTTACGTTATTTCTGCTGTATTTAAACTGTCGTTCTTGCACAGGGTCTTCGCTAGACTTACTAGAGGTTTGTCACTGTATGGTATTGTTTTTTTATATTTCATTTGCTATAGGTATCTTTTGAAGTTATGATGAAGTGTTAAAAAGTTTACATACTACATCCGCCAAACATGAACAAACGATTCACAAGACAAAACATGACGCATTTCGACCTCTTAGGTCTTCTTCAAGCGAGATAAACAACACTCAGGTCAACAAAAATGAAGACTGAGCAATCACTTATCTCTTCAAATTCGGCGCAAGATGGGCATTGAATGAATGATGAAGTGGTCAGCACAGATGATTTTGCCATCAAGTGTCACTTCTTTAAGTTTCTGTCATGTGAGTTGCCATCATATGCCATTTCTGTTATTATCGTACCATGTGCTTTACCATCAGTTAAATGAAGGTTTTCAAAGTGTTAGCTGTCTTGGCATATGTATAATGTACTATCACATTTTTTAATAAAAACGAAGAAAGACAAACAAACAACCTCCACATTCCATGTACGGCAGTTAGTGATGTACCTGTGTGACTCGATTTTAATCTCCGTGTGTACCTCTGGCTGCTGCTTTTTCTGTCATTCACCTCCCCCTCATCCTCCCTTCCCTTCCTCCGATCTGGATTAAAGTTCAGAGTGAGTTTAGCCATACATGTTAGATAGCACTGACTTCGCTCGAAAGGATATCGCTGCACTTATATGACATTTTCTGACCATGAGGTGTTAAAACCACATTAATTGGACAATTTCTTGTAACGCTAGATTACATCCTGAAGAGACTAGCCTTATCCATATGAGTCCAAGTGCAGTGTAAAGCTGTGGTGGGGAGGGGGTGTGTGTGAGAGCGAGTACAGCATGAGTTTCCTGTGCAAGCCTTGCATCTACAGGGGTGCAAGTCTGGAATAAATTGGAAATCCAGATCAGAGAAATTTTGACATTTTTTTCTCAGGATCAGTGAAATTGTGTTTGTGCAGTCTCTGGTTCGACAAGATACAAAGTTGCTTTCTGGTGCCTAGATATTTGGGAGCATGATATTTTCTTCTTGGTTCATCTTGAATATATTTATTTTGTGGCAAGAATTGAAATACAGAATATATGTTCTGGAAAGAAGAAAGAAAAATTTGGGCAAGAGTAAGTGTCATCTACTTAATTTCAGTTGTACAATCTTAAAAGTACTGTGATCGCCAAAACACTTTAGTGTGTGATTTTTCTATTCATTGTGCATTTTTGTTTTAGAACTCTAGTACTGGAATTTGAAAAAAAAAAAATCTAATCATTATTTATCTAAAATATGAACTCCTCCTCTCTCTCTCTCTCTCTCTCTCTCTCTCTCTCTGTATAATCTCCAGACAAGTCTCGAGATCATATCGCACATCATGATAAATTTCAGGATTGATGAACTGGATGGGACGGTCACAATCCAACTTACAGGGTCGGTTAGGTGGATGGGATGGTCGCAGTCCAAATTTCAGGACTGGTGGGATGGCCCCAATTTGGTTTCAGGATTAGGGACCCTTCCCCACTTACACTACACCCCTGCCTCTACGTTTGTGGGTAGGATAATTTTTACTTGCACGGAAATTGTGTACAGCGTGTGCTGTCGTAATAAGCCTTACCAGCCCCTGTAGCTTGTGCTATTTGATATCAAATTGACTTATTTCTTTTAACAGTTATCATGAAAAGGCCAAAAACACTTTGCCCATTGTCCTCATCATGTTACGCTCACGATTCAGGTTGTCGGCCACCCTGTTGACATGAAGTGCAAGCTACTCCTTGAATTCCCAGCTTTCAACCGGATATGCCGCGGCTCTTTACCACCCCTTTTCGCTCAGGCGGGTTGTTTTGCACTCTACCACACCCATTTGGCATTTGCCTTCAAGATGCACTGGTGTTTGGATCTACCACACCCATTTGGCATTTGCATTGAAGATTCACTGGTGTTTGGATCTACCACACCCATTTGGCATTTGCCTTCAAGATTCACTGGTGTTTGGATCTACCACACCCATTTGGCATTTGCATTGAAGATTCACTGGTGTTTGGATCTACCACACCCATTTGGCATTTGCATTGAAGATTCACTGGGTTTGATTACACACCATTGGCATTGCTGAAGATTCACTGGTGTTGGATCTACACACCCATTTGGCATTTGCATTGAAGATTCACTGGTGTTTGGATCTACCACACCCATTTGGCATTTGCCTTCAAGATGCACTGGTGTTTGGATCTACCACACCCATTTGGCATTTGCATTGAAGATTCACTGGTGTTTGGATCTACCACACCCATTTGGCATTTGCATTGAAGATTCACTGGTGTTTGGATCTACCACACCCATTTGGCATTTGCATTGAAGATTTACTGGTGTTTGGATCTACCACACCCATTTGGCATTTGCATTGAAGATTCACTGGTGTTTGGATCTAACACACCCATTTGGCATTTGCATTGAAGATTCACTGGTGTTTGGATTATTGCATGGTGTTAAGGCAACGTTTGTGTGTGAGCAGATGTTGGAGCTGACGAATCCAGAGTCAGATGATTTTGAGGCCAATGATTCCAAAGTTGTTTGATTCTAAAGCCAGTGAATCCAAAGCCAGGGGGTGAAGAGGTAGTAAATTCAAAGTCGTTCAGTTCTGCATCTAATGAATCTGAACTCCGTTGGCCATTTTAGTTAAGCCATCCATTGTTGTTACGATAATGAGTTGGTTTTGATCATGTATTGAATCGAAATACCAACCAGTTGCTGACAATTTGTTGTTTGAAGAAATCACTTGTGGAAAGTTCCTTTCATTTTAGCTTGGCTTATCTCTGGCACTGCAAATGTTTTCATGAATTAATGTATTAATATTCAGATTGAGACAACACTTATTTTGCTGTTTTGGTATGCTTTTCACTGCCTGTTACTGATGACATGTCTGCTCATTCTTTGGGCTTTTTTTTTCTTTTGTATGATCTCGTTTATTACTGTTTTACTACTCTCTCTCTCTCTCTCTGTATTAATGTATATTTACTACACATGCTTGGATTATCTGTCTTTGCCTCTTGATGACGAAAGAAAAAATACTTTAATTTGACACCTTGTTGATCGGTGTTTGGACTTGCTTTTTTTTTTTTTTTTTTTTTTTTTTTTTTTTTTTGTAGTGCGCTGCTTTTGATAGCGTAAGTTCAGAAATATATGAATGGCTTGGTCATGGTGAACTAGTGTCGGCATATGTGTCATACATATACATGCGTCTGTATGCTGGCACCAACCTAGAAAAGTATCTTGGACCCCAAAAAAGTATCTTGATTGGGAAAAGATGGTTGGGATGGGGGCAGTTCGAAAATTTGACCCTGAATTTCCGGTGACAAGAATTTCTGAAAGATATTCACTCTTGACATATGTGTCTTTTAAAAAAAAAAATTTTTACGTACAAGCGCGGTATTTTGAAACTGGATGATGTATTGGTTTTTCATGGATGTTATAGGTCTTGTAAAGGCCTGACATTTATTCCGTTTCAGTTAAGGATATCATGATCTCATAGTTTCTCAAATTTAGATGATGTATAACAAGAGCTGTTGTGGCCACTTTTTCAAGCAAATGTGAGGTAGAGCAAGAACAAACTTGACATCTGCTAGAGCATATTCTGGTAAACCTTTTTTGTTTAACATATGACTGAGATTGTGTGTATATTAATCTTTTTTTTTTGTAAATATAAGTCTGTGCTGCAAAATGAGTATTTCAATTTTTGCTTTTTTCCCCCCAAAGTATTTCTTAATTCCCTTTAATTCTCAGAGAATACCAGAGCCATAGTCTGTAAAAAGGGGTAACCTCTGTGGAAATTATTTTGGCACTTGCTCTTTGTCCTCACAAATGTCTTCGCTGAACAGCAATGGAAGGTGACTGAGTAAAAGTCATTGTTTTGCACCTGGCTGTTGTGCGACCAGTTTTCCTTACCTCACACACGCTCACCTTTCCTTTTCTCTACAGCAAGTCACCATGCATCGACGCCAGTACTGAAGAAGGGCGTGGCTCAGAATGTGGACTTCTTAGCCTCTGTAAAAGGGCCCTGCCTTCTTCCACGTACAAGGCTCTTATTTTTCCTCACAGTATTTCCAAAGTGTTTTCAACACAGTCTGTACAGTTTGTGTCTTTCGTTGGTCCATTACAAAGACTGTATGATCAGCTGGACCCCAAATATGGAATTTCATTACTTTTATCGTCAAATTTTCTTGCACTGGATTACATCGATAGGGACTCTTTGGATGATTTTTTTTTTTTTTTTGATCTTGAAAATGATTAGAGTGGTTAATACCATAGGTATATTATGGGGTTTTGTGCATAGTGCAACCAGTTGTTACATATTTTTCTTCTCATTTACCGTATGTCATTTTTTTCTTAAAGTCATCTGGTGTTCTCTGTGTGGTGTGTTTTCCAACCAGACAGTTTTGGCCTCAGCAATCAGTTGAAAAAGAAATTAACAGCAATGCAATGCGTAAACTTTGTGAAAAACTTCTGCAAATTGCTTAAAACATGGTTTGCTACATGGAACTTGCCTCATCCTTCCAATGCCATTTTTTCCCATATATATATGATGGATCAGATATTATGGACCGTATTTGTTTGAGTTGTACTATTTGCCATTGAAAGCCTATTTTGCTTCTACCTACAATGAAATATATGAGTCTTGCTTTCCATGTATCCATTGTTTGAAATGTTCTTTCATTTGTACCCACATTATTGTTTTCGTATTTGTTGTTGTTGTGTGTTGTTGCACATCTATTCAAACATACACAAGCACATGCATATACATACATGCTTGCACACATAGAGATGTACACACACAAACACAGCACACTGGCCATTCTTTATTGAATTTCATACAACTACTGGCTGTTGTGTGTAAACATGAACTTTGGTGATAGGTTATTGTGTACGGTGATTGACAAATTGGCCAGCCATACTGCCATTCTTCTCATCCTTCCTGCTTCTGGAAAAACACACACATCAAACAAACAAGTTTGAAGAGGAGCCCATCCAACACTTTCAAAACACTGTGTGTAGATGTGACATTAACATCCAGTTAGTCAAGACTCTTAGAGACGATTTGTTTTTAGACCTAAAAACTCTATTGAAACCACTGCAGCATTCAGCAGTTTCAAATAAAAACAAACCAGACAAATATTGGAAGAAAATTGATTGATTCGTGATAAACTTCAATATTGCAAGTTAGACAACATTGCTTTTGCTTAAAAGACCACAGTCGTTCAAAAATACGTAATAAAGAAAAAAATAGAACTGGCAGAGCCTGCATGATTCGTTAAGCTTATACACCAATACAGGGAACTTTCCATTGAAGATGACAAATCACGCAAAAGGCTATTAAGCTTACACACCAAGCTCTGATAACGGTGAATTTTCCGTAGAAGGTAACCAGTCATGCAAAATGCGATCAAGTTTACACACCATCTCAAGGATCTGATGTAAAAAAAAAAACCCTTTCCATTGACGGTAACCAATCACCCAGAAGGCTATCAAGCTTAGACACAACATCTGATAGAGGAAACTTCCCATTGAAGGTAACCAACCACCCAGAAGGCTATCAAGCTTAGACACAACATCTGATAGAGGAAACTTTCCATTGAAGGTAACCAATCACCCAGAAGGCTATCAAGCTTAGACAACATCTGATAGAGGAAACTTTCCATTGAAGGTAACCAACCACCCAGAAGGCTATCAAGCTTAGACACAACATCTGATGGAGGAAACTTTCCATTGAAGGTAACCAATCACCCAGAAGGCTTTCAAGCTTAGACACAACATCTGATAGAGGAAACTTTCCATTGAAGGTAACCAATCACCCAGAAGGCTTTCAAGCTTAGACACAACATCTGATAGAGGAAACTTTCCATTGAAGGTATCCAACCATTCATTCATTCTCTTCACTCCAAATGGGGAAAAAATAAGAAAAGAAATGAAACACAAAATGCCATTGTAAACGAATCTAGAAGTAACATTCGAAAGAAAAAAAAAGATAAGAGAAACGGAAAGAGAGACTTCGAATGAGAGATAAAGGAAAAAAGATGGAAACAAACAAAAGGAAGGCCCACCGATCATCGCTCTCTGCTCACTCCCTTCCCCCCCCCCCCCCCCCCCTTTCCCTGCTACGCCTGCCCTTCCCCAAAACTCAGGACAGCAGAGAATGAAACGGGCGGACTCAGAGCAATCATTGCGTAGAGCTAGTGGTGCCATTTTTTGTTTTACATTCTATATCAACTCTCTTGTTACAGGATTCCACACACACACACACACACACACACACACACACACACACACACACACATGCTCTCTCTCTCTCTCTTGCTCTCTCTCTCTCTCTCTCTTATTTTTGTTCTCCTTGGTTTCTTTACTTCACTTTTCTTCCCACTGTGTGTGTGTGTGTGTGCGCACACGCGCGCGTGCGTGTGTGTGTGTGTGTGTGTGTGTGGTGTGCATGCATGTGTGTGTATGTAAACGATCATGTTCTTGTGCGTTTCATTCACTGCATTCATTTTCTATAACACATTTGCAAAGATCCTTTCCGCTGTGGTACAATGGTGCATTGTCGACCCACACAGTCAATTCAACCCAAACACAGGCATTTTAATGTCTGAAAGGTTGTATAAACGCAGACCGGCTTCTACCCCACAATCGAGTGCGCTATGGCTCCACCAGAAAGATGAAAACAGCGCAACCTTCTTCGTACACTGAGACAGGAACCTCAGAGGCACTGATGAAGGCTGCTGTACAACGCTGGCCCTCCAGAACTCCATCTATAGAGCTTCTCCCTCGTCGATGTGTGGGCAGGCCAGGTCTCTGCTCTGCTTTTTATGTGTGGGACAGTGCGAAACAGCGTAACCAAGCTGCGTTCAATCACTGGATTCTCTCTGAGAATGTTGCTCAAAGTTCCTGCCGATGTCTAGATTGCCTTGGTCTGATTGATGGAATAGATCATGAAAGAAAGCGTGGGGAGCCAACTGCCTTCCAACAGTGCTGTCTCTGGTCAGAATCAAACGAAGTAGCATCGTGTTAATCATGTTCATTCATCGCCATAGTCTGAACATGATACGGCTCTACATGTTCTGCTCTAGCAGGCGACCTTACTTCCGATATAAGACCAGTAAACGTTTATCTTGGAAACAGTTTTGCTCAAGTCACATCCAAGACATCGAAGAAAAAAGTGTGGAAAATCATCAAGAAAATCAAAGGGAAGAACACCTGTCCCACTGTGAACCATCTCAAGTTTTCTGACTCTTTAATAACAGAGAAAAAAGCAGTTGCTAATCTGCTTGCTTCAACCATTGAAAAGAATTCCTCCTCTTCTAACAAATCAGCCAGTTTTGTCAAAATCAAAGCCCTCAAAGAAAAATCACCCTGCAACTTTTCATCAGATAACATGGAAGACTACAATCTTCCTTTCACTTTAAACGAATTGAAATCTGCCTTACTTTCTTGCAGCGATTCCTCTCCGGGTATAGATGAAATCCATTACAAACTTTTGAAACATCTTCCGCAAAAAGGTCTGCACATCCTGCTACATGTCTACAACCATGTATGGACTACTGGTTTCTTTCCACCTTCTTGGCGAAAAGCCCTCATCATTCCCATTCCCAAACCTGGAAAAATCTTTCTAACCCATCAAACTACCGTCCCATAGCTTTGACCAGCTGTGTCTGCAAGCTGATGGAGAAAATGGTCAATGCTAGACTCATGTGGAAACTCGAAACCGATGGCCTTTTGGCGAAAGAACAGTGTGGTTTCCGCAAACATCGAACCACAGTTGACCATTTGATCCGTCTGGAATCTACGCTTCGGAACGCCTTTCTGAACAAACAACAAGCAGTGGCTATTTTCTTTGACTTGGAGAAGGCCTACGATACCACCTGGAAATCTGGGATACTTCATGATCTTCATGATCTTGGTTTTCGGGGTCATCTTCCACTTTTCATTCAAAATTTTTTGGCAGAACGACAGTTTCAGATCCGGGTTGGCACCACTCTCTCTGATGTTCATGAGCAGGAGTTGGGTGTTCCGCAAGGAAGCATACTGTCTCCTGCCCTCTTTAGCATCAAGATCAACAACATTGTTAAATCTGTTCAACAGGGTTCAGACTGCTCATTGTTTGTGGATGATTTTGCTGTTTACGCAACTGGAAGCCTGTACCCGAGTGTCCAGCGCAGGCTCCAGCTTTGTGTAGATAAAATTCATCAGTGGGCGGATGAAAACGGCTTCGCTTTTTCTCCTACAAAGACACAGTGCATTCACTTCCATAATTTCCGTCAGTTTTTTCCAGATCCTGTAATTCAAATAGGGAAATCTCCCATTCCAGCTGTCAAAGAGGCCAAATTCTTAGGAGTTATTTTTGACCAGAAACTCAACTTTCTCAGCCACATTAAAAACCTCAGAACTTCTTGCCAGAAAGCTTTGAATATTCTGCGGGTTGTAGCACACACTGACTGGGGCGCTGATAAGAAAACTTTGCTGCACCTCTACAGAGCCTTGGTCCGTTCCAAACTGGACTATGGTTGTGCTGTGTACGGCTCTGCAAGACCGTCTTACCTAAAACTCTTGGACCCTATTCACCATCAAGGGCTTCGTCTCTGTCTTGGAGCATTCCGCACCACCCCTGTGTACAGCCTGTATGCAGAGGCAGGTTAACCCTCACTGTCCAACCGCAGGCTGAAACTGTCTCTGAATTATTATATCAGACTGTTCTCGGAACCAGAAAACCCTGCCTATGACTGTGTTTTTGACCCTCCGTTCCAAAGTAAATTTGAAAACAACCCTAACTGTATTCCGCCGTTTGGTCTTCGTATGCAGCCTCACGTGCGGAATGCAGGTCTAGACTTAGGAGTTGTGTCCGATTTTTCCAAGTTTCCAGATGAGCCTCGTGGACCTTTTTCACACCAGAGATTTGTTTTGATCTTGCAGCTTTTCGTAAAGAGTCTACCAGCTCTCTGGCATACAAGGCATTGTATTCTGACCTCTGTTCAAAATTTCCATCTTATCAGAAAATTTTCACTGACGGTTCCAAGTCTGAGGATGGAGTGACCTGTGCAGCCTACTGCCCTGGGGCTCCTTCTCAGATACTGTTAGAACATATACCTCCAGATGCTTCTGTCTATTCCGCTGAACTTACTGCTCTGGTTCTGGCATTGAAGATAATCTCACAAACTAAGAAGAGGGACTTTCTGGTTCTGTCAGATTCACTGTCAGCGTTGGAGGCCATAGCTGGCCGCAACCTTCAGCACCCAGAACTTTTACACTTTTTTGAACTTTTGACCAAGTTGAAAGCGGATGGTTACAACATTATTTTGGCTTGGATTCCTGGTCATGTTGGCATTGGAGGGAACGAAATAGTTGATCGTTTAGCCAAGAATGCCACAAGAGAGAAACTGTCCAACATATATATCCCCTGCTCAAATCGGAAACCCAAAATTAACGATTATGTGAGAGACCTCTGGCAGGAGGATTGGAATACACAGACGGATAACAAACTCTTTCAGATCCGTCCAAACCTTAAGGAGTTCCTCCCATCTGCGTCTGGTGGTCGTAAAGAAGAAACAGTTCTGTGCCGGCTGCACACCGGCCATTCGTATTTTACCCATTCGTACCTTTTAAAGAGTGAAGAAGCTCCGTGGTGCATTCCATGTCATGTGCCACTCACAATGAAACATATTCTTTTAGAGTGTTGGGACTTGCACGATGTGAGACACAAACATTTTACGGCAGATTCCATGAAAACCTTGTTCAGAGATGTCCCACCTGATGCCATCTTTGAGTTCTTGAAAGAGATTAACATTTTTCATCGGATCTGAGTTTTTACAGTGGAAAAATTTTTAACAAACTTTCAGATGGTTTTTCGATGTATTTTAAAGAATGTGTGAATGAATGACTTGTGAGTTGATTTTAACGTGGTGACAGCCCTGATGTGGCCCTTTGCGGTCGGCTGGGCTATAAGTAACATTATCTTATCTTATCTTACTTCCGATGTATTGTTGGTATTGACAAGTCATGGCGGACTGTCTTCGGATAAACGTGGTGATGTATCTGGTAGGGAACGCCTGCTCTCACCGGCTTTGCAAGTATCGTTTTCGATGATAAACTTCTCACACCAGTTTGCAGCTGTGCAAGTATAGTTGTCAGTAAGAAGCTTCTCACACCGGCTTAGGAGCTATGCAAGTATCGTTTTCAATTAAAAAAAAACTGATCACACTGGCTTTGCAGCTATGCAAGTATCGTTTTCAATTTAAAAAAAAACTGATCACACCGGCTTAGGAGCTATGCAAGTATTGTTTTCAATTAAAAAAAAACTTCTCACACCAGTTTGCAGCTATGCAAATATTGTTTTCAATAGGAAGCTTCTCGCACTGGCTTTGCAGCTATGCAAGTATCGTTTTCAATAAGAAATTTATCACACCGGCTTTGCAGCTATGCAAGTATCGTTGTCAACAAGAAATTTATCACACCGCTTTGCAGCTATGCAAGTATCGTTGTCAACAAGAAATTTATCACACCGGCTCTGCAGCTATGCAAGTATCGTTGTCAACAAGAAATTTATCACACCGGCTTTGCAGCTATGCAAGTATCGATTTTCAACAAGAAATTTATCACACCGGCTCTGCAGCTATGCAAGTATCGTTGTCAACAAGAAATTTATCACACCGGCTTTGCAGCTATGCAAGTATCGTTGTCAACAAGAAATTTATCACACCAGCTTTGCAGCTATGCAAGTATCGTTGTCAACAAGAAATTTATCACACCGGCTTTGCAGCTATGCAAGTATCGTTGTCAACAAGAAATTTATCACACCAGCTTTGCAGCTATGCAAGTATCGTTTTTGATAAGAAATTTATCACACCAGCTTTGCAGCTATGCAAGTATTGTTGTCAGTAAGAAGCTTCTCACACCAGCTCTGCAGCTATGCAAGTATTGTTGTCAGTAAGAAGCTTCTCACACCAGCTCTGCAGCTATGCAAGTATTCAATAAAAAGCTTACTAGGTGGTGTCTCGTTTATGCTGCTCTGAACAATCACGACTGAGCCCCCACCACCCACCACCCACCCCCCTCTCCCCACCTCCCCTCCCCTTCCCAAATAATTCATGCGCTCAGTATCTTTTGCAGCGGCTGACTCATAACGACCTAATATTGATGGCTCCCTATGGACAGCTGGTGCTGGGGCCGTAACAGGGTAGTCACGGGTACAGCTGTGTACGGTTCGGCTGGAATGGATGGCGTGTTAGCGAGACCAGTGTGGGATCATGGAGAATCAGATGACGAAAATCAAACAAACCCTACTCCCCAAAGCCCTCACACACACACACACACACACACACACACACACACACACACACACACACACACATATATATATAATATATATATATATATATATATATGAGAGAGAGAGAAAGACAGGTGTAACAAGTAAAAAGAAAGAGAAAACAAACTGCAGGCTTACAATTCTTTCATCTTTATTACAATGACCTGCCAAGATTTAAATCAAACAAACTGGGGGGGGGGGGGGGGGGGGGGGGGGGGGGGGGGGGGGGGGGGGGGGGGGGGGGGGGGGGGGGTATGAGAGAAGAAGAAAAAAAAAAGGAAGAAAAGCGCATCAGAATGTAAAATCCTTCACTAACAGCACCTGAGGTCTATATGAGCCCTTCATGAAATCACAGTCATACTGCTCAGAGACCTTTCATCCACTGACTTAGATTCATCAGGGGGACAGCTGACTGAGTAGCCGTCCTCCTTTGGAAATAGGCTATATCGACTATGGTTCCGTGATGTTCTCACGAATGCAATCAGTCCAATGGAACCCCCCCCCCCCCCCCCCCCCCCCCCCATGCAGCCAGTAAAGTAAACTGACGAGAAAACACTAACAGGAAACCAGCTGTATGAAAACTAAAAATCATTATGCAAAGAGGCAGGAATCTTTGAGCTATGTTTGAAAATCCATTGAAAAATGCAAGGGAATTATTAAAAGGTGTCAAAATATGAGTGGTCAGGTCGACTGTTTAATTATTGACTCGAGTACTGCCACTCACGCCAGCAGCTGACGGGAGGTACGAACAGAGCAGAACAGCCTTTACTTGAATCTTCTAAGAGATGCAGTCTCCAACTGCCTGGCCAAGCAATATGTTGAATAAAAATAAATAGTGAGTGGAAAACGAGTGCAGGCTTACAATTCATCCGTCATTGTAACAGTCACTTGCCAAAAACCACACACACACACACACACACACACACACACACACACACACACACACACACACACACACACACACTTAGGGGAAAGGGGGGGGGGGGTGAGACCGTAAAAGATAATTGTCTGTAAAATTGGTTATTTTAGTATACATTTCATTTGCATTTTTATGGTAATATTTCACGCTTCTTATACGTGAAATTAAAAAAACAAAAAACCCAAACAACTTTAAAATGAAACAAGAAAATACAGTAGTCCGACTAAGACAGAACAATAAAAACAAAAACAAAAAAACAACAAAAAAAAAGAAACTGACAAAACACGCGAACAAAATGTGTTCTCCCTTGCTCGGTCACTAAATCGGCCTAATTACGGTATTACTCATAAAAACCAACTAAAACAAAACCAGACAAAAAATATCAACAACAACCACACAAAACACGAAACGAAAGTCCCCAATGCTCGGTACGCCTAGTTCTCTTATGTCGGTCTTCGGTCAACGACACAAACACAACGGCTGGGCTCTGAAGTTTGAGATTAAAATTTGAAGTTCAAGGACGTCTGAGTATCTATCGGTCAGGCACGCACGGTTTTTTTTTTTTTTGGGGGGGGGGGGGGGGGGACGGACTCGTGACAGCAGATGGAGTTTAAACCGTTAACCGAGAATTAAAAAAAAAAAAAATCGTATCTCCCTACCAATGAGAGAACTTTACTTTTTTTTTTTTCAATGCGTGGGGGAAGAAAGCCGTTTAGCTATTAAAGATAAGTTTTAATTTGTTAGTACTGAAGTTGGGAAGAAATTGAATTGTAAACTAGATTGGTTAAACTTTGTTTTCATATCCAAGTCTCTTTTCCTCGTCAATATTATACATATTATGTGTCAGGGGCTTTGGGATTCGTATACTGCCTCGCGATTGGCACGGAGATCTGTCGACATTCATCACACCGCTTTACCTTCCACGGCGTCGGGAATAAAAGCGGGCGAACTCTTCCGGACTTCTCTAAGATTTCTCGATGTTCTTATCGAAGAAGAAAGTATTGTGACCTCAACAGCCGAGATAACTGCTCGTTGTGGTGACAGCATTTTACTGGAAACTTGATCTCGTTCGTGTTCTTTCCAAATCTTGGACATCTGTTTCACTGAGCGTTCGTTTTTCGGTCCTGTCATTGACTGCAAGTTTGAGCAAAAGTAAGTATTTTTTTGTTTTTGTTTCCATTTTGTTTCTTCCTGTCTTTTATTCGTTTTCTTTTTCTTTTCCAATAATGTTTTGACCATTAACATAATATCCATTCAAATCCCTCCTCCCTTTCTTCTTTCTCCGCATATTTATTTCACTTAAAAAATTTTTTTTCGATCAAAAATCAAACCAATTCGATTTTTTCTCTTTGCTGTCCATTCTTTCTTTCTAAGCACATCTTCATTTTCTTTTTATTCAAATTTTGATTCTCTCTCTCTCTTCTCTCTCTCTCTCTCTCCTCTCTCTCTCTCTCTCTCTCTCTCTCTCTCTCTCATTGTGTGTCTTTGTCAGTTGTCTCTTATTATATTTTGTTCTCAATCTGTTTAACTTCTGTATTTGCGTCCCTGTTTTTTTTTTCTGTTACGTTGAATCATTCCCGCTTTCCATTCTTTGGAGTTCTCTCTCTCTCTTCTCTCTCTCTCTCTCTCTTCCTCTCCCCCCCCCCCCACCCCCTGTCTCTCCCTGTCACGTTTAATCATTCCCTCTTTTCCAATCATATGAATCTCTCTGTCTCTGTCTGACTGTCTGTCCATCTGTTTGTCTGTCTCTGTCTGTCCGTCTCTCTCTCTGTGTGCGTATGTGTATGTGAGCGAGAGCGCATGTGTCTCTGCACGAGAGAGAGAGAGAGAGAGAGAGAGAGAGAGAGAGAGAGAGAGAGAGAGAGAGAATGTGTGCGTACAGAGACAATGAAACTGACAAATAACATATGATTTGACTGTTTGACCATCGGCCTTAACAAAGAGTTGAACATCTTATGATTACATCGCAATAACTCGGCAACCTACATGACAAGTAGACTTATTAATACCTTATTGTGCATTTTAAAACACTAAAAAAAAAAAAAAAAAAAAAAGGGGGGGGGGGGGGGGGTAAGTATCCCTTCATTTGAATGCTAAATACAGGAACGTTGCAATGTTTTTCAGACTTTAAATTTGTGTGTGTGGGGGGGGGGGGGGGGGGGGGGGGGCAGATGATATTAAGGCAAGTTTAAACGCATTCAAGTGTCTGCAGAGAGAGAGAGAGAGAGAGAGAGAGAGAGAGAGAGAGAGAGAGAGAGAGAGTTTAGTAGAGAGAGAGAGAGAGAGAGAGAGAGAGAGTTTAGTTATTGATACTTAAATTTATACCCCTCCTTATTCAGTCCTCCATTATTTTTTTAATTTCTTCCCAGATCATCTGGCACTGTTGTCTAAACTCCAATACCGCTGTGTGTGTGTGTTGTGTGTGTGTGTGTGAGTGTGTGTGTGTGTGTGTGTTTTGTGTGTGTGTGTGTGTTGCGTGCCTGCGTTTGTTGCGTGCCTGGTGTGGTGTGTGTGTGTGTGTGTGTGTGTGTGTGTGTGTGCGTGTGTGTGTGTGGTGTGTGTGTGTGTGTGTGTGTGTGTGTGTGTGTGAGCGCGTGTGTGTGCGTGTGAAAAGTACTGAAGCTCTGACATCTCAAACTGTGATGTCACTTTCCGTGCCCAGAGGCGGAGAGACTTGGCAGACACGGTTGGTGTGGTGTGTTCAAGTTTAGGTGTTACTCAATACACGAACACAAGCCCGGGAGGAAGCGGACCGTAACAAAGGTGCCATGGTCCCTCATGCGTGGTCAATTGCTTCATAAATTCCTGGACCCTTCCGCCTCTCGCCCAGCGACTTCGTGTGTATGTCTGCCTGTGCTATGCTCCCGCCGTACGCCCCTCTACCCCCCCCCCCCCCCCCCCCCCCCCCCCCCCCTCCCCCGCACCGTCCACCACCCTCCCGTCTTATCTTTTTCTTTTTTTTTCGGCGTACGTGCAATGACAAACTATTTCCTTCCCAGGGCAGCTTAAAAGGATCAAAGCCCATAATTATTTACTTTTTTTTTAATCTTGCTATTCGGCCTGATACGACGCTCAGATGTGATCGCTTTGAAAGCAGAATTCATGCCCGTGAAAATGGATAATAAGTTAATGAAATCCGGAAAACAAGACTCGAGTGCAGTGGGCCGAAATAGCTCAGTTGGTAGAGCGCAGGACTCGTGATCCTGGGGTTGTGGGTTCGAATTTCGGTACAGGGGGATTTTTCCCTCGGAGTTAACATTGGCTCTGATTCCCTTCTGATTCTGCTTCAGGAATGTTTGAACAGTAGAAATGACTGATATAGTTAATTGTTTTCACTGCTGATAGCTTAGTTAGGGCCATGAGATTGTCTGTCTTTTGACTCATTCTCAAATCTCTCTTTCTCTCTGCGTACGCGGGCTGATACTCCTGCGGACACTCCCTGTATAGACAGGCAAGGATCAATCCCAGCTACCAGACGAAGGGAGTGAAGTTTTGTGTGTATGACCGTTTTTTTTAATCCCGTCAGTAAGGCAGCCATATTCCGGCTTCGGAGAAGGTGTAAGCGTGTGTAACGTGTCGTCCATACCAACGGCTAAACTGGCTTTCTCTCCCGAAAGTTGCTTATGGGATTTTACGTGTGTGCAAGATGTTATGCTTGCGTTCACACGGAACCTCGGTTTGTAGTCTCATTCGAAGGACTGTTTGGGAAATGGAATCAGAACCAATTTTAACTGCGAGGGAAAAATCCCCGTGTACTGAAGCGGCCCGGCGACTCATTATCTAATGTAGCCTTACAGCGTCAAAAGTCGTAAACAAAAAAAAAAGAAAAAAAAAAAAAAAAAAAAAAAAAAAAAAAAGAAAGAGCGTTCTTGTCGTGATCACCTGTTTTCTTAACAGCGGTAGTGTAATTAAGCTTACTGTTTCCACAAGATACTCGCTGTTTTTTGTTATCGCCAAAACGGAAACGGTAATCTTGTGAAATCACAAGCTTTGATACAGGAATAATTATGCTGACGTGAAGAAAGTCTGTTTACATCTATCAGCCAGCATTTTTTAGAGTCTGGGCATTGTGGTCACGCAATGCAGGTTTGATAATAGTCTGGACCCAGTTTTTCCCTATTGGTCAGCGATCGCGGAGGTGTGGCGTCGACTCGTTGCAAGATAAACCGACTTTCGAGTGCAGCTAAGATTTGTCCGTATTGTCCTAGCCGTACGATTGTCTGCAATTCTGATCCAAGACGTTTTCCCGTTAAATGGGCTTGTTGGTAAATAATAATGACGATGATGATGATGATGATGATGGTGGTGATGTTTGTTGTTGTTGGGTTGTTGTTGTTGCTACTATTATTACTATTATTGTTATTATTACAGTGATAACAACAAAGAAAAACACGACAATGATGACGATGACGACGACGGCGACGATGGTGATGATAATAAAAATAATAGTAATAAATGGTAATAACGGAAATATATAAATATGTATTCTCACAAACAAACGTGTATTGATTTGCTGATTTTCAGGCAACACACAAACAGGCATGCATGTAAATAATACGTGTAAAAGCAAAATCTACAGAAGGGATGAGACATGACACAAAAGTAAAAACGGAAAAAAAAAACTAGATGTGTTGCAGTCTTTTTTTTTCTTTTTTTTTTTTTTCGGTTTGATTGTAGAATTCATTAAATAAACAACACATAGAAAACAAGTACGGTTTGATTGTAGAATTCGGAACTCCAAACATGCATTACCTTTCGTAATTCAAGACGAAAAGGAAATCCTTCTTCGTATTTCTTGCCTTTTTTTTTTTTCTTTTTTCCTTTGCATTAAGCCAAATTTAATCAGACTGAATGCATTAAAAAATATCCATTGATATTTACTGCTGACCATCCCAGGAAAAGCTACTTGGGTGAGACTGTCCGCTTTCTGATATTTTGCAACTGCAATAATGATATTTCAGTTTCAAAATCCAAAATCATGTCTTCCAAGGCTGTAAGCTGTCAGCCTTCCTCCCACCCCCCCCCCCCCCCCCTTTTTTTTTTTTTTTCTTTATTTCCCTCTTCATCCCCTGTATGCAGTCTGCATACAGTTCTCTCGCATCTTCATGCAGACACACACGTACACGCGCATATAAGCACATACAGCTGTGTATCAGGCAGTATCAAATGTGAGAAAAAGAAATCACAGCTTGGCAGAAAAAACAGACTTTTGCACAGTATTGCTTTGGAAGTGTGGGTTTTTAGCGACATACCACTATACTGACATTTCGCTACAGCGACATACCATCACATCGACTTCTCACTATACCGGTTTCAGGTATTAACAGCAGGCAAAATGATCGCTTGCTTGTTCGCGCGCATAACTTCCAGGTGTATGTGTGTGTGTGTGTGTGTGTGTGTGTGTGTGTGTGTGTGTGTATGTGTGTGTGTGTGTGTGTGTGTGTGTGTGTGTGTGTGTGTGTGGTCGTGTTGTGTGTGTGTGTGTGTGTGTGTGTGTGTGTGTGTGTGTGTGTGTGTTGGTGGGGATATTGACCATCCACCCCAAACATGAATTGGCACCTAACGTTTCAATAAAAGTCACAACCCTGCCGTCCCAATCTTTTACTCTGATGTTTGGTGCCGTTGTACGTTAATCGTCACTTTACCGCCAGGATGCCGAGAATACACGCGTGCATTCTCTCTGTCTGTCTGTCTGTCTGTGTATCTATCTGTCTGTCTCCGTTCTCTTGCACACACACACACGCGCACGCAAACGCACACACACACACACACACACACACACACACACCTCAACCAGGAATGAAAAAGAAGAAGATAAAAGACTAAAGCCAAAAGAAAGATTTAGAACACAGAAGACAACTTCTCATGACGTCAATCCCAATGATAGCGTCATCACGTCACAGACTGCTCAGAATCGAACAAAGAAAAGACACAACTTGGAAAGGAAAGTGAACAAGGCTAATGAAGATCTCCCATCTGTTCTCGTCCTTCATGATTCTGTTTTGAACGGTGTGAAATGCCCCCGACTTGGTCGATCTTATGGTTTCAAAACCGTTTCCAAAAAATCTTCCACTACAAAGGACTTACTGCCCACGCTGAGACAAACCTTGTCGTCAATGGATACAGAAGTTGATGCAATTGTTATTCATTGTGGTCTCAATGATATTCAACAAAAAGACGTTGCATCCTCTAGCAAACTCTTTGCGGACACCATTAAAACCATCGCTAAAGAGCATTCACATGCCAGCATTGTGATCAGTAAAGTGGCTCCTGTTTCTAACCCGAAATAAACATAAACCGCGAAATGTTCAACGCAGTTATAAACTCTGAACTATTCAAAGTTCCCAAAGTGTCCATCATCAGCCATGAGAATCTCCTTGCCAGCCCCAGAACACTGAAAGACGGAGTCCACCCGAACCAGAAAGGAGCCAGTGTACTTGCTGGTAACTTAGGGCGACACGTTCACCAGCTTTTCTGGAAGAAACCCTCTGGCAGCAAGTCCAGGAATCCCAGTCTACATCGCTCTTCATGGAGAACACGATACCTCCCACCGGTCTTCTCGTCACACAGATATCATGATCTACCCTTTTCTCCTGTACCAGGGCCCTGGCGGAACTTACATGATGTTCTACAAGACTGGTGAATGATCTTCATAAAACTTAACAACACTCCCCCGTCAAAAAAGTCAGTAGTTGTACTATAATGTCTAGCGACTGAAATGATAATCTGATCGTCTTTGTGATATATATTTGCCTGGTTGCCATTTTGATTTTTTTTTTCTAGCCTGCTACATCGCATAATTTCCTCAATTTCCTTTTTTTGTGTGTGCGTTACACATTACCTTCTTATTCCTCTTCTAGGCCTTGCCTTTTGTAAAAGTGTTCTCTATTGCGTTACTGTTTACTGATTAGTTCATTGTTGGGGAATCGTCTATTTATCTTTCATTTGAATAATCTTCATTTTGCAATTGTGCCTCCCTTGAATGTCCATTTAAAATTTTGATGGCAAAGAAGACTGACATTAATATACTACAATGGAACTGCCGGTCGATTAACAAGAATTTGGTAAATCTTCAACAACATCTTGAAGCCAGCTCCTACATGGTCCTTATTTTTCAATCACTAAATGTGTCTAAAAACGACTTGCCACGGCTGGATCGTTTCTTTTACCCACCTGTGGTACAAGAAACTGGTGACAATGAGAAAGTCTCTGCAGCCATTTATATAAATGACCAGTTATTTTACCATCCTCTTCAGTCACCTATACCTCTTGTGCAGCTTCTGTTCACTTTGACAGTTCTCTAGTCTTAAACATTGTCTCTGTGTACTTCCCAAAAGGAGTCATTGATAGCAATTCAGACTGGCTACATAATATAAACTTTCAAAGTAGTAAATGGTTAATTGCAGGGGACTTTAATGAACATGCTCCTTTCTGGGATAGAACTTGCACGAAAGTCAGCTCAAACCGTTTAGTGGAGAACATATCAGACTCTCCACTCGTCCTGTTAAATGATGGAAGTATCACGAGACTGCCTGATATCCCTAGTCACAGATCATCTGCAACTGACTTGTCTTTAATCTCCCCATCAATGGTCCCGAGCTGTACATGGCAAATTTATGATAACACTTTAGGGAGTGATCATATTCCCATAGTTATTTCTCTGAGAGGATTTGTAGTGAGCCAAGATGACAGTAAGGATAAAATCCCAAAGTTTGATTACAAGCGAGCTGACTGGGCCAAATTTCAATCTGTGTTATCTTCATATGACGTCAATTCTTTTGATAAATCTGACATAGAATCTATTTACAGTCATTTTACTATCTCACTACTGCACGCAGCCGGTGAGGCAATTCCGATTCTTAGTCAATCAAAATCTCTCAAACACACAGGTAAAGTGTGGTGGACAGAATCTTGCAGAAACGCTGTTGATAAAAATAAAAGCATGTTTAAACTGTACGCAAAAGTAAAAAAGGTAAAAGGGAGCATACCAGTTAGAACTGCCAAGAATCAAAGGAATAAAGTAATTGAAAATGCTAAACGCGAGTACTGGTCATCATTTTGTTTTAATGAAATAAGTGAACATAAAGATATCAATAAAATTTGGAAAAAGATCCATGAAATGAAAAACGGAATCCATTTACCTGCGTATCCAATCATAATAGGTGCTGAAAAATTTTCCTTCGGTATATCAAAAAGCAGAATCATTTGCTGACATGTTTTCCAAAAACAGCTCCTTCTGTAGTTTATCAGACAAATGCAGAGCTATGAGGGAAAACCAGTCTAACGAAGAAATGTACGCTGATCCTGACGAAAATAATGATCATTATCTAAATGCTGTTCAGGAATTACACTCTGCTATTTCTTCATTGTCTAATAAGAAAACGTCTGTTGGTTTAGATGCCATTTCTAATGAAATGTTAAAACATATACCACAAAATTTTGTTTTACTTCTACATGAAATTATTAATAAATGTTGGATTGAAGGGAACATACCTTCCATATGGAGAGACTCAATTATTGTTCCCGTTTTAAAGAATGGAAAATCAATGACAAACACAAATAGCTATCGACCTATAGCTCTTACATCTCATGTCTGTAAACTAATGGAGATAATTGTTCTAACTAAACAGATTGACATACTATTGTGAAAAAAACTGGCATTATCCCCGCAAATCAGGCTGGTTTTAGAAAGGGCAGGTCTACTATTGATCATTTTGTAAAGCTAACTACGCAAATTAAACACCAGTTTGCTAGAAGACAAAACGTTCTCGCCACCTTTTTCGATATCAACAAGGCATTTGATCAAGTTTGGCATGACAGGCTTTTATATAAATTAAAAACTATAGGTCTCTCTGGTCATATTTATAAATTTGTTAAAACATTCCTGACCAACAGAAGTATTCAGACAAGAATTGGTAATACTTATTCATCCAAAAGATTACTAGATATGGGTATCCCTCAAGGCTCTGTGATCGCCCCTCTTCTCTTTAATATTTTAAATAATGATTTACCTAAATACATTTAAAAAAAACTTTAACTTAATTCAATATGCGGATGACATCTGCTTATGGTTGAACGCCACATTAAAAAAGAACACATCAAAAAGATCTGTTAATTACATCAGAAGAATATATCAAAAAGAGTTAGACAACATTGCGAACTTCATGTCTGATAATGGCTTATGCCTGTCGGCTGAAAAATCCCGTATGATGTTATTTGATGCAGGTGGATCTGCTCACAATGCTCCTAACTTCAAAGTACATAATACTACATTGAGCTACACTTCTGAGATTAAATTCCTTGGTGTGCATCTTATGTCAAATCTTTCTTGGAATTTTCACTTGGAACATATAATAAATCAAGCGAGAAAATCCCCTAATCTGCTCAAAGTTATAAGCAAACAAAGTTGGGGCCATGAAACAAAAAGTTTAATACATCTTTCTTCTGCTTTAGTTAGATCCAAATTGTCATATGCACAAGAGGTCTTTTTTTTGTGCTCCTAAGTACTTATTAAAAAAGCTTCAGTGTATAGACTCTAAGACATTCAGATTAGCCCTTGGTGTTCCATTTCATGCTTCAGCTTTAGGAACATACCATGAAACTGGTGTCTTACCTCTTGATGACCATCGTGAACTAGCCTGCGCTAAGTACATTCTTCGCTGCTCAACTGTTCAAAGTGTTAACCAAACGGAACTGGATATGAGGTCTGATGTAGACTTTCCTAAACGTGCTAAAAACATTCGAGCCACTAAAACGATACTCACATATTCTTCTCACTTGTTGACAAATTCAGGTATCAATCATAAAAAGCTTGCTGTGCGTTTTCCCATAAGTCCCGTACCAAACTGGGAGCTCTTCAAACCAAAATTTGATTATAACTATACTACTCTATCTAGAACTGATAACATTAATATTCTAGCTTGCGAAGCAAAATCACATATCAATGATTGTTATCGTCACTTCGTAAAAGTCTATACTGATGGGTCTCTATTAAACAATAATGCTGGTTGTGGCTTTGTCATTCCATTTTAAAAAATTGAGAAGTCCTTTCATCTTGGGGCTAATCTGTCTATTTTTACAGCCGAACTTATAGCAATATTAATGGCCGTACAGTACATAAATGATTTATCATTTGACTTTTATGGTATTCTCTTCTGTGTAGATTCTAAGTCAGTTCTTCAAGCTTTAGAATCTACAAATTCAAAAAACCGTGCTGAAATCATATCAGAAATTAAAATACTTATTCACAACCTTATGTCAAGAGGTATAACAATTAATTTTTGTTGGGTTCCTTCCCATTGCTTCATATCCGGAAATGAATGGGCTGACAGGATTGCTCGAGCAGGTGCAAACAATTCTGACAATACGGCTACTATTCATATTCCCTTGAGCTTACATGAAGATATTCTCTCTTACAAAGAGCCTCTTTTGAAAAAATTGAGGAATACTACAAAGAAAGTGTTCTCCCTCGAATACACAAACCCGACTCTTCTATACTTTGTTGTACGAACTCTCGAGTAAGTAATCTTTTAAAAAGGGCTTCCTCAGTAAATCCAGTAAACCGTAATATAAACATAGGATTATACCCAAGACACAATAAACAACTTCTCTCCTTATTATTTCGGTTAAAAATAAATGCATTCAGAAGAAAATATGTCAAGAATATTCGATGTGCTTGCGGCGCCCTTGATAATTGTACAACAACACACGGTCTATACTTTTGCCCCTACTTTGATTCCGATTTGTCAGAATTTAGAAAGGATGCTTCAAAGTGCATATTCCAGGATACCATGTCTCTCTTAAATTTTGTACGAATTCTTATGTTAAGCCCAGTTGGCTCAATCCTGTAATTGCTGTTTCATGATCTTATTTTGTACAGTTGTTTGTTTTTACTTTGTGTTGTTGTTTTTTTTTTTTTTTTTTTTTTTTTTACAGTTGAATTCTTACTTACAGTTTCTCCTCATCACACATACACGCACACACGCACACGCACGCACGCGGGCGCGCACTCACGTACGCACGCTGCACGCACACACGTACGCACGCTGCACGCACACACTCAAACACACACACACACACACACACACACACACACACACACACACACACACACACACACACATCTTGTCTAATATCACATTTAGTGAAAAGACGTTAAATTGAAGAACAACACACACACACACACACACACACACAACAATAATCATAAATATATATATATATATATATATATATGTGTACCCCCTTCCCCCTTTTTCTCCCTTTTTCTCTCTCTCAGACTCTCTCTCTCTCTCTCTCTCTCTCTCTCTCTCCCCCAGACAGACACACACACACACACACACACACACACACACACACACACACACACACACACACACAAGCATTATCTCTGTGTCTTTCTCTCTCTCTCTCTCAGACTCTCTCTCTCTTCCCTCCCCCTCCCCCGCCGTCACACACCACACAACACACACACACACACACACACACACACACACACACACACACAGTTGTGTAGCTGTGGTGGGAATGGTCGCTGTAAAGGGACGTCACTGTGGTGGTATGTCGCTGTGAGGGAATGTCGTAGATGTGGGAATTGCTGCACTCGGCTCGCTAACACTGAAGTCGCTCTGCTGGATTCGCTTAACTGGGGTGACAACACCACAAAGTTCAGTAAGTTCTTAAAACGGAGAATGTATGACGTATCAAGAATTCGCTACCAATCTTGGCCGTCGGATTGATTTTTGTCACGTTTAGTTAATGGCATTATATCTGCGATTAATCAAAGAATGCATGAGATGGAGTGGAAATGTAAAACGAAACGCCAACAATAAATAACAGAGTCGTAGACATGCCTAGTGCATTAAGATGTCTTCGTGACGTGACGAAAGAATCTAAATTAGTTGTGTGGAGTTTTGACAAAGACAATGTCAAACCTAACCATGTTTGAAATGGACACCAAAATACAATGTTGACATTCTATGGGGAGAGGTGTTTTTTTTTTTTCTTTCTTTTTTTTTTTTTTTTTGCAAATGCATTAAATCAAAGACGTTAGAATCACAAAATACAGACTAGGTCTGTGTCCAGAATTTTCCCTTTTTATTCTTTTTTTTTTTTTCGTGCAACAAAAGTTGTTTTAAGTGCTGTAGGAGTATCTGCTACGATAAACTGGTCATTGTGTAATGTGGTAAGAGAGTCCTTTGAACGCTGTTTGTGAAGTTGTTAGATGTTTTTGACCTCTTTGGGAAAAAAAAGTATTTTTATGAAAAATGTGAAATTGCTTATATAATGTAAGGTATTTCATGGTGTTGAACTTGTAACTTTTCAAAGGGGAAGGAAGATACAAGAGAGAACAATATACTGTAAATATTGATGATTACGTGTCTAGGTTAACAACAGAAAGGAATTTTTAGGAACCTATTCTTTTCACTATACAATAGACATTACTCGTCAAAACCATCTGTTGTAACTCTGACACAAAATGTTTTGTGCTACATGCCTACTTAGATGTGTGTGTGTGTGTGTGTGTGTGTGTGTGTGTGTGTGTGTGTGTGTGTTTGTCGTTTTTTGTGCTTATTTTGTTACTTGCTCGTCATGTTGTTACTGCCACTGTTGTAGTTATGGTTATCATTATTGTATTGCCGTTTTCTTTCTTTTTTTTTTTTTTTTTTTTTTTTAGAGTTACCCTTATCCTGACATTTTTTCCTTCCCCTTCCCCCCTCCCCTGCCCCGCCCCTTCTGCCTTTTTCCTCTTCCCACCCCATCTCTCCCCTTTTCTCTCTCTTTTTCATTACATGTGCTTGTGTTATGATTTATGGGGAAAAATGCATAAAATGTTTATTTGAAAAAAAAAATCCAGCGAGCTCCTCCTTTTTCCATCTCTCCTACAAGTTTCGTTGGAATCGGTCCAAAAGTTTCTATGTAGTCTTCCTAAACGGATCCGGGATCCACCGTCGTATCTGGATCCACTTGACCGATCCGCACCAAAATAGTAGTGCCTTCATTCTTGCGCCACTTTCCATCTTTCCCCAAAGCGTCCTTAAAACTGGTGAGGTAGAATTTGCGTGATCTTACTGAAAGGCGCAGGTGAAAACATGGGCGTAGGTAATAACGATAACGATGACGATGATGATGATAATTGATAAGTATGGGGGGAAAAATAGTCGGCCTGAAGAAAAAGCAATTTGATAGTAACAATAAATAAGTTGATAACAAAAAGAAATGAATAAAGAAGGAACATCATCATCATCATCATCGTCGTCGTCGTCGTCGTCGTCGTCGTCATTTTCATCATCATCATCATTCATCATCATCCATCTTCTTCATCATCATCATCACCGTCATCATCATCAACATCTTCGTCATCGTCGTCATCATCGTCGTCGGCGTCATAATCATCATCATAATAATAAGCATCGTCATCATCATCTCATCGATCATCATCATCACATCGTCGGCATCACATCATCGTCATCGTCATCGACGTTGTCATCATCATCATCATCTTCACTAGTTCCCCCCATAGTGCGGACAATTTGCAGAAACGATCTGCAGCTCTTGGGGGCTTTATACCCTAGCTTGAACAGGGAGCCAGTGAGGCATGTAATGAACACCTTACGACACTTACCCACGTCTTCAGACTGAACACAGACTCAAGAACCAGTTTTCCAACACAGGACAGTTCAGACGAAACCACAAGTCTAAGGAAGGCCAGTCCGGAGAAAAAAAAAACAACAACAACATTCTGCTGTGTTCTCTTTTGACTCTCTACGTTTGTTTTCAGTAAGTCATTTTCCAATCACCAGAACAAGTATTGCCTCCTCCCCACCAACTAATCAACTAACCGTCCTCCTCCCTCTCCCCCCTCCATCCCCCACCCCTCCCACCCCCACCCCCATCCCCATCCCCCAACCGCACCCCCTCACCGTACTTGTGTGTCTCTTTCGCAGTCTCAACGTCATTGTCGTTGGCCCCACTGAACAATACAATGTCAACAAGTAAGGGACCTTTACCTGTAAGAACGATGTCAAACTGGTAGCTTCGTTTCCTTCTGGCCCTGCGCGAGGGTTAGGTCAGCAGATCACAGACGGCTTGCAAGGCACGGGGCGAAAGTCAACGATCACTTTATGCCCCATGTAGGTCATTACGATCTTCCTTTTTCTTCTTCTTCTTCTTCTGCGTACGCAGGCTGATACTCCTGCGGACACTCCCTATATGGACAGGCAAGGATTAATCCCATCTACCCTACAAAGGGAGTGGAGTTTTGTGTGCATGACCGTTTTTTTTCTATCCCGCCATTAGGGCAGCCATACTTCATCTTCGGGGAAGTGCATGCTATGTGTAACGTGTCAGCCATACCAACGGCCAAACTGGCCTTCTCTTCCGAAAGTTGGTGATGGGATTTTACGTGTGTGCAAGATGTTACGCGTGCGTTCACACACGGAACCTCGGTTTATAATCTCATTCGAAGACTGTATGGGAAATGGAGTCAGAACTAATGTTAACTCCGAGGGAAAAATCCCCCTGTACCGAAACGGCCCGGCGGAGATTCGATCTAGCAACCCTTGGATTACGAGTCCGGCGCTCTACCAACTGAGCTATTTCGGCCCCCCGATCTTCCTTGTGATACGGGGCGGCGCGGAGTAAGTACGGTTTGTCTTCTGACGCCAAGGAGTGCCAATGAAGAAGAGTGAAGCAGCCAGAGACGCTACCATGGCTGGAGAGCGTCTGAGATTAGACTTATCTGTGAATTCAAAACGCAAACAAAAAATGACCTAGGTCTGTAGGTCGTTTGAGAAAAAAAGAAGAGTCGTTTGATTGATTGATTGATCGAGTTAACGGAAGCTCGACAGTTCCCATAAAGCCCCGCTATCAGTTAAAAAAAAATCGGAAGAACTCTCTCTCTCTCCTCTCTCTTCCTCTCTCTCTCTCTCTCTCTCTCTCTCTCTCTCTTTCTGCCTCCCTCCCTCCCTCTCTCTCTCTCTCTCTCTTAAGATCTTGAAATGCATGTGTATCTATGACTCTGTGTGTATAGATACTAAGGAAATGTTGCAATGTTCAGTAATTGAAAAGTGCACCGCTTCATGAGGGGCAATGGCCTATGCATGAATGAATTATCCACATCTCTCGCTTTCTCGCCTTCTCTCTCTCTCTCTGTCTCTCTGGCCTTCTCTCTCTCTCTCTCTCTCTCTCTCTCTCTCTCTCTCTCTCTCCTCTTTCTCTCTCTCTCTCTCTCTTTCTTTCTCTCTCTCTCTCTCTCCCCCCCAGCCTCTCCCCTTCACCCTCACTATAACCAGGAAGGCCACGCCCATGTAAATTACCATTCCCATGATATTTTCATGGTGACTAAACAACATTCAGACGGTGAATTAAATGTTAACATTGTTACATAGGTTAGAGAAGAAAATGGAAATCGGTAGTTCAGTACAAACTGAAAAGCATACAGGCCAAAGACTCCCAGACCTGCTTGCAAACACCACGCTTCCAACTTCGCGACTGTGATGAGGAAAAAAAAAAGATGGGAGTAGTGACCAAAATAAGCCATTGAGAATGGTGATAACATAGCTCAGCCAATCCTGATGGTGACAAAGCCCAAGCAACGAAAGTGGTGACGAAAATAACCAACCAATGGTAGTGGTGACAAAAATATCCCTCTAGCGCACGTGGTGACAAAAATAGCTCAACCAATGGTAGTGGTGACAAAAATAACCCTCTGGCGCACGTGGTGACAAAAATAGCTCAACCAATGGTTGTGGTGACCAAGTCGTGGTGACAAAAACAGCGCAACCAATGATCGTGGTGACAAAAACAACCCAACCAATGGTAGTGGTGACAAAAATACCCCAACCAATAGCCAAGCAATGATAGTGGTGACAAAAATAACCCAACCAATGGTAGTGGTGACAAAAACAGCCCAACCAATGGTCGTGGTGACAAAAATAACCCAACCAATAGCCAACCAATGGTAGTGGTGACAAAAACAGCCCAACCAATGGTCGTGGTGACAAAAATAGCCCAACCAATGGTCGTGGTGACAAAAATAGCCCAACCAATGGTCGTGGTGACAAAAACAGCCTAACCAATGGTCGTGGTGACAAAAACAGCCCAACCAATGGTCGTGGTGACAAAAACAGCCCAACCAATGGTCGTGGTGACAAAAATAGACCAACCAGTGGTCGTGGTGACAAAAACAGCCCAACCAATGGTCGTGGTGACAAAAATCACCCTTTAGTGGCCGTGGTGACATGACAGAAATAGTCCTACCAGTGGGTTTGGTGGTAAAATGTAGCTCAACCAGTAAGACCGGTGACTAAATATCAGTCAAGCCTGTGGGACTGGTGACAAAAATAGCTCAACCAGTGAGACTGGTGACAAAGATAGCTCAACCAATGAGACCGGGGGACAAAAATAGTTCAACCAATGAGACTGTTGACAGAAAACAGCTCAACCAATGAGACTGGTGACAGAAAACAGCTCAACCAATGAGATTGGTGACAGAAAACAGTTTAACCAATGAGACTGGTGACAGAAAACAGCTCAACCAATGAGACTGCTGTCAGAAAACAGCTCAACCAATGAGACTGGTGATAGAAAACAGCTCAACCAATGAGACTGGTGACAGAAAACAGCTCAACCAATGAGACTGCTGACAGAAAACAGCTCAACCAATGAGACTGCTGTCAGAAAACAGCTCAACCAATGAGGCTGCGGAGAGAAAACAGCTCAACCAATGAGACTGGTGACAAACATAGCTCAACCAATGAGACTGGTGACAGAAAACAGCTCAACGAAAGAGACTGGTGACAGAAAACAGCTCAACCTATGAGACTGGTGACAGAAAACAGCTCAACCAATGAGACTGGTGACAGAAAGCAGCTCAACCAATGAGACTGGTGACAAACGTAGCTCAACCAATGAGACTGGTGACAGAAAACAGCTCAACCAATGAGACTGGTGACAGAAAACAGCTCAACCAATGAGACTGGTGACAGAAAACAGTTCAACCAATGAGACTGCTGTCAGAAAACAGCTCAACCAATGAGACTGGACAAACATAGCTCAACCAATGAGACAGGGACAAAAATAGCTCAACTAATGAGACTGTTGACAGAAAACAGTTCAACCAATGAGACTGGTGACAGAAAACAGCTCAACCAATGAGACTGGTGACAGAAAACAGCTCAACCAATGAGACTGCTGACAGAAAAGAGCTCAACCAATGAGACTGGTGACAGAAAACAGCTAAATAACCAATGAGACTGGTGACAGAAAACAGTTCAACCAATGAGACTGGTGACAGAAAACAGCTCAACCAATGAGACTGCTGACAGAAAACAGCTCAACCAATGAGACTGGTGACAGAAAACAGCTCAACCAATGAGACTGGTGACAGAAAACAGCTCAACCATTGAGACTGGTGACAGAAAACAGCTCAAACCAATGAGACTGCTGACAGAAAACAGCTCAACCAATGAGACTGGTGACAGAAAACAGCTCAACCATTGAGACTGGTGACAGAAAACAGCTCAACCAATGAGACTGGTGACAGAAAACAGCTCAACCAATGAGACTGGTGACAGAAAACAGCTCAACCAATGAGACTGCTGACAGAAAACAGCTCAACCAATGAGACTGGTGACAGAAAACAGTTCAACCATTGAGACTGGTGACAGAAAACAGTTCAACCAATGAGACTGGTGACAGAAAACGGCTCAACCAATGAGACCTGGTGACAAAAACTGCCCACCAGTTGAGTGGGAACAAAAACAGCTCAACCATGATAATGGTGACGAAGTGCTGATCACAACAGTAGTGACAAAACTAGCCCAACCAACAAAACTAGCCAACCAACAAAACTAGCCCAACAACAAAACTAGCCCAACCAACAAAACTAAAACTAGCCCAACCAACAAAACTAGCCCAACCAACAAAACTAGCCCAACCAACGGGACACATGTCAAATATAGCTCGACGAGAGAGACTTATAAAAGAAAAAAAAAAAAGCTTGACCAGTGAAACTGGCCACAAAAATAGCTTGATCAGTGAAACTGGTGACAAAAATAGCTCGACCAGTGAGAGTGGAGAATAGGATAGCTTTAAACAGTAAGAGTGGTGACGTGAATAGCTGTCTTGAAACCGGCTGCGGTGATGACAAAAAAAAAAAAAAAAAAAAAAAGAAGCCACGAACCAACCTCTGGAAATGGTGACAGTGACAAATTTAGCCCAACCCATAAAGGGCAGTAACTGTGTCTGGGCAATGCGATTGACCTCATTTCAGCATGTTCACAACCAGTCTCTAATAGAGTGATGACGTCAACCACGCTGATGACGGCACGTCTCTTATACATTTCCCACCATTTCTGACAACGACACGACACGCGCACACACAATATATGCTTACACCGTTTTCAGACCTCTAAAAGGACATTGTTTTCATCTGGATGAAGGTCTTTATTGGTTCGTTGATCAGGTCGATAGGATTCTGAACGCCGTGGAACCCGTAGCAGCTGTTGGTGATGCAACAAAAGGTTTCCGCCACAACCAAGCGCAATAGCATGTACCACCATACACACGCGCGCGCGCGCGCGCGCGCGCGCGAGAGAGAGAGAGAGAGAGAGAGAGAGAGAGAGAATCAGGATGATGGACAATTTTTCCTACTTGTTTTTTAGGTCGGGAGGAGCAAACAACAGGAGGAGGACTGAGGGATGGGGGTGGGGTGGCGGTGGGGGGAGGTATGCTACGACAGAGCTTATTGTACAGTCGAGGCAGTATAGTGTCTATAGGAAGAAATTCTAACACAAAGAAGCGCTTCCCTCGCATTATTCAAGGGAATCCTTTTCCCTGTACTAGAGAGGGTTGTTCAACACCAAATCACTATATCATCCACGTAAGCGTTTTGAGGCCTAGCGTTAATTTCGGCCAGCATTTCATATCAAACTGATAATTGATCAAAAGAACAACGTTCCATCAATCATTTCACCAATTTTGGGGGATCTTTTTCTTTTTTTTCTTCTCTGCGTACGCAGGTTGATACTCCTGCGGACACTCCCTGTATACACACACAGGCAAGGATGAATCCCATCTACCCAACAAAGGGAGTGGGGTTTTGTGTGTATGACTTTCTCCCGCTATTAAGGCAGCCATACTCCAACTTCGGGGAGGGAGGGGGGATTTCCACCGACGACATCATTCACAGTCTTCAAATACATGACCTTCCCATTGGCTCCCCTCACATTTCAGGCCTCTGCACTCACCCTTGACCCTGTCTTTGCGCCAGGTGGTTTCCCCCCAATTGGACCCATTCCCTTCATTTTATCTCTCCTCAGTTCTTTCCCTTGAATTTTCGATCACCGGTGATCGACGGTTTTCTTCCCGGAATTATGGTATTTAAAACAACACTTTTGTTATCTGAAGCAATGTATCGCCTAAAAAACCCCGAAATAGACACATTGATCACAAAAATATTGTTATTTTAGAAATAATGCGCAGAATGACGAAAAATTAGGAAAAATTCATGCAAAATGCAAAAATCTCAAAAACTGTTTTAATGTCTGATTGGAACAATCTGGCTTGTCCCTTGATGGCCATATGAAAGAAAACGAGGGGAATCAACTTTCAGACACACACACACACACACACACACACACACACACACACACATTCTCAAAACAATCTAATTGTGCCAGTCTGTGAATACTCGACTCCTTAAGCAAGGCCTGGGCGCATTGATTTTTGATGTACAGCCACACGCATTAGACGCGATCTGTACTTCCTGTGCGCATTAGCGCTTGCCCCCCCCCCCTCCCCCCCCCCCCCCCCCCCCCTCCCTCCCCCCCCCCCTCCCAGATATGGGGTTCTATTTTCACCCTTGTTTTGTTTGTTTGTTGGTTTGATCCTTGTTTCTATGTTTGTTTACCAGCAACGTTTCGCGAAAAATGCAGAAACTATTTGAACAAAATGTTTGGTGGACAGATGGAATGTGACTCGAGGACCACATTATGAAATTACGGTAGGGATCTGTTTAGCGGATCCGGATCACAGGTGGATCCGAACAGCTTTCAGCAAGATCACGCGAAAACTGCGAACGGATTTCTAGAAACTTAGCGGAGAGACGAAACGTGTTTCGAGGACGTACCCGTTAAATTTGGGTGACGGTCCGAGGTGCGGATCCAGTCCATGGGCCGATCCAGGTTTTGTTCATCAAGGTTACGGTAAAACCATTATCCGATTTTAAAGAAACTCGATGGAAAGATTGAACGTGACACATGGATGATTGAACGTGACACATGGATGATTGAACGTGATACATGGATGATTGAACGTGACACATGGATGATGAACGTGACACATGGATGATTCCATCAGATTGTGATGCTAATTTGTAGTCCGTACATCTATCCTTGGGCAGATCCAATGTCTGTTTAAACCTGGGCAGATCTTAATGTCGTTTAAACTTAGGAATTCTGCGCAAGTTGGTTGAAAGAGAGAGGATTGCATTCAGGTGAACTTCTTCAGCTACGAACGGCGCGCGCGCGGCGCGTGTGTGTGTGTGTGTGTGTGTGTGTGTGTAGGCTTGTTGAATTTGTTTCCCTGTCAAGGATATGTCTACAGAAAGTTTCCAAAGACAATTCCCTTATCGTTGTGGGTTCTTGCAGGTACGCTAAGTGCGTGTTGTATTATAGCCTACATAGAATCCTCGACTTATTGTCTCATCCCAAAGACCAGCACTCAGGCCGTGTCTCAAAGGTCTACTGAGTGGACAGGTTATGACATACAAAACCTGCCAGACTCAGACCCAAGGTCCTTGGATTCTCTCCCTTCTCTGGCGAGCCCGTAATCTCCAGCCATCTGTCAACAAGATGTTGACCTATTTTAAGAGCTCAGAGTAAAGTCCCGTAACTTTTTCGCGCCATATTGCGGCCATGTTTTTACGTGGAATTTCGGTATACTCATGCATGTTTATCGGAACAAGGTTGTTTTCTGTAATTATATGTCTAGGGATTGGTGTCTTGCTGATTGTTTGGGAATTCGTAGTGTCAATGTTTTGCACACAGTATGATTACAAATAGTAACTAATGATAATGATAATAGTGATAATGATAATAATGATAATAATAATAATAAATCTTAGGTGCTTTGTTCTGGTCATTATTTGCAATCACCCTCGGCTGATCTGATTTAGAGTTGGCAGTTCTCACGAAGTCAGGGATTTGGATCATAACCTAGCAGAACAGTACAAGCATCATTGCATCTTATTCAACTGAGTGAGTCTTTGTGGACATTTGCATGGGTCGGTACAGTAGCCTACTCACGCCCTAGTTTTATCATTTAACATCGATGAGATCAAGGCAGCTATGTTTGACAGGAGCAAGTGGAAGGAGTACGTCACAGAGGCTCGATCAGGAGATCGGCCTAACTAACTAACTAACTAACTATCATTTAAAAAAATTTTTAAACTGGGGTCGAATCTGGCAAAGCCTAATTAAACCCAGTGTCCCCCTAGTCTAGCCTGGAATCACCACCACAACCTCCTCACGCCTACCAAGGGGGAGAACTTGTCTTGTTGAGGACTGACATGAACCCCCTCCCCCCCTCCTCCCCTCCTCCCCCCCCCCCCCCCCCCCAGCCCCAGCCCTCTCTACCTCTGGTTGTTTTTTTTTTTTTTTACCCATGATTGGATCTGGGGTTATTCTGGGTTTGCTTAATAAAAACAAAAACAAAAACAAACAAACAAACAAACCCACCCAATGGGTGAATTTGGCCCAGTTTAAATTCCCGAATGAACGCTTTCCCCTCACCTACTGGGCTGACCTTTAGTTCCGGTGGAGGAGGAAGAGGACGTTTCAGGCAAGCCTCAAACGACCTGGGGAAACTTTGGTCCGAGTCCACGGTTACAGTTTAGGCCCCAAACGTTGTACATTCTCTACCACACTCAAAGCTGCACCTGGCTTTTCTCATCAGATCAGCCAGTACCAAAACATATTCATCACACAGTCCAGCCCTTGACCCATACCATACCTGACTCTGAGGCAGGTCTCATGTCCAGCCCTTGACCCATACCATACCTGACTGTGAGGCAGATCTCATGTCCAGCCCTTGACCCATACCATACCTGACTGTGAGGCAGATCTCATGTCCAGCCCTTGACCCATACCATACCTGACTGTGAGGCAGATCTCATGTCCAGCCCTTGACCCATACCATACCTGACACTGAGGCAGGTCTCATGTCCAGCCCTTGACCCATACCATACCTGACACTGAGGCAGGTTTCATGTCCAGCCCTTGACCCATACCATACCTGACTCTGAGGCAGATCTCATGTCCAGCCCTTGACCCATACCATACCTGACACTGAGGCAGGTCTCATGTCCAGCCCTTGACCCATACCATACCTGACTCTGAGGCAGGTCTCATGTCCGTTTCTTTTTCTATCCAAGCACGATCTACCTGACCCTTGATTTTCCTGTCGTCTGCTAGGCTTTCCGCTCCAAAATCTTTGTGTCTTTCCAATGGCGTAGAAACTACAAGGAGTCTACGAGTCATACATTATTCAACCATTTTTGCTGACATATGGCATTGAGCTAATTTACTGACCCAAAATTCCAGGATAAAAGAATCTTTTTCACGCCCCCCCCCCCCCCCCCAAAAAAAAAAAAAAAAAAAAAAAAAAGAAAAAAAGAAAAAGGACTTTTTTTTTTTTTTTTTTTTAACAGAGCCAGGGCGATTTCCATCTGTTCAACTTTTTTTTTTTTGGTGACTACTTGAAATTTGCTGTAACCCCGAACTCTGACTTGTACATTTAGCCTGCACCAGATCTACTCTTGCTGCCTCAGTTTCACTTGGCAGTGGAATATTTCCAATCTTCTACTGAGGGAGGGAGGAGTGTAGGGCGCTGAGCGAGCTGACCCCGCCCGTCTCCTGCTCTCCCCACTTTTTTTTTCCAGATAGTAGCTGGGAGGGGATAATGGGGGATGGGTAGTGCAGTGGCCAATCCAAGCTAATGGGGGGATAATTCCAAGCAAGCCGAGAGCTTAGCGTGCTCTTCCATCCGCCATGTTGTGACGAGTGAGGGAAGGGTCAACGTAAGCTAGTTCAAAATGGTCTGTAACTTTTTTTTGTTAATTACTTCCATCCCATTGTAAGAAAGTGATGTGTGTGTTTTGGGAGTGGAGATGGAGGGGGAGGGGGAGCAGTACAAGCTATAGTTCATTACGACTCCCTTCTGTTTTAAACACACCAGATTGTGAAATGTTAGTACAGGGAAGCCCAGCGGGACTGCCAAAAACACACGACACTAGGCCAACCTACGCAAGCGCGCCCGTGCGACCAACCCGTTCGCCACGCACTGTGAATTTCCAAACGACGTTGTGTTGTCTCATCAGTTTGTGTGGTAGCGACCAACGCCGTCGTGGCGCACACGGTGAATTATCGAACAACGATGATTATGACTACTTTTTGTGTCTGTGTCTTGTGTCCCCTTCGCCCCTCCCCCACCCCCTGCCCTCCACCCCCACCCTGTGCCTCTCCACCTCCACCCCCACCCCCACCCCACTTTTCCCCTTTCTCGCTTTGTCTGATTCTGCTTGGTTTCATTCTCTCCCTTCATTCTTTTTGTTCTTTCTGTTCTCTTTTCTTTTCATTTGATGTTCCATTATGATTGTGCATGACCCATTTTTTTGCTGTTTGTTCATACATTATTTCATTTAACTGCATATTATAGTCCCTGCTCAGGGCGAGGACTGGATGTTAAAAAAAGCACATCAGTGCTGATCTATATCTTCGAAAATAATGAATTTTCTCTTCTCTTCTCTTCTCTTCTCTCTCTCTCTCTCTCTCTCTCTCTCTCTCTCTCTCTCTCTCCTTTGAAATTAATTTCTTTATTTTTGTTTGTTGTAATTGCTTCCCCCCCCCCCCCCCCCCCCCCCCTCATCTACGCCTTAAATGTTAGTGAATGAACAACTCATCAACTTTTAATGCATTTGTGAAGATATGTGTGTTTGTTACAATTTTTGTAAGTCTTAGTCGCTAGTTATGCTTAGTAGTCGCTAGTCATGCTTAGTCCCGTAGCGGGGCAAGGGCCGGATGAAAAAAAGCATGTGTTTGCTTATCTGTTACCCTTGGAAATAAAGATTATCATCATCATCATCATCTCTCTCTCTCTCTCTCTCCTTTCTTCCGTTTGGTAAAAGTAATACCAATGACCAAAGGTTAAGGATCTGAACACTAACATCTGGTCCATGGTAGGTAGGTAGGTTTTCAGGAGGGCAGAATGGAAGGCAGCCGAAGAGACACGTTGAACTGAAGTCCAAGGTCCGTGCAGTCTCAACTTGCTTGCCCGTCGGCTGCGGAGACTGAATAGATGCGTGCGTGCGTGCTTGGACATGCTTGAGAACGACTTTCCAAGCTTCTCCGAGAACGTAATTATAATTTGTGAGCGATTTTCCAAGCTTCTCGGAGAACATTTTTTCTTTTTGTGAGCGGGCTTTCCAAGCTTCTCCGAGAACATCTATTTGTGAGCGATTTTCCAAGCTTCTCCGAGAACATCTATTTGTGAGCGATTTTCCAAGCTTCTCGGAGAACATTTTTTCTTTTTGTGAGCGGACTTTCCAAGCTTCTACGAGAACATGTGTTTGTGAGCGATTTTCCAAGCTTCTCGGAGAACATTTTTTTCTTTTTGTGAGCGGACTTTCCAAGCTTGTCCGAGAACATATTACATTTGTGAGCGATTTTCCAAGCTTCTCGGAGAACATTTTTTCTTTTTGTGAGCGGACTTTCCAAGCTTGTCCGAGAACATATATTTGTGAGCGATTTTGCAAGCTTCTCCAAGAACAAATTTGCTTTGTTTCTTTCAACTTCTTAAAAAAAAAAAAAAAAAAAATTCTCTCATTTTGTCGATCAATTTTCATGTGCGTCTTACATTATGCGGTGCCTATTGTATTGCCAACATTCGATTTAGTTTTCTTTTTCTTTCGTTTCCTTTTCCTTTTCTTTTTTTTTTTTTTTTTGGGGGGGGGGGGGGGATTGAAGGATGCGCCCAATAACTCGGGGGGGGGGGGGGGGGGGGGGGGGGGGGGCACTTATCTGTAAAGTGCGTTAGCTGGCAGATCAAATGACTCACCTGTCCCGCATCGAGTGCGGGATGAATAACAGCAAACCACCTGTTGTGAATAGGTGGGCGCACAGTGGTGGCACAGTGGTCAAAACACCCGGTTCTCAGAAGCCAGACAATGCCAATCGGTTGGAATCTGACTGTCGTCCAGCGCAAAAACAAATAAATAAACAACCAAACAAATAAACAAAAAAAAACTGGCCATTTTCTCTTCCCTTTTTCAAGTGTTGTCGTTCTAGTAGTGTGAGTGTGGTTTGAGACAGGTTTTCCCCACCTCTGACACACATCTTTGATGAAGAGGCGTGGCTGTTAAATGTAATTCTATAAAGTGATGATGTGTCAGCATTGGTGTGAGTGAGTGAGTGAGTGAGTGTGTGTGTGTGTGTGTGTGTGTGTGTGTGTGTGTGTGTGTGTGTGTGTTTGTGTGTGTTTATGTGAATGTGTGTTTATGTGAATATGTGTGTGTGTGTGTGTGTGTGTGTGTGTTTATGTGAATGTGTGTGTGTGTTTATGTGAATGTGTGTGTGTGTGTGTGTGTGTGTGTGTGTGTTTATGTGAATGTGTGTGTGTGTGTGTGTGTGTGTGTGTGTGTGTGTGTGTGGCCGATGCTCGCAAGCGCTCATGCTGTGAACAATGTTTTCTCCCACTAGTGTCTAGCAAATCACATTGCTGGAATTGCTGGAAGTCCAGCCAGTTCCGCCATAATGTAAATAGATCTGTACCGAGTTTAAAAAAAAAAAAAAAAAAAAGGAAGAAAGAAAATATTAAGGGAAAATAACGCCTGTTCTTCCATCGTAAACAGATGGGCTTTTCTCAGTTTGTGGGTCAGACAAACAGATGTGGAAAATTTCATTTTTTGCACTGAACCGCACGCCAGAATAACCATGAGAATATTGACTGTAAAGTGCGTTAGCTGGCAGATCAAATGACTCACCTGTCCCGCATCGAGTGCGGGATGAATAACAGCAAACCACCTGTTGTGAATAGGTGGGCGCACAGTGGTGGCACAGTGGTCAAAACACCCGGTTCTCAGAAGCCAGACATTGCCAATCGGTTGGAATCTGACTGTCGTCCAGCGCAAAAACAAATAAATAAACAACCAAACAAATAAACAAACAAAAAAAAAAAAAACTGGCCATTTTCTCTTCCCTTTTTCAAGTGTTGTCGTTCTAGTAGTGTGAGTGTGGTTTGAGACAGGTTTTCCCCACCTCTGACACACATCTTTGATGAAGAGGCGTGGCTGTTAAATGTAATTCTATAAAGTGATGATGTGTCAGCATTGGTGTGAGTGAGTGAGTGAGTGAGTGTGTGTGTGTGTGTGTGTGTGTGTGTGTGTGTGTGTGTGTGTGTGTGTGTGTTTATGTGAATGTGTGTGTGTGTGTGTGTGTGTGTGTGTGTGTGTGTTTATGTGTGTGTGTGTGTGTGTGTGTTTATGTGAATATGTGTGTGTGTGTTTATGTGAATGTGTGTGTGTGTTTATGTGAATGTGTGTGTGTGTGTGCGCGCGCGCGCGCGCGTGTGTGTGTGTGTGTGTGGCCGATGCTCGCAAGCGCTCATGCTGTGAACAATGTTTTCTCCCACTAGTGTCTAGCAAATCACATTGCTGGAATTGCTGGAAGTCCAGCCAGTTCCGCCATAATGTAAATAGATCTGTACCGAGTTAACAAATAAAAAAAATAATAAAAAAAAAAGGAAGAAAGAAAATATTAAGGGAAAATAACGCCTGTTCTTCCATCGTAAACAGATGGGCTTTTCTCAGTTTGTTGGTCAAACAGATGTGGAAAATTTCATTTTTTGCACTGAACCGCACGCCAGAACAACCATGAGAATATTGACTGCGTTTCAGGCGCACCGTCTGTCACGCATTTTTTTTTTCTTTTGCATTTTCTCTCTCTGATTCGGAGAACTCTTAAGCTAAAGAGTTCCCCAAAATTGCTTTGGCCGTGCCCACCAGCGGCCTCTGTCCTATGAAAACAGCGGAGTCACTCTTGCTGAACGTGAGCTCTAGCATATTACCTCCCTTTCGGATCTCCGAATATTATATATTGGTAGGCATTTGGAACGCTTAATAAACTGACTGGCATGAATTTCTATGTACGATCTATTGAAACTGCGACAACTCAGGATCGCTGTCAGTGGAGCGTTTTATGCAGCTGTGCTGTTCTATCACATACTCGAAGAATATCTTGGACTAAACTGCACTTAAATGAGCACTTTAGATATTTCAGAATTGAAAGTTATCTATGTTACCATGACCATAGATCACGCACACAGAGGTCAAGGCCACTGCTGCTAGGGGTGGGGTGGGGTGGGGTGGGGTGGGGTGAGGGGCTGTCTGCACTCGTTGCATACGATCTCTTGCGAACTTTCGGACATGTTTCGGCGACGTTTGCAGGAATGGATCTTGGATCAGTTACAACATCATGAAATAACAAACACGTAGGGTAACTTTTTGCTTCCACGGTAAAGTAATACAGGCCCATAACTCCAAACGAATGCTGCTCACGGCACCAAATCGCCTAGCAGAAATGACAAAGAGTACACAGAAAACAAACAAGGAGACATCCCCTAGGCTACAACATCATCGTCAAAATCAGAAGTTCAAGGTCTTTAGATAAAAGGCATTGTTTTTTATGTTGGCAGGCCGAGACCTACTTTTTGTCCGTTCAATCTTTGACCGAGTTGAATGAAACCTGATGTTACAATGAGATATGAAATGAAAACTTTCTCAAAGCTCACAGAATGTCGAGTAATGCTATAAGGAACAGTAGCTCAGTAGATATACATAATTCGCGCTAATGAATGAATGAGTGAGTAAACTCTACATCTTCATCCATTACATGGCTGCAATCGTCATGCTGAGTACTCTACCGCTTAATGGGTTTTGCGTTTAAAAAAACAAACAAACCCAAACCCGTAAGCCATAGGTAAGTAGACAGCCACGAAAAGGAACGAAGAGATCGAAGATGATGAGAATTTAAGATGTCAGCCTACTCCAAGTGACTTTTATCAACAGACTACAATTGTTCGCTTTTCGCCCCGAAGGACTGGCGATTCTCAGCGCGCCCCAGCATACAACCGTTACCAAAAATTGAACCCCCCCCAAAAAAAAAAACAACAACAAAAAACAAACAAACAAAAAACAAAAAAAACACCCTCTGTAGGAACAGTGGGGTAGGGAGTGAGGAGAGGGTGGGGGAGCAACTGACACCTCTCTACCCTTCACCGGCCAGGGTCTGTCTTGTCCTGAGGTCTGTGGCTCGCTCCGCTCGGAGTGGAATGTGTCCGCTGCCACAGCTGCTTCTGACAGTATACTGCAGCACTCTCTGACGGCGAATGGAAGAAAGGAACCGTGACGATATTTCCTTCTTCTTCTTCCTCCTTCTTCTTTGGAGCAGGGGCAACCACCCCCAACCAGGCTGTTCCCCGGGTGGCGGAAAGGGGTGGGGCTGCCCCCAGTTATGAGGTTAGCTGCAATGTAAGTCAGGCTTGCCTGGTCGAAGAAACAGTTCCGGACCAGATGGCAATGTTCCTAGCAGGATGGGGCGTCTATCTCCACTGAAATACCCCATATGTCCAATGACAGGAACATCATGCGATCAAAAGACGCGCTATAAGCTCTTTGCCCAGGGGAAGGATACCCCAGTGAACAAACCATCTCCAGCTACGGACAAATAGCTGGGTAGTCTGGACTCGTCAGCCCAGTAAGCTTAAAGCAACCAGTCTAGGAGAGCATTCACTCTGATATAAAAACAAGCCGAAGTCGGATGTGCTGGTCCTGACTTGTCAGGGGCATAACGGCAGCACAACGCATCTCCACTCATATGACCAGACATATTTCGTTCGATACTGGATCTGTTGCAGCTGACGGGAATGACATGTTCATTATGGGGATGGGAGCGATAGTCTTTTAGCTTATTTCAAGGGCTGCCTGGTCATTCATAACTTGACACGACACATTTGCATGCGGTCATCTGAAATCCAGTTTTGAAGATCGTTTCGATGTGAAATTCAACGTTACGGATTCAACATGTAAAGTGTGAGACACAGGATTGAAACTTCGCCGAATGGAAGGAAAGGAACTGGACGGCGCCATGTTGCCAATAGAAATGACGTCATTCAGGTGTAGCGGGGCTGTGGACAGAAGAGCAATGTGATTGACGGAACCAGATCCACCTTGTAACAACAACAACAATAATAATAGTAATAATAATAAAAATAATGATAATATCAATGAGAATAATATTGATGAAAATGATAATGATAATAATTAGAATAACAATAACAATGATAACAACAACAAGAAGAATAATGATAATAATAGTTCTTATCATCATTATTATTATCATTACTGTCATTATTATTATATTGCTTCGTGAATTAATCTATTACCAGTGGGAAAGGAATGGGAAAGGTTAGAGAAGGGGGGGGGGGGGGGGGGGGGGGGGAAGAAGGGGGAAGGAAAGGAAAGGGTGAGTAGGTAGGTTATAAGCTTGTTAATTTGTTTCTTTTCATTTGTATCACTTCATTTTGTATATTAAAAAAAAAGAATCAATTTGGCTTTAGGCTGAGCCTAGAATGACTGATGATTTGGAGAAAAAAAAAGTTGACAGAGGTGCAGTGCGTGAAGGGGGATGTGTCTTTAGGGTCCCTGGATCGTTTGGGCCCACACAGTGGGCTACCTGTCTGACTGCAGGTACCAATCGGCTACACGAAGAAACTGCTTCTGGGGCTGAACTAGACGCTAGCACACAGTGGGCTACCTGTCTGACTGCAGGTACCAATCGGCTACACGAAGAAAACTGCTTCTGGGGCTGAACTAGACGCTAGCACACAGTGGGCTACCTGTCTGACTGCAGGTACCAATCGGCTCCACGAAGAAACTGCTTCTGGGGCTGAACTAGACGCTAGCACACAGTGGGCTACCTGTCTGACTGCAGGTACCAATCGGCTACACGAAGAAACTGCTTCTGGGGCTGAACTAGACGCTAGCACACAGTAGGCTACCTATCTGACTGCAGGTACCAATCGGCTCCACGAAGAAACTGCTTCTGGGGCTGAACTAGACGCTAGCACACAGTAGGCTACCTATCTGACTGCAGGTACCAATCGGCTCCACGAAGAAACTGCTTCTGGGGCTGAACTAGACGCTAGCACACAGTAGGCTACCTGTCTGACTGCAGGTACCAATCGGCTCCACGAAGAAACTGCTTCTGGGGCTGAACTAGACGCTAGCATACAGTAGGCTACCTGTCTGACTGCAGGTACCAATCGGCTCCACGAAGAAACTGCTTCTGGGGCTGAACTAGACGCTAGCACACAGTGGGCTACCTGTCTGACTGCAGGTACCAATCGGCTCCACGAAGAAACTGCTTCTGGGGCTGAACTAGACGCTAGCACACAGTGGGCTACCTGTCTGACTGCAGGTACCAATCGGCTCCACGAAGAAACTGCTTCTGGGGCTGAACTAGACGCTAGCACACAGTGGGCTACCTGTCTGACTGCAGGTACCAATCGGCTCCACGAAGAAAACTGCTTCTGGGGCTGAACTAGACGCTAGCACACAGTGGGCTACCTGTCTGACTGCAGGTACCAATCGGCTCCACGAAGAAACTGCTTCTGGGGCTGAACTAGACGCTAGCACACAGTGGGCTACCTGTCTGACTGCAGGTACCAATCGGCTCCACGAAGAAACTGTTTCTGGGGCTGAACTAGACGCTAGCACACAGTGGGCTACCTGTCTGACTGCAGGTACCAATCGGCTCCACGAAGAAACTGCTTCTGGGGCTGAACTAGACGCTAGCACACAGTAGGCTACCTATCTGACTGCAGGTACCAATCGGCTCCACGAAGAAAACTGCTTCTGGGGCTGAACTAGACGCTAGCACACAGTGGGCTACCTATCTGACTGCAGGTACCAATCGGCTCCACGAAGAAACTGCTTCTGGGGCTGAACTAGACGCTAGCACACAGTGGGCTACCTGTCTGACTGCAGGTACCAATCGGCTCCACGAAGAAACTGCTTCTGGGGCTGAACTAGACGCTAGCACACAGCGGGCTACCTGTCTGACTGC
>CM065720.1:10510548-10545548 GCA_033310375.1 Conus canariensis
TGATTGTAAATGTCCACTGCAGATCTTCATGTACCGCTCAAAATTCGTTGAGGCGTGTGTGTGTGTGTGTGGTGTGTGTTGTGTGTGTGTGCTGTGTGTGTGTGTGTGTGTGTGTGTGTGTGTGTGTGTGTGGCTTCATAGAGAGAAGTGTACATTCCATTTTGAGTTACACACTATTGTGAAAGACATAGAGAAGCGTCACACTGTGCACATTTCTGTCACAGTAGGAAACAATTTTGAACTGGACAATGCTGCGAAACACGGGCTCGCCTGTTAAAATACCCAGCTTCCTTTGGGAGAGTTTCCGACGAGTTCAGTTGTTTTTGCGTTTGTATCTCTGACCAATTTGGTCTGACATGCTGCTTGATAGTTTGACGCGCTTTTTATTTTTTAATTTTTTTTTACCGGTTGTATCGTCAGTATATCCAACGTTTACCCTACGGTAACATCTTATTTTCATGGCTTGAAGTCCTCTATTCTGAATGCGTTGCCGAGGGTTCACGTCTCGCACATGCAAACAGGAAGATGGAATATACCGGCACGTGCGGGAGCTTGATCTTGTGTTTTTTTTTAAATGTTGTTGTCCTTCCCTTAAGGTTTAACCCTAGGGCCGGAATAGGTCAGTTGGTACAGCGCCGGACTCGTGATCCTGAGGTTACGGGTTCGAATTTCGGTGCAGGGGGATTTTTCCCTCGGAGTTAACATTGGTTTTGACTCCATTCCCCATACAGTCCTTCGAATGACACTATAAACCGAGGTTCCGTGTGTGAACGCACGCACAACATCTTGCACACACGTCAAATCCCATCACCAACTTTCGGAAGAGAAGGCCAGTTTGGCCGTTGGTATGGATGACACGTTACACATAGCAAGCACCTTCCCCGAAGTTGGAGTATGGTTGCCTTAATGGCTGGATTAAAAAAAACGGTCATACACACAGTGTCAGAATCTTCAACTCGATGAAGGTGGACACTCAAAGAAAGAAGAAGAACTCGGTTCTGGAATTGAACATAGAATCAGCTTACATAACTTGCCTTATTGATTTGAACTTTGATCGAAGGGCATGGGATCCCACGTGCTGTTTTAATGTTTATGTCCTGAAATCGTTCGACGGATATTTTGTGTAAATGGCCTCTGAGCTGCTGCACTCAAAGTAGTCACATTCCGTGCTTTCGGAGCTGTAAAAACAAAAGGTCAAGTCACGACAAGAACGGGCATGGTCATCACAAACTTTCAGCCCGACTTAAAATCGGATTTGACGGACCTAAATATGCTTGAAATAACTGAATTGAGCGTGACTCTAGCTCAAGAGCGCACGATTGACCGTTTCTGCTCCGCAAGCGCTGTAGACTGTCGGTAATAGACAAAATTTACAAACAACTGAAATGTGTCGACTTGTCAATGATTGGATGAGCATATGACCTGTGCAAGAGGTCAAGGTCGTTCGGAGGTTGTATTCCCTGATTTCTCTTAAGGAGTCAAGGATCTGGGTGGAGAATAGAGAAACACACTAAATGTTATAGATGTCAATACTGATTATGTCCTTTTCCCTATGACTTTCATTAAAACAAAAGCAACAACAACAACTAAAAGAAAGAAAAAAGGAATATGACACGTTTGCTGGAAATGTGAGCGTCATTTAAATCTGAATGTTATCGACAATTAATGCGTTTACACACAATAGTGAGGAAGTATTGACTCGATTCATACAAATCATACACACTGAAAAAATAAACAAAAGTTAAATAATACCAGTAGCCTACCAAGACGAATGTGGAAATTCCGACCGGTGATAAATGAATGCAAGAATGACGTGTACTACTGCGAACTAACCTTGGATAATTGGAAAACAAATATCACTTCACCCTTGTGCTGGGAGTTTTCCCGTTTCAAGCGTGTGCTCGAATCTTCGTAGTTCGGCAATCCAGGGGAAAGAACTGTTGAAGACTTACACGATACACGATGTTTTATTTGTCCTCATAAAAATACAAGGAAAATTTGTTTGTGGTGCCATTATCAAAATTCACATATTACAACAACTTATAAACAAGTATATCATTAAAAATATTCCACTCTTTGCACTGTGCTCAGTCATTCCTTGTCAATTCATTTATCCATCTTGTGTCAGTCTGTACACATATATAAATATTAACACATGCACGCACACATCCTACCACTCCCCACCCCACCCCCCACCACCCCAGATACACACACACACACCACACCAATACAAAATCACACGCACACACCCCGCCAAAACAGTGTCACACACACACACACACACACACACACACACACACACACACACACACACACACAGGCGCACACACCACTACCATAAACCACCATCACATTTGCAATATAATCACAACACTTAAATAAACACTCCAACTGTAAAACAGAACGCTCCAAGATAAGCTCAAGTTTAAGTATAAAAAAGAAAGAAAACAAAAACAATAGCACCATTCAAAAGATCAATAATATTGCAAAATGTATAATTACGTAAACTGTAAAAGCAACCTACAGAGTTAAATACAAATCAGGAATAAAAGATTTACTGCTAAGTAAGATGTTTGAAGTAGATGAGGAGAGAGAGAGAGAGAGAGAAGAGAGAGAGAGAGAGAGAGAGAGAGACCGAAGGGAGACAATTCATAAGGGTTTGAAAATTGAAAACAGACTTGTATGAACACTTTAACTATAAAAACATATCATTCTCTATTAAACCAAGTACAGAATAAAAGAGCACAAAATTTCAATGCCAAGAAATTATATCACAAAAAGTATGATTGTTTAAACAGTAAAAATAATACAATCAAGTAAAGATATTTGTAGTAAAAATGGCTTGGATGGGGGGGGGGGGGGGGGGGGGGGGGGGGGGGGGGGGTCCTTCATACACACACACACACATGCACACACACACAACACACACACACACACGCACTGTAAAACAGGACTTAAAATACTTAATAGGGGTGAGGGTGGGGGGCAGCATACACACCTACGCACTTGTACATGTCGGTCAATCGCACAAGGAAATGTTAGGGTGGTGGGTGTTTTTGCTTTTGCTACGGATGTAGCAGGAGGGAAGAAAAGTTTGTGGGAAAGTTCATGTCGGTGATGTGCTAGATCATTGTGATCGTGCGTTTGCTGGTGGCTTTTGAATGTCTAAACCACTTTCTACATCTTTGTTATGGCAACAACGTAAACGACACGACTTGAGTGCTTGCAAGAATTTTTTTGGTGGTACCCCCCCCCCCCCCCTACCCAGTGTGTGAGTGTGGTGTGTGTGTGGTGTGTGTGTGAAGAGAGAGAGAGAGAGAGAGAGAGAGAGGAGTGTGTGTGTGTGTGTGTGGTGTGTGTGTGTGGAGGGGTGGGGGTGGGCGCGCGGCTGCAGTTCAGTAATTTCATTTACAGGATAACGGGAGACCAGCCTTCAAACCGTTTTTCTCCTTCATTTTAGCACTTTATCATGAGACATTTGTTTGGGCAGAACATAGATCAAGGGCTTTTTAATTGAACGCAATTAGCGGATCGCAGCAAAGACCTCAAAGCCTGCATTCTCTGTGTGAAAATGATTTTGCAACAAAACTTAGAATACGACTAAGATAATTATGGGTCGTGTTTATATTTTTGTTCCTTTCACTAAACTGTTGAAAGGAAAAGCCTCCTACTAAGCCATCTGTTGAGTGTTGACGTTTTCATGCAGCTGTTGAAACGTTCGAGACCTCTTTTGAAACAAAATACGAATTCAAAGGGAAAGTGACGAGAAGAAATAAACCAACAGAAACATAACAGTACACAGACAAGACACAGACACAGACACACACAGACACATCAGTGTGATCAAGATCAAAATGTGCCCTGTTTCTTTCCCAAGCCGGAGGAGAAATCAAGGCCACCTTCGCTAATGTCTCAGAACTGACTGTTGACTCTTTCAAAAGATGTTCTGTACAAGAACCAGTGGTAGAATATGATGAAATAGTCTGAGCTCTTTTTGGATAATGAGATTCAGGTTTTATAGCAATCTCATTTTCGTTCACACCTGTGAGCGTTGAACATTTCATTACATATTTGGCAAGTGTTAGTTTTCTATGTTCGTCTAATGGTAAAATATTAATTTCCTTATAAGTTCGGTAAGTTGAAGCATGGAACGGAAGACCAAGACATAATTTATAGGCTTTACTATCTATGCTTTGCAGCTTTTGTAACAGGTGTTTAGGAGCACTGAAGAAAGCCTCTTGTGCATAGCATAATTTTGATCGGATCAGTGATGTAGCTAAATGTTTTAAAGTGTTTATATCTTGACACCAGCTTTGTTTTCTGATAATTTTCAAAAAGTTTAGTGTTTTTCTTGCTTTGTTCAGAAGGTACTGAATATGAAAATTCCACGTTAATTTAGATGTTAAATATACTCCTAAAAATTTCACTAAAGGTTTATAGTCAAGTGTGACTGCATCCATTTTAAAAGAGGGCAAATCGCTTGTATCGGCGCCATTGTTAAATAACACCATACATGTTTTCTCACAAGAAAACATTAGACCATTCTCAAACATGTATCTACCAAGACTGTCTAATTCATTTTGGTAAAGTTTTTTGTAGTAATTAAGTGTTCTTTTAGGACAATTTTCCTTATTGAAGTATTCATCCATATACACAGATCGTCAGCATACTGCACAGCTGTGATATTTTTGCTTACATGTTTTGGAAGATCATAGAGTAAAATGTTAAACAACATTGGAGCTATCACAGAGCCTTGTGGAATTCCCATTTGTAATGATTTAAATTCAGAGTACGTATTTTCTGCTTTAACTTGTAGCTTTCTGTCTTGAACAAATTCTCTGATATAATGATAAAGATTGCCAGATAGACCTATGTTTCTTAATTTGAATAACAATCTGGCGTGCCAGACACTATCGAACGCTCTTTTAACATCACAAAATGTAGCCAAAACGCTTTTTCGTTTTGCAAATTGGTTTTAAATTTGTGTGGTTATTTTAACTATATGATCGATGACTGATCTTCCTTTTCGAAAACCGGCTTGATTGTGTGGTATTACGTCATATTTATCACATTAATATATCAATCTATTCAGAACTATTTTTTCCATTAGTTTAGAGACATGAGAGGTTAAAGCTATTGGTCGATAACTACTTACATTTGTTGCAGATTTACCTTGTTTTAACATGGGAATTATTACTGACTGCTTCCATATTCCTGGCATAATACCCTCTGACCAAATCTGTTGAAATATTGTCTGCAAGAATTTTATGAAATTATTTGGTAAGTGTTTCAACATAGAATTGGAAATTGCGTCTAACCCTACAGATGATGTATTGTTAGTTAATGAAAAAATAGCATCATTCACCTCATGTATTGTAATAGGTGCATTGACAAAAAGATCACTATTTGCATGTGGCTCATCATAGGGATGTTTCTTTTCTTCCTCTTCTCGAAGCTGTCTACATTCTGGTGAAAGACTTTCCATTCGCATTGTCCTTGAGAATATATCAGCAAATGCTTCTGCCTTTTCCGCTGAAGTTGGAAATTTGTTATTATCCAGTTTAATGGGGCATCGAGGAAGATTTAACCCATGTTTCATGTCCCGAAATTTTTTCCACACTTTCTGAAAATCTTTATGCTGAGAAACCTCTTTGTCACAGAAAGATGACCAATATAAACGTTTAGCTTTGGCTACAACTCTGTTAGAATATGCGTTGGCTCCCTTCATTTCTTCGTGTGCCTTTTCTGTTCTATAGGAATGTGCGCTTGAATCATTCCACATTTGATGTTTTTCTTTTTTTACTTCCTCAGACTTAATTTTAAGGTAGGCTTTATATTTATCTTTTTTTTTTGTATTTACGGCTTCTTCGCAATCTTTTGTCCACCACACATTTCCAGCATAATTTCTGTTTCTGTTAACTCTACATTTAGGAATAGTTTCATTTGCGGCAGAGAGAATCATTTCATTGAATTTACTATATAAAACATTTATATTATCTTCATTGTCAAAAATGTCATCCACATCAACGTGAGAAAGAAGTTCACAAGGAAAATCAACAAGTTCACAAGGAAATGGCTTGGTGTCCCACCCTGTCTGAGTGACATAGCGCTGTACTGTCGCCAAGCAAAGCTGAAACTACCACTGAAATCCATCCTGGAGGAATACAAAGCAGGGAAGATCAGACTTCAAAGCATGCTGGAGGACTCAGGAGACAAGGTGGTAGAAGCAATCAAGCCCCAGCTGAAGACAGGCAGAAAATGGAAAGTTCAAGAGGCGATGGATTCTGCAAAAGAAAGTCTCAAGATCAGAGAAATAACAGGACACACACAGACCAACAGACAAGGACTGGGGGTGACCAAAACTGAATGGTGGTCAAAGGCCAAAGGAAAAGCCAAAAGAGACATGATGATTCAGGAGATGAGAAAAGAAGAAGACCAAAAAAGATCCAAAAAGCAGTCCAGCAGAGCCAGCAAGGGCAATGGACAACGTGGGAGAATGCACTCCAAAGAAGTCTCACTTGGAATGACATTTGGCACATGGCCCCTCTCAGGATCAGCTTCATTCTCAGATCTGCATATGACCTTCTGCCCTCAAATGCAAACCTGGTGAAGTGGGGGAAAACAGACGATCCTGCATGCCCCCTCTGCCATGAAAAACAAACAGTGGAGCATGTCCTAAGCTCATGTAAAGTAGCCCTGGCTCAAGGAAGGTACACATGGAGGCACAACCAAGTGCTCAAAGAGATTGTACAAGTAGTCTGGGCTAGTACCAACACCACAAAAGGGAAAATCAGGACTCCAAAAGCACCCGCAACATTCTTCACGGCAGGAGGCAGCAAATCATGGCCAAGAACAACAGTGCCATTCGAAACATGCAGGCAGAGTCTGCTGGACGGGGCAGATGACTGGGAGTGCACTGCAGACCTCCCAGAATGGAAGAGTCACCCAGAGATCATCAGCAAGAGTGGCATGAGACCAGACATAGTAGTCCACTCTAAGTCAACCAAGCAGCTGATCATGATCGAGCTCACGGTGCCATATGAGAACAGAATGGAGGCAGCTCAAATCTACAAAACTGAAAAGTATGCTGATCTGGCAAACAGCCTGAGGAGAGAAGGCTATCAGGTCAAAGTCCTCACTGCAGAAATTGGAGCTAGGGGGTTTGTAGGAACGTCTGCATACAGCCTCATGAAACAGCTCTCAGTTGCAGGGAGGGAAAAAACCAGAGCCCTGAAAGCAATGGCAGAAGCGGCAGAGGGGTGTTCAAGCTGGATCTGGTCAAGGAGGAACAGAAGTGAACTTCATAAGGCTTAATTTCCCTACAAATATCAGGTGTCCCTGTGGCTCAGTGGTTAAAGCGCGAGTCATTAAGTGGAAAATGAGCATGTCCAGAGGGTCATGGGTTCGAATCCCAGCCATGGCTCGTCCCAAGATGGGGAAAAAAAAAAAGGGGGCAGCAGAGGGACATCCGAAGTCATGAACCGGGTGTGGCCCAACCCCCCTAGAGTGTCAGGAGATAAGGGCCGAAACACTTGCTTGAAGGGGGCTTCTCTTCTGAGGACTCTCTGCTGCCACGCTCTCCACGAGTTTCTTTCTACATTTATATTATCTTCATTGTCAAAAATATCATCCACATCAACGTGAGAAAGAAGAGATGAAAATTTCTTCCAGTCTGCGAATTTATAATTGTATTTGGGTATTTTGTCTTCTGGAAAATTTGTTATTTCAGAATTTTTATTTAATTCGATCTTTAGTGGAAAGTGATCACTTCCAAGAGTGTCTTGATATGTTTGCCAGACGCACTCAGAAGCTAATTGTGGAGAAATCAAGGACAAGTCAATTGCACTTGCTCTGTGGGTAGAAATATCTGGTATTCGAGTGATGCTGCCATCATTTAGCAAGCACAAAGATGAGTCCACCACATTTTCAACGAAGCGATTGCTGGTTATAGTTGAGCAGTCTTTATCCCAGAATGGAGAGTGGGCATTAAAGTCTCCACCAACCAGCCATTTTTCATTAGAATTTTTAAACAAATGTAGCCACTCAGTGTTTCGATCATTCGGTCCTTTTGGCAAATAAACAGAGACAACGTTTAGAACATTCTTATTATTAATTCTAACACTTGCCGCGCAAGAATACAAGTCTGGTTGATCTGATGGAACTGGTGATGGGCATAAAGAATAATCAAAACCTTGCCGGATGTAAATAGCACTGCTTATTCTTTCTTTTACATTAGAAAGTTGATTATGTACTGGTGGATAATAAAAGTTAGGCAGTCTGGTAATTTTGTTTTGCACACATTTAGAGACTGCAATATTAAAATGTGATACTTAAATTTTGCAAGATGCTGAATAAGATATGGTTCATTTGTAATTATTGATCTGGCATTCCACTGTAAAATGGTAATCATATCAGGAGATCTATCAGGCATGTCTTCAAACAACATCAATAGAACTAATACAAATGTCTAAATAACTAACTACACAAAAAACCTGTATGCAAAGGAGAAAGGTGAGGAAAGAACAAAATAATAACAAATGGTTGTTTAGAACAATATCAGCTATAAACAAAATCAAAATTATCAATAGGCGTACAACAGTCCACACTACAAAGGTGTTCATCAAAAGTATCTGGCTGACGGTAATGTAAAGACTGCACAGTTTATTTGTTCTGTGTCAGTACCAGTCTCTTAAACAGTCGTACATATTCCACCACCGTCCCTGTCGACTTTCAGCAAAGTAGGGCTGTCTTGAAGGGGGCAGGTAGCGCTGCATGGGTGGTGGGGCCAGGGGTCGTCTGGCTGTTTTCCTGGGTCTGCTCCAAAAGAAGTGCCGTACGTGTCTGCCCAGGTTGCCTGCTAGGACACTGGCTCCTCTGGTGTTGGGGTGTAGACCGTCCTTCAGTGTTGTGATGTGAAGATTGTCGTGACTTATGAAGGATACATTCTCTGTTTTGAACAAGTCATTGGTGATCAGGGCATTGAAGAGCTGACGACTAACTTCAGTATCAGGATCCTGAACAGGAGCGATTTTACTAACCACGATCTTCGTCTTTGGATGTTTGCTGGAAATGTCTCGAATGCTCTGAACGTAAGCTTTGCTGCACACTTCTGGGTCTGACTTCTTCACATCATTTACTCCACAGTGAACAATTATCGCGTCCACTGATTCCTTGGTTGAGGACAAGGCCACTTCAAGCGCCGCTGGAATGTCCTTTATAGAAAAGGTCTTGTGTAGATCTGCACTGAAGCCGTAGGAACGCCCCAATCGGTTCCCGTTGATACCTTTCATAATGGAGTCATGCAGCATCACGATCTTTGGAAGATTATGTTTATTTTCTTCATGTTCCAAGGCATGACGAACTTTGTCGGAGTGAGATTTGACGTCATGTTTGATATTTGCGTCATCTTTCTTTTTCTCGACTGCATTATTGATTTTTCTTTTATTCTTGTTTGGTATGTCTTTTACGGTCTGTTTTGACTTGTCTTCCATCGATGCTTTCTTATGGGCATTTGACGGATTGAACTTGATTGCCTCGGCATAACTACGAGACCCAATAGGCCTATTGTCTGAATCATTCGTAAAAGCTGTCTGGGTTTGGACGTTGACAGCAGTAGCCCTGGTCTCGATTGACTTTTTCATGCTGGTAAATTTAAGCAACAGATCGTTCTGCTTGGCAACTGTACTTTCAAGCAGAGAGATCCGTTGACACAAATTTGAAATAACTGCGTGAAGGTCTTTTGTTTCACTTACAGTTGCTTGTTCTTGTTCAGGTTCTTGGTCTTTGCGCGAACGTACTTCATCCCGTTCGCCATATTTATCACGCCGATCATTCTCCTCCTCACGAATGGAATCTTCTTTTTTTCGCAAACTCGTAACATGAAGACTTTTTGACTCGTTGTAATATTTTTACTTGCCGTGGTGTTAGTTTGGCCTCCCCGACTTCTTGATCTTGTCAGTCTCGTCATTTTCTTGGGCAGTCTTTCAAAACCTCAGCAGACTCTGATCTTCAGTTGTTTACTGTTTCCGCCATCTTGTCTTGTCTTCAAAATGTGAGCAAAACTGACCAACCAAACATTTTATCCTATTCTGTAAAGATGCATTTACAAGAGAAATATCCTCAACATCTTAAAGTTTACACAGATGGTTCAGTATTGTCTAATAATCAGTCAGGTTCTGCTTTTGTTATACCATCACAAAAGGTTGAAAAGATATATTCCATCGGAAAAGGCAGATCAATATTTGTCGCCGAAATGATAGCTATTATTATGGCATTGTCACATTTAATTGACTTGCCACAAACAATATTTAAAGTAGTTATTTGTGTGGATTCAATGTCTGTTCTGCAAACCATAAAATTTCCAAATAGGCTACCGTTTCGAACAACTTTCTTGTAAATGAAATATGTCATCTTATTCATGTCTTGATATGTAAAGAACTGATGTCACCTTCTGTTGGATTCCATCGCATTGTGGTATTTGGGGTAATGAGCTAGCTGATATATGCGCAAAGAGAGGAGCCAGAAATGAAAAGTGTGCCACGGTATTGAATATATCCTTTTCTTTACCGGAAGCCAATCAATTATTAAAGCAAACCGTCTAGCGCCGATTCAGAAAACACTACAAAAATACGTTGCTTGGTGTGGCTGATAAAAACACACTCAATTAATTAATTTCGAACACGTAAATAGCATTCCTCATTTACAAGTGAAAAATATGTACCAGTACAGAAATTTCATTTCAATATTTTATAAATTAAAACTTGATGCCTTAAAAACTAAATATACAAACGAAGCAAAATGTATTTGTGGAGAACGAAGAATAACCAGCAAGCATCTGCTGTTTGACTGTTTACCTCTTCAAGCTCATTTACCACCATTATCAGGCATGTCTTTGTGTGATGTCTTTTCAGATTTAAAGCTTGCCTTCAATGTTGTTTTCTCTTTAATTTGTAGTCCAGTTAAACATTTACTTTAAGATTATTTGTAGGTATGTTGTAGGGATGCTTAGAGGGACATATATATGCACTTAGATAACCACATTATGCATACACTTATATAGCAATTATGCATCTCTCTCTCTCTCTCTCTCTCTCTCTCTCTCTCTCTCTCTCTCTCTCTCTCTCTCTCTTCGTCTAATATCACATATGTGAAAAGACATAAAATTGAAGTACTACTACACACAGACACAGACACACACACACACACACACACACACACACACACACACACACACACACACACACATCAAACACAAACACATCAAAACACACACACACACACACACACACACACACACACACACACACACACACACACACACACACACACCACGGATATCGAAATAGCCAAAACAAGGAAAACGCTTATCGAATCAAATGGAGAGACAATCTTACGCCTGGAAATACACGTGTTTTCCATACGTTTGTATGTGGAGCGTGTACTGTACTGTGTTCCCTCCACCTCACCTCGCACCTTCCCCTCCTCTCTCTCTCTCTCTCTCTCTCTCTCTCTCTCTCTCTCTCTCTCATTCTATCTCTCTCCCTCGTCTCTCTCATCTCTCTCATTGCACCCCCGCGTCCAGAGTCTTTTCAACTGAATAATTCGGGAGCTGACAGGTGCGCGAAAAGAGGACAGTGCGCAGAGACATTGGCGTGGTAACATCCCCTTTTTGGGTCACATTTATTGAGAAGGCTCCTCCATTTTCAACACTAAAGCAAAATCTACAAGTAAGCAACCGTGTATGACATACATTGAAGAAAAAAGAATGTAGGTAGGCCGAGAAAAATCAAACATAGGCAATATTTTTTCAACCTTTTCTCCGCATCTCTTCACAATATGAATTACAAAAAGTATACATTAAAAAAAAAAGTCACTCAGCACAGTGCCATATCAACAACATACCATCAACATGAAGAAATGAAACAGCACGCACGCACGCGCGCTCAAACACACACACACACACACACACACACACACACACACACACACACACACACACACATACACACACACACACACACACACACACACACACACACACACACACGCACGCACGCACACACGCACGCACGCACACACACACGCACGCACACATATGCACGCACGCACACACACACACACACACACACACACACACACACACGCACACGCACAGGCAATTACAAAAAAAGGAGAGAAAAAAAATTAGGTGACACCGAGAAAGATGTAGGTGCCCCCTTAAATTACATGATCAATTCAGTGGGAATAAAAACAAAACAAAAAACTCCAACCATATGTACGATGAAGCAGAACAGACAGATTTGTGAATGTAAATATTTAGATATTGACAGAATGAAGTAGTGTGGGATGATGTATTTTTCCTTTAATATGTAGAAATGAAGAGGTATATACGATTCCAATATTTATATCCTCAAACCGAGTTAGACAATCATTTTATTTTGGCTAGATATTCATCAGTTTTACAGTTCCTTAACTGTCGTTTTCTGAATGTGCTGTGCTTTGGAGCGCGTTTGCTTTGCTTACATTGACAAATTAATCAATTTTCGCCGGAAGAACAGTCTTTTCAAATGCTTCGTCATTTTCGATCTGTTTATCAGTACCCAAGATTACAACATTCTTGGTCAGGTTTAATGTCATTGTGCATTATTCATTGATTTCTTTGGTGAGTTTAGTCCAGAAAGATTTGATCATATTACATCCCCCAAATAAGTGTCATACAGATTCTTTTCTTTATGGCAGAAGGTGCTAGAGTGGTCTCCAACAGTAGCCATTTCTTACAATACAGTATTTGTGCCTAGAATTCGATGTACGATCGTCATTTGAAACTATTTCAATTTCATCTCAGAAATTTTGTGTATCATTTCGAAAACATTTTGCCGAGCTGTTTCTCCTTCCAGTGTATCGTTACATTTTTTCAACAGTTAGGAGTTGCACCTGTTTATATGCGTTTATAAAGGTTCATGCCTTTACGAATGGACAAAATCATTTTTAGAGCACATGGGAAGTTAGCCTTGCTATTATTTTCTAACACGATGGTTTGTTTGGTCATATATTGTCGAGTACACAGTAAACAACCACCATACGTCAAAAAGTAAATGCTGATCCGAAAACGACGATTAGATTCAGCTATCGACAAAAAATCTTCTGTCCATATTTATAAAATCCGCCATGCAATGCATGCAATAGCCTGCCCAATTCGTTGAATGAATAAGTTCGCTTCCAAGTTTAAAGCGTTCATTATACAGAAAAGGTTCAGCTAGAAGGGGATCAGTTCTGTACTTGTTTTAGGCTGCTCTTTTTCCTAAACAGTGGATATGCATTGAACACATGTGTCCAGAATAGGTTATCTGTTTTTATTTGAGTGACACACAATGGTCCGAAGATATCCAATTTATTTAGAAAAGGATATAACTGGGTGCAAATTCTTTTCCATTTATGCTTAGAATAATACATTTTCTAATTTTAGCAGACATCAAATATGTTTTAACTTTGGGAACATTTAAACCACTGTTTTTCACACTTTTAATTGTTCTCTTCCTATAAATTCTGTCTTGTTTCCATTCCAGACAAATCTGAAACACGCTTTGTGGAGATCTGCCACGAAATCATCGGGTGTTTTAGGCAACAGAATCCACAGGTGTATTAGTTTTGAAAGAATCAAAGACTTCAGAGCAGCAACCTTTCCCAGAGGAGTATTATTTCTCCTGGACCAAAATTTAAATCATGCTACCACCTCTTCAAATTTGTCGTTGTAATCAATTGTATGACAATGCTTTAGATTGTATGTTAGCCAAACGCCGGGTATGTTAAATCTGTCTGGGTTCCATTTTATTTCCAAGTGTGGTAAGTACATTATAATTGACTTTCTCAAGGTGCCTAGCCACATCGCTTGAGCTTTATCTACATCAACGTGAAAACCAGAGTACTGTCCAAATATTTCTGCCATATGGATACTTTGTTCAAAAGATCTTTTGTCTCCCATGTTCATTAACTGATTGTCATCAGCGAACTGAGAACTTTTGTGGTCTTTTTAATTGATAAAGATTCCTTTTATGTCTTTGTTTTCACAGATCATCATTGCCATTATCTAGGGAGATGGAGTCCCCTTGTCTACATCCTTTCTGTTACCAGCCCATTGACTATGACAGTCGACTTGATGTTTTTGTAAAATTTTGAATCCACATTAAAAACTTTTCGCGAAACCCAAAGGCTTTTTGAACTTTAGATATAAATTCCTAGTTTAGGGAATCAAATGCCTTTTCAAAATCTAAACAAAGCAGCACCCCATTTAGGTTTTTAGCATTAAAGTAATGAATTAAATCATAAACGAACCCTACATTATCACCAATATAACAGTTTGCCATAAAACCTGTTTGATTCTCGTGGATGATCAAAGTTCACACGGCTTTAATTCTATTGGCAATACGAGATGAACCAATTTCATATATAACTTTTGATAAGGAAATAGGCCTCCAGTTTTTCTATGTTGCTTTGGCGTGCAGTCTGTTATTCCTTCTGTCTGTGTATGGAAAAGTTCACCATCTTTTAAACTGTCATTTACAGCTCCAACAATCAAAGGGGCAAGGTCCTTCCAAACAAATTTAAAGAATTCAACACGAAAGTCATCTGTCCTTGCACTTTTACGATTTTCCATATTCTTCAAAGCAAAGGCAGCTTCATCAAGTGTAATGTCGCCTTCTAGTGATAGTGCTCGCTATGGGGTTAATTTGGGTAAATTATTAATTAGATTCTCAATATGACATTTTTTTCACTTTTCTTTCTGAATAAAGTGTTTGAAAAAAATTTTGCACTTCCCTTCGTATTTCAGACTGGTCACGCAACAAATTCCCATCTTTATCCACAAGATTGCTCATTATTTGCACACATAATTTCCTTTCTTCCAGAGAACAGAAACATTGTACGATCTTTTCCGCTTGTGCGATCCGTCTAGCCCTAGATATTATCAATACTTGTCTATTTTCTTTTTATGCAACGCTTCAAGTTCTTCATTTTTTTGTTTTAAGAATTTCAGATCTCCATCCGTTTCACATTCAATTTTCTCCAAGCGTTGTAAATCTTTAATGCAGGTGTCTTCCTTTTGTTGATCAACTTTCTTTTTTCATGGCAGCAAAAGCAATAGTCTTGGCTCGGATTTTCATCAGCAGAAAGTCCGAGACAATAAACTGAATATCAAACGTTCAGTTATTTTCAAGCCTATTTTCGTTTGTGTCTGCCACAGCATACTTTCTTATAACACTGTTGTAAAGGGTACGATTCTGCCCAACCTTTGAGAACAGAGAGTTGTAGTGGTTAACCCCTCAAACGCGGGATAGAATCGCAGTGAGGGGCAACCTAGCTGGCAGGCTGGAATGCCAGTTAAGAGGCTGGTCACTCAGCAGACAATTTGCCCACGGCTGGTCTGGGCAGACTGGTTTTGGAGAGACAGCCATTGGACTTCAGCCACATCGTAATTGGTGTCGCCTTTGCTGAGGAGCTCTTGAGAGCCTCCCTTTGACCATGGCTGGTCTGGATGGTTTGGTCTGGGAGACTGAGTATAGGCCGGGGGGACAGCCCTGGGAGACCGTGGAGCCGTGGTTGGTGTTGTGTTTGCTGAGGTGGACTTGAGATTTTGGAATAGGTAAACATCTTTTAGGTGGGATGCTGGATTTTGCCCTTGGTACAGAGTCTGAAGAGTCTGTTCCTCTACACTTCTACAGACCCAGCCACTTACATGGCGGTCGGTCCCGTTGGTTGTCGGGCCCTGGGGAATAGAATGTTCGTTCAAGAGCAGCCCAGCGAACCCAGATCTGAGGCACTTTAGACGCTTCTAGTGTTCCATTGTGACACAGGCCACAGAAGACTTTCTCGAAAGATCTCGCTCGAAGGGGGTGGAAGGCCTATATACTCCCAGCGTTCTGACTCTGAGATCATTTCTTCAGTGAGCAGAGTGTGGCGAAGGCTGTGACGCTGGCTCAGGTGTTTGTGAATGTAAAGGTATGTTGATGGTTTTTGCCTTTGGTTTGGCTATGTTTTACCTAGAGTGAGGGCAGATAGAGTACTATCTTCGTGAAACAACTTTAGTAAATGGAAGTTAAAAGTTCCATGCTCTTACATTTTTATTGTACAAACTCCAATTTCTTATCAACCGGAAATGTGATATACCAAATTTCCACAGTCAATTATTCAGGTAACTTTGTAACTAAGCAGGTGCTGGCGCTTAATAAGAATGAAATCAGAAACAGTTATTCAGTATTGTCACAGATTTTATGGTGAGTAATCAACAAATCGATGCCAGAAAAAACATAGATTACAGACGTTGCTGTCTTTTATTGTGATTAGTGGATAAAGTTTAACGCGCGCCCTGCAGGTTCCTTGTATTCGAACACTAGACAAACTGGCTTGTAAATGTCGCCCTTGTTTGCTGGCGAGACGGATAGGGTTAAGTCACAGTGATGAAACCGCACGGCGGGCCTGAGCAAATGATTAAGATACAGCCAGTGAAGGTAGTTTGATTATTCCTCTGTGTGTCTGGGCTGCTACCTGTTACAAACAAGTGTTTTACCTGTTTGTTCGATTGTTTCATTATTTGAGCGACTGAAGGGTTACGTGGTTACTTGGCTGAGTAACTTGGCAGTTACTTACTTGAATGCTGCTCGGTTGCTTGTGCGTTCTTGTGCCTATTTTGTACGCGAGTAGCCACTGGTCAGTCAGTTTGTTTATTCGGTCATTGCATCTGTTAGTCTGTGAGTGTTCACTTGTTCAATATATTTACACCCGTGGGTCCATTGCAGGGCTGAAAAGCAACTGCCATTGTTGGGCCGGGGTGTAGGCCTAACAGGTGAAACGTGGAGCCCTAGCGTGTAGCACGCACTGTCCTGAGGTGTGTGTTGTGTGCTGAGAAAGGAAGACAGCTTTAGTTGGCTGGTTCATGTGCAAGATGTGTCCTTTCTGAGTTTCATCATATGTGTGGACACTACACACATGATTGTTTTCCATACAATTGTGTAACTGCTGTTGAAAATTTAGATGTTAATTAATTTCATTTATTGTTCATTGCTCCTGCCGTTCGCAACGGGTAGTTCCATTTTGAGTGTGTGTGCTTAAATGTATGTTCACTTATAATACTGTTCTTCGCTATGAAATCATGATCCATGCTTTTGACCGTATGTAACTCCTGCCGTTCGCAACGGGGAGTCCCATTGTTAATGTTATAATAATGAAATTATTATGTTGTTGATCCTGCCGTTCGCAACGGGGATCCCCTTTCATAATGTTATGATAATGAAATTATTATGTTGTTGATCCTGCCGTTCGCAACGGGGATCGCCTATTGTTAATGTTATGTTTATGATATGATTATATTATTGATTGCAAAGGTATGTTTGACCTCCTACCGTTCGCAACGGGGAGGCCTTTTGTGTTGATGTTTGTTGTAAATCCTGCACTTTAATTTTCGTATTGTCTATGTGCTACAGGGACAATATTAAGATATTTTTGTAAGCTAAGACCTATTGTTTTAATATGTATTTCACCTTTCCATTATGAATGTTTGATGCTTGTCTTAGCTTAATTTGAATGATTATGTTTTCCTGTATATGTTTTTATATAATACCTCATGTTTATGATTATTATTGTTTATGTCTTAATAGGTCGGTGGTTGGTATGGTTGGTTCGATCCAACCATGATTTAAAATAAAAAGAGAGGAAACCAACGAGCTGGTGTTGGTGTGGAAGTTGATGTGTCAACTCGCTCTCCTCCCCATCTCCTACTCCCTTCTACCCTCCTTATCCATCCATCCACCACCCTTACATAATGGCGTCGCCGACAGGATGTAAGGGTTGTGGTGGATGAATAATAAGGAGGGAAGAGGGGAGTAGGAGATGGGGAAGAGAGCGAGTTGATACATCAACTTCAACACCCAACACCAGCTCGTTGGTTTCCTCTCTCTTTTTATTTTAAATCATGGTTGGATCGAACCAACCATACCAAACCACCGACCTATGGCAATGACAAGTCAGAGTGGGAGGCTCAGTACCCCGGAGAGTGGTTGAGAGGTCATCTCGAACGGTTGAAGATGGCTCACGACAAAGCGGGGGAGCACCTACAGAAAGCCGCCTCTGTACGCAAGGACTGGCATGAAAAAGAAAACCCCACGTCTGATCTCCGGGTAGGAGACTATGTGGTCACAAGAGTGAGATACAGAGGAAGAAGTAAAATCCAGGATTTCTGGGGAGAAAGGTGTACGAGGTGACACAGGTGCCAGATGCAGGAGGTGGCCCGTACACCATCTGGCCGAGGGATGGTTTGGATGGGAAGAGAAGGTGACTAGGACAGAAATCAGATTTTTTTCCACCACTTGCCCCCAAGCCTATGGGAACCAAAGAGCCCCAGCCACCAGAACCCGTAGACGAGGAAAGGCCGGCGGAAACGAGGTATCGGCAGTGGCACATTGTTTGGCCGAGCGTGGGTTCATTCAAGCAGCCGCACGTCAGCAGTCCTGCCCCTGTTCTCGTGGGCCCTCAGCCAGGTGTGGTCATGACTCCAAAGGCCAGGTCGCACAGCCCTCACCCTACCCCTGCAATGCAGCAGCCTCTTCGCAGGTCTGCCAGGCTAACAAAGGTGTCCGAACGTTTCTAACTAAGAACCCGGGATAATAGCTCTTTGTTGGTCTGCCAGTGACTATGCACGTCTGGAGTTGCCATACCTCCGCCTATTTGTTCCTACTTTCTCCCTTTTTTCCCATACGGACCGTCCCCCCCCCCCCCCCCCCCCCCGCCCATTTTCCGTCCCTTTTAATCCACTTTCACCACTCGTATTTCCCCTTCCGTCTCCTTTCCAAGCCCTTGTCCTCTTCCTCTCCCTTCCCAGCTTGAGGTTATGGCACTGCTGTTGTAGTAGTTGATGTGTTCACGTTCCCCCGTGGGGATACCGGGGGGTCTTTTGTACAGATAGTTCCCCCTCCTTCTGGACATTCCGTGCTAGTAACGTCCCCCTTTCCTATCGCTCTCAGTAACTCTTCTCTCCTCCTTTGCTGTACTGTCGTCTACTGTCCTTTCTGTCTACCATATCTTTTATCTATCTTTTTCCACCACCTCTTCCCACAAATTTCTGCACTCAACGAAGTCGGAGTGAACTGACTATACTCTCGAGTATAGTGTGAGTATCCCAACAGGGTAAAACGAGTTCACACACTACCAGATACTGGAACCTGGAGAAGATGTGTTCACGATAAGGTCCAGTGTTCATGTACTCATGTGTAGAACTGATGTGCGTAGCTTTTGTCCCCAGTCGCTTATCACGAGTCAAGACTACTATGAATTATGTTGGTTTTTTTGTTGTTGTCAATTTTCTTTTTGACTGAAATAAGTTTTAATGATCCATGTTTTAATGTGGGATGAAGACTGTTCGCACTGTGGTCGAAACAAATCGTGTTTTATCCTTGATAGAAGTTTACCGTGTAATCGTTTGGTAAAAGGGAGAGTTAGGTCCCTTTGTTTATTGATATTCTGCTGGACATAATGTGGGCCATGTCGCGGTAGACTTTTTGTGTTTGAAAGATGATGGATTTGCACTATGAAGGAAAGCACTCGCTGCAGAGCGATGGCATGGTACATGTGCAAATGGTTTGAATTCATTAGCGCTATGTTCGCTGCTTTTGATGGAGCTATAACAGAGTAGTATGTGTGCTGTTTGTCGTGTATAAAGCAGCTGGAAGTTTCTTTATTTTTGGCTGGGCTATGAACATGGTGTTCGCGTTTTCTGTGTTGGTCGTTATCAGACAATCAGTTTGCAAGGCAGTACTCTGAATTGACCCCATTTGGATTCCCGGGAACAAAATGTATCCCCTTTCCTCATCACATTGAGTTCAATCATTTTCGTCCTTTGCAAGCTGACGTGTCAGATAATGACCACAAAGAGGAAACGAGAGTAAATCGGTAGTACTCCTGTTAGGGCATGGCCATGATGTTCAATGCCTCATGTTACTTACAGTTAGACAGTACTCAGAATGTGCGCTGTTTAAAAAACGTATTTTTGTGGAACACTATTTCTCTTCACTTCAGCCAATTAGGCAGACACGTGTAATTTTCGGCTGATTGAAGTTTGCTGTGCGACAGTAATTTGGTGAATATCACTTGCATTATAAATGTAAGAAGTTTTTTCTTTCAATCATGTAAATTTTTTTCTTTTGTGTATTCTAATGAGTTCTTGTTGTCAACAGTGATATGAACTTTTTTGTGTGTGTGTAACGTAGTTTGCCAAACTATGTGATCGTTGATTTTAAGTGACTCGAAAGTCAGATTTTTTTGTTTGTTTGTTTTGTTTTGTTTAGAAATGGGCATTAAGAGATCATACAACAACGTGCTGACACAGCATGACTTGTCTCAGTCGGAGTAGTGTTGCTTAAGGCTGGCGAAGCACGCACTCAACCTCCCCCACGAAAGGAAGTGGGCGGCGTTCGGATAAATGGTCGTTGGGTAATTCTAGGTTCTCCTCACTCGCTCTCTTCCCCATCACCTACTCCCTTCTACCCTCCTTATCCATCCATCCACCACCCTTACACTGTGAATAACGTTTTTAGTTTTTTTCTTTCTTTTAACACATTGTCTATCCTTTAAAGATGAACTGTTAAACTTCCAAAACGTATTGTTTTTCAGTTTAACAAAACTTAATTTTCAAATAAAGCATTGAATGGTTTGTCCTGTAACCCGGGTGGATGTCTGTTTTACTTGCACACCATATTAAGCATTCAGATAGAAATTAAAAAAAGAAAAAAGTCGAGTCTGCTTTGTTTTAGCGGATTGGGTTTTCTCCAAGTGTATCGCTCAGCTTGAGGATTTTCATCTCGCCTAGTGTGTGTGTGTGTGTGTGTGTGTGTGTGTGTGTGTGTGTGTGTGTGTGTGTGTGTGCGCCCGCGCGCATGCGTGTGCTTAGTGTGTGTGCTCTGTGTTGTGGTGTGTGTGTGTGTGTGTGTGTGTGTGTGTGTGTATTTGTGTGTGTGAAGAGAGAGAGAGAGAGAGAGAGAGAGAGAGAGAGAGAGAGAGAGAGAGAGAGACAATGACAATGACAATGACAATTTTATTGAGTAAACAAACAAAATGTTCATTTCAAGGGGATCAAACACAAAAATCTATTCAATTTTGTAACAGGTCCTACGTTAGGTGATATTGATTCTCTCTCTCTCTCTCTCTCTCTCTCTCTCTCTCTCTCTCTCTCTCTCTCTCTCTCTCCTCTCTCTCCCCCCCCCCTCTCTCTCCGTCCCACTCCTCTTCATTTTTCATTTTTATAGTTCTACTGTAGCAATATATTCCAGTATGTATTTTCTTTCCATATCAGATATCATTCATTCTGCTAGCTCTGCATTTCGAATTTCCGATCGTTTTTGAAATGCTTTACACAAAAACCGAGACAGCTGACTTACGGACACTTCATCGTCACAAGACATCACAAAGCCAATGTTGCCGTTTGCTCTATGGATAACACTGGCATCTTTTCTGAAAAGGTTATAAGCCTCACAATCAAACAACACATGAGATTCATCTTCAACATGCTGCTTACAAAGAGGACAGAGCAAGTGTCGTGGTGCAACATCTTTTCTGTATCGCAGTTTGTGAAAAAAGATGGGGAAATTCCGAATCTAAACTTCGCATATATTTCTTTGTAGCATTTGGGGATACTATAGTCTAAGTATTTTTCGGTTTTCAACGTATGCTTGAAGCAGCTGTAAAATTCAAAACGATCTTTGGTTTCAATTTTGTCATGCCATATTTGTCCATATTGGTCAGTCAGTCTTTGTTTAAATAAAGACAGAAAACTTCTTACGTCACCAACATTATGTTGTTGCCAAACATCACCGAATCCGTTTACACAAAGCAATTGTTTAACTTGAAATGCCCACGTTCTTTTGCCCAACTCTTGTAAATAGTTTAACATAATATAGGCTTTTCTTGGCAACCTTGTGGCTGGCATGTTGCACACTCTAAGCCAGTAGCGGATGCATCTTTCTGCTGCCAGCACATACAAGGGATAACGACCGAGTTCCCCCAAGACCATACTATTCGGTGACTGCATTCCAACATTTAAATACCTTTTACAGAGAGAGAGAGAGAGAGAGAGAGAGAGAGAGAGAGAGAGAGAGGGGAAATGTGAACAACCATACTGTGTTTTACAATCACTGTATGTGTAGTATTACTCAAAGGTTGGAAACGTAGAAAGCAGTCATTTCATTTGAAAATTTTGACCATAATGTTTTCATATTCATGCTTCGCAAGACAGCTTAAACTAAAATCGTGAGATGTACCACACGCGGGTTTACCTGTAACTGTCTGTGTAAATAAATAAACGCCATCTCTTCCGATTTCACAGCAAGTGGGAAAATCCCATTAATGATTATAGGGGTCGCGCCGCAAATTTTTGATATGCTGTGTGTAACACGCATGACAGGGCTGTACTCTACATTTCCTTCCATAATATATCCCGGCGTGAACCAGGCCCGAGAGATACAGACACCTGCAGTGTTGGTCAGGAAATTTGAACACCACTGTCAGAGACGCATTCATTAAGTGGATAAAACTCGACTGTGTGGTCCCAGTCTTTCCATGCAGAATTTTACAGGATTAAATGACGCTCTTTTTTTTCAAGTTAAAAGGGTTGAATACACGTAAAGAGTATTTTCAAAGAGTGTTATGTGCATCATGACGCACAAAGTGCGAGTCAATGGTAGCCTTGATTTCACCTTTGCAACAGTCTTCAAAAATGGAACGAACCCACAAATCTGTTTTGTTTCCAGGGGAAAAAAATGGAGTCATCCCATCAGTGCCTTGACCTTTTATTGTTTTTCAGACTTCTTCTGACTTGCAATCAATGGTTCTTTTTACATGCTATTTCTTTTGAGTTTGTCAGATTTCGATTTTCTACTTCTGTAACTCTGATGTCAGATTTTGATTTTTTACCTCTGTAACTCTGATGTCAGATTTCGATTTTCAACCTCAACTCTGATGTCAGATTTCGATTTTTTACCTGTGTAACTCTGATGTCAGATTTTAATTTTCCACCTCTGTAACTCTGATGTCAGATTTTAATTTTCTACCTCTGTAACTCTGATGTCAGATTTCGATTTTCAACCTCTAACTCTGATGTCAGATTTCGATTTTTTACCTCTGTAACTCTGTCAGATTTCGATTTTTTACCTCTTTAAACTAACTCTGACTTTTCAGTGATATTACTCGATGCTCCTCCTCCTCCTGCTCTTACTATTACGGCTACTTTTGATCACTTAATCTCAACCTACAATCAGCTCTTATGACTCCTCTTCCCACTGCTAAGACTCCGTCTGATTATTTCTTTCCTACTGATGCAATTAGTTCTAAGAACTCATCCTCCTACAACAACGACAACTTCTTTTTGTTTTGGCGCCTACTACTATAATGACGATACGCCTTGGCTTAAGGCTGTGTCAGACCAATTGACTTAGGCTAGAACATCAAGGCTACATCAAAATGTTGTCATGCTCTGCATAGTTATGCGGGGATTGTCTTCAGTTGTGACAAGCTCCTAGCATAACTTTCATCAGTCTCCAAAATCCCTTGCAGTCGGAGTGTGGCTGCCCATGTGGCGGGGTAATCAAAAACGGCCACACACGTAATGTTCTCATCTGTAGCTGATGCATTTGTACCATAGTGTTCAAGTACTTTGGCTATTCGAATGATCCCTGGAGTCTTTTAGCCAGGGTACGACGACGACGACAACAACAAAAACAACAACAACAGCAACAACAACAACAGTACAATGACGATTACGCCTCCCTCTACAACTACGATTACGTTTGTTACCCCTCGTATTAGTGCGATTGTCTTTTGTCACCCCTCGTATTAGTGCGATTGTCTTTTGTCACCCTCGTATAGTGCGATTAAACTTTTGTCACCCCTCGTAGTAGTGCGATTGTCGTTTTGTCACCACCTCGTAATTATGCTGATTATCTTTGTCACCCCTCGTATTAGTGCGATATCTTTTTGTCACCCCTCGTATTAGTGCGATATCATTGTCACCCCTCGTATATGCGATTATCTTGTCCCCCTCATTATCGATTACTTTTGTCACCCCTCGTATTAGTGCGATTATCTTTTGTCACCCCTCGTATTAGTGCGATTATCTTTTGTCACCCCTCGTATTAGTGCGATTATCTTTTGTCACCCCTCGTATTAGTGCGATTATCTTTTGTCACCCCTCGTATTAGTGCGATTATCTTTTGTCACCCCTCGTATTAGTGCGATTATCTTTTGTCACCCCTCGTATTAGTGCGATTATCTTTTGTCACCCCTCGTATTAGTGCGATTATCTTTTGTCACCCCTCGTATTAGTGCGATTATCTTTTGTCACCCCTCGTATTAGTGCGATTATCTTTTGTCACCCCTCGTATTAGTGCGATTATCTTTTGTCACCCCTCGTATTAGTGCGATTATCTTTTGTCACCCCTTCCCTGCCATTTTACTTCTTATTATTCCTACTTCTGTGAATTTTTAATTCCCCGCCCACCACGACCACAACTACCTCTTACTCCACCTCATACTGTTACGAATTCTTTTTTTACTCCCTTTTCTCCTTCCCTCACCCTCACCCCCCCCCCCCCCCCCTTCACTCCGCTTCAGCTACTGTTATGACTTTCTTTCCTTTATCACGACTTCTCATTACTCCTACTACTTCTTCTACTTCATACTACTCCACTTGTTACTGCTACAGCTTATTATAACTTCTTCCTCTTCTTCGAATGCGGTATATTTACTGCTTGTACTACTGTTCACTTTATCTTCTACTGCTGTTACTTGTTACTTCTGCCACTACTGCTTTTTGTGACTCCTGCTACTGTGGTAACTTGTAATTAAGGTTGTCTCCCCTCCCCTCCTCCTCTTTTCCTTTCTCCCTCCTTCGATTATTCCTTCTTACTTTCTACCCGCCTTGGCTTAAGGCTGTGTCAGGCCAATTGACTTAGCTAGAACACCAAGGCTACATCAAAATGGTGTTATGCTGTGTCAGGCCAATTGACTTAGGCTAGAACACCAAGGCTACATCAAAATGGTGTTATGCTGTGTCAGGCCAATTGACTTAGGCTAGAACACCAAGGCTACATCAAAATGGTGTTATGCTGTGTCAGACCAACTGACTTAGGCTAGAACACCAAGGCTACATCAAATGTTGTTATGCTGTGTCAGGCCAATTGACTTAGGCTAGAACACCAAGGCTACATCAAATGTTGTTTGCTGTGTCGACCATTGACTTAGGCTAAACACCAAGGCTACATCAAAATGTTGTTATGCTGTGTCAGACCAATTGACTTAGGCTAGAACACCAAGGCTACATCAAAATGGTTTATGCTCTGCATAGTTATGCGGATTGTCTTCAGTTGTGACAAGCTCCTAGCATAACATTATCAATTTCCGAAATCCCCTGAAGTCGGAGTGTGGCTGCCCATGTGGCGGGGTAATCAAAAACAGTCACACACGTAATGTTCTCATCCCCAGCTGATGCATTTTTTTTTACCATAGTGTTCAAGTACTTCAGCTGTTTAGATGATCCCTGGAGTCTTTTAGCCAGGGTACAACGACGACGACGACAACAACAACAACAATAACAATAACAACTTTCTACTCCCCCTCCTTGTTGTTACCACTTATTGCTCATTCTCCTTCTTTGACTATTAAGCCTGCTGGCGCAAGTGCCACATCTACTATAACCACTACAAGATGTCATTCCTTTCAGTATTACAGTGTATTTCTGCTTCTGATTACCGCTGCTGCTGCTGCTGCTGCTTCTTCTTCTACATCGTCATCATCTTCACACTTTCGCTTCGTCTTCTTGACTTTTGTTGTTTACTTCTTCCATCAATGGAACTGGCATAGTCACCAGTAGCTGCTGCCACTGCTATTCAATGTTATCACTTTCACCCCGTTTATTCGCATTCTCTCTTTAATTTCCTCCGCCCCCCCCCCCCCCTCCGATCTGTGACCATCAACGGTGCTGTTATTGTCACTGCTGCTATTGTTGCTGCAACCACTGCTGCCGCCACAACTACTACGGTTGCGATGCGCACTGCTGCTGCTGCTGCTGTTGCTGTTGTTACAGCTGCTGTTTCAGTTCGCTTCTGGCTGTATTTAATGAGTATTGTTCTCATCTTGTTCACTTTCTTTTCTTTTTCTTTTTTCACTATTCGCCTTTTTGTTTTATCATGAACACTGAATGTGACTGCTCCGTGTGTGTGTGTGTGTGTGTGTGTGTGTGTGTGTGTGTGTGTGTGTGTGTGTGTGTGTGTGTTGCGTGCGTGCGTGCGTGCGTGCGTGCGTGCGTGTGTGCGTGTGTGCGTGTGTGTGTGTGTGTGTGTGTTTCGTGCGTGCGTGCGTGCGTGCGTGCGTGTGTGTGTGTGTGTGTGTGTGTGTGTGTGTGGTGTGTGTGTGTGCAGTTTGCTGCGCAGGATTCAGCAGGCATGGCGTGTCCATTTTTCGGCGCTTCTCACTTCTCGAACCTGTCCAAAGCTAGCGGTGAGTGTTTTGGGTGAGGAGGGGGTGTGTGAGGCGGTTATCACTATGGTGTGTTGTAGTGTTTGTTACACGGTTATTACACACATTGCTGGCGACTTGTGCAGGACACGTGAGAGAGCCCAGGAAAAGAGAATTAGGTCCATACTTTACGAGATGTGGGGGCAGAGAGAGAGAGAGAGAGAGAGAGAGAGAGAGAGAGAGAGAGAGAGAAGTGTATGTGTGCGCTCTAGGTGTGTGTGTGTGTGCGTGCGTGGTGCGTGGCGTGGCGTCAGTGCGTTGAGTGTGTATACGTGTGTGTGTGTTATGTGTTGTGTGTGTGTGTGTGTGGTGTTAACTCCTGTATATGTCCACGGTGCTATGTGTGTTATATTGTCGAACGTGGCCATGTAGGCTTAACTCCTGGCAAATGTTGTGTGGTGTGTCGGGAAATCGTGCATGGGAAGGGCCCGGTAAGGGAAGCAGCGAAGCATGCACGGAGAAGGGCACGGGCAACCGAGCATTCCAAGGGACGGCCCCGGGCGAACCTCAGAACAATGACAAGGGAAAGACGCCATGTCCTACCACACCTACCTCAGGGTCAGACCCTCGTCTGTGTGTCCATCTGTTTCTCTGCCATCTTTCTCTGTCTGTTTTTTGTCTGTTTGTTGTTTGGTTGTTTTTGTATGTAGTCCCCTCCTCCCTCCCACGCCATTTCTCTCTTTTGTCCCTTTACCTCTGTCTGTCTGTCTGTTTGTCTTTATATCTCTCACTTGCTCGCTCTCACACACACACACACACACACACACACACACACACACACACACACACACACACACACACACACACTCTCTCTCTCTCTCTCTCTCTCTCTCTCTCTCCCCCCCACACACTCTCTCTCTTTACCTCTTTCACCCCCCCCCCCCCCCCCCACTGAATTAAACGCATTTAAAATGGGTTCAAATTCACGTAGAATGACAGGCAAGCTTCGGGGAAAGGCGGTTAAAATTTGATCATAGATGTTCGTCGAATGATACGTTAGAGAATATTATTTTCTCAAAAAGGAGAGGAACGCAGTGTAGCAAGATCTTCTTTTTTTTTTGTTTGTTGGTGATTTCGCGCTCGATGGAAACAGGAGCACCCATATGGGCATCCAGCGTCGGCACTGGCTTTGTGTAGAGCAAGGTACAAGAGCGAGAAGAGGAAACCAGTATCGTCCGTAACCAGAACATGATGTATTCATTTCTCTAATCACCGATGCTGATCGTGAAACCTGTCTGAGGAAGTCCATTCTTCCCTGGCGGGTCTCTATATCAATTTTGACCCAAAGTTATATTTCGTCATATCCAGCATCTTAAGATCTCTTGCCAGAGAGCTCTGGAAATTCTAAGAGTTGTAGCTCTTATAAGTCTTTGTGCTAATAAGAAAGCACTAGTTCACCTCTAGAGAGATTCTTTTAGAGTGTTGGGACTTGCATGAAGTGAGACATAAACATTTTACAGCAGACTTTATGAAAACCTTGTTCAGAGTTGTCCCACCTGATGTTACATTTGAGTCTTTGAAAGAGATGAACATTTTTCATCTGATCTAAGATTTGACAGAAGAACGATTTTTAACAAACGTTTCCCGTGTGTTTTTAGAAAGTACATTCTAAAGGGTTGTGTGAATGAGTTTTTTTTTTCTTCTAATGACTTAATGTGAGTTGACTTCAACGCGTGACAGCCCTGATATGGTCCTTTGTGGTCGGCTGGGCTACAAGCAACCTTACCTTACCTTACTTCTCGAGAGCCCTGGTCCGCTCCAAACGGGCCAATAGAGCCGCGCTGTTTACAGAACTGGAAGATTGCTTACTTTGAAACGTACTGGATCTTATCCATCACCAGAGGCTCCCATTTCATTTTGGGGTATTCGGCACCACCCCAATGTAGCAGAGGTTGGCAAACGCTCGCTCTCCAACCGTCGACCGAAACTGTTTTAAAACTAGGTTCTAACATTGTTTTCTGAACCGGACAACCCCGCTTATGTCTGCATTCAACACCAGATTTCAAAGAGAGTTTGAAACATCAGACAGGTTAATGATATATGGATCAGTTATATCAGAATTCAACTTTCAGACTTTCCGTTATAATGCCAATTTAGTTCTGGATGAACGAATTCAGTTGTTTTAGAAATAGACAATCGAAGCAGGATGTCGAAACTCGTTCACCGAATTGTTTAGCATGTGGCTTCACTTTCAATGCGAACTTTACACCGTGACCCACCGTTGCTTCCCCTTCCCCCCCCCCCCCCCCCCCCCCCCCCCCCCCCCCCCCCCCCCCCCCGTTTTCTGTAGGTTTCTGTGTTTCTTCCTTTCTAGTCTTTTCCCCCTTTCTTGTCTTTCTTTTGTGTGTTAATTCTTTTTGATTGACATGTAGGCCTACACTTTCAATAATCTCTCCTTCTCCAGTCCTTTAGACTGAGTGTGATAGACTGCTTCATACTGAAGACTTGGTAGTGTGACTACCAGCACTGAACCAAGCAGTGCCCTCTCATTCCACACCGTTCTACACCGTTCTTTCTGCTCACGGACATATTCCGTTGTTGCTGATTTTAAATGTACTGTTTACTTAGTTATTTATATATCTATTCATTCGTTTATTTATTGATTGATTCACTTATTTATTCATTTATTTACTTGTAATCATGAGGAGCCAAATCAAACCTATAGCACCACCCAGTCTTCTCTGTATTTAGTGGTACAGATAACTGTTTTGACAACTGATTTTTTTTTCATGTTTTAACTGACTTGGATTTTTTTTTTTTTCCCGACTTGAAATCATAGTATCATTACGGTTTCGATGTTTCGGGGGTTTTGCGGCCTTAATTCGACCTAGTGTGGTCGACTGCTACAGACAAATACAGATAAAGATTTAAACATAAAAAAGAAAGACCACAGCAGTATTTGGGGAGAAAAAAAAAACAACAACCCCAAAACACCAGGATCACGAGCCTTAGAAAGTAGGCCGCGGGGTGGTTTGGAAAGTCATGTGGATTTATCTTGATTGTTTGTTCTCACAATGGGCCCGTGATCTTTTACAGCAGAGGCGACACTTTCAGGACATCATGAGGATGCGAGAAACGCACATAGGAAAGAAAACAGGCTGATGTTGCTTGCTTTAAACACTCAAGTGCATTTATGTGCGCGCATCTGAGCGTGGATTCGTGCATGCGCACGCGCGCGCATGTTTGGTGTGTGTGTGTGTGTGTGTGCGTGCGTGCGTGCGTGCGTGCGTGCGTGTGTGTGGTGTGTGTGTGTGTGTGTGTTGTGTGTGTGTGTGTGTGTGTGGGTTTGATTAGGGGGGGGGGGGAGGGATAAAGTTCTGCTAAGTAACTTTTAAAAAATAGTTCGCATTTGAGTATTTTAAAATGAAGATCAATCCAAGATACACTGACTTAAATGATGTTTGAATATTAATGTATGCTTGATTAAATTACATTACATAGCGTTATATGTACAATGTACGTGTGTGATTCATGCTGTTGTGAAATTGAAAAAAAAGAAGAGATCCCCCCACCCCACCCCCCTGTCATTGAGAAAAAGGGAGAGTAAAGTGAAATCTGTGCCGTTTTCTAGAAAAAGAGAGTCGGAGGAGTGCTCCTGCCCTGACCACTTGGTGGGATTCACAGCCTGAAGACTGTGCCTGTTGTCTTACAACACACATGATTCACAGCCTGAAGACTGTGCCTGTTGTCTTACAAAACACATGATTCACAGCCTGAAGATTGTGCCTGTTGTATTCCAACACACATAATTCACAGCCTGAAGATTGTGCCTGTTGTCTTACAACACACATGATTCACAGCCTGAAGATTGTGCCTGTTGTCTTCCAACACACATGATTCACAGCCTGAAGATTGTGCCTGTTGTTCCAACACACATGATTCAAAGCCTGAAGATTGTGCCTGTTGTCTTTCAACACACATGATTCAAAGCCTGAAGATTGTCCTTGTTGTCTTCCAACACACATGATTCACAGCCTGAAGATTGTGCCTGTTGTCTTACAACACACATGGTTCACAGCCTGAAGATTGTGCCTGTTGTCTTTCAACCCACATGATTCACAGCCTGAAGATTGTGTCTGTTGTTATTCACAGCCTGAAGATTGTGCCTGTTGTCTTCCAACACACATGATACACAGCCTGAAGATTGTGCCTGTTGTCTTACATCACACATGATTGACAGCCTGAAGATTGTGCCTGTTGTTCCAACACACATGATTGACAGCCTGAAGATTGTGCCTGTTGTCTTCCAACACACATGATTGACAGCCTGAAGATTGTCCCTGTTGTCTTCCAACACACATGATTGACAGCCGGAAGATTGTGCCTGTTGTCTTCCAACACACATGATTCACAGCCTGAAGATTGTGCCTGTTGTCTTCCAACACACATGATTGACAGCCTGAAGATTGTGCCTGTTGTCTTCCAACACACATGGTTCACAGACTGAAGATTGTGCCTGTTGTTCCAACACACATGATTCACAGCCGGAAGATTGTGCCTGTTGTTCCCAACACACATGATTCACAGCCTGAAGATTGTGCCTGTTGTCTTCCAACACACATGATTGACAGCCTGAAGATTGTGCCTGATGTTCCGACACACATGAGTGACAGCCTGAAGATTGTGCCTGTTGTTCCCGACACACATGATTCATAGCCTGAAGATTGTGCCTGTGTCTTACAACACACATGATTCACAGACTGAAGATTGTGCCTGTTGTCTTCCAACACACATGATTGACAGCCTGAAGATTGTGCCTGTTGTTCCCAACACACATGATTCACAGCCTGAAGATTGTGCCTGTTGTCTTCAAACAAACATGATTCACAGCCTGAAGATTGTCCCTGTTGTCTTCCAACACACATGAGTGACAGCCTGAAGATTGTGCCTGTTGTTCCCAACACACATGATTCACAGCCTGAAGATTGTGCCTGTTGTCTTCAAACACACATGATTGACAGCCTGAAGATTGTGCCTGTTGTCTTACAACACACATGATTCACAACTTGAAGATTGTGCCTGTTGTCTTCCAACACACATGATTCACAGCCCGAAGATTGTGCCTGTTGTCTTCCAACACACATGATTCACAGACTGATGATTGTGCCTGTTGTCTTACAACACATAATTCACAGCCTGAAGATTGTGCCTGTTGTCTTACAACACACATGATTCACAGCCTGAAGATTGTGCCTGTTGTCTTCCAACACATGATTGACAGCCTGAAGATTGTGACTGTTGTCTTCCAACACACATGATTCACAGCCTGAAGATTGTGCATGCTGTCTTCCAACACACATGATTGACAGCCTGAAGATTGTGCCTGTTGTTCCCAACACACATGATTGACAGCCTGAAGATTGTGCCTGTTGTCTTCCAACACACATGATTGACAGCCTGAAGATTGTGCCTGTTGTCTTCAAACACACATGATTCACAACTTGAAGATTGTGCCTGTTGTTCCCAACACACATGACTGACAGCCCGAAGATTGTGCCTGTTGTCTTCCAACACACATGATTCACAGACTGAAGATTGTGCCTGTTGTCTTACAACACATAATTCACAGCCTGAAGATTGTGCCTGTTGTCTTCCAACACACATGAGTGACAGCCTGAAGATTGTGCCTGTTGTCTTCCAACACACATGATTGACAGCCTGAAGATTGTGCCTGTTGTCTTCCAACACACATGATTCATAGCCTGAAGATTGTGCCTGTTGTCTTCCAACACACATGATTCATAGCCTGAAGATTGTGACTGTTGTCTTCCAACACACATGGTTCACAGTCTGAAGATTGTGCCTGTTGTCTTCCAACACACATGATTCACAGACTGAAGATTGTGCCTGTTGTCTTACAAAACACATGATTCACAGCCTGAAGATTGTGCCTGTTGTTCCCAACACACATGATTCACAGACTGAAGATTGTGCCTGTTGTCTTCCAACACACATGATTGACAGCCTGAAGATTGTGCCTGTTGTCTTCCAACACACATGATTCACAGCCTGAAGATTGTCCCTGTTGTCGTCCAACAAACATGAGTTGCAATTTTGATTTTGTTGTGGATGAATTCAGCACCCAGCATTTTCAACTAATTGGAACCTGCTAAAATCTACTGGTGAAAAAAAAAAAACAACATTATAAGCATGTCGTTTGTTTTTCAGCGCTATGGTGGTTTCTGGAGATTATACAGCTTCTATTTCAGTACTTTAAAAGGTGGTGTAGAATATAATGAAGCTGCAGTAAAAATAGGAATTGCAGCCAAAAAAACAAAAAACAAAACAAAAAAAAAAAAAAGAAAAAGAAGAAGAAAAATAGGAAAGAATCAAAGAAAAAAACAACAACAAGATTTTACTTTGAGTGATAAAAAATTGCCTTCAACACAGAATGACATTAAAAATGACCCTCGATTACTGGATGATGTCAAAGTAACCTTCGAACAGTAAATAATGCCAAGGGTAACCTTTGAATACTGAATGATATCAAAATGACCATCGAACAGTAAATAACGTTCAAGGGTGACCATTCAATATTGAATGAAATGAGAGTAACCTTCGAACAGTAAATAACGTTCAAGGGTGACAATTCAATATTGAATGAAATCAAAGTAACCTTCGAATAGTAAATAACGTCAAGGGTGACCTTTGAATACTTAATGATGTCATGGTAACATACAACAGAAAATAAGGTCAAGGAGAACCTTTGAATACTGTGTGATGTCATAGCATCCTTAGAACAGCCAATAACATCAAGGATGACCTTTGAATATTGAATGATGTCATAGTATCCTTAGAACAGCCAATGACGTCCTTTGAATATTGAATGATGTCATAGTATCCTTAGAACAGCCAAATGATGTCAAGAGAGACCTTCGAATACTGTATGTCATAGTATCCTTAGAATAGTCAGTGACGTCATGGTTGACCTTTCTGATGACAGCTTCACGACCTGCTACGATGCCAGACCATGCTGAGTGCCCAGCAAGGCAAGGAAGTCCACGACGAGCATCTCTTCATCGTCACCCATCAAGGTAAAGAGGTCCTCACCTACCTCCCACAGGGAAACGTCTCTTTCGCTCGCCTCAGTGAAATGTCTGTCTCACCTGCGACAAGTGTACGTTTCTCGTTCGTTTCAGGCGAACGTTTCTCTCACCTGCTTTGCTAAACATCCCTCCTTCCTGCCACAGGTAAATGGTTCTTATACCTGCCACAGGTAAATGGTTCTTATACATGCCACAGGTAAATGTCTCTCATACCAGCCACAGGTAAATGTCTCTCCTACCTGCCTCAGGTAAATGTCTCTCACACCTGCCTCTCATACCTGCCACAGGTAAATGTCTCTCCTACCTGCCTCAGGTAAATGTGTCTCATACCTGCCTCTCATACCTGCCACAGGTAAATGTCTCTCATACCTGACTCAGGTAAATGTCTTTCATACCTGCCACAGGTAAATGTCTCTCATACATGCCACAGATAAATTCTCATACCTGCCACAGGTAAATGTCTCTCATACCTGCCACAGATAAATTCTCATACCTGTCACAGGTAAATGTCTCTCATAATGCCACAGATAAATTCTCATACCTGTCACAGTAAATGTCTCTCATACCAGCCACAGGTAAATGTCTCACCTCCCACAGGTAAATGTCTCTCATACCAGCCACAGGTAAATGTCTCTCATACCTGCCACAGGTAAATGTCTCTCATACATGCCACAGGTAAATGTCTGTCATACCTGCCACAGGTAAATGTCTCTCATACCAGCCACAGGTAAATGTCTCTCAACATGCCAGAGGTAAATGTCTCTCATACCTGCCACAGGTAAATGTCTCTCATACCAGCCACAGGTAAATGTCTCTCATACCAGCCACAGGTAACTGTGTCTCATACCTGCCACAGGTAAATGTCTCTCATACCTGCCACAGGTAAATGTCTCTCATACCAGCCACAGGTAAATGTCTCTCATACCTGCCACAGGTAAATGTCTCTCATACCTGCCACAGGTAAATGTCTCTCATCCCTGCCACAGGTAAATGTCTCTCATTCCTGCCACAGCTGAATGTTTCTCATACCAGCCACAGGTAACTGTGTCTCACACCTGCCACAGGTAAATGTCTCTCATACTGTCCAACCAACCAGCTGGGAGCAATCCTGCACCACCCTTGGAAGCCTGCACTGTGTTCACATAGGGTGCAGACACGCACAGGGCATTCCACTGAGACGTCAATGGACATAACTGCACCCTGGCAGAAGCCATTGTGTAGTGGCCACTGGATATGACACGACAGAACCTCCACAGGAGCGTTCCCATGGGTGAACCAGCCCATATTTCATGAATGCAAAGCCCACCAGTGAAAAACGCCACCGCCAAGTAACTGCCGTGCGATTCCCGCAGCCTCACCGGTTGCTGTTCCACTGACAGGTGATGACAGTACAACTCCAGGCACGGC
>CM065720.1:10553048-10580548 GCA_033310375.1 Conus canariensis
CGACTCCCTGGCTCAGCCCTCTCTGCTGGCCCTGGTGGATGTGCGTGCTTCCTGCTTCTTCTTCTTCTTTTTGTTCTTATAGAACAGGGAGTACTTTAGAATGGGAACGAAGAAATGCTGTCTGTGTGTCTGTGTGTCTGTCTGTCTGTCTGTCCGTGGTCAAAATGTGTTCCACTCGCTCCAGACAAAACTTTTGGGCCGATCTTTCTGAAAATTGTAGGTATGTTCATTATGGGTCACGGGTGATGCCGATGTGTTTGTTATTTTACCGTTACTAACGGCTATAACGGCCCATAACGGTTTTTCTTCTTTATGGAATATCTCAGAAAGTACTTGGCCGATCTTTCTGAAAATTTGTAGGTATGTTCATTATGGGTCACGGGTGATGCCCGATGTTTTATTTTACCGGCATAGCCGTTACTAACGGATATAACAGCCCATAACGGTGTTTCTTCTTTATGGAATATCTCAGAAAGTACTGTGCCGATCTTTCTGAAAATTTGTAGGTATGTTCATTATGGGTCACAGATGATGGCCGATGTTTACCAGAATAGCCGGTACTAACGGCTATAACGGCCCAAAACGGTTTTTCATTTTTATGGAATATCTTACACGTATTCAAGATAAACTGGGAGTACGTTTATATGCTTTGCATCTTGTTTCTTCTCCTCTGTTCTTCTTCTGTATGCCTGTTTCTTGTTCCTGTCTTTCTGGGTTTTCCCCCCATCCTTTGTGTCTTTCTTTGTGCCCTGTCTTCCTTTTATTTTGTTTTGTTTCTGCATTCATTTTATTTATTTATTTATTTATTTGTGTTTTTCTGTCTTTCTGTAGCAGATTCTATCTTTCTGTCGCCTGGGCTTGTAGTCTGGCATTGGTGGATCTCTGTGGATGTTTTAATCATTACTTTCTGTTGTCAGTCTCAGTCTGTCTGTCTGTCTGTTTGTCTGTCCTCTCTGTCTGTCTGTCTGTCTGTCTCTCTTCCTTTCTATCTTTCTCCCTTCACACTCTTTCTATCTTTCCTTTTATCTTTCTGCCTTTCCTTCTTTGTCTCAACTGACAGACGCTATAGTCCATTTAAAAAAAAAAGAAAATCGGTTGATGTTGGTTGTTATGTCGTCTCTCCTCCTTCTACTTCTCTGTTTTTCTTTCCCTTTCACTTTACACCCCCCCCCCCCTCCTTCCTTCCTTCTTTCCTTCCTCCTGTCTGTCTGTCTTCCGCCCTCTTTTTCTTTCTGTACTGACCTACATCTGCGGAATGTTTCCTCGTTTGCTCTGTGTTGTCATATCTGCTGGGCGATTCGGAGTCGTCAGCAGCATTCCTTTGGAGTTATGGGCCTGTATTTGTTTTCTTATGGGAACACAAGAGTTACCCTCCTTGTGTGTTGTGTCTTGTTTACTGTTCGCTGCCTCTTTTCGTATTTGCTGACCGACTCATTACTCGCTCAGTTCTCCGTGTTAGCGTTAATGGATGGGCTTCGTCTGTACATGTTTTTTTTTTTTTTTTTTCTTTTTCGTTCTTCTTCTCCAGTTTGATTTCTCTTCGTGTTAAAATGACAATGAACATATCATTATGCATAATGTTTATGCAAAAAGCTTTTTTTTTTTTTTTTAAAACGTAAACCATAAACAAACGGTAAAATGCACATAGAAACACAATATAAGAACGGAGGCAATCGGATAACGCGTAAAGCGGTGGGAGGGGGGGGGGGGGGGGGGATGGGAGCAAGAGCATGACAAATCTTCGAACGCGAATAGATGACCCACGATTGGATATCTTTTTTGAAAAGTGTATCACCGGCGTAGACGCAGAGAAGAATAAGTAAGACACTGTTCCTCCACCCTCCTCCACGCTCTCTTCCACTTTTGATATGTCTGTGGACGTTGTGTGGCAGTTCAAGTTTATTGTAAGTCTCTTGTACGTCTCCGAAAAAAAAACACCATTGGACAAAAGGAAAGAAGAGAGAGAGAGAGAGAGAGAGAGAGAGAGAAAGTTCTACAAAAACAGAGAGAGAGAGAGAGAGAGAGAGAGAGAGATCTACAAAAACAGAGAGAGAGAGGAGAGAGAGAGAAGAGAGAGAGAGACAGACAGACAGACAGACAGACAGACAGACAGACAGACAGCAGGCATGAGATTCTTCCGACAATAGTCGGATTTCCGACCATGAGAAGCTCAGATGGGTCATTTTCGTGATTCGTTCAAATCCGTTGAGAAAATGGAGGGGGGTAAGGGGGTGTGTGACCTAGATTTCCGACCGACGAACCGAGCGCAACTGACTTTGGTCCGACTTAGCCGAAGTCTCGGTAATCCGACTTCGCCACAGACTCGATGGCGCAGTTAGACAGTTTGCTCCAAACCACTTACCGTTGCCGCGGAAATGGCAAGGACTCAGCGAATTTGGTCAATGAAGTGTTAGATCATTTCTGTGGTACTGCTTTGACTGTGCTGCGTGCGAGAGCTCGAATAGGTTAGCTTGAACCCAACATCTGAAGCCGTTTGAGAACGACTGTACTTGTAGCGTCGCACAAGGCTGGTTGTTTCCATACGGAGTAGGCTATTCCCAAATGGCACAAAAGCAAAACTAGGTCACGAAACAGCGCAGTCAAATCGTCGCAAGATTTTACGCTGGGATCTCCTGTTTCTAAAGCTTTTGCACCGCAAATACTTGTCGAAAATATTCAACAATGTCTAAACTAGGCAAAGATCAGCAAGTTTCCATCGCTCAAGTGGACAGTGGTGTGAAAAATAGATGGAACAACAAGTGGTTGGAAGAAACTACAACGGTGACTCTGAAGACAAAAGAAATGGTGGTTCGACTTGGCGATGCCATTCACAAAATCGACATCGCTGGAAAAGCCAAGTGTGAATGGTGTTCGGTGATCTTGAACTATGGTTCAAAGGGGAAATCCTTGCTGATGAGACACTTAACAACGAAAGATCACCAGAAACATCTGGAAACCAGACTGACGAACCAGACACTTGGCTCAATGATTGAACCGGCAAGTATTCATTCAGACTTACTCAAAGAGAGAGAGAGCGAGTGTGTGTGTATACATCAGGATCAGGATCAGGGGCGTTGTATCAAAAACAACTTAGCCTATTTAGGCTTTTTACGCCCCTTCTGTATGTATATATCTTCTTTTTTTTTCGTGACCGTTGGTCCAGTCGTAGGCAAGCTCTTATCCATCAAACTCATATTTTATGTTAGTTAATAATTCATGTTTGTCTATGAGGTTCTTAAAAACATTAATACTAGGTGCACGTTTGATGTTAACTGTTAGTTCATTCCAAAAATTGGTTACTCTGTTAGTAGAAGTGAATTTTCTCAAATTAGTTCTGGAATATTGTTTAAATATCTTATCTTCACTGTTCCTTGTAATATTTTTCTGTGGAGTACAAAAAAAGCATGCTTTATCAGCATCATCAATTCCATTAAATATCTTATATGCTTGAATCAAGCCTCCTCTTATTCTTCTTGCCTTAAGTGTTGGAAGTTGTAGATATTTTAATCTTTCCTGATATGAGTAATCTTTTATATTGTGAATCATCTTGCTTGCTCTTTTTTGTACCTGTTCTAGAGCTTCTGATTGTCTCTTTAGCATTGGATTACCATACAGTATTTCCATATTCAAGAACAGATCTAACTAGTGTCTTATATAATTGTAAAAAAAAAGTGTCCTTTTCTATAAATGTAAAGGTTCTTTTTATTATTCCAATCATTCTGTTAGCCTTATTAATACTATTCACAATATGATTGTCAAGCAAATTTTTGTCAAAAGTCACACCTAGGTCTTTGTCTTCCTCACATTCAGATACTTTTATTTCCTTGTCTCCAATTTTCATTATATAATCCTTTTGTGGGTTTGTTTTTCCAGTATGAAGTGCTTTACATTTTTCTGCATTAAGATATAGGTTCCAAGTATCAGACCACTGTACTAATGTTTCAATATCCTTTTGTAATTCTTTATGCAATTTCGGAGAGTTAATTTTGTGTGTGTGTGTGTGTGTGTGTGTGTGTTTTGTGTGTGTGTGTGTGTGTGTGTGAACTTCTTCTTGTTATGTTATTGTTGTTGTTGTTATTGCAGGAACGAGCAAAGGACCAGCCACTGTTTCCTTCTGCTATACAGAGCAATTGTACATCAGAAATGGAGTCGACTGTCAAGCGCCAGTCTTCTGCACCAAAGATTATTCCAGTCAGTGACAGAGTAACCAATATGGAGGTAAATTCTTTGCATTTTTTTCACTCCTAGTGTATGTGTGAGGAACAAGACAAACTACTAGAGAAACAATCCTTTTCAGAGAATTTTCTTTGTCTCTGTGTCAGAAAGTGGCAAACTTTGCTTTATTTTTTATTTATTTATTTTTGGAGGGGGGGGGGGGGGTGCTTTGTAGAACTGGTATGTTTGCTTCGTTATTTTTGCTTGATTTTACCTGAGATCAGTGTAAACGTTCTCTTTCTTTGTCTCATGCACAATTTAACTTTGTGTCTTGTGTGGACGAAAATGTTATCAGAAAATGAGTTTTGTATTGTTTGGTAAAAGCATGAATTTCAGTATACTTTCAGGAAACTGTTTATGCAAATGTTCTTGGACTCTGATTTCAGGCAACCATACTTGCTGTAATGGCGGAGCAGTCCTGGGCCTTTACTTCTGCACCTGTGCTTGTTGACCTGTGCAAAAGCCTGGCATCAGACCCAGAGGCGCTGAACCAACTGTCTGTGGATCGTACCTCGGCGTCCATCAAGATGAGATACGGGTTGGGGAAATCCTTCACCAACAGAACAGTGGACATGATGAAGACTTCCCATTTCTCCTTGAACATAGATGAAAGTACAAGCTCTGGTGCTCAGCGTGTGTTGACTATATTGGTCAATATCTTTGATGAAAGTGTGGGCAGGGTGGTGATGCAGCACTTTGGATCTGTTAGTCTAACAAGGGTAGACACAACAAGTGTTTTTGATGCTCTCGATGGCTTGTTCAAGAACCATGAGGTTCCGTGGGATCACTGCATGTCCATCTTAATGGATTCATGTGCGGTCATGCGGGGGTCCAAAAATGGCCTGGAGCAACAGATCCGAAGCACCGTTGCAAAACATTTACTGGACATTGATGGAGATGTGTGTCACCATGTACACAATGCCACAAAAAAATTCTGCAACCCATTTGCACGTTGGGTGGAGAACATGCTGACTGACATCTTCAATGAATTCCAGTGGAGCTCGGGGAACAGGGATATTTTGGAGGAAATCTCATTTGTTCTTAATGAGAAGTATACCACACCCCATCATTTTGCCTCTCATCGATGGCTGTCCTGCCTTGATGCTGCACAAAGCTGTCTTCTTCAGTTCCGTGTCCTCACTGTGTATGTGTTTGGCTTCCTCCAGAGTAGTGACAGACCAACATACCAGGATGTCTTGGAGGGAATCTGCAAGGATATCAGCAGGGAAGGCAGAAGGCGAATGCAAGAGTTGCATCAGACACTCAAGAAAAAGTCTGTCACAGGTGAAGGCAGGCAGAGGAGAGACAGATTGGTGAATTTTATTTTTTTCCACCGGAAATGGACCAGGATGGTTCTTGGTGTATACTCATCTGTTCTTCCTCTGCTCAAGAATATGTCTCTCTGTTCCAGAGCGCATCCCCCATGGTTCACCTCTTGCATGACAAGCAGGTAGCCCTCTTCAAAAACTTCTTGTCATTGTTTCTGAAGGGTAGGGCATACAACAAGAGGAGTCCACAGAAATTGAAAGATCCTAAGGAACTTCCACTTGATGACAAAGAACTGCACCTGGGGGATGATGCCATGTTTGCTGGAAGGATTGCTAATTCCATCCTTTCAGCATGTCACCCTTCCAATAAGCAGGCCATCAAATTCAGAGAGCAGCTTAGAGAGGCCTACGTGCAGTGTGCCCAGTACTTGCAGCAGAAACTTCCGCTGGACAACGAGCTACTCCAGCTAATGTCTGCATTAGACCCAGCCTGTGACTTTAGCCATGAGAAAGTCATCACTGCCCTACTGAAACTTCCAGATCATGTTTCAGTTGTTTTAAAGGAAGAGGAGTTGCAGGCCTTTGATTTGGAAGTCAGAAGGTTCTCTTGTTCCTCTAGACTTCCTCCATATGAAATCAATGGGGCACCAGTTCCTGTTGATTCATGGTGGGCCAAAGTCAGCAAAACTAATGACTTTCCTCTGCTTTCCAGGATGGCGTTTGCTTTGTTGACTTGTTTCCATGGTCCTTCCGTGGAATCAAGTTTCAACGTGATGGGAGATGTCATTGACAGGAGATCATCTAGGATGAATATAGAAACGTATTCAGCCATTCAAACATGTAAATATTCAATAAGAGCTGAAGGGAAGTCTGCTGTTGATGCTTTCCGGAGGAAAGACAAATTATATACCCCTGTCAATAAAGATCTGTGCAGGTTGATCAGAGGAGCCAACAAGAAGAACCGGGAAGACCAGCAGAAGAGGAGGGAGGACCTAGAGGAGAAAAGGCAGCAGCTGTCTCTTCAAAAGCAAGCTGAAGTCAGCAAACAACAAGCGAAACTGGCCTTGGCAGAGGCAGAAAAACGAGCAAGGCTAGCACACAGAAAATCCATCCGATCCAAACTGGAAGTTCTAGCCAGAAAGAGGAGACGAGAAAAAAAAGCTGAGCATGAGGAAAGGAGAGCTAAGAGGCAAAGGCTGGACAGCCCGAATGAGAAGGCTTAGAGGTTGGATGACAAGTGCTGTGTGGTGCATTGGCTGGTTCCTTGGTTTGATTTTGATGGCGGGCTCGGAGGATTCTCAGTTGCTGAAACAGTGAAAGAGAGTGATGCTGTTATGATCTTGTTTTTCAGGTGTGTCACTTGTGCTTAATACTTACATGAAGGTGTTCATTTCAGTTTTGCATGAGATATAATTTGTAATTGGTTGATCTGAGGGGAAGGAATACAAATGACACAACTTATCCAGTTTTGTTTTTATGTTATTGCATGTTTCATCACATTGAATTAGTTTTACACAGGCTACCCACCAGAACATATCGAAAACACAAGATAAAGCCGTAAAGGGTTGACAGGTCTGTAGAATTAAGACAGAAAGAGACCAGCTGAGAAGAAAATTTTCTCTCTTAAGTGAAGGCAAAATGTGTTAAAAAGATCACTTGTATGGATGTTTTTAAGGCTTAAAATTAAGAAAAAGCTTCAGCTTCGGGGGGCTTCGCCCCCTGACCCCCACCAGGGGCGTTGCCCCCTGGACCCCCACTGGGGGCCTTCTGCGGCCCCCAGACCCCCGCTTTTCAGACCAAAACACAATTTCTCAATCTCATGCCTGAGACAGACAGGCCACACGCGCGATCTGGAATATAACATATTGTGATCCCTGCTACACAAACATCCTAGAGAATGTAAATATGCGGGTTCTAACCCACCCATCTTATTTTGCACGAAAACCCCCCTTTTCACAAACAAATCTCGCCCATCTCATGCTACTTTTTGCCAAAATTAACACCTTTTTTACAATCAAACTTAACATCCAAAAACCTCCAAAAATCGAAGTAATCGTTATTTTAAAATGAGGGGCTTACGTGCAAAATAAAAATGGGTGAGCTTGAACACGGATATTTACATTCTCTCCCCATAGCATGAAACTCTAATGGTTTACAGAATTAGTCATCCTAACACAATTAACGCCCGCGGGTTTGATAGTGAGACCTTACTACTTTCTAGTAAGGCTTGGGGCGACTTGGGGTGACATGGAGGGTGACTTGGGGCGATTTGGGGTGACTTGGGGTGACTTGGGGCGACTTGGGGTGAAGGTGTCAAGCGTGCTAAAGTGGGAGGTGACAGAGAATGTCAAGTGGAACTGGTAGGACCACTCTTGACATCTGCTCTGCCACGCGCTGAGCAGCGATTTACCCTGCTGTGTTAGCAAGGAAGGCAACGCACACGCTGCCAATCAATAAAGCCGTTGTTGGCAGCGCCCGCAGTGTGCATTGCAGAGCGCGTTACAGAATGTACTATAAGTGCTGCTATTGAGTTTGTTATACAATCTTTTACCCGGATTTATGCAGCAGCTTACTTAATTAATTTATTAATTGTTGTTTTTAATTTGGTTTAAAAAATGAAGCCCGAAGTAGCTACAGAGCTTATTAATATATACAGAATTTGGGAGGAGAGGGGGTGGGGGGCCGATAGAGAAGAGTTAGAGAGCATGTTTGAAGAATTAATTAATGATCTTTTTGAGCGTCTAACTATACGAGAAAGTGTAGTGGAAGCCGTTAGTAAAATACCAGATTCTTGGCCCCAACCAGTTATAAAGTTGCTTGCCATTTTAGTTGATAATATGGCTCCTGAAGATGTTAATCTGACTGTTTCTACTGATCCTGAAGGGGTGACTATACGCTTTAATGAAGATAAGTTTTTTCGATTAGAAAAGACCATGAATAATAAATAACAGCTGAATTTATAATTATTTTTTATTTGTGTAAAATATTGGGAGTTAAAAAATGACGGCCGAACTCAGTGAATCTGATTTAAAGAATAATCTAATGACTTTAATAGAAAATTGTAATGAACTATTTGACGAAACAATGAAAGTGTTAAACATTGATTTTAGTGAATCTGGTTTTGAGAATGATGTAAACAATTTAATAAAAACCCAGAGTGAACTATTTGACGAAGCAATCAAAGAGTTAAATATTGACTGTAGTGATTCAGAAAAAGCTAAAGTATTGGCAGGCGTTCTTGTAAGATTAGGGTGTCTTGAAGTATTGCAACGCTTGGGTGAAGAATAAAAGCGCGTTTACTTACTTTTACTTACATTTATTTTTTTAATTTACGTAAAATTTATGGGTTAAAAAATGAACCCCACAAGTAAATCCGAGGTTGGAAAACTATATACGTGGGAGGAGATATTTGACGGCAATGAACAATTAAGCAATACGTTTAGTGAATTAGACATGGACATCATTAACCCCTCAAGCGTTCAGGAAAGCGTAACACATGCCATTTCTAAAATCCCAGAGTCTCTTCAAATTGACCCGCCAGTAAAAGTGTTGTTGGCCATTCTGATTGAATATATAACCCCTGATGATAAAAACATGCAAGTCTGGGTTTCAACTAAACAGAAAGAAGTAATCAGCTATTACGACTTTAATTCTGAATGGGCTGATTACATGCTTACACAGTTTAACCATGCAAGTGAAGAAGCGAAATTGCGCGGCTCCGGCTGGTCTGAAGGAACAGTCCTTGAAATCAGATTAAGATAAACAAAGTTCTATCCTATAGTTGGCAATTCTTACCTTCCTCTCCCAAAAGAGTTAGTTTTTAAACGGGCAGTCCTAAACATAAAAAATTCTGACGATATGTGTTTTATGGGGTGTGTTTTGGCACACTTACATCGCGTTGGAAAGCATGCAGACAGAGTCACCAATTATGAAGCATACAAACATGAGCTGAACTTTAATAACATAAACTTTCCAGTAAGCATAGAAAGTATATCTCAGTTTGAAGAGCAAAACAAACCAATCACTGTAAACGTATACACATGGTCTGTAGCAGACAATCTAGCGCCTCTAAGGATTTCTCCCAAAGCTCCCACTTTAGGCGAATCCCTTAACAAGCATGTAGACTTGATACTGTTTGCAGACGGTCTAAAGAGTCACTATGTATTAATTAGATCAATTAGCAGACTGTTAGAATATGCATCAAAGCATAAATCTAAACAAGAGCTTTGTAGAAGGTGTTTGGTCAGAATCCCAACTATAGAAGCAGCTGCCAGCCATAAGAAACATTGTAAAAGTATTGTAGACTGTGAAACTAAACTTCTTACACCCAAACCAGGGTCTAAAGTTAGTTTTAAGAATGTACACAAAATGCAGACGAGTCCATACGTAGTTTATGCTGACTTTGAATCAATCTTACCGCAATACTACGGTCCACAACAAGAACAAAAAACAACCTTATTATCCTACCATCAGATTTGTTCTTATGCTTTTGTTTTGTTAGGTCAGACGGTCAACACACAACGCCAGAGATTTACAGAGGCCCCAATGCAGCCAGTAGATTTTTAGAGCAGATGAAACAACTTCGTAATCAATTCTCCAATCAACTAAATCTTTCAGACATTGTTATGACTCCTGAAGATCAAAGGCGGTATGAAACATCTACACACTGTTGGATATGCAACAGAGAATTATTGGGTGACGCTGTAAGAGACCACGATCACATTACTGGAAAGTTCAGAGGGGCCGCGCACAACAGCTGCAATCTTCAACTTAAGGTTGATCCCAAGACCTGGAAACTGCCAATCTTCTTTCATAACTTACGAGGCTATGATTCTCATTTCATCATGCAAGCAATAACTTCTGAATATAAGAGGGTCAGCTGCATTGCACAGTCTTCAGAAAAGTACATGACCTTTACTATTGACTGTTTATCCTTTTATGACTCTGCTCAACATCTGATGGCAAGTTTAGATAAATTATCAGGATCTCTACAAGACTTCCCAATAACTAAACAATATTTTGACCCATCTTTAGTACGTAAAGGTGTCTATCCTTATGAATACATGAACTCGTGGGGCAGGTTTGATGAAGACTCACTTCCTCCTAAAGGCGCTTTCTTTTCTAGTCTTAGAGGAAAGGACATGACCGATGCTGACTATGAACACGCCCAGAAAGCCTGGACAGAATTACACTGTCGAACAATGGGCGACTATCACGATCATATCTAATGGCTGACGTGTGTTTATTGGCTGATGTGTTTCAGAATTACAGATCTACATGCATGAAACATTACGGCCTAGATTCATCGCATTACATTTCTGCCCCCGGCCTTTCTTTGGACGCATTCTTAAAGTCTACAAACATTGAGATTGACTTAATATCTGATCTGGCCACACTCCAGATGATTGAAGATGGGCTGAGGGGAGGCATTAGCATGGCTTCACATCCTTACTGCAAAGCCAACAACAAGTACTTAGATGACTATGACCCAACTAAACCATCCAACTATCTAATGTACTTAGACGCCAACAATCTGTATGGGTGGGCCATGAGCCAGGCACTGCCATTAAGAAACTTTAAAATGTTCGTAGGACCTCATGACGTTAATAAAATGTTGAGTTATCTACCGCGTCTTACGCCTGATTATCCAATCGGGCTAATCTTAGAGTAGACTTAGAATATCCTACAGAGTTGCATGACCTCCATAATGATTACCCCCTAGCGCAGAAAGATTAAAGATGAGTCCCACAGAACCGCCCAAACTCGTGCCCAATCTTCGACACAAGACTAAGTACGTATGTCATTACAGACTGCTACAGTTTTACTTAAGACACGGACTAAAACTTACTGCCGTTCATAGAATATAGAATTTGAACAAGAGCCCTGTATGAGGCCATACATCATGAAGAATACTGATCTTAGGACTAAAGCCACTGACGCTTCAGAAAAAGACTTTTTTAAACTAATGAACAACAGTTGTTTTGGCAAAACCATGGAGAACGTACACAATCGTAAAGATGTAAGATTAGTTACAAACGAAAAACAAGCAATTAAGCTGGTTTCTAAGCCTAACTATCAAGACTTTAGAAGATTTAGCGACAGCCTGGTTGGCATTATGATGAAGAAAAAGGATGTTATGTTGGACAAGCCGGTGTTTATCGGATCACCGTGCTAGAGTTGTCTAAGCTTTTGATGTTAGAATTTCTGTACGATTACTTTAAACCACTGTACCCAAAGTCCAGAGTCCTTTACACAGACACTGACTCTTTTATTCTGAATGTCCCAACAGAAGATTTTTACAAAGACTTAGAAGCGGAGGTGGCCAAAGGACCTGACGGCTGGTACGACACATGTGACTACCCAAAGAACAACCCTTTACATTCAACTGTAAACAAGAAAGTGATTGGAAAGATGAAGGACGAACTTAATGGGACAGTTATACAAGAATATGTTGGTTTGCGGTCAAAGATGTATAGCGTTGCTAGCCGGACTTCTGTAATGAAGAAGGCTAAGGGCATAAGTAAAGAAGTTGTAAAAAAAATATAAGTCACGACAACTACAAGCAGGCTCTCTTTGAAAACAAAGTATTTCATCACACAAATGTTAATCTGCGCTCTACTCTTCATCAAGTAAACACAACTGCTGTTAATAAGAAATCACTAGTCTCTAACAATAACAAGCGAACTTACGTTAATCCTGAGTTTTCATATGCTGTAGGCCATTGGAGAACTGACTTGAAAGATTAACTTGACTGACTTAAGTTAAGATCTTAACTAGTACTTAACTAGTACTTAACTAGTACTTAACTAGTACTTAACATGACTTGCACTTAACTTGCACTTTACTTACACTTAACTTGTTATAACTGACTTTACTTGTACTTAACCAGTACTTAACTTGTACTTAACAACACATTAAAAAACTAATCCAGTAAAAATAATGGGTTTACAGAAGGAGGTTGTGCTTTTTTTGCAGAAGCTGGTTCTTCTTCTTTTACTGTTTTTGTGGGGATTTGTGACTTTGTTGCTAGGTATGGGGTTAGACACTTGTATGTCAAAAGCCCTCCACCAACAACAATACTCCCCAGTACATAATAATACATCTTATAGTTTGATTGTGTTGTTGTTGTTGGCGGCGGTGGCGGTGCTGGTGGCAATGTTGTATTACTATCTAATAATTTTTGTTTTGCTGCTTGGTTTGCTTTTTGCAGTCTGTTCCATTCAGCTAGTTTACGACCGGCCTCAACACGCCCAGGACTTTTAGCTTTAGTAACACTACTCACTTGTGGCGCACTCACTTGTGGGACACTCACTTGTGGGACATTCTGCTCCTGTGGAGTCGCAATCTTCTCCTGCTCGCTCATTTTTTTTTAGTGCGATTAAAATTAATATGATTAAAATTAATATGATTGAAAGTAATTAATCCCATGATGAAGGGACATAACAACGTCCCAAATCTATAATACATGTCACATGCAAGAGATTCTAGGGACTTGGTTAAAACTGGATCTTGTGTTAAGTCATATTTTAAATCTTCTTCTGAATCAATCGGCGCTATCTTGCCTACTAACTTAGCATATAAACTAATCATTGTCTGTCCCACCGATCTAACCATTTTTGATCTAGCTGTGCTTCGTACCTGGCGTAATACTTCTCAACGTCTGATGTAGACAATTGCTGAATCTGTTCAATACTTAGTTCAGCCTAAATACTGCCTGGTTTTTCCACATGCAGCCAGGAGTATAATCTTTCTTTATGACAGAGGTCTGTCGCCTCCTCACACTTTAATAGCTCGTCGCAATCCATTTTAAACTCTTTTTAAAAGCAATAAAAAAAATTTAAAACCATGAGTTTAACGTTGGTTAATTATGCAGTGCCCATTGTTGGTGTTATAGTTTATTCAGCCCTAGCAAAATGTTTGTTAAGAATAAAACCGCCCAACATGGGAAAGATAGAAGATTCGCCAAAATTAGTTGCAACCTTATTTTTAGCTCTGGCAACAAAAGATTATCTGATTAAAAAGCACATAGACAGTCTTTCATATTATGATTATTTTAATTATTTTTTTAGTTAATAAAAAACATGAGCACCGCAAAGATCATCAATACTATACCACTCTGCTGTAATCAGCGGTCTTAGTATAGGGTACAGCGTGTTAGCAAAAAACATGTTTAAAATGAGGACCGCTGATCTAGGAAGGTTGGACATTGAGGATGTTGTTAAGGTTATAGCTGTAATAACGCGGGGATTGCCTCAAAAGACTTTCTTGTTACACAGGGGATTATCCCAGAAAACATCAATGCATAGAAAATTGATATAAAAAAGATTCATTCTAAAAAATATTGTTTTAAGTCATTTTATAAAAAGATGTCCGGATTAGTTCTGATGGTGGGAGGAGCTATTGTTAATGCATGGCTTTCTCTGGCAGCAATTATATGTTTAGTAAATTGCGGTCTGATGAAGAAAGAGAACGCCATAACAAGGTAATGGAAGATTTAGCTAAGGCAAAAGACGCTTACGAGAAAAGGAGAATTGCTCACTTAGACTTTATTAATAAAAAGTTAAACAGGGGCATGCAGAGCACACATTTACAGACGTTGATGACTGCAATGAATGAGTATTACTTAGTGACAGGAAAGAAGTTTCTAACATCGTCACCACCAGAACTGTCTGACTTTTATGAACCATCTGAGGATCAGAAAATGGTAGAAATAGGCTTTATTATAGGCGCTATGGGAGCAATCTTTCTTCTTGCATATTCAATCTAAAAACAGTTAAAATGTAATAAAAAAAAAGTCCCTTCTTATGGACGATACGAAAGTACAAAATATATTATTCTCCTAGAGGGTATTGGAAAGGAAAGGCGCTATTGATAAACTGAGTAAAGCTGCTAGGGTGTCTGAAACAGAAGCAAAGACTGGCTTTCAAAACAAGCGATCTGGCAAATATATCTGCCTGCCCCAAAAAGAATAATAAGGCCTCGATTTGTTAACTCAGTTCCTAATGACACCCACCAGATGGACTTGTTGTATCTTCCCATGACAAAGTTAGAAGAAAAAAGTTTAAGTATGCTCTTACAGTTGTTGACATGGCTTCAAGTATAAAGATGCTGAGCCTTTAACAGATAAAAGCTCAACTGCTGTGGCTGTGAGCTTTACAACAAATATACACGCGAGGCCATTAAAGTATCCTAGGAGATTCAGGTTGATGATGGGAAAGAGTTTAAAGGAGCTGTAAACCAACTGTTTTTAAGACACGGGTTACAGTTAAGAGAGGGATCCAGGCAACCATCGCTCCCAGGCCTAGTAGAAAACTTTAATAAGAATCTGGCTGAGCGTCTGTTTACCTATCAATACCACAGAGACCTTATGGACAAAACACGCAACACAGAATGGGTCAGAAGGTTGCCAGCAGTCTTACGCGCCATGAACAACGAAGAATTTAAAGCAACGGGCCTTAAGCCAGTAAACGCGATCAAACTAAAAAAAATTAGCATTACTGAAGACATCCAGAGTACTCAAAAACTCTTCCTTTTGGACTAAAAGTAAGATACTTGTATGCACCTGGAGAGGCAGAGGGCGATGTTAGAATTAGAGCCACAGACCCTATATGGAGCGTGGATGTAAATGAAGTTGAAAGAATTATGAAAACACCCCTCCTGTGTATTATTTAAGAGAGACTCTTTCTTCCAAAAGCCTGCCCCTAAAAGATCGTTTGTTCGCGAAGAGTTGCAAGTTGTCCCACCAAACACAGTGCCTGTTAGTTAAAAAAAAAAAAGTATTTATTTTTTGTTAACTTAGTTTATATTTTATACATTTATTTTTTTATCTATGTTTACATCTGTATTTTTTTGTTCAGTCTATTTCGGGTTTTCTCATTTTTGTTGTTTTTATGTCGTCTGAGTCTCACTCACCTGTTTCCAGCGTAATGTTTTCTCAATCTTTGTAACGTTATTTTTTGATGTCTGTGCTTTGTTGTTATGCTCTAGCTATTCCACTCCTATGCAGTAAGTCTCTCCACCTTTTGATTATCAGTTTTTTCTCTGCATAGCCATAAGACGCTAAATTCTTCAGCTGTATGTTTTCTCTGCAATGCTTTGCTTATTCTAGTCTTAATGAAAAAGTTTTGCTGATGCTAGGCTACAATGGCAGTGTGCTTTTGTATTTAGGCGTTATTTTTTAAAACAGCACTCACAATCATAGACATAGCACTAAACCCAACCAAGGCTCCCTAATGCTAAAGAGGCTGGCGCTCCAGCCCAGTAGCTAAAAGAGCAACGCTGACCCAGCACTTACGCTTGTACAGCTGATGAGCCAGTAATCACATAAGAAAGAGTATTTAAAACTTATCCAAGTCACTTTCTATTTCTTCTTGAAGTTCAGTTATTTGTTCTAACCTAAACTTTTGAGCCTGATCATCCATTTTTTAATTAAGATTAATTTTTTAATTAAGATTAATCTTGTACATATCTTCTTATTAACCCTTCTGGCAGCACTTCATCAACAGAGTAAAACCCAATAAAATCAACATACTTAATGAAAATAAAATCAAGTACTGTTAGTTTGTCTTTGTCAACCATCACAGTGACTTTGTCAGAAGATACAAAAGTCTTTATTTCATCCCCATTTTTAGTAATAGCAATAACAAACCTAAGAGGGCCGCCCAAGTTTTCAGACTTTATTTGTACACCTCTGATTAACGTATGCTCTGGCAAACTAGGATCAGACTCCCTCGGAGTAATAAATAAGCGAAAAAGCATCGTCATTTTTCTAGGCAGTGATTCTAGTTTTGGGTTAAATTCTAAGCCAACGGTGTCATCCCCCACTTCAGCTAAGGACTTCTGTCTCCGCAGCATATATTCAGGGCCCTGCTTAGTTATTTCAATCTGCTTTTTCTGTTGTAATCCTGGGACTAGGCTAATAAGAAGGTGCCCTTCATTCAAAGCTTTTTAAAAATTGTTTTTCTTTCAAAGTATACATAGGGGCTTCGTAGTTCAAACTTTAAATCCCAGTTAATATTAGGAAGCAACGCCCAGGCATTCTCTCGTTTATGAAGTTTGTATTCGTGTTTGCCAAAATCGTTTGCCCTTAGATTTCTTATCTCTTCCAGGGCGGGATATTGCTGTCGTTTTTTATCTTCAATTTCTGTTCGTTTGTAAACGCCATCGTCGGTGTACTCAAATCCATAAACATTTCCTGCCACTCCTATTAGATCAAACTCGCTGTGTCTGCTAGATCTTTTAGCTCTACTGCAACGCATTTAGGAGCTAACTCCGCTTTTGATTCTGGCCCTCGAGACATTCTTTTTAATATAAACAATTTATTATAAACAATTTATTATAAACAATCTATAATAAGCAATCTATAATAAGCAAACGTATTGAACTGGCGGGTCAGTCCGTAAGCATAGTTTAGCATGCTTAGATTTTTCTAACTGCTCTTTTATTTTTTTTAGTTCATCCTTGTCCCTGATTATATAATTTTCACTTAAACATTCTTCAAAACTATCCTTGTCCTTAGTATAGAATAAGATGACTGATTTTAACTGCGATCTAAAGTCTTTTAAGACAGCATTGTATTTTTGAGTTAAGAGCCAAATAGCAACTAATGCGTGTCTTCCGCTAAAGGCTAGCTTTGAAGAGTCCTTCTTTTTTTTAACAATGTCTTGTTCAGCTGAACAGTCATCAATAATAAACAGCGTTTCGGTTCCCTCAAATAGCCTATAGTAATGTTCAAAACAGTCGCTTAGCTTGTCAGTAGGATCAACTAGAAATATATTCTCGTCTGTCCAAACAAACTGCCTTTCTTTGTAAGACTTGTTGTGCTTAATGGTTGTGCAGAATATAACAATGTACTCGTAATGAAATCTGTACACAGTTTGTAACAAATCAAGCACGAAGACAGTTTTCCCACACCCAGTAATCCCGCAAATAAGCGAACAGTGCGGGTCTTTGGGCAAAAAGTTCAAACTATCCATCTGTTTTAATAGGCTATTTCTTTCAGTCTATTTTCTTCAATGTTCAGCTGGGCGTCATAAACCACAAAAACGTGCATTTGTATCTGACCATTCTCCTCCTTTTCCTTATTAATCTGTATGAGTATGCCATCTGTCCCTACCCTTCTTCCACTCCCGTGCAGTCTGTTATCATACGTGGATCTAAAATCCAGCCATAGTCCATATTTGTCTGTTAGATAATCTTCGAGTCTTACATCGTGAAGGTGAAGTTTTTTACACACATGATCGGCTGTGGGGCTTGTCTGTCTGCCTCCAGCAAACAGTTTTCTTATTTCATCAAAGTGTTGGTCAGGTAAAAGTCCGGCCGAATACAACTGAAAAGGCTTGCCATCTACTGTGCAAGACAACTGCTCAATTTTGGGGTTGTAAAACACCTCAGATTCTCTCCTAAAAGGAGCTGAGGGTTTAGTAAATAGCAAGAGAACCCCCTTTAGGGACCTTAAAGAATGGCTTAAAGCTATTTCCCAGACAGTGTCTTGCTTGTTTTTAATCGCTGGACTGTGGTGTAAAACTCTTTCAAAGTAAACAACCGTCTTACTTTTATACTGGTTTAAGATTGTTCTAGCCAGTTCAGGGTTAGTAACAACGTCAAAATTAAGAGAGATGTTACTGACTGTGTACTTGGCTTGAGGATCATCTGATAGAATAACAGACTCGCTGTCATTAAATGTCAGTTCGTAAGTGAGTTTGTCTCTTAGTGCGCCTTGGTAATATGGCTGGTGGGTTTTTAACAGTTCAAAATCTAGAGGGATGCAAAATCTGTTCTTAAATGCTCGTGCTATTGCCTGGTCTCCCTTGTCTTCCTTTGCATCTGCAGCATTAAGCCGGTGCTTAAGACCGTTTGGGCTCTGGATTCCTTGAAAGACTTTGTCTTTTCTTTCTGTTCTGGGCAGCCACAGGTCAGAATAGAGATTAAAAATGTCTGCGCTACTCAGCGAGAAGACTTCTCTACCTTCCAGTTTGATTCCCATATTTTTAATGATGGCCCTGCCCAGGTTAGCAACGACAGTAGCATTAGGATCCGCCGACTCAATGTCTATTTTGAATGACAGCTTGGCAGTGCCTGGCATTATAACATCGTCAGGCCCGAGGTCACTAAATCTTACTGTTAACATTTCATTGGGCTCAATTGTTGATGGATTATTTACAACGCGCACAGTCTGTCTTATGCCTTTTATGCCATGGGGCTCCTTCGCTTTTCTGTATGGATCAAGGTCGCAGCCGTATGAGTTCATTTTTATAAAACAAAAAATATAAATATATAAATATGGCTGATGAAGATTTTGACGCGATTGATCCTATTGAAGAAGAAGGAGATGAAACAGAACTGGGCCGTTCATTGCAAGAAGAACTTGAAGAAGCAGAATCGGGTTCTTTACTCTCTAAACAACGTCGAGAACTATTGCGAGTAAGAATGAATCATTATATAGAAGCATAGAGCGAAAGCTGCCGGACTACTTGATCCTAACGATTTTGAAGAAGATGGCGGTCATTTGTATATAAAAACTAAGGGGACCGTGTAAGAGTTACTTCAGTGCAAAACCCAACTAGGTTTTTAAGTCTAAGTACAATTAAACAAAGACTCCCTGCTGCTGATGCAGAACTATTAAACATTACAAATCTAAAGCCTGAGGCCGTTAGAGTTTTACAGAACGTGGAGCGGGGTTGCCAACACGATCTGAAATACAATGATCTCTATTGAAGAGTTAGGTCAAAGAACAGATGAAGCAATAACAGAAGTTGAAACAAGTTTTAATGAAGAAACGGCTTTAAAAACAATTGGCGATTCTCCATTGCCTATGCGTGAAATCAGGGGTCTTAATGCTGCTCTACGGACTGTAAGGGGTGAACTAACAAACAACTTGGCAAAACTTGGCGAACTGGATAGAGAGATAGAAGAAGAAAAAAATAAACTGGCTAATGCGGATGATAACAATTTAGGGTTAGAAGAAAAGGCCAGAATACAGCAGAAAATACAGGATTTAATGCTAGAAAGGCGTCAGGTTAGAAGCGCTGTCTACTAACAGAGAACAAATAGCATCACAAACAAACAGAATCAAAGAAACTATAAACAGAATACTTTATGAAAATACTACGCTAGCAGAAAGAATAAGGACTCTGTTCAGAGAGCAGGGGATTACAATAGTTAGTATATTAACAGCCGTTGGGTTTGCTATCTCAACACTGGTTTATGCATTAACCGGCAGTGCACCGGCGGGTCGGGAGCGCCTCCAACGCCTCAGCCCGGTAAAAGTTGGATTAGAAAACAATTGCACCATCTAGCAAACTTATTAAAGAAGTTAGCTATCAAAGCGCTTGATGCTCTGCCGGGCATAATAGGCAGTGTTGTTAGTTGGGTTTTGTCTACTATAGGCAAAGTGGTTGGTTATATGGCCGACCATCTGTGGACGTTAGGAGTGCTGGCTGCCGGTTTAATTTTTAATGAAATAAAGTATGGCTAATCCAGTAAAAGTTAAAAACACAACAAGGGCTGTCTTTTCGCTAGTGTGTCTGTCGGGGTGAGGTACATCAACAGGTGGGGGGCTGCTTTCTGGCTGTGGGCTGCTTATAACGGTGGGGGTCGCTTTCCGGCTAGATACTTTTTTAAAAATGGCTGGCGCGGGCCTTGTGTTTAAGCCTTGATTGTGTCCTAAGTTTTGGTCGTCTCCGGCTATAAGGATTTCATTATTATAATTCTGTATCATGCCAATCTGCAGTCTAAGGTCAGAAGGCAGCATATATAATCCATGACCCACAACAAAGTCAACCTTTGACCTAGCATGTGCAAGAACGTTTTGGTACCTTTGTATGCTGGAAGGCAAATCAACAGCAGAGTTAATAGCATCTTCTAAATTAGCTAAAATTGTTTTCTGGCGTCAAAGCCTGTAGACTGATCCACTATGCTAGACTTGGTCTGTGCTTGCGCACCTAATAAACACCAAACGTACGTGCGTATGGAGTCATTAAGTCTTTGCACTCCTGGCATTGTTAGGCCTTCACTTTTATCCAAGATAAATGTTGCCCAAGCATTGGGGTGTTTTTGTTCTATTGATCCCAATCTAACTTGCTTGTTTGGCCTAAAAGAGGTGTGGCCAGGCCAGTAGTCAAAATTATATTCTCTATGTGTGCCCCACAAATACAATGTGCCTAACCCGTGATTGCGGTCTAACTTTTGTCTAAAGTCAGTTGAAGGTTTAATGTTAAATTCGTTGCAGATTCTTTCATATGCATTATTGTCCATTGGGCTGCGAAATGGATTAACCGCGTTGTCGTTGGGGAGGCGTACTTGTAGTTCAGTTAGTATGCGTCTATACTGGTAATAAACATGAAAGTTATATACTGACCTTACTAAGAGATTAGGGTGGTATAAATGGTTTGCATATGAAACACCGCAGCCAGTGGTTGAGCAGTAAACTGCAAAATTTAACTGATTCTGGTAAAAAGCCGTGGGGTGAGTTGACCATGCTGATGGCACTCTATCACTCTTTATTGGAGGATTTAAATATCTACTTAGTGGGTTTACAAGTCTAACTTGAAAGCCATATGATTCATCCACTGCGATGGTTAGGTTACTGAAGTCCAAAGATTTGGGCTCATAAACCCCTCCCACATCGTAAGTGGCACTTTCATTATATTTAAAAGGTTCCATTTTAAATAGATTTTTTAAAAAAGGATTTAAAAGGATGCACATTTATATAACTAAACAAAACACGAGTGTGTTCTTAAAGTATCCAATTAACAATAGGCGTGGTAATAGTAGGGTTGCTCTTAGAAAAATTGGTTTTAAAGTTAAGTGGTTTAATATATCTGAAGAGGCTCAAAATAATTGGATTAATATTGGTAACGAACAAGGCAATCAAATAACCCATCTAAAAATACCAGAAGGTTATTACAGCTTTTGTTCTTTAAAAGAAGTATTTAACGAATTAGGCATATTGCTAAAAATTAACGAAGCAAACCTCAGAATTACTGTGCATTTTCCACTAGAAGAAAGAAGAGAGTACACTTTTCCTAAGGGCCTTGCTAGAATCTTGGGCTTCCACAGTACTAGCAGATCCTATAAATTTAGTACAAGAGAAAACATCTATCAATTTGAAGGTAATAAACCATGTGATTTTCTCGTTAACCCGATGTTGTATGTCCATTTACGAGAGTTAAAAACAAATACTAATTTATTTGATGGCAATCCATCTACAGTTCTAGGAGTACTACCATCAATTAAGGCGGGGTTTTTGCGATTATCAGTTAAGCACATTTGGTGAAGACAGCCGGTTTAGAGAATTAGTTGAAGGGCCTATAAGTTCATTGTGTGTAAAAATAACTAACCAAGACGGAAAGCCAGTTGTTTGTTCTGATTTATTAGTAGTGCTTGAGATAGAAGAGCGTACTAGAAAAATAGTAAGGTCTTACTCTCGCGGGCGTTAATCAGAGAGAATGTAAATATCCGTGTTCAAGCTCACCCATTTTTATTTTGCACGTAAGCCCCCCATTTTAAAATAACGATTACTTCGATTTTTGGAGGTTTTTGGATGTTAAGTTTGATTGTAAAAAAGGTGTTAATTTTGGCAAAAAGTAGCATGAGATGGGCGAGATTTGTTTGTGAAAAGGGGGGTTTTCGTGCAAAATAAGATGGGTGGGTTAGAACCCGCATATTTACATTCTCTATCCTCCACAACACAGCTTCCGTGTCTGTGGGTTGTGGACCTTGTGTTGCATGTAGCTGACGATTGTGTCAGAGGTCACGATGTCGGTGTCTGTTACGTTGCTTAGAATTGATTGTAGTCCGTTGGTATTGTTCGGGGGATTCACAATCGGTATATCCCATGCTGTGAGGGAACTTGTCTGGTATGCAGACAGGGAGGTCACGATGTCGGTGTCTGTTACGTTGCTTAGAATTGATTGTAGTCCGTTGCTATTGTTCGGGGGATTCACAATCGGTATATCCCATGCTGTGAGGGAACTTGTCTGGTATGCAGACAGGGAGGTCACGATGTCGGTGTCTGTTACGTTGCTTAGAATTGATTGTAGTCCGTTGCTATTGTTCGGGGGATTCACAATCGGTATATCCCATGCTGTGAGGGAACTTGTCTGGTATGCAGACAGGGAGGTCACGATGTCGGTGTCTGTTACGTTGCTTAGAATTGATTGTAGTCCGTTGCTATTGTTCGGGGGATTCACAATCGGTATATCCCATGCTGTGAGGGAACTTGTCTGGTATGCAGACAGGGAGGTCACGATGTCGGTGTCTGTTACGTTGCTTAGAATTGATTGTAGTCCGTTGCTATTGTTCGGGGATTCACAATCGGTATATCCCATGCTGTGAGGGAACTTGTCTGGTATGCAGACAGGGAGGTCACGATGTCGGTGTCTGTTACGTTGCTTAGAATTGATTGTAGTCCGTTGGTATTGTTCGGGGGATTCACAATCGGTATATCCCATGCTGTGAGGGAACTTGTCTGGTATGCAGACAGGGAGGTCACGATGTCGGTGTCTGTTACGTTGCTTAGAATTGATTGTAGTCCGTTGCTATTGTTCGGGGGATTCACAATCGGTATATCCCATGCTGTGAGGGAACTTGTCTGGTATGCAGACAGGGAGGTCACGATGTCGGTGTCTGTTACGTTGCTTAGAATTGATTGTAGTCCGTTGGTATTGTTCGGGGGATTCACAATCGGTATATCCCATGCTGTGAGGGAACTTGTCTGGTATGCAGACAGGGAGGTCACGATGTCGGTGTCTGTTACGTTGCTTAGAATTGATTGTAGTCCGTTGCTATTGTTCGGGGATTCACAATCGGTATATCCCATGCTGTGAGGGAACTTGTCTGGTATGCAGACAGGAGGTCACGATGTCGGTGTCTGTTACGTTGCTTAGAATTGATTGTAGTCCGTTGCTATTGTTCGGGGATTCACAATCGGTATATCCCATTGTGTCCTAATCACGTTTCGCCAAAACGTGTCATCCTGTGCATCTTTATTTCCTCATCCGTCACGTTTGGCTCTAAATCGGGTAGAGTGAGGTTGTGTATATGATCACTGGTCGTATAACCCACCGCGCGCGCGCGCGCGCGCGCGCACGCACACACACACACACACACATACATACATACACGCACGTACACACACAGACACAGACACACAGACACACACACATACACACACACACACACACACGCACACGCACACGCACACACACACACGCACACACACACACACACACACACACACACACACACACACACATACACGCACACACGCACACATACACATACACACAAACACATACACACACAGATACACACACACATGCACAGACACACACACATACACACACGCACACACACACACACACACACACACACACACACACATACACACACACACACACACACACACACACACACACACACACACACACACACACACATTCCACCGGAAAGTTAACAACATAGACAGGGATGCCAGACACCAGATAGTGTCATGTTAAGCACCATTCACAAGAGGGGCGACGGAATTCAGCGAATCGCCTGTTCCAACGTATGCATTTTTGGTATATGTGAATAAATAAAGACACAGTCATGTACAACAAAGAGAAAGCGTAAACGTTAAGCAACCCAGACCCTGGTTCAACCACTCTCTGTTGAAAATCCGCTCCATCTTCGGCAAAAAACAACAACAAACCAACAACAAAAAACAAAAAAGAAGGGCTGGGCTCTTTGGTGTTTTGGGAGACGGGACGCATCTCTCTCTCTCTCTCTCTCTCCTCTCTCTCCTCTCTCTCTCTCTCTGTTCAAATTTGTGTATGTTCGGTGCATGGGGAATCATGGTATTTGGTTGTGTTGATTGCCTATTTGCATCGCTGTTTGTTTCTTCTAATCTGTTCTATCTTCTTTCCTGTCTTTTGATTTAAATTAAGATTTTCTACAAATTTTCCCATATGATATTCGGCATTTTTCTTTCTCTCTTACGTGTCAATGTTGATTATGCAATCCGCTGATGTGTTTATTACTGTTACATTTTTCGTCACTGAGCACATCATAAACCTTTGCTTGTTGTTGGTTCAGTTCAATAATTTGTTTATGTACACATCTGTTCAATAAAAAAAAAGTGCTTAAAAAACAAAAAAGAAGAAACAGACTCGTTAGAGGTTGCAATGGAAATCTCCTCTTATTATGTATCGCCATATTTTTTCCCACGCAGCACGAAGAATAGCATCCACTGTTCGGACGCCCAATAGTGTTTGGGTGAATCGTCAGAGAAGCGTTTTCGGTGAAATGTTGCACCGGAGAGTGTTAGGGCTGCGGCAAGAGAACACACACGCAGTTTAACGCACGAAAACAAAAAGTGATTGTGAGAAACGTAACTGCGCGAATCGTGACCGGATGAAATGTGATTGGGTGAAACGTCGTTAGGAGAAACCTGATTGGGCGAACCGTGATTGGGCGAAATGTGATTAGGCGAAACGAGACTTGATGAAAAATAATTGGGCGAAACTTGACTGCGCGAAACCTGATCAGGTGAAACGTATCTGGACGAAACGTGATTGGGTGAAACGTAAGTGGTTGAAATATGATTGGGTGAAACGTAAGTGGTTGAAATATGATTGGGTGAAAGGTAACTGGGCGAAATGTGATTGGGCGAAACGTGATTGGGTGAAACGTTATTGAGTGAAACGTGACTGGGCGAAACGTGATAGGACGAAACGTAATTGGGCGAAACGAGACTCGGTGAAACGTAACTGGGCAATGCGTGATTGGGCGAAACATGATCGGGTACAATGTGACAGGATGGAATGTGATCAGGCGAAACGTGACTGGGTGAAAGTGATTGTGCGAAACGTGATTGGGTGAAAGTAATTGTGCGAAACGTGACTGGGTGAAAGTGATTGTGCGAAACGTGATTGGGTGAAAGTAATTGTGCGAAACGTGACTGGGTGAAAGTAATTGTGCGAAACGTGACTGGGTGAAAGTGATTGTGCGAAACGTGACTGGGTGAAAGTAATTGTGCGAAACGTGACTGTGAAGGATTGGGTGAAAGTGATTGTGCGAAACGTATGTGGTGGAAAGTATTGTGGAAACGTGATGTGAATAATTGTGCGAAACGTGATTAGGTGAAAGTAATTGTGCGAAACGTGATTAGGTGAAACGTGATCAGGCAAAACATGAACGAGCGAAACGAAACTGGGCGAAACGTGGTACATCCTGTACCAAGCCTGCGGATATTGTTTTGCGGATAACTTTCGAGGTCACCCTCCGTTTCTAAGAGAACATATATGCGATATCTGTTGATGTTATGCTTTCGAAGTTGTGCTGTGGATAACCCTGTAGTGAACCTCAGTTCCCGGGAAGGACAAACATACGATGCCTGTGAATGTTATGCTTTAGACGTTGTGCTGCGGATAACCATGTAGTCAGCCTCTGTTCCTAGGAAGAAGGATATACATACAAGGTCTGTGGGTGTTGTGCTTCAGAAGTTGTGTTGCGGATAACCTTGTAGACAGCCAGTTTCAAAACGAGGTGACCGAGGGCGGAAAATGAAGCAAAATTTAAAAAGGAAGAGGGGTTAGTTACCGCCACAGATACAGACAAACAGATTACAGGACAAAGCACAATGCATTTCGACATCTTGGGTCTTCTTCAGGCAAAATCAAAATTAAACGGCATTTAAGACAATGAAAACGACGAACGAGAAACCAACTGAAGAAGTTTTCATCCAACAGCCATTCTGCGCCGAATATGAGAAGATAAGTGGTTTCTCGTTCTTCGTTTTTTATTGTCTTAAATGTTTTTTGTTTTTTGCCTGAAGAAGACCCAAGAGGTGGAATTGCATTGTGTTTTGTCCTGTAATCTGTTTTCTGTATCTGTGGCGGTAACTAACCCCTCTTCTTTTAAAATTTTGCTTGCAATCAGCCTCTGGGAATGACATACATACCATGCCTGTGGATGTTCTGATTTAGATGTCGTGCTGCAGATAACCTTGTTGTCAGCCTCTGTTCCTAAAGAAGGACATACGCCACAATGTCTGTGGATGTTCCTTGCTATAGACGTTGTGTTGTGGATTATCGTGCTGTCTGCTTATGCTCCTAAGGGAGGACATTCATACATACATAACGACGTATTGTGGATGTTCTCTGCTGCAGAAATGGCTGGAGCGTACGCCCGGCTTGGGGGAGAAGAGCTTCCGGTTCTGGGACGTGTACCGGCAGAGCGTGGCCAACTGGCTCAACGACTCGTTCCTCCAGCCTGCCCAGGTGACTCACTGGTCTTTCTCTGTGTTGTGATCGATTGATTTGGCTAGTAGTTGGGGTGGCTTTCACTGATCGATTAGTTCATTGAGTGTAACTAACTGATTCAAAGTGTGGATTGTTCCCTGGTTGACGCACTGGCCATTGTGTCTTCAGAGATTTGCTAGGTGATTGATTTTTTGATTGGTGGATTGATCATGGATGATACATCCATCCATCGATCTATCTATCTATCTCATCTATCTATCTATCTATTTATCTATCTATCTATCTATCTACTGATTTTTAACATCCTGGTTGAGCCATACACAATCCAAACCCATTTTTAAACAACTTTCTCCTAAACTTAGTTGCCCAGTTCATCTTATTTCTTTCATCAAACAAGTATAGTATATCTAAAGCTTAACGAGGCAGTCTCCTTCTTACAAATTTGAGTAACGAATGCACTTAACGACTGAAGGGATGCACAAGGGATACAGTTTTCCCCACAAACAAGGTTATTTGGAGTTTTTAATGAAACTTCAAGAACATTTTTTTTTGCAAACAAATGAACCTTTCCACAATGAATAACTGTTGCGTCAATTTCCCAGACCTCAGCTCCGAAAAGTACCATTTGTTGAATTTGTGAGTATAATGATTTAATGACTAACTGAAATGAATGATTGCAGGTGTAAGTTTTCTAAGTGACAAAAGGACTTCCTCCTGTTGAAACTGAAAGACTGAAATGTTGCTCTTCATCACGGAGGCTATTGTCTGTATC
>CM065720.1:10593048-10595548 GCA_033310375.1 Conus canariensis
TGGTAAACACACCAGTAAACACACAGTAAACACACCGGTAAACACACGTAAACCGTTAGTAAATATACCGGTAAACACGTCAGTAAATATGCCGGTAAACACACAAGTAAACACACCGGTAGATACACCAGTAAATATACCAGTAAACACCCCAGTAAACACACCGGTAACCACGCCAGTAAATATACAGGTAAACACCCCAGTAAACACACCGGTAAACACTCCAGTATATATACCGATAAACACACCAGTAAACACACCGGTAAACACGCCAGTAAATACACCAGTAAACACGCAAGTAAATATACCGGTAAGCACACCAGTAAACACACTGGTAAACACACCAGTAAACACACCGGTAAACACGCCAGTAAATATACTGGTAAACACACCGGTAAACACGCCAGTAAATATACTGGTAAACAACGTAACCCAGTAAATATACCGGTAAACACGCCAGTAAATACACTGGTAAACACACCGGTAAACACACCAGTGAATATACAGGTAAACACACCAGTAAATATACCGGTAAACCACACCAGTAAAAACACCGGTAAACAGACCAGTAAATTTACCGGTAAACGCACCAGTAAACATGCCGGTAAACATACCAGTAAACACACTGGCAAACACACCAGTAAACACCCCGGTAGACACACCAGTAAATATACCGGTAAACACACCAGAAAGACACCGGTAAACACACCAATAAATACATCGGTAAACACACCAGTAAACACACTAGTAAACACACCAGTAAACACACCAGTAAACACACCGGTAAACTCACCGGTAAACACACCAGTAAACACACCAGTAACACACAGAAACACACAGTAAACGCACCAGTAAACACACCGGGAAACACACCAGTAAACACACCGGTAAACACACCGGTAAACACACCGATAAACACACCAGTAAAACACAAGTAAACACGCCAGTAAATATAACGGTAAACAAACCAGTAAACACGCCAGTAAGTATACCGGTAATCACACCAATAAACACACCAGTAAATATACCGGTAAACACACAGAGAAACACACCAGTAAACACACAGAAAAACACACCAGTAAATACACTGGTAAACATACCAGTAAACACACCAGTACACGCACTGGTAAACACACCGGTAAACATACAGTAAACACACCAGTAAACACACCGGTAAACACACCGGTAAATACTACACCAGTAAACACCGGTAAACACACGGGTAAACACACGGGTAAACACACCGGTGAACACACCGGTAAACTCACCGGTAAACACACGGGTAAACACACCAGTAAACACACCGGTAAACACACGGTAAACACACCAGTAAACACACCGGTGAACACACCGGTAAACTCACCGGTAAACACACCGGTGAACACACCGGTAAACTCACCGGTAAACACACGGGTAAACACACCGGTAAACACACCGGTAAACTCACCGGTAAACACACCAGTAAAAACACCGGTAAACACACCGGTAAGCACACCAGTAAACACAACATAAACACAGCAGTAAACACACCAGTAAACACACCATAAACACACTGGTAAACACACCGGTAAACACACCGGTAAACACACCGGTAAACACACCAGTCAACACACCAGTCAACACACCGGTAAAGACACAAGTAAGCACACGGGTAAACACACTGGTATAGACACAAGTAAACGCACCTTTAAAGACACCAGTAAACACGTCTTTAAAGACACCAGGAAGCACACTAGTAAACACACTGGCAAATACACTAGTAAACACTGGTGTACACACCAGTAAACACGTCGATAAACAAACCGGTAAACACACCGGTAGACACACCGGTAAACACACTGGTATACACACCAGTAAACACACTGGTAAACACACCAGTAAAACACCGGTAAACACACCAGTAAACACACCGATAAACACACTAGTAAACACACCGGTGAACACACCGATAAACACAGTAGTAAACATACCGGTAAACACACCGATAAACACACTAGTAAACACACCGATAAACACACTAGTAAAACACACCGGTGTACACACCGGTAAACTCACCGGTAAACACAACTCACCGGTAAACACACGGGTAAACACACCGGTGAACACACCGGTAAACTCACCGGTAAACACACCGGTAAACTCACCGGTAAACACACCGGAAAACTCACCGATAAACACACGGGTAAATAGACCAGTAAACACACTGGTAAAAACACGGGTAAACTCACCTGTAAACACACGGGTAAACACACCAGTAAACACACCGGTAAACTCACCGGTAAACACACCGGTGAACACACCGGTAAACTCACCGGTAAACACACGGGTAAACACACCGGTAAACACACCGGTAAACTCACCGGTAAACACACCAGTAAATACACCGGTAAACACACCGGTGAACACACCAGTAAATACACCGGTAAACACACCGGTGAACACACCGGTAAACTCACCGGTAAACACACGGGTAAACACACCGGTAAACACTCTCTTGAGT
>CM065720.1:10603048-10605548 GCA_033310375.1 Conus canariensis
CTTAAACACAAGCTGATATGACCTTGGATAAGCCGACCCAGTAGCCAGAGCCTGCACCAAAACTACAAGTATGTGTGTGTGCGCGCGCACGTGTGTCCATGCGTAGGCGCGCGCGCGCGTGCGTGTATGTCTCTGTGTGTGTGGTGTATATAATATGAGTGTGTGTGTGTGTGTGTGTGTGTGTGTGGAATTTTCGCACAATCCTTTATGCAGGAGTATACTGATGAGTATATAATGCATTTGCCTAAGTACATGCCTTTGTGTGGTGTGTGTGTGTGTGTGTGTGTGTGTGTGTGCGCGCGCGCGCGCGCGCGCGTGCGTGGTTGGTGATAGGGGAAAGAGTGCGTGTCGGGAAGAGGGGGAGGGTAGGGGGAGGAAGGTGCACATGTGTGTGTGTGTGTGTGTGTGTGTGTGTGTGCGCGCGCGTGCCCGCCGCGTTTGCGTGTGTGTGTTGTAATATACAAGGGCAGGGGTACTTTCCTTGTGATAGATACATTCAGTCTGCAACACGGGCACACACACACACACACACACACACACGGCACATTTCCAATCTGTTTGGACCTGCCTCTAAAACAGAATTAAGGAAAGTGAAGAGTGCGAAATGAGAGAGGGATGATTAGGCAACGGCCAGTCACTGGAGTCGTCGCTATCATCTTGGACAGTATTGAAAGGATGACGTAATGACCTTTCTGAATCCTGATGGATGATTCAATTCAGTGTTGTGAAAATTGTGATAACACAGTCATCAATCTGTCGGCATAACTGTGGTCGTCTGCACGATTCAAGGGAAGCAACTACTGTCAGACACGTATGTCGAAACAAGCGGACGGAACGTCACGATTTTTCATGCCGCCTTCACCTGTAGTGGTGCGTGTGTGTGTGTGTGTGTGTGTGTGTCTGCGCGCGCGCGCATGTGAAGCATCTCAACGAGAAATGCACAGAGGGATGACATGACATGGCAGCTATCACTTGTGAAAGGTGTGGCTGGCTGCCTTTGCGCTTTCAGGTTCAGTGACATTTTTGTCAGCTGCGACTGATTCAATGCCAACAGCTCCTCCAACCTATGGCAAGGAAGTTACTAGAATTTAGCGAATCACATTGTTCGGAGAATCACAGAAACGAAGGAGTTGACATTTCAATCACATGAAGTTTGCACTTCAGCTCATTTCAAATTTAAATCTATTTCATCTTCAATACAAACAAGTTTAAGTGTTGGAAATGAAATGAGGCAGGGAACAGTAAACAATAAACAGTAAACAAGAGGGGTAACTTTTGCTCCCATAAGAAAACCTAACACTGAGTAACTTTTATTCAAGACTGGTACAGCCTTTTAAACTTGAATAGTCAGACAAATACAAAGACGAACAATCTAATAGTGGGGGAAAAAACAAGCGCAGGCAAACAACTCAACTGTCTTCATAGCAATGACTTGGCAAAAATTTGGACATAAGGTGTGGGGGGGGGGGGGGGGGGGGGGGGGGGGGTTGAAGATGGAGAAACTGGGAACATGAAATTAAGAAAATATATTACAGATATGAAAACTTCACTAGCTGCATAAGGGAACCATCGCAATCCCTTTTGAAGGCAGATATATTTGTATTGCATGCTCCGAGGCCTTTCGTCCACTGGATCGGAACTCATCAGGGAGACACGGCTGGTTGTGTCTGCGCTCCTGGCGTCAAAAAGAGACACACCGCAGTCCATAATACCGTGGTGTTCTCACCACCAAGGGTGCAAAAAAGAACCCAATAGCACCCCCAAAGTTTAAGTGTTGTTTCAGGGCAAGATGTCAGATTTTTTTTTTTTCTTTTTACTAATGAGCAGTCATGTTGTCCCTATGCAACAAAAAATGAAAATATCCTGTCATTGGTAGGATGAGCTGTCATTATTCTTATGCACTTATAGACACAGGTCAGCGAGAATACAAGGTGGATGATTTGCACCACACACAGAGAAATGTATGCACGAGTGTGCATCTTTTTGAAAATCACAACAGCTGTCATGTTACATCATATGCTACGCATTTCCATAAAGACAGGGGCGGAAGAGGGGTGGGGAGTGGGGTGGGGAAGGGCTAGGTTGAAGGTCCTGAATCGTGCAACTGCCCAAAAGACATACAGAGTTTGATGTGGGCGAGTTAAAGAGTTCTGGTTACTAAGCTTCTGGTTACTAAGGTTCTGTAATCATGAATCAGTTTATGAAGTGGAAATCTCATTTCACCAAATTTGACTTTTAACAACTTTTCCAAGCTGATGGGCCATGCAGAGCCAGTGACTTTGGCCCCAGTTTGTGAGAACAGATCATCTCCTTGGTCACACACACAACAACAACTGCTGCAATGATCATTTGTCGGAAGCATTTTGCTAAATGTGCAGAAACACTCCTTCCAGCCACTCAAAAATAAGACTTCAAACCACTTTGAAGCAAACAGAATACTTTATTGAATACATCAAGGAACAATGTGAAATTAAAAGGAATACAAGATTATACTAGAATG
>CM065720.1:10610548-10633048 GCA_033310375.1 Conus canariensis
ATATCTGCCTTCAAAAGGGATTGCGATGGTTCCCTTATGCAGCTAGTGAAGAGTTTTCATATCTGTAACATATTTTCTTAATTTCATGTTCCCAGTTTCTCCATCTTCAAACTCCCCCCCCCCCCCCCCCCCCCCCCCCCCCCCCCCCCCCCCCCCCCCCCCCCCCCCCCCCCCCCCCCCCCCCCCCCCCCCCCCCCCCCCTTAAGTCCAAATCTTTGCCAAATGATTACTATGAAGACAGTTCAGTTGTTGGCCTGCGCTTGTTTTTTCCCCCACTATTAGATTGTTTGACTATGTATTAGTCTGACTTTATTCAAGTTTAAAAGGCTGTGCCAGTCTTGAATAAAAGTTACTCTGTGTTAGGTTTTCTTATGGAAGCAAAAAATATCCCACTTGTTTACTGTTTATCGTTTACTGTTCCCTGCCTCATTTCATTTCCGATTTCCCTATTTTCTTTTCTAAGCTCATCCTGTGAACCATCCACACACAAAGCACAAGGACTGAAAAACTGAAGAGAAACCGGTAATGGCAAAACCAACTTCATTTCTGTTTTAATAAACTCAACAGAAGAAAAAGCATAAATCTCAATGATGTGAGTAGAACAGGAATCCTAAACAATGATGGAAAACACTGAGTAAACAGCTACTACACTCATCGCTCACAAGTGCAATATGTGAAGAAAAAAGTCCAGGGAACACACACAATCACACAATAAATTAATTGGTAACAAAGAACCTGACGGTGAATACAACATTATCATAACACTGACTAGACAACAACAATGTACATGTTAAAGCAGTGTTCACAGATTTTGTTCGTTTAGTATACTTCACATCAAACGTTAAAAAAAAAAAAAGTTTAAAGGCTCTGTTTTTTTTCTTTAACAAGTTGTGGCACACAACTTTAAAGCAAAAATAAATAATGACATATTTAGTACTGTGGACTTCAATTAAGAATTCTAGGAGAGAGAGGATGAGGGAAGAGTGAGAGCAAGTTCTCATACAAACATGTAAACAACCGTAACTGCATGCTCATGAACCAATAAGCATGCACAACACAGAACTTAAAAGAAATGAGAACAGTCATTCAATAGTTGAGAAAAAAAATGTTAATAAATGGAACAAATCTGTTGAAAAAGTACATCAAATGGAAGCAAAAGATTTGTTTTTGGAACACTAGACGTACAAGGTAAACACAAAATGGGGGGCGAAACATTCTTGCATAATAGGTGTTGCTATTTCAAGGGCAGTCAAGGATGTGCGTTCTAGGGGACTGAAGAGAACAGCAGGGAAGGGGAATGGGAGCATGAGGGGAAAGAAACAGGACAGCAGAGAAAAGCCGTGAAGACAAAAGTACGGACTGGGAGTGGGGGGAAAAGGTGAGTTTGCTAAATCATGGAGGGAAGGCTTGAATGACTCTGTCAACATCAAATTCAACATAGAAAAAGAAAAAAGATCATGACTGAACTGCTTCATTTGCAGGTGTTTTCAATATTCAATACACCCGTCCAAACTTACAGGGCGCGTTTGAACAATGGGGGTCAGTCTCAAAAGAATGAATCACTGCAGTAAAAGAATGCTTTAAATGAAACATGAATTTGAGGTAAATCGTGTGAAGTCTAACCTACCTTGTTAAACATGGCTGACAAGAGGCTGGAGGTGGTGGCAGCGATAATGATGGGCACGAAAATTTCGGCCTTTTGTTTCCGCATCTGAAGACGAAAACTACTGCCTAGCAAGTTTTTGTCTGTCATTTTGTTTCACCTCCAATACATGGGTGTCTCAGAGCGGAGGGCAACCTCTCATTCCTGAAACATGAGGACCAAGATGCCAGGACCACATCCAGCAGCACAGATGTTTGCCCGATATTTTGACAAACAACTGATCACGGATTTTGCCTCTCGTGGTCAAATACAACAGGGTCATCTCCATCAGGGGTGGTGTGGGCAGCAGGATTTTCCCTTCCTTCATGGTCAGCCAAAGCCTACAGTTGTTAGCGCTAACCTCGCTTCCCGGGATACCCATGAGGATCAGGACAGCCATCCAGGATGCTGCTGCCATCTTGGCTGACCTCTGCTGATTTTTGGGCAGACACAATCCTGGCATGGGCCAGAATACTTCGAGATGAGACGAGTATTGCCAAACAATTCTCACTGCCTATCAAGATGCCAAGAGGAAGCCCACAAGCCATTCGATGTTTCAGTATACTCATAATCCCACAAACAGTTTTCCTTTGTAACTGCTGGAACAGTGCAAAGGTCTAGCATTGGAGGTGACACATCAGTCCTCTTTGTGGGCAGTGGGTTCAGGGGAGGAGGTGGGCCTCATCATGAGATCATGGCCATGCTGGTTTGTTGGCACGACCATGTCTCAGCCGAAAACACGTGATGCACAGAGAGCACTGTGCACAGAAAGCACGTGATGCACAGAGAGCACTGTGCACAGAAAGCACATGATGCACAGAAAGCACGTGATGCACAGACAGCACTGTGCACAGAAATGACACCGCCTGCATCAGCAGCACACCAACACCTTTTCCTCTTTCTTTTCTGAGCTTCCTTCTCTTTTCGTTCTTTCAAAATGGGTGAAGTATCAAGTTCAACACCAATTTCATACGGAGGTTTCGATTTAGAGCAAATCAGGAAGGACTGGCAGCCATGCATACATTGTACATTCTGTCTTTAACAACAACAAGATGATTCAAGTACTTCAGTTTTAACGTTACAAAGATCATACAACGTTGTCACACTGAGAATTCATTTCAGTTCGTGTTGCTTCTAGCCCAGGTGACCGCGACGAGCCACATCAGAGCTGTAGCCTCAGTGAAGTCCACTTTCAAAATGGCATTAAAAACAAAAGGATGGGGTAAGGGTTTTTTTTTTTTTTTTTTTTTAACTGTTATTTATAACTTTTTGTTTAAATGCATTTGGGGTGGTTCAACAAGATTATGAACATGATGCGAGTGAGGTCAAACACAACGTTTCATGAGATGCGACAATAACAATTCAAGTACCCTCCAATGCTACACAATGCTGGGCCATCTGATATAAATCTAGTCCATTGTGTCATATTCAATGACCAACATGCCATTCCAATGCTAAAATTTTGTAAAAACTCATGCAACTCTACCGATCTAGAAAACAATCACGATCAAAATCACCTAATGTACATACTTATTTATCCTTAAATCAAATGAGAAAATTCTATCAAACTTCACCAGTACAAAAGGATATCAAATGTTGGATGCTGAAGACGATAAAAAAATAAATGCATCTGAAAAATAAGCACACCAAAACAAATCTACGATATGAAACTATGTAGAACACCGCACAACACTCCCACAACCAAAATCAAAACTTGCATTTTTTTTTTTTCCAAGGATTTTACAAAATATTTTTTTTTCATTGACAAAAAAACCCCAACAACCAAACGTGGCCATGCAACATCAGTCTAAACAATAACATTGTGGACAGCAAGACATCTGTGAACAGAAAAATGGTTTATAAATTTTTCTGTCAACCATTAACTTCCGCTCGGGGCCTTTGCGGGAGTTCTTACAACATAGAAAGCTAACAATGTCAGAACCTTCAACAAAAGTGCCTTTCGACAATAGGCACTTTCCGATGAATAATCAAATAGCATGAAACAACAGTAACAGCTGTACACCAAGTCAACAAACAAGTTACTACATTGTTTATGATTGCTATTTGATTTTTGGCAGAATTAGTTTTGATTGATAAAAGAGAAAATATCAAAATTAAAAAGTGGGGTTGACAGAGGCATGGGATCAAAACTGAAAAAAAAAAAAAAAAAAAAAAAAAGGCCACATAACTAATACATTTACACGCTTCGTTGTATTATCTACTTCCAAGAAATGCGTCAGCCAAGTTCCTCCACGTGACTACATTTTTTGCCTTACATCAGTTTGAGAAGGAAAAAAAAAAAGGGACATGCACAGGTTTATCAAGAATGGTCAAGAACAGGATTGGAGGATGGAGGGGGGGGGGGGGGGGGTGGGGGAGCTCGGCTTTCTTCGACCACCGCTTGTCCTGATCGAAAGAAAGTGCACTCTCCTCTGAACACTTCAACTCTTCTCAGCATTGATATGATCGAAAACAAAGCAGCCCTCAAAAGAACAGGGAAAAAGCGGAATAAAAACTGTAAACGCCTTAAAACGTTCTTCATCGACTAATGAAATTCAAGTAAATGCAATGAAGTGTGTTTTCACATGATCAACAGCATACAGAAATATTCGTAATTATGAAGACTGTAGATCATCTGGGTAACATGTCCGACTGAGATTTTGCAACATTAACTTGCTACTTAAAACATTTAATTAAAAAACAAACAAAATGAATCCCACACAAACACACCTCACCCCCAAAGCCTGACATATTTAAAGGAGACAGATTAGTCATGAGAAACATCTTTTTCGTTTGTCACAAGATCACATGTTTCTTGCAGAACCTTTTTTTTTTTTTTAGTTATCCATACAGGCTTTGTGATGCTTTCTCTTCTCAGGTAATTATGCCTGCAACTTATGACACCTGTAAAAGCCTTCCGGGACTTTACATAATGTGAGTTATGTATATGGTGCAACACATGCACCACAGCACCTACTAAACCTCTTACTGAGGACAATAACTGCTACCTGATGGGGCAGGTTTCGGTAAGCATCCTCCTCCTCCTCCCCCCCCCCCCCCTCCCATCCACCCCCTGCGAATGCTACCGTGTAGATCTGTCACCATGAACTTGCTGGCACCAAAGGCTTTCACTTTACAAAGGCATGGCCGTGGTGAAAGAACCGAGGTGGCCAGTCGACCTCCCTACAAGTATGGAAACTTTTCTTCATAATGACGACTAATCACGCTCAGAAACACGACACCATGGAGTTCGATTTTGGCTACATCACAAGGCCGTGGAAATGGCGACATGAAAAGGCTGTAATCCATACTTCCTTTCATAACACATTCCGGGGCAAACAAGGCCCGAAAGATATAAAGACACAGTGTCGTCAGGAAATTTCATCCACTCTCTCGGAGACACATCCATTATGTGTCTTAAGCCTGACTGTAGTGCATGGCTGTAATTTTCACTTTGAGCCCACGGCAAACCCAACAACTCTCAAGCAGAAGCACACAGCTGCTGGCAAATCCTGCCCATGCACTGATTAGACTGGCTTCCCTCCCCTCCCCTGACCCACAGCCATTACCATTGCATCATGGCAGCTTATGTCATATTACTTTTGACAATGGATGGACAGAGTCTAGTGTTCAGAACACTCGGCTTTTAATCTCAGGGTTGGTGGTTTGAGCCCTTGCAGTGCAGACTGAGCTGAGTATTGAGCTGAATTGTTCTGATCCATCACTTGTGGATCTCACCATGGATGAACCAGTAGCCAATGAATGTGTCCCAGAAGTCATTAATTCCTGCTATCATGTGTAACAACCATTCATCAGTTCATGGAGACGCAATTTACACCCAACCTAAACCAGGGTGCAAAAACTACCACTGCCAAACATTCCCCACTGGGATGACATTAATACGATGGTGCAGACTTTTGTTGTTTGTTAGTAATCCTGCAAAATATTAGGCTTTTTTTCCCCCATCAGATGAAATTGGAAAAAAAAGACAGGACTAGGAATGAATATCTGTCCAATTACATTTCAAAAAAAAAAAAAAAGTACACATGTGAATTCGCAAAACTTTAAATCATGTCATAATTTCACTGGCACTGGCAGTGAGACAATGGTCCCCATTACACATGCAGAGAGAGAGAGAGAGAGAGAGAATAAAAGTTTTACAGTTCACATCAAGACATTAGTGATGTGATCAGAAGCTGTCCTCGATCGATTCATCAGTTTAACAAAACTTACTGACTTTAGCAAACAAGTCTTGCAGTAAAAAAGCTAAGCACCAAAGCCGATTCATCTGTCAGTTTGAAAAGTACACACAATATAGTGAAAGCAGATTTGTTAAAAAAAAAAAAAAAAACCCAGTTCATGAAGTATACAGTATGTACTGAAGAAAATGTTTTGTATATGATCTTAATTTGATTATGAAACATTACCAGTAGTCGCCATTCTTTCCATTCGTAACATATTAGAAAAACAAAAAAAAAATCTGCAGAAGAAAAATACGACTCAACAAATGTAAATGGTCGATAAAAATTAAAGCATTACTTTAATATTCTTGATGACTCGAATAATGACTGGCAAGACATGGAAACAACTTACTGAAAGTGGTCACTACCGGCCCGTACCATTTTTTCCCCGTTCTTCGCTTACATGATAACAAATCAGACTGAAGTCCACTGTTCTCACTGTTCAAATCATTAAGTCCAGAGAGATTTTTAAAAAAGTACAGAAGCGTCGTTTTGACTTGTGCAATAGAATTTTTCTTCCCCCCCCCCAACTCATACTGCAACATTTTAACACCTGTTTAATTTATTGCTACATTTTTGTTGTGTCAACAAGGAAAACTGAATAATGGCACAAATATGATATGTCATTTAATTGAACTTGAACCAATGATAACAAATCAACATCTGAGAGAGAATAATTGGACATTGTTATTTGTTTGTTTGTTCTTTTCTGTATTAATGTGTCTGGTGTTTCAACAATGACACACACACACACATTAAGGAAAAGAAAAAAAAAAAAAGGAAAGAAAAGAGCGGGAATGTTCAGAACAAACTGAAGGAAGTTTTCTTTGGCTTCAATATGACGAACCATGAAAAAAAAAAGAAAAAGGAAAGGGAAACAAAGAGGAAATGTAGGTTTATGTAACTATCCCGCCATATAAATAAAAAGCTGAAAGTAAGCGACAGTCTTCGCTATGCAATTGTCACACATTTTTTAATTCATTTTTTTTTTTTACCATTTTCAGCTCGTGAGAAAAGGTCAGAAACTTTCTTGTTCAGTGTTAGCACCTCAGCCAGTCAAGCATATGCTGATAACAGTAACAAAAAAATATGTATGTTCTATCCACAAAGAAATAATGGCGCCCAAATAAAATGAACATATATCAAACTTCAATACTGATTCATGTGCATGTGTGGCTATCTTCTGTTTAACACTTATACTGGATCCAACACCTGCAATATAAAATGGGCTTTACCAGCAGTTAGATTAATCTCAAAGAGTCATAGTAACAATTTATTTGTTTACTACATTAAACTCATTCAAAATGATTTTTTCATTGTCTGTGCAGTGTACATGGATGAAGCAAGACAGAGATAAATACATGAACTTTTGAAAACAGGAAGAATAAACATATTTTTTTTTAGTTATTATCCAATAACAATATTTGCATATGTATATTCAATTGACAGTAAAACCAATGGCTAAGAGGACGAAAATGGAAATGAACGAAAGGAAATATCTGTGCTTTTCAAATTCAAAAGAAAATGTATGACATTATTTTGTGCTGCACATACACATGCATACTCATCATGGAATCTAATGGAAGGAAACAAATATTTCATCATTACATGATGCAAGTTTTTCAATCATGCTTTAGATCAATATACAATTGGAACAATCCTTTAACAGTTAAGACAATAGAAAACCTATGCAATGCTTAAACACAACCTTGTTGATTTTCAACAGAAACATAGGGTTTACAAAAATAAATTGCTCTTCTGTTTTGAGCTTGGTATTCTGGTTTCAGAATACAAACAAACAAGCACACATTAAAAGCTGGCACAGTCAACATCAACTTCAGCTGTCCAAATTGAATAAACTAGTGTGACAAAGAATGGCCACATGCACAACCTGCAGCTACTGTGCTGACCCACGGGGACCTCCCAGATAAGCTTGCATACACCCATGTACAACAAACATGAGTACAATGTAGAGAATAATCGAAAGAAATTAAAAAAAAACAACCAACCAACCAACCTTCGCATATTTTCCACCAGCTTCTGTCAAGTAAAAACACTATCATGCAAATGCAGCTTTGATCAACAGCTTGAACAAAAGGCTGATGACGATCCGCAGGCATGTACCCTCTGCTGATGTCAGCAACATTGGTGTAGGACAAAAACGGTCACCACAAAATGGGAAAGGGAACGGCCAGGAACAATGGAGGCAGATGGACAGAGATGGGGGATTTTAGGGGTAGTGTGGGCAATGGGACTGGCCAAATTGAAGCTTGTATCCTGTCAGTGCAAACACCTTCATTCAAGCAACGATCATCATCAGTGCATACACTCCTACTCTGGCCGCATCAAAACACATATGTTAGCATTGATCAACGCTGACATGATCAGCACTCGGACTAATCGAGCTCGGCCACAAACTCCAACACAGGGGCCTATGTTCAGTGACCCTCAGGACTTTGTTCCTCAGTTCAAAGCGAAGATAAACACTACAAAATACAAACCTCCACCTCCACGAATGCCATCACTTACGATGTGATGTTATCTTTGTTGTGCAAATATTTTGCATATACATCAAGAGTCTCCATCAAGGGCACTGACAAAACAATGTTGCTCACACAAAATATCCAAGTTTACACAAAGTAAGCAAAAAAAAAAAAAAAAAAAAAAGAAACGAAACAAAAAAACTCCTTATCATTGCGCCAGCCCATCTCAAACTCAAAAACCAGTTCCTTCTTGGGTGGAAGGGTTTTCACTTCTGCCCCTTCTCTCAAAATGGTGTCAACACATCACAAGGGAAACAACTGCTGTAATGTGTGTCTCTCCAGAAACATCAAGTATTACAAATGTTCAACATACACACACATACATGCAACAAACAAATAAAAAAGAAGATATTGATCACACCACAGATTAACAACCACGAATGACATGAAAACTACTTTTTTTTTTGTCCTCCATCTACCAACTTCATATCACATGCATAACAATAAGAACAACTTAATTTAAAAGAAAAGTTGTGCCTGAAGAGTAAACAAGGCCTGACCTAATGTCTGTGCAAGTAAGAAAATGAAGGACCACCATGTTACAGCTATGCAGTCTTTTCTCGTAAAACTTGGAAACCTACATCAGAAGCCTAAAATTTCATTCTTTCCACTTTCCAAAGAGATGTATGATTGTGATCTGAAAACAGTAAGGTAACGGTTGTCATATATCGACTTTTTCCCCTTCATATATAAGTGTAGTTATTCAACAGCAGAACTCTTCTGCCAGTTAATATACCGATTTCTTACATGAGTAAGAAACAGGTAATTCCGGACTGGAGTGGTTTCTGAAATGTTTTGTTGTCTATGACATCAAAATGTAATGAATGAAAGTCACCCCCAACATGACAAAGATTTCAGCGACAGTTGGCTCTGTATTTAAGACACTACGTACGCACTGTCAACCCCAGTTCAATGGAAGCTCAGCGGAAAGCATGATTTGGGCCTTAGAGTATCAGAACAAGTCCGTGGTTGACGTTCTAAGCTCAAGAAGATGCATGATTTTTGCCTTGAAGTATTGGATCACATCCATGGCTGACGCTCTAATCAAACTGTGGAAAGAAATCCATTTCAGCACTTGTCACAATAGCTACTGAAAGTGCAGTATTGGAGCAGGCTTGGGACGCTAAGCATGTGTAGTCATGCTGTCTGGAGTCTGAATGCACATATGCCAACATGTACTTTGTTAAAAGAAGCACATTGAGGTGGTTGAAAGTGCTTTATAGCATAACTTGCTAATAAGGAGTTGTATTATCCTTACATCTTGTTACAATGAAAAATGGATATTTTTTTCTATCATTTCATTTCTACCAAGTTCTCCCATCACTAGTCGGCTAAACTTCATCCGTTTCATGTGTATAATCAGAATTATTTATGAGAGGCACTTTTAACAAAAGAATGAAAGAAAAATCATTTAAAATACATTGTACACAGCAAACAATAAACAAAGAAAGCACATCTATGTTTTCAGACCTCACCTCTCAGACAATAAATTATGGACGTCTTTCAAATGAAAATTAAATAAATCCTCTACGTCAAATACTGAGTAACAACAGAAAAGTATAACACTTGCACATAAATGTCTCCCTCCATCATGGACTGAGGCACACAGCCCTCATGGGCTATGCTGACTCCCTATCTGGGCAGACTTTCACTTCAACACTTTTCAACAACAGACGCACGTCTTCCAAGTTCAAAACAACTTTAAACTGCACCTAATTTGATGTGCAAGCGCTGAAACTGAATTAGGAAGTTGAAAAAAAAATAAAGGAAACATTTTTACTATTTCAGCAGCAAATATTGCCGGGTGATTTTCTTCGAAAGCAGTTTTTATGTTTTCAAAATTTAGTATCTCGCCCATAGATTAAATTCCACTACTAGCAAATCAGCTTTTGTTTAAAAAACTCATGCATCCCCAACTGACCCACTCTCCTATTAACTCTTATCCTTCTACCAAGGGAAAGGTGGAGATGCGACGGTCTCATTTCATTCCATGATGGAGGGTCACATTTTATCACAATAATAAAACACTTTTCTACACACAAGTAGCAAATAACAACAGTTAACACAAGTCACTTTCTATGTGACATACACAAGCACCAAGCTGGTTTGCACTGGAAAACATGCAAACAACTGCAACGTCCGCACTTGGGCTGTGTGTACATGGCAAAAAACACATGCACAAACATGCAAGTGAAGTCATGCTGACCTCATCTCGACTCCTATTTCCAGGCCTCTGGAAGAATAGGGGAGCGCAAAAGGGGAGGGACTGGGCCCCAAACCATGGGTCGAACTGGAATAATATTAACGCAGAAAATCTTGGAAAAAATGGCATCAAGCATCCAGACTACTGCTCTGAGCTTTTACACAGTTTTAACAATGTTTTCTTTCAACTGCGGTCATTGACACATCAGTTTTGTGTGTCAATATGTTCAGCTGTGCGATATCAATTGGCTGCCTTGGTAAACAACAAGAAACAGCCAGGTCCACAAACAAGTCAAAGCAGTAATACAATGATGTAGTGTTTGCACATAGCTTCACATACTTGCCACAGTATGGCGGCTTGGTGACCCCTCCACAGTCACTTTCCTGGCAGGACCATTTGGTAGCACCAAGTTTTCTCCCAAATATGGCTTGGTGATCAGGTAAGACAGCAATCGTCTTTGACATGGCTTTCAGTCTGCTAACATGCTCCACAAACAAGGTGCAAGCGCAAAAGAACTGCCAAAGTGGGGTCTGCTAAACACACAAAAGGTTAAAAAAACCAAACAAACAAACAAGTATTTCGAACTTTTTTACATCTTCGGGGTCAGCAATCATAATAAACAGTGCACAAACGCGATCCCAACATGTGAACAGAAACTGGCTAATTCTAAAACTCAAGCTAAATCACCAACATTAATTTGCTAATTATGGTGCAAATACATTATGTGACAAAAGGGAGACTATTCATAGTAAAAAAAAAAAACCTTTCTCAATTGTCACAAGTCATTAAACAATGAAAAAAAAAAAAAAAAAAAAAAAAAAAAAAGCTTGCTCGTTTACGGGAGATCCATGTATCATGCAGTTTTCTTTTCTCATCTTGCTGATCATAGAAACAAGTATCATCATTACCAAACACCTACTTCTCCATACACAAGAACAAACACTGACAAGAGTATCATTACTAAATGACCTGGAACACCAAATGTATTTGAGTTCCCGACAGTCTCATCCTCAGGCTATGTAACTCTGTTTCTTAATGCCACACCTGTCGCTTGTAGTTCTAGATGTCCCAGTACACAGCCCATAAAATATTTCATTAAAAATATTAAATCACGGACACTTTTAAGAAGACTGATCTGTTTTACAACATAGTCTCTTCTAAGTAGAAGGTGGAAACTGTCAAAAAAAAACAAAACAAAAAAAAAGTCCCATTGTTGACCAGATACATGAATGCCAATCAAAGTTGTTATGAGTAACAATCTCATTAAAAAAGAGTTAACAAGTCCTCACACATAGCACTGTTTGATGTTTTATCGCTGTACTTAAATACAGGACCTTCTGGGGAAAACCAACAAAAAACAAAAGGCGAAAACATAGATCTTCGTCTGTGAACTAATCCTGAAACTATCATAGTGGTGTTGATCATTTCCACGTCTGACGCACGCATTATTCCCAAGATTACTGTCGTTTGCCTTTCACCTTTTGTGCATAATACAACTCTCAGACTCAATCAGAGTACTTCAGGTGTGAGACAAATATTCAACTTGTTCTTTTTTCAGTTTAAGAACACTGTTTTCTCTCACTAGCGCTGTGTATGTATCCATAATATAAATGGATATTAAAAAGAATATGAAATAATTCAAACCTCACAAATATGATAACTGGTGGCAAGAGAGAGTTCTAACATTTCTCCACTGTAGCCCTGAATATGTTATCCTATGTTCTTGATGGTGGAGTTTAAAATACAAACCAGTTTCAAATTTATATGATTTTCATGACATTTTGAATCTGTGTGTACTGTATGTGTGTATATACGTGTGTGTGTTTCGGACAACAAAACTGGGCATGTTTAAATCCTTCTGATGTAAATTGTACAAGTGATCAGTAACTTATCCTCACTATAAAAATCCATAATAAAGTATATCTGATAAATAATTTTGATTTGAGCAGTCCCTTTCATAAAAGTCATGTCCCGTGGGTACATAATACTTCTATCATCTGTGAACAAATATACACTATACAAGACACACCAGCAACGCTGGTGCCATAATTTCACAGAACAGGCAGCTAAACAGTGTAACTAACCATTCTAGACAAAATACCTGACTTAGAAAGTCGGGTTTGTAGAATTGCTGTACAATTTACGTTAAAACTGGTAAAGAGATAAAACAGCTTAGGATAAAATGACTGGAGGGGTCAAGACTGAATGTTGGGGTGGTGGGGAAGCTATGAAACAGTATGGAGATGGCCAAATAGTGGGCAGGGGGGCAGGGTGTTTGTGTGTGTGTGCATGTATGTGTGTGTGTGTGTGTGTGTGTGTGTGTGTGTTTGTATGTGTACGAGGAGGTAAGATGTGGAAGGAGAGAAGGGAGGGGGGAGAGGAGGGAGGTGGATGGGAGGCAGATTAAAATACTTTAACTGAGCTCAATATCACATGAACCATTTGAAACTCAACTCGGGCCAAGGAAGAATTCAGATTTTTTTCAGCACTCGACTTTTTTTCTTTTTCATTACCACTAGAATTTACAAGGCCTGACATAATTCTGCCGAGTTTTGACCCTCAAATAATCAGAATGGAAGCTTTTCCCATTTAAAAGTTCAATACATATACGGTAAACAAGCACAATAAATTACTCCTGTAGATATACCTTTGGAAAGGCACTCCTCCTTACTGACTGTCCTTTGTAAAAATCATCATCGAGAAATGTGACCTAAACATCATTTCCAAGTTCATCAGGATCTTTGCTTTGATGACAAAGTATTATAGTGAAAACTGTCAGGTATAAGAAGTCTTCTTGGGACGGGATTGCAGAAAGTCCTAGCCAGTCATGATCTCTGGATACCTAGCTCTCGCTGAAGCAACGTCTGAGCATGCCACTTGCCGGTCATAATCATACACCCGATTTAACTCTAATGGGTACATATCGTCTTTGTTAAATCCAGAACAAACAGGCAGTCTGGCATGGATAAACATCTTTCCTAAAAATGTTGTCTTATGGTTAGATTACTTAATGCAGTAGGAATGAATTAATTTTGAAGCCTTTGAAAAGAACAAGTGGCTACAGCCTCATGACCAACTCCCCAGTCAGCAGTACGAGCAGAGAAACTCAATGTTAATTGACTTGTCTTTAGTTCATTCTCTTTTAACTGGTATTGTAGATACTCGGCTTGAACTATGGCCAACCACTGGCAAAAGCAACACCACTACCAAAGAAACAACTTAAGCCAGACAGGATGGAAGTTTGCTTCGCAGGGTAATGATTTGAATAAAAATTTTTTTAAAAATCCCATTACGAAAACCATTCCTGTTTTATCATGCATGCTTTCGTAAATAAACTCTTTCCTGTGCGAGCGAGTAGTGTGTGTGTATGTGTGTGCACATGTGCAAGGATGTGTGCAAATGTGGGTCTATGTATCATGACAGACACTTTTTGGAAGCAGCTAAACTTAAACGAATTTGTCATCCACAATGACAGCACACAGGCTTATCAGCTACGGAAAAATGTTTCCAAATCAAAATCCTTTGGAATTACTTGGTCTGATTCCGCCCCCCCCCCCCCCCCCCCCTCCAAAAAAGTGTGTGTGTGTGTGTGTGCATGTGTGAAAATGTGCTGCAAATCTCTTGTGCTGCGTTTTCAGCAGTTTGTAAATTTCCAATTGAATCTATAAAAAAAAAAAAAGAAAAAAAAGGGGGGAAAAAAGGCGTGCCGACTGTTTTCAGATGGGATTAGCAAAAAACCATTGTAAAGAAGCAGAGACAATTGTGTATGTGCACAATCTAACATGTGACTGGAAAACCGTCAGTTCCAAGAAAAAGAAAAAAAAAAGGCTTCCTTTCTTACAATGAAAAGTGTCCTCTTATGAGCAGAACTGAGAAAACCCAAACCTACTGAAGAGGGAATCGTGCCCGTTTCAAAACAAGCAAAATAATAGAAAAGCACCAATTCATTATCTACACATAAACAGAGATAAGGAAAGAGGGGGGGGGGGGGGGGGGGAGAATAACAACCATTTTGACATGAAGAAGGGACTGCTCATCTGCGCTGGTTCTGTAGATAGTGGGGGCTGTCTTCTTGGTAGGGGTAGCAGTACACCTTGAAATCTTTGCTGGTCAGGATGGCCAGTCCATCATCGGTGACGGTCAGGTCGAAGCACTGGGCGTGTTTGGTCTTGCTCTCATAGCCTCCCACCAGTGTGCCGTCCTGTTCAAAAACAGTGATGTTGAAGTTGTTGTGGTTGTCGGCCACCACCACCTGGTCACGCTGATTGATGGCCACAGCAATGGGGTAGTTGGTCAGTCCTTCCTGGCCAATGGTGCGCAGGAGAGCCCCTTTGTAGCTGAAGACCTTGACATTGTGAGAACGGTTGTCACTGATGAAGATTTCCTGCCTGTTGTTGACAGCCACACTGTTGGGGAACTGAAGATCCTTGGACAAGCTGAACTGGTCCAGTACCTCGCCGTCCATGCTGAAGATGGTTACACGCATCACCTTGCATTCAATGATGATTATGTTGTCATTTCGGTCAACAGCAACTCCACGTGGGTGTTGGAGGATTTCTTCACCAAAAGTTTTCAGGTGCTTGCCGTCAATGGTGTAGGTCTGCACTCGATGAGACGGAGCTCGCTCCGTGATGACCACTTTGCCTGTGACTTTAGAGACAGCAATTCGGTTCGGGTAGGTCAGCTTAGAGGTACTGGAGCTGCCAAACTGAGACAAGAAACGTCCATGTATGTCAAAGATCTGGATCCGGCTGTTGTTGGTGTCGGCAACAATCAAACGATTTTCAGAATCAATGGCAACTCCACTTGGTTCGGTGAACTGCCCTTGGGAATTGCCGTATTCTCCAAACTTGGAAATGAACTGCATCCTGGTGCGTCTGATAGGTGTGACAGCTCTGCTTGTGCTGCTGCCCGTGCCATCTGGAACTTGGAACAAACTGGATCGAGTGAAAATGTCATCTGTTGGGGGAGGAGCACCAGCACTTCCATCAATACCATTGGACCATGCTTGATAAGGCCGATTCTGGTTCTGGGAAGAAGAGTAGAAGTTGGTATTGGTTCCATCATTTCTGTCTATGTGCAGATTGCTGAAGTCAAAAACACTGTCGCTGACCATACTGGCAGAATTGGGTTGACTGACAGTCATTGGACTGGAGGAGGATCGCTGATAGGAGGACTGGCTAGGGAAAGGATCATAGCTGTTCCTTTGCTGAGATCGTTGTTCATAGCCGTAATACCCACCCTGATTCATGTCCGAGGACTGGCTCGAGTTATTTGACCGGTATGCCTGGGATTGCTGACTGAACGAAGAGTACTGCCTGTAACCGTTTGACCCACTGACGGTGTCTGCATTCTGATAGCTGTCGATACCGCCGTAATTCTGATTGGCAGAGGACCGATTAACGCTTGTAGGGCGTGCAATGGGTTGTTGCTGATAACCAGGAATTTGCTGGTCTACAAGCGGAGCCACAAGACTGATAGAGCCAAGACACTGGGTGGCCTCCATGGGATTCCCTGGAACAAGCTCAAATTCAAAGCGTAGACTCTGGTGGGGGTCTGGCTTTGCGTTGTTGATTTTCTTCAGGATTTTTTCAACAAAGGACTTAGTCCGCAGATTATCCAGAGGTACAGCATTCTTGCACTGTGCCTCTATGAACTTGTTGAGTTCTTCCAACTGCTGACTGAATTCAAAGTGAGCCTTGAACAGATGGCTTGCTGCCTCCTGAGTACCGATGACATACTGGCTCAGTGCTTGCTCCATGTGCTCGAACCTTTGATTGATGACTGAAATAGTCTGAGCTTTCACACGCTGAAGGTCCTCCAAGCAATGCCTGCTACAGTGGCCCAACTTCTTGATTCCAGAGGCGTAATCAGTCATCTTCTCCTGTGACATCTTCATCTCAATGTCGATGTTGATCATCATTTCCGGGAAGGAAGAGCTGTCACTGATGCTGACAACTTTGTGGGAGGGGTAGTGGTGCTGATGATGGCAGTCTTCACAATAGGACAGCCGGCAAACATGGCAATACTGGGTGGCTTGACGTGGGTAATCTAGATGGGCAGAACAGATGCTATCATTGTTTAGGCGTTCAAATGTGTCATTCAGAGAAATAACACGATGGCTGGAATAACGGTGCAGTTTGCCGTGCTGAGGGGTGCACATGTCACAAAGAAATGTGACACATTCGTAGCATCGGGCGATGGCTGGGTTGCCGACTTTACATGATCGACAGATTACGTTGTCCTCACTGGTGAAGGTGAATTTCTCAATGTAGCGGCGGCGAGCATAGTCTGGGACAGTGTCTGTAGACAGGTTGCCAGTCTCCAGGATGGTGGTGCCTTTGCATCTAACACACTCAATATCCCCGTATTTGTCGCCATTGTGAGCATGATTTATCATGTTCTGCAAGCAATAGAGACAAAAGGTGTGCAAGCAATCCAGAACCCTGGGGTCGCTGTAAGGCTGCTTGCAGTACCCACAGACATGGTAGACTTCCTCATGGTTGTGGGATTCCTCAATGCAATCAGATTTGGCATCAGAGTCATAGTTGGGATTGCTGTTTGGCGTGGTGCAGCCCCTGAGCTGGTGTTGTCTCCTGAACCGGAGCCTGTAGACGCCATGGTTGCAACTCCAATAGCTTGCTCATGTGTTGCCTGCAACACAAGACATCAGAACAATGGGATTCAAACTTGTCTGAGAGAGCGAGAGCAAGAGCAAAGGAGTGTGTGTGTGTGTGTGTGTGTGTGTGGGGGGGGGGGGGGGGGGGGGGGGAAGAGAATTACTTGGACTTTGGGGGAAAAAACCCCAAACAAATGATGTCTGACTGAGCAAAACCTGGATTTGGTAAAAGAAACAGCAGACGCAGAAGAAAACAATGACACGCAGAGCAAGAAGGAAGTGTGGAATGGGGGGCAGGGGGGGGGGGGGGGGGCAGGCTGTGCATGCAGTGGGATGAGGGGGCTTCTCGCTCAAGGAGTGGCACCTGGCAGACTGAAGACTGTACACCTCATTAACATGCATGCCCGTTCTTGTCATGTTCACCTTGAGACCCCCCCCCCCCCCCCCTCTCTCTCTCTTCTTTCTCACTGTCTCCTCTCTCGCAGCGGGAGGATGAGGCTCCCGGCTTTGCCAACATTTCAAGAGTGTGTTCTTCCTCAACTACGCGCTTGCACGCAGGCATGTGCGGGCACCCACACACACACACAGAGGCTGCTGACAGCTGCTTTCTGGGAGCTCGGATGCCAAACCGCGAGATGCCAGACGGTCGCCTTCCATTTTTCACTCCAGCAGACGACACTCAATGGGCACGTCGTTGAGTCAGACGATGCACGCACGCATGCGCGTGACAGTCGTGCCTGACAATCATTTGAATAACTTCAAATCAAGTAGTTGTTGCAACCTGCATTTTCAATGAAACTGAAAATAATCGATGGCGGTGGAAAAAAAAAAAAGCGCCCCCATATGCTCGCCATCCACTAATCGTCTGCTGTGCCCAACCTCCCTACCTAACTCACTGGTAAGTCACCAGTATCGAACCCACTGACAGGCGGCCGCGATGGCTTAGCCTTTACGGCGAGGGGAAGGGGGGAGGGAGCAAGAGCAACCGTGCACTCAGCAGCCGACAATTTCATGAAGGGAGAGAGGAGATCGGGAGAAATGAGATAGTGATGGTGTAGGTGGGAAGGGAGGGAGGGTGAACCACGTAAAGATGGGGACGACGGGGAGAAAGTGGAATGAGTCAGCGGTGATGAGACGGTCGGCGGAAGACGAAGGGGAGGAGGTCGAAGGAGAGGGACTGGAGAGGGAGGGGGGAGGGTGTCTGCTGCAGACAGGCCCCGTTACGAGCTGAGTCAGCCGCAGGAGCCGGTCGGAGTATGGGGGAAGGGGGGGGGGGGGGGGGGAGGCAGGGGAGGAAGGTTAGGGAGGCCACAGGGAAGGGGGTGGGGGGTGGAGATGGACGGAAGAAATGGGGGAACAAGGTCGGGGTCTCCCCTTGTGTTGGAGCCCTACTTTGCACATTCGTGCAGTCTGTGTGTGTGTGTGTGTGTGTGTGTGTGTGTGTGTGTGTGTGAGAGAGAGAGAGAAAGAGAGAGAGACAGAGAGACAGAACACAGACAGGCAGACAAGACAGATTGGTGTGTGTGTGTGTGTGTGTGTGTGTGTGTGTGTGTGTGTGGGGAGAGAGAGAGAGAGAGAGAGAGAGAGAGAGACAGACAGACAGACAGACAGGCAGACAGACAAGACAGACTGTGAGCGAATAACTGCCGATCTGCAGAGAGCAGACAACGGCGACAACGTACCACAAACGATTATTAACGAAGCGTCTGCTCAAAGCCAGCCATGTCTTTAGGTCAGTCATTAATGTCAACAACACTAAACATTCTGATCTCTCGATTCTGTCCATACTTTCCCATTAACCCGCTCTTCCGTACAAGCAGCATTCATTCTAACCCCGTCCATTTGCCTGTTTTCTGCCTGCATCGTGCAGCGCACAATACGTTTCCCACGGACAGGTCGGAATGCGCGAGGCTCTAACAGCTCTAAAAACCACAAACTGCTCATGCAACCATGCTAATTATACTCGTGATCTCTTTCAACTGGTCATTTGTTCCAAGTTGCACGAGTCCCTCCTCTCTCTCCCCCCCCCCCCCCCCACGCCCCTCTCACCAGAGAGAGAAAGAGAGAGAGAGAGAGAGAGAGAGAGGGGGGGGGGTGACCGCGAGGACACCTATGATCTCCAGATACTGAGACTGATCATACTGCTGTAACCAATGATAGTATCTGAAACAGCCTGAGAATTCTCCCCATCCCACCACCCCTTTTCTCCCTCACAGAACACACACACGCACGCACGCGCGCGCGCGCACACACACCCACACATACACACACACACACAGATTCAGGGAGTGGAAAAGGCACGAGGAAGTTCTTTTGTATGCAATGAATACACTACACTGAGCCACAACAGTAGCCAAACAGCCGTAGACGATTTACTTTCTATCACAGGAAACCGAGAAAGAAGTACGCGTCACGTATATTGCATAACGAGATAAGCGGAAGGTTGAGGTATAGTTCCTGGGAACACACGCTATTCATTTCAGGGACGACATTTCTCATGGCGAAAATTTAAAGGAAAAAAAAAAGGAAGTCTACTATAATAACTCACTTGTTTGTGCCCCCACCCCGGCCCATTTTTTCTGAAGATGCACGCAAGACTCGTGGAATAATTGTTCTGATAATTTGACTGCAAGGGGCCTTCTTCCAAGACTTCGGAATATTCGTGTCCTGGGCGTTTAACCGGTTATCAACGTTCGCTAGCGTTCAACTCCAGACTTGGGATAAGAGTTGTGACTGGCATCTTGGGCAACAAAGCCATGATCAGACGACCCTTGTACCAGGCGCGTGATAACTGCTCTGAACACAAGAATGCTGTAATGAGAGTCCGCTCACCGAACCTCCGCATATCGTGTTGTTTGTCTGCGTGGGGACCAATTGATATTGTCAGCTCCGAGCAACGCGGGTTTCACAGAGATTGTGGGCGAACTTTGGGCGAACTTTGGAACTGGGAAGTTATGATGTGCTTTCCCTTTCTTCCTTTACTTGGCTTCCAGCAAGCAGAACATCAGAGAGAGAGAGAGAGAGAGAGAGAGAGAGAGAGATGGCAATACACGGGTCTTATTCAATTCTACGGCGTGCGGGCATGCGCGCGTGTATGTGTACATACATAACACGGAGATGCTGAAACGCGCGCGCGCGCGAGAGAGAGAGAGAGAGAGAGAGAGAGAGAGACTGTCACAAAACAGCAGAACTACTGCGACTCTTGTATATTTGGCCTGGAACACTGCCAGCTTTAAAATCACATGACATTCTTCATAATCCGACCTGAGTTTTCCCGAAACGTCTCATCCGCTCGCACACGCTTAGAAAGGTGAGCTATCCCACCACATCTCTAGCCCCCCCCCCCCCCCCTATTCATTGTTTTTACTTTACGTCAATCATAACTCCCCCAATTTTGTCCAGCTAGATGTCGGAAGTTTTAGACAATGAATGACGATTTCAAAAATCGAGGATTGTCTCTTATTCATTGTGGTTCTAGCTACATTTGATTCGCAGTTGTATGACATTAACTTAGGTCTTGGGGGAGTGCGAGAGAGAGAGAGAGAGAGAGAGAGAGAGAGAGAGAGAGAGAGAGAGCGAAAGACCCGACACCCCAACAACAGCAAAAAATGAATTAAAAAAATAAAATAAAATAAAATATGCATACTCACATACAAAAACCTGACCAGATTTCTCATCACTCTGAGGAAACGGATGAGGGACAGAGGGTGCGTGCACGCGGGAGGTCAAGAGAAAAAGAGGAGGGGGGGGGGGGGGGGGGGGGGGAAATGGGGAGAGGAGGAGAGGCAAAGAGATGGGAGGGAGGGAGAGAGACAGAGATGGGGGGAGGAAGTGGGAGGAGAACAGAGAGAGAGATAAGATAAGATAAGATAATGTTGCTTATAGCCCAGCCGACCGCAAGGGGCCACATCAGGGCTGTCACCACGTTAAAATCAACTCAAACAGAGAGAGAGAGAGAGAGATGGTGGATGTGAGGGGATGGAGTGGCATAAGCCTCAAATTAAAAAAAAACAAACCCAGCAGGTACAATTCCTTGAAACTCATTGAAATATGTCTTCAGAGTAAACATGCCCATTTCCTGCTCATATCTGAAATAAAAACTCTGACAGACATTTTACTGTGCTGGATGGCTCATTGGTGGAGCAGAGTTTGGATCTTGCTTGCGCTCATCATCAAAAGTGCCTCCTCCCAACACCCCTTCTTCTTCTTCACGAATTATTGTGGTGGTGATCGCATGCAGTTAGATAGCTGTCTTCCCTCCCCCTCATTCTACGGCAATGGTTATCCATGGCTGTCATAATAGTAGGCTTTAGTGATGGGTGTGGGTAATAATCATACATCAGACCTGTCCATCTCAAATTTACTCTCAAAATTTACTCTCATAGTGAACAAAAACCAACAAACCAAAAAAAAAAAAAAAAAAAAAGACCTAGAAGAAAAAACAAAGAAACAAAAAATCCAGAAAACTGGTGTTTTGGACAAAATTACAACACAACATGTTCAACATTATATGTCGAAAATTTCAGAAGATAGCCAGCATTTCAGACAGATTTGTATTAATCGCAGAGTTCAGCACAGCAGGTCTGCTTTAAGATTTGTTGACCCAGTCTTGCAGTACTGAAAGGCCCAGTACAAAAAGACACACACACATGCATGCACAGCACGTACACACACACACACACACACACACACACACACACACACACACACACACACACGGCTTGTAAAGTATTTGTGAATATGCCACAGACTACTTTTAGAGGGTGCAATGGTGAGCACTTAGCGCATTTTTGCAGTTTACAAAAAACTTGGAAACTGAATGGACGAACAGGTCTCACAAATCAATCAAGTAAGCTAGCTATACGAGGATGTTAATTTGTAGAAGAATGTGTACAAGCACATGAACATGCTTATGCTTGCATGCTAACCTGTATGTATGCAGGCACTCACTTGCATGACATGTTCAAAAGTTGGGCAACCGCATGAAAATTCTATCAGAATCACTTTTCAGCCTTGTTAATTTTGCTGCCAGTCACCCAAACTTGCAACCCCCTGAAAATCTCCCCTCTCAGGTACCCAGTGTCACAAACAGCTCAGCCCCATTCGGATTGAACTAATACCCCCATACTGGTTCAGACCTGCACCTGACCTGATCTGGACACAAAAGAAAGGCTGCCATGTCAGCAGCATCAAGGACTTAGGCTTTCATGGTCACTCAAGATCCCATTCACAATAGCAGACCAGATGGGTGG
>CM065720.1:10638048-10640548 GCA_033310375.1 Conus canariensis
ATACTTAAAATTCTGACAGTTTATTCCGAACAGGCAAAACCAAACTTAAGATTCCAAGGATCATAACTGCTGCAATGACAAATTCTCCCACAACCTCTCTCATTCACTTTTTTTCTTTAAAAAAAAAAAATCTAATCTCCTGTTCCCTGTACACTCATTCCCCGCCTCTTCCTTCCCATCAGCACACTCTGTTGTTGTTGTACTCCCATCTCCAGGTGGATACAGGGCTACAGGGCATGGAGTGGGAGAGGCTTGGGAGTGGAGTAAGCCTGTGCGGAGTGTTGAGGGCACAGAAGGTTGGGGTGGGGGAAAGCTGAGGATCAACACTTTACTACTGTAACAATGTGAAGTTAATGATGTCCGCTTACATCTCCCTTTTCTTTCCTTGCACATGCTGTAAATCTTGTGCACATTTTCAATCCATTTGCCTGATGTGGTGAGTATATATGAACATGTGTGATCTCTGACAACATTGTATCATTATACTTGTCACCTGTAACAGTACTGTAACCCAACATTGTATCATTATACTTGTCACCGTAACAGTACTGTAATCCAACTCACAACCAGATGCAGTGTTTGAAATCTTAGAGTGCACACAACACTACTCTTTCAAAACTACGACCATGCTTACGTGAAGGTCTAGTTAGCAAGAGAAATAACAACTGCTGTATTGAAAATATAAACTTTTGGCAGGATTTCAGAATACATCACACCTCTGGTATGATGATTTTTGCATGATTAGTATATCCGAGTTTTCCACACCCTGTGTAATAATAACACAGCTAGTTTTCACGGAGGGGGAAAATGGTAGACAATCTCTGTGAGCATAGCTGCAACAGTGACTGCTAAGGTGGCTTTGCACACTAATGGGGAAGTGTACCACTGCATTACGCCATTAACAAACCATTAACAAACTTTGTACACAACACGCACTCACAAAAAGTGGTTTTGATTCTGGAGTTTCTTGGTAAAATCTACACTAAAATACCTGAAAGACATGAGCTGTGTTCAAGTATATGTTTGCATGAGTGTGTACAACACTACAGGATACACGGTTGGGTATCTGGAAAAGGATGCTAGAGGAGGAGGAGGAGTAGGTGTTCTAGCTCATGAGAACAGACACAATAGCGCTGATAAATGTGTATAAACAACATGAATAGATGAGTCATGTCATAAACATCTTATGACAGTCAACAGTTAACTCTTAAATCAGGATAACATCATCTCGCACAAAAAGGACATCCTTGCTGGCACACAGCCAAAAGAAATGATTAAGCCAGACCTACAAGAATTGTCTTTTATAAGTGCATGTAATACTTGTTGCTAAGATTTACTGTTTACCTTCAAACACAGCAAACAAAGTCAACTAAAATTACGATATTCTACAGTGACAAATAATCAATCTGTATATCTAAAGCCGTGACACAAATCTCAGTAAGTTTCCTTTGACTTTCATGATGACTACACAGTCCAAGCAATGAAGTCACAGTCAAGCAAGAGTTGAGAACCAGATCTTAGAAGTGAACTAACTGATCACATCAATGATGTCTCTCTTTTCAACTTGCCAGTCATACACAAGACAATGAACAGTGACCATTTCTATTCACCATGCATGTAAACAAAGAAATGCAGCCTACCTACTGACAGAGGGTGACTGACTTCATGCTGACACACTTTCAATCAGCTGACAGCTGACAGGATGAATCAGAAGTGTGTCAGAGGTAAAATGGACTGATAGGGGAGAATGAACAGAAGAAAAGACATCACTGAAAATCAACTAGGCATGCAAGCATGACAGATGCCTAACACTGCAAGGGAAACCATGTACAATTGACTGGATTGTCTGGCTTAGGTAGTTTTTAAACCCCTTCTGTTTGAACTTCAATTAAGTCATAGGCCGCATAGCGGTGATGGCAGGCCAACCCCAGTCAAACCCAACCCCCCCCCCCCCCTCCCTTAGCATACATTTCAGACATACAAATAATCGAAAGGAAAACATACTTTGCTGATCAAATCTACTGCCTGTGAACTCTCAAAATTTACAGCTAAGCGCACGATCAAAAACCTCAACGAACAAAGGCGATGTCGCGATATCCTGTCAAAGAATTCACATCTGCTTCTGTTCGGTTAGTTTGTTGACAACCCCCGTCTGCCTCCACTTCCTTTGTTCAGACCGACCCGCCAGACAGCTTCTATCGACAGCTTTACGCGAACTGTTCATTCGCATGGAAACATAATGGTAAAATCGGTGACACATGATGATTAAACATGAATAATAGAACTTACAATATTCACGGAAGCTGATTTTTCTTGCGAAGAAGACATTTGACGGCGAAGTATTTGTTTAGACGTGACAACAGTCTGCCGTCGGACCTATTTTTAGTGTAGACGTACACCCTCCTTCCATTCAAGGAAATGAACTGCATCTCAAAACCAACCGAGGCGAGATCAGGCATGTATAGGATTAAGCCTGCGTTCCTATTGAGAACATTTCACC
>CM065720.1:10650548-10653048 GCA_033310375.1 Conus canariensis
CCCAGTTTATCTTGAATACGCCTGAGATATTCCATAAAGAGGAAAAACCGTTTTGGGCCGTTAAAGCCGTTAGTAATGGCTATTCTGGTAAACATCGGGCATCATCCGTGACCCATAATGAATATACCTACACATTTTCAGAAAGATCCGCCAAGTACTTTCTGAGACATTCCATAAAGACGAAAAACCGTTACGGGCCGTTATAGCCGTTACTAACGGCTATAACGGTAAACTAAAACATCGGGCATCATCCGTGACCCATAACGAACATATCTACACATTTTCAGAAAGTTCGGCCAAGTACTTTCTGAGATATTCCATAAAGAAGAAAAAACCGTTATGGGCCGTTATAGCCGTTACTAACGGTAAAACATTGGGCATCATCCGTGACCCATAATGAACATATCTACAAATTTTCAGAAACATCCACCAAATACTTTCTGAGATATTCAATAAAGAAGAAAAACCGTTATGGGCCGTTATAGCTGTTCGTAACGGCTATAACGGTATACTAAAACATCGGGCATCATCCGTGACCCATATTGAACATAACTACAAATTTTCAGAAAGATCTGCCAAGTACTTTCTGATATATTCCATAAAAAAGGAAAAACCGTTATGGGCCGTTACAGCCGTTAGTGACGGCTATAACGGTAAAATAACACATCGGGCATCATCCGTGACCCGTGACTCAGAAAGATCGGCCCAGTAGTTTAGTCTGGAGCGAGTGGGAACACATTTTGACCACACACACACACACACACACACACACACACACACACACACACAGACAGCATTTCTTCGTTCCCATTCTAAAGTACTCCCCGTTCTTTTAGAACTGGGAGTACAAAAAGAAAAAGGAAAAGAAAAAATAAATAAAATAAAACACTTCTGACAATTTGCAGTCAAATCCTTAAAAGCCCCAAGCAGCTGAAACAAACGTGCGAACACTGCCTTAAGGAATGTGGACAATGCATTCATTTTCTTTATCCTTTGCCTAAGGCCTCTTTCAGTGTGTGTGTGTGTGTGTGTGTGTGTGTGTGTGTGTGAGTATTTGCCTGCATGTATATGCGCGTGCGTGCATGCACGTGTGCATGAATGTATGCGAGCGTACTTTCGCGCGAGTGCGCGCGGGGAAGTGATTGTGTGTGTGTGTGTGTGTGTGTGTGTGTGTGTGTGTGTGTGTGTGTGTGTGCGTGCGTGCGTGCGTGCGTGCGTGCGTGCGTGCGTGCGTGCGTGTGTGTGTGTGTGTGTGTGTGTGTGTGTGTGCGTGTGTGTGTGTGTGTAACTGACAGCATGTGTATGCGCGTGCATGCACGTATGTGTACATGCGTCTATGCGCGCTTACTTTCGCACACACACACACACACACACACACACACACACACACACACACACACACACACACAGACACACACACACACACTCTCACACACATAAAGAGAGAGAGAGAGAGAGAGAGAGAGAGAGAGAGAGAGAGAGAGAGAGAATCTTTGAATGCACATGTTTGCGTACCGGTAGAAAATTATAACCGTCATTTACATGCTATTGCACTGGGGAAAAGGAAAGAAAAGAACGAAGCGATTCGCTTGTTGATAAGTACATTGAATTGGAAATGAAATGAGGACCCCCCCCCCCCCCCCCCCATCTTTAAGTCCAAATCTTTGCCAAGTCATCACTATGAAGACAGTTCAGTTGTTGGCCTGCGCTTGTTTTTTCCCCCACTTTTAGATTGTTCGTCTATGTATTTGTCTTACTTTATTCAAGTTTAAAAGGCTGTGCCAGTCTTGAATAAAAGTTACTCTGTGTTAGGTTTTCTTATGGGAGCAAAAGTTACCCCTCTTGTTTACTGTTTATTGTTTACTGTTCCCTGCCTCATTTCATTTCCAGTTTTGTTTTGATTAAATTGAGGTTATTTGTATTTGTTTCTGTCCGTCTGTGTGTTTGTCTTTTGATCTCCCTTGCATCTTTGGGTGGATCCTCAAGCGTAGGCTCAAAGATTGTCCCCTACATTTTATACTATTTGCATAATGTCTTTAGTTTTTCAGCAACTTTTTTCCTCCCCACACTTTCGTTTGGTTTCATTTACTACCCTTCACTGGCTGCTTTGGGGGTGCTATTGGATTCTTTTTGCACCCTTGGTGGTGAGAACACCACAGTATTATGGACTGTGGTGTGTCTCTATTTGACGCCAGGAGCGCAGGCACAACCAGCCGTGTCTCCCTGATGAGTTCCGACCCAGCGGACGAAAGGCCTCGGAGCAGGCAATACAAATATGTCTGCCTTCAAAAGGGATTGCGATGGTTCCCTTATGCAGCTGGTGAAAAGTTTACATATTTGTAATATATTTTCTTAATTTCATGTTCACGGTTTCTCTATCTTCAAACTCCCCCCCCCCCTCTCTCTCTCTTTAAGTCCAAATCTTTGCCAAGTCATTACTATGAAGACAGTTCAGTTGTTGGCCTGCGCTTGTTTTCCCCCCACTATTAGATTGTTCGTC
>CM065720.1:10655548-10673048 GCA_033310375.1 Conus canariensis
ACTGGCTATTCAGTGGGTTCTCCAGTGGGGCTGAAAGGAAGGCGATCGTGTCAGGTGACCGTCACGGGTAGGTGACCGTCAGCCTGCAGGCAGAGTACAGCGACCATTCCGTCGTCCTTTGTTCTGAGGAATGAATGGAAGGCTTCGGCCTATTGAGTGGTTCGCACCTTGTTGTCTATCGAGGTAGTAACTACTTGAAGCATCAGTCCTGGCTGGTAGAAAAGTCCAGGCTGTTAGTACAATGGGTAGCTTCGGGGAATCGAACATGAGTTGAATAGGAGGTCAGGCATTAAGCACTTGGTACCCAAGTCTTTGTTGGCGCTAGCAGCTGTTGTGTGTGTATGTGTAGGTGACTAATGATTCCATTGGCGGAATAAAAATAACTTGGGGATCTATTGGTACAAATCGTGTGATGGGTGTGTGCCAGTGATTCCATTGGTTGAACCAGCTAAATTCGGGTTCTCTCTTTCTTTGAGAACGAATATAAGGAGCTTGGAAAACCAGGAAGTGTGTGATTCACTTAAGGGAAAGTGAACTCGCCCGTCTTGCTGAGGGCTCATGAAAATACAGCGTGAAGCAGAGGTTTGCTGTCGCCTCGTTGTCTCCTGGTTGGGGACGTAAGACAGTGGAGGTTGCTGTAGCCTCGGAGCCGACGACGAGAAGAATTGTCTCCCGTGTGGGGACGGTCGACAGCAAGACGTGTCAGCCTGTTGGAGCCTAGACAGGGAGCTGCCAGACAACGGTGGGGTGTTTGCAGCCAGAGAAGACCTGTGGGAGAGGCCGACAGGAGCCCTTTCCGTGGAGAGGGCGAAGTGCGGTGGAGTCCGGGAGACTCGGTGTGAGGGTGCGACTCAAGCTACGTTGCCAGTGTTCCCCAGCTGGGATTTGGCCAATCGGGAGGACACAACAGTGTGGCAGCTTCAGTTCGTGGTCGCACAGTGTGATGAGAGAAACTGGTCAACCAAGGAATGCTGGCAAGTTATGGACGTTTTATTTCTCTTAAGTTTATAAGTGTGCAAACAGGCTAGTGGAATATTGTCTTTCCTGGCTAAGTAAGAATAACTGAAGAACAGGGGATGCGATTTATCAGATTGTCTGTATGATGTTTACATTGTTGTATGATACAGATAAGTGTGTTGTGTAGTGACGGGTGGGGGCTCGGAGTCAAGTTAAATAAAAGTTGATTATTTTCTATGAATGTTATTTGTTTCCCGTCACCTTTGTGCGGCCCGATGTGAGTGACAGAGTGCGTGTGCCTATGCGAGAGCGCATTTTGGTTGTGAAAGCGTAAATACTTCTGTCTATAACCCCCCTGCATCCCTGAATATTAAAATCATATTTTAATAACGAGGGGGAGCGTCGGAGACCCGTCACAAATTGGGGGCTCGTCCGGGATGAACATAAATCATAAGTGATTTTGATTTCTGGGTTTTGTTCAATTGCTAAAGGAATTGAAATTTGTCGTAATTGTGGAAACCTAGATTTTTTTTTTCTTTCTTATCGGGAAAGACGTTAGTCATGTGTTGATTGTTTTGATCTTTTTTCATGACTGTGCCAGTTGTTTGAACTTGCTTGATTTGGTTGGTATCGAGGTTGATTGTGTGTAGCACAACTAGTTGATCGCTTTATTTACGAGTGATCGTGTGGATCGCTTTATTTACGAGTGATCGTGTGGATCGTTTTATTTACGAGTGATCGTGTGGATATCTTGCTTGTTACTGTGGTTGTGATAGCTAGCTGATCGAGGGTTTGATAGCTTCAAAATGTCGACTGAAGAGGGTGCTGAGACAATGGGTCCGCTGAAAAAGATGGACCTCATAGAAGAAGGAAAAGCTTTAGGACAAAAGGGTCCGGAACTGAAGGCATATGTAGATGAGAACTGGCCCCGTGTAATCGAGGCTCAGAAAATACAAAGGGAACGGGAAAGAGAAGAGAGAGAAAGGGAAAGAGAGGTGAGAGATAGAGAACGGGAAAGAAGAGAGAGAGAAAGAGAACAGGAAAGAGAGGAACGAGAGGAAAGAGAAAGAGAGGAGGTACGGCAGTTTGAGCTAGAAAAATTAAGATTGTTGAATCTAGGTAAGAAACTAGAAGTGGAGGCAAAAGCCAAGAACTTTACTTCATATTACAATCCCTTAACTAGCATGCCAACGTTTGATGATAATCCAGATCATTTAGAGGATTTTATTTCACAGTTTGAAAGGATTGCCAAGGATCAGGGCTTACCCGAAGAACGGTGGGCCACACATCTGTCCGCACTGTTGACACCTAAGGCTAGAGAAACGTTTTTCTGCCTACCATTGGAAAAACAGACGGATTATGTATCTGTGCGTGATGCTTTGTTTCAAAGGTACCACGTAACAGCTGATAGATATAGGAAAATGTTCAGAGGCCGTGCGTAAGCCGGGGGAGGCACATGTACAGTTCCTTTATCGGGTCAGGTCTCTCTTTGATAAATGGATGAGAATAGGGAGTGTTGAACAGACTTTTGAATTGTTAAGGGAAGAGATCGTTAGAGAGCAAATCCTGTCAACTTATCGGAGAGATCTCACTGTGTTCTTGGCAGAGAGAGAAATAAAAAGCTTAGAAGAGTTAGTAAAAGTCGCAGACAGGTATGAAGCTGCCCATGATCAGCGCTATGTTTTGAAGGGAACAAACTGCTTGTTCCGTAATGCGCAGACCACACAGTCAGAGAGTGAGTCGCCGACTCACTACAGTAAGGAGGCGAAATCGCAAGCAGAGGCGAATTCTAAGTCCCGTGGCAACAGTGGGACTCAAGAGAATGTCAGGGTGAAACGCACATGTTTTAAGTGTGGGCGAGAGGGTCATATCGCCAAGGAATGTAGCGGACTGCGAATACATTCAGTTGTTGCCGTTGATACAATTCAACAGGAAGGCAGAGTGCCACCACCAACTACTAGGGCAGTAGTAAACGGGAAGCCGGTGACCTGCTTGTTAGATACAGGATTGACTCTGGCGGCAATGGTAGAACCCAGTTTAGTGAGAGACACAGACTATATGGGGGAAACCACCTGCGTGCGATATGCAGATGGAAGAGTTAGTCAGCTACCTTTGGCCCGTGTCAAAGTAGAGTCAGAGTTCGTTAGGAATACTCTCACTGCAGCAGTGCAAAAGAATCTTCCCTATCCAGCTTTGTTAGGGGGTAGGTACATCCTCCCGAAGCCTAACCAGGCTGCCAGTCAAGTAGGGAAAGCAAGGGCAGTGCAGGGTAGGAACTCCTACTGGAAAGTAAACAGAAAGCAGGTGGAGTGCACAGGCGCCGCTAGCAGTAGAGCTAGCATAGGCCATGAAGGTGGCCGTGGTGGTGGTGCAGTGGACCATGAAATAGGTCGTAGTGGCGGTGCCATAGGCCATGGAGGTGGTCGTAGTGGCGGTGCCGTAGGCCATGGAGGTGGCCATAGTGGTGGTTCAAAAAGTTGTTGGCGTTGCCGTGGTAGTCAGAAATGTAGGGGCCAGGGTGGCGGACCTCAGGGTCGGGGCCAAGAAGGACCACTGGGTAACTGGAACCAGCAGCTGGGCTGGAACCAGGGAGGCTGTAATAACGCATGGCAAGAAGGTCGAGGTGACCAGCTATCGTTAGAAACTGCCAACGATAGTCAGCTCATAGGAGCAGACAAGCCAGTGTTGAAAAAGGGAGAAGGAAATAAGGCCCAGAAAGCAGTGGGCATAGGCACTGAGTGAGATTCGAACCAAGGAAGTTCCACACAGAAGAAGAAAATCGGTTCGGATAAGATGAGTGAGGGATCATCTCTTAACATTTTGGAAAGGGGAGATGATCGTCGTCGCAGTGGATGGGTGCGACAGCCCAGTTCACGTGATCTTCGAACAACAGACCCTGAGGCAATGAAAGCCAAGGGGACTGAATGCCAAGCAGATTTTGCCGACCAGGCTAGAAGAGGATCGCGCAGATTTTCACGCGCTCCTTTAAGGACTAAAATGTGTGAAAGGTGCGCTGACTCTCTTGTAAAGCCTGGAATACGCAAACTATCTGCCCCAGGTACTATTGGCGAGCCACAAACGGCGGTCAAGATTGAGAGGGGCAGGAGTAGGTCAAGGGTTGGAGTAATGCCTCCAGGGTGTTGCTGTTGTAGTGTGAACAACAGAAGTAGAACAATGGTAGGAGCAATGCCTACGGGCTGCTGTTGTTGTGGTGTGGTGTGAGCAGTCATCTGTTACGGACAGCTACCGTGTAAATAATGTAGCTGGCCAGTTGTGTTATTGATTTTGATTGCCCAGTATAGGGCGGGGTTGAGCCTATGTTCATGTATTATTTTTCATTTTTTTTATATAGGTTTACCTGTATGTGTTGCTTTTGTTCATTGCCCATTATGGAGTGGGGATCAGTACGTGCTCACGTGTTATGATTTATTATTTTTCTGGTTGATATCTGTTTGCTCATGTTGTTTTGTCACAGCTCGGTAAAGTGTGAAAATGTCCTTAAGTTGTGACATCAGGATAAATGTTTGATTTGCATATTGTGTGCGAGACCGTGTGAGCAGATTGTGGCCACATGCCTGAATTTGATTTTGATGTTACATAAGCTGGGCCACACCCCTGAATTTGAATCTTGGGTTAATCATGGCTGTGCTATTATTAGAAGTGAGTGGAATGGTTAATCAATATGTATGGACATGCTGATAGCTAACACTATAGAGAGAGTTCTTGATTATATGTGAGCCAGTTTAGAGTTGAATGTTGTGCACAGTCGTTTATGACTAACCAAAGAGTGATTCAGTGGACTATTTGATTGATTTATTGTTTTTAATTGGGTACATTATCCATGCTAGAGATGTTGATGGAAGTGATGTCTTGAAGCATAGGGGTAGTACTGTTATATTGACCCATGCAACTGAGTTTGTTTTATCCAATTTGAGAACATTCGTCCTGGAGGAAATGTTGATTGGAACAACATTCTTAGGTACGGGGGTGTCATGAGTCGGCCGAATGTTCTTGAGCATTTAGGCAAATTAAGGGGAGTTTTGCTGTTGTTGAGAGCAAGTTCCTTGGGTTCTTCAAGTGTGTGAACTCAGGCATCACCAGAGGGGAATACCCCGAGTCGTATACTGAAGGAGGGACAATTACTGGGAAGTGTTTCGCATGTCTAGGGGGGTAGTAACAAGAACATGCCGACATGCCGACCTGGGTAGACGAGAGTGTCCACTTTGAGCACTGGCTATTCAGTGGGTTCTCCAGTGGGGCTGAAAGGAAGGCGATCGTGTCAGGTGACCGTCACGGGTAGGTGACCGTCAGCCTGCAGGCAGAGTACAGCGACCATTCCGTCGTCCTTTGTTCTGAGGAATGAATGGAAGGCTTCGGCCTATTGAGTGGTTCGCACCTTGTTGTCTATCGAGGTAGTAACTACTTGAAGCATCAGTCCTGGCTGGTAGAAAAGTCCAGGCTGTTAGTACAATGGGTAGCTTCGGGGAATCGAACATGAGTTGAATAGGAGGTCAGGCATTAAGCACTTGGTACCCAAGTCTTTGTTGGCGCTAGCAGCTGTTGTGTGTGTATGTGTAGGTGACTAATGATTCCATTGGCGGAATAAAAATAACTTGGGGATCTATTGGTACAAATCGTGTGATGGGTGTGTGCCAGTGATTCCATTGGTTGAACCAGCTAAATTCGGGTTCTCTCTTTCTTTGAGAACGAATATAAGGAGCTTGGAAAACCAGGAAGTGTGTGATTCACTTAAGGGAAAGTGAACTCGCCCGTCTTGCTGAGGGCTCATGAAAATACAGCGTGAAGCAGAGGTTTGCTGTCGCCTCATTGTCTCCTGGTTGGGGACGTAAGACAGTGGAGGTTGCTGTAGCCTCGGAGCCGACGACGAGAAGAATTGTCTCCCGTGTGGGGACGGTCGACAGCAAGACGTGTCAGCCTGTTGGAGCCTAGACAGGGAGCTGCCAGACAACGGTGGGGTGTTTGCAGCCAGAGAAGACCTGTGGGAGAGGCCGACAGGAGCCCTTTCCGTGGAGAGGGCGAAGTGCGGTGGAGTCCGGGAGACTCGGTGTGAGGGTGCGACTCAAGCTACGTTGCCAGTGTTCCCCAGCTGGGATTTGGCCAATCGGGAGGACACAACAGTGTGGCAGCTTCAGTTCGTGGTCGCACAGTGCGATGAGAGAAACTGGTCAACCAAGGAATGCTGGCAAGTTATGGACGTTTTATTTGCTCTTAAGTTTATAAGTGTGCAAACAGGCTAGTGGAATATTGTCTTTCCTGGCTAAGTAAGAATAACTGAAGAACAGGGGATGCGATTTATCAGATTGTCTGTATGATGTTTACATTGTTGTATGATACAGATAAGTGTGTTGTGTAGTGACGGGTGGGGGCTCGGAGTCAAGTTAAATAAAAGTTGATTATTTTCTATGAATGTTATTTGTTTCCCGTCACCTTTGTGCGGCCCGATGTGAGTGACAGAGTGCGTGTGCCTATGCGAGAGCGCATTTTGGTTGTGAAAGCGTAAATACTTCTGTCTATAACCCCCCTGCATCCCTGAATATTAAAATCATATTTTAATAACGAGGGGGAGCGTCGGAGACCCGTCACAAACACATAGGTGTCGACCTATACGGTTTTCCCGTATTGCTGTACGGGAAACCTACGATTTCGGGTCTGTACGGCCGCATACAAGTTTCAATACGGGTAAAGATGATTTATACGGGCAAATCTTAAACCACTAAGGCAAACTGCAAGGTGAACAAATTTTCATAGCAGACGACACGAACTAAACACTGAAACGGGAACGAATTAAGTAGATGATCGGTCATGTTTTGAGATCACCCCTTCAGCCCCCTTGTTGCAGGCAGCAAAGTCTGCCACTAAGCAGTACAACGATGAACATCAGTAACTCTTTTGCAAGTGGCAGTGTTGTACAGAACAATGGCTGTGTGTTCTTAGGAAATCGGTATGATTGGGAATAGAAACTTTGGGCATCACAGTAAGTAATGATGTACTCTTGACTTCAGTGGACTAATGTTGTTGGTAGGACTGGAAAAGTGTGTAAACAATGGGTTTATAAACAGTTTTAATTCTGCATCATTGTCAGTGTTTTACTACAGGGTGTGTGATTTGATCTACAAGCTGTCTCAAGTGATGCATTTTGCTGGAATGGAAGAGAAGATTCTGTTGGATGGGTAAGTGTTATTGTTATTCATAAACTGTCTTAAACTGCCATTTATTTCAACAAGTTTTGCCTGATACTGAGTATTACATTGTATATTCGCAGCAATTTTTGTTTATGTTTTTGCGTTTTCCGTAATGTGTAAGGTTTTTGGGCTCGGAATAAGGGAAAAAGTACTTTTCAATTTGGGAAGTTGTAAAATGAGGAAAATTGGGTTGACACCTATGGGGAACACCCTTGTTGTAGGACAATGTCCTGGAATAACTCTCCGCATGAGAAAGCAGAATCAGTCACGTATCTTATGTTTCAGACCCCAAAAGCAGCGAAATATTAGGATTCAGTTTTTGAGTTACAATAGGAAATATCCAAGAAACGCCTCAAAAACCCACTCGAATTTAGCATTTTCACAAAAGAGAAATGTGAATGAAGTGAGAAGGGATCACTGTGTATGTTTCTCTGACAGGGGCATACAGATTTGAGCTGAAGTATACTGTGCGACATAGGTTTGCCTGTAAATACCCCTCTTGCCTGTAAATACCCCCTCTTGCCTGTAAATACCCCCTCTTGCCTGTAAAACCCCCTCTTGCCTGTAATACCCCCTCTTGCCTGTAAATACCCCCTCTTGCCTGTAAATACCCCCTCTTGCCTGTAAATACCCCCTCTTGCCTGTAAATACCCCCTCTTGCCTGTAAATACCCCCTCTTGCCTGTAAATACCCCCTCTTGCCTGTAAATACCCCCTCTTGCCTGTAAATACCCCCCTCTTGTTTGTAAATGCCTCCTCTTGCCTGCAAATCCCCCCCCCCCCCCCCTTGCCTGTAAATCCCCCCTCTTGCCTGTAATACCCCCTCTTTGTGAAATTTCTCGCTCGCGTTCGCTGTGTTCTTTTAGTGACTTGTCTGAAGAGTATACGTGATTAATGTTTGGTGTTTTCTCTACTCCCCCTCCTCCTCCTCCCCCTTACCCCTCCCCCCTTTTTTTTTGCTCGGTATTTTCTCTCTGACGTCTGGAAGATTTTACCGAGCATATGCATCTCAATCTATCTATCTATCTTATTGGCATTTACACACACACACACACACACACACAGAGAGAGAGAGAGAGAGAGAGAGAGAGAGGGGGGGGGGCTGGGGGAGAGGTGGGGGAGGGGGTAGTTTCACTACTTGTTTATTATTTACTGCTTCTTTTAAGTTGTACTTAGTGGACACCTGTCGACTTCACGATTCCAGACAAAAATAAATAAAGAAAGAAAGAAAATAAAACCTTATTGAAGTCAATAATACAGCAGTCTGCATCACGTGACATTGTCAGGTGTACAAACATCGTCGTGACATTGTCAGGTGTACAAACATCGTCGTGGCATTGTCAGGTGTACGTACAAACATCGTCGTGACATTGTCGGGTGTACAAACATCGTCGTGACATTGTCAAGTGTACAAACATCGTCGTGAGTGGTTAGTGTCATTATGGTTTGGCAAAGATGGTGGGGAGTCTAAGCCAGACCGGACCCTTTTAGTTGAGGACAGGTCGATCCAGACCAACATCCTCACGGAGTCGGCAGCTGCTAATGGCCTTGCCTTCCCCCCCCCCCCCCCCACTCCGCCCCCCCCCATTCCCCCGTCCCCCCTGCTTGCAACTTTTTCAGACAGGCTAACTCCTGAAAGGCTGCATCGTCAGGCAGAGCGTTCTGTATAATAACGTCGGCGCTTTGTCTCGGCAATGACAATTTTTGACCCGCGAGCGCTCGCAGCGCTCTGTCGCGGATCTTGGGGTGTTTGTTTGCCGACTGAAACGGGCGATTGTTCCCAGATTCCGTTTCCTATGTTTGCGTTTGTATTTTGGAGTTTCTCTGAGGTACCTATTCAGCTATCAGACTACCTCTGTCTAAAAATGTCCATAACATTATCGCCTTAGGTTTGTTCAAAGAGGAAAAGGACGATAACTGATCGATGGCACGCGAATTATTTCCCTTTGCAGGACAAAAGTTTTGCTATGAGAGACATCATCGCATAAACAAGCTGAGGTAAGAAGCGCTCTGGCCAAACTTTAGCGAAGCGCTCCGCGCGCTGACCGATTGCCGGATCAGCATCGTGTTCCACCAAGCACCCCCCACCCCTACCACCCATCCCTGCCCTCAACCCCCCTCCCCCCTTCCATTTCAGTTTAAGAAAAAAAAAAAAAAAAAGGAGAGCAAAAACACGAGAATTACTGCGCCGTTAAACGAAGGAATAAACAAATTTTACAGAACACTGTTACCCTGTTTTTTGTGTTGTTATTTGTTTATTGTTCCGTTTGGCAGCTTGCAGCAATTCTGCCTTCTGTTCTTGTTTCAATTTCCCCCGGTAGTCGGCGCCTCACTTTGAATCATCAAGTAAAAGGAGGTTGTGTGGTTTTTTTCTTATATTTATATTACATATGTATGTGTATATATATATATATATATATATTTTTTTTTTTTGCTACTGCTGCAGAGTGATGGTGACAGCGTTGTCACAGTACATACCGAGCTGGGGGTGAGGGTGTGTGTGGGGGTGGTGTGTGTGTGTGTGTGTGTGTGTGTGTGTGTGTGTGTGTGTGTGTGGAGGGCTCGCTCGCGGTTGTGTGTGACGTCTCGATCACCGTTCTTAGTTTCATTCTATTTAAGCATGTCCTGTTTCCCACCATGTCAGTGGACCGTTACTGCTCACTCCACCCCACCCCACCCCCTCTCCTCCCCATTATTACCCTCATCCTACAATACGCCCCCCCCCCCCCCCCCCCCCCCGCCCAACACTGTTCCTCTCCACACCATCTACACCGATTCCTCTGTCCCACCTCTCCCCCCCCCCCACCCCCACCCCCGCCTGTGGGATGATTATCAGTCTTCAATCCCGGCCAGCTTCCACTGACTTACAACAAGAGGGCTGTTTTACAGTGAAGGACGGGTACGGCCTTGTGAGTCCAGATGTTCGATGACCTTCAGGTGATTCTCTTCAGTGTGTGTGTGGTGTGTGTGTGTGTGTGTGTGTGTGTGCGTGCGTGCGTCGTGTGTGTGTGTGTGTGGGGTGTGTGTGTGTGTGTGTGTGTGTGTGTGTGTGTGTGTGTGTGTGTGTGTGTGCGCGCGCGCGCGCGCGCGCACGCGCGTGTGTTGATGTTTTCCCAGCTGGCTAAACCAGGCCAGTCTTTTATTACGACAACCATAAAGTGGATGCGACATGCCATAAAGTGGACCTGGCGTGCACGCGTGACACGTGACTCTACTGGGGGGGGGGGGGGGGGGGGGGGGGGGGGGGACAGGTTTCAGGGAACGAGGGGGCTGTTTACTGCACTTTGTAGTCTGCTGATTTCAGTCATCCCCTAAACTCTCTCTCTCTACACCACCTCTGCCTCTGCCCCCCCCCCCCCCCCGCCTCTCTTGTCCACCACCCACCCCCAGTCTGCTCCGTGATAATGTTTAATGACTTTAGTTTGCCGACTCCATTCGTCGCGAATGACAGTCAGGCATTCTGTTCGGAACAGAAGCTGCTTCTTCTTCTGCTGCGTATGCAGGCAGATACTCCTGCGGACACCCCCTGTATAGGGAGTGGAGTTTTGTGTGTATGACCGTTTTTTTTTTTTTTTAATCCCGCCATTAAAGCAGCCCTACTCCAACTTCGGGGAAGGTGCATGCTATGTGTAACGTGTCATCCATACCAACGGCCAAACTGGCCTCTTCCGAAAGTTGGTGATGGGATTTTACGTGTGCGCAAGATGTTGTGCGTGGGTTCACACACGGAACCTCGGTTTATAGTCTCATTCGAGGGACTGTACGGGAAATGGAGTCAGAACCAACGTTAACTCTGAGGGCAAAATCCCCCTGTACCGAAACGGCTCGGGAACAGAAGCGAATGCGGAGACAGACAAGGTGGGCTACGCTTTTCCCTTACCCACCACACCTTATCCCCTCCGGTACCTTTCAAGGCGGAGTAACGGGAGGTGAGCGGATTGGGGGGGGGGGGGGGGATGAAGAAAGGGAGAAAATCGAAGGGGGAAAAAAGACGTGAAAGGGGGTGGGGTTACCAATTCCCTGTTCCACCTCCACTCCCCCCCCCCCCCCCACTCCCGGCTTAACTTTGACATTTTTCATGTGTCATTTGCTCCAAAATAACACTTTCTTTTCACAGAAAATGAGATTTAAATAACAAAGATCATCTCTTCAAACTGCGACCGCAAATAAAAGTGGTTTTTTTTTTTCATAATAATTAAAATCTCTCTCTCTCTCTCTCTCTCTCTCTCTTTTCTTTTTCTTTTTTCTTTTTTTTCTTTTTCTTTATAGAGTTTTGCTCAAAACACTCGGCGGCAAACATTTGTACACATGCTTAAGCCGATTAAAATTTCGAAGCTGCTTTAAAGGTTTCTTCAACTATTCAGAATCATTTGTTTCAATCATCAAACGAATTCAGACAAGTAGTATTTGCTAAGTTTTGGAGCATTATATTTTCACAAGTTTCAAACTTACAGGCTTGTACGCTATAGCCAGTACAACAGTACCACGTGTGCTATAACGGCTATCAATTCGTACTAGTTGTCGCCTATCAGAGGAAAGGGAAGTCGGTTGCCACGGAAACATGAACGCATTTCGCAAAACACACATGATTTCAGTCAACAAGTCACTTTCCTCAGAAGACAAGAATATAATCAAACATTTTCAGTCGACGCCCACCGGGCATAAGTTACTTATTTGCTGAAACCTGGAAGTCCTGACGTGAAGTTTTAACATTCCACACGAATCACGAAATTGACGATCACAATATCCCCTTACCCCAACCCCATCACACCCTATCCCCCATAAAAAAAAGGAAACAACACACACACACCACACCCCACACACACAGACACGGAGAGAGAGAGAGAGAGAGAGAGAGAGAGAGAGAGAGAGAGAGAGAGAAGAGAGAGAGAGAGAATGAGAGAGAGAGTCACACACACACACACACAACACACACACACACACACAACACACACCGTAGAGTTCCAAAATCAGATGAATTCCAAAGTTTTAAAAGGTGTCGGAAAGAAGTTGTGTTTTGCTGATCTGTTATTGCTACCCGCTAATGGCTGGTTAGATTCCGATAACAGAGAGAGTCAGTGTCTCCCCCCGATCCCTAACCAAGGCGGATACTGCACCCAGCAAACAACGTCCTTGTCTAAGAAAAGTTGATAGTGATCCGATTCTCTCGCATGTTTGTTTGTTTGTTTTTCCCTTGTCTCCTGGTCATACGTTATTGGCGAAAACTTTTTGGGTGCTTGAGAGAAGTTATGGGCGAAAACATTTTGGGTTAAGCATGAGAAGTTTGGATTCGTACGGAATATGTGTTTTCGGCACGTTAACGTACGTATGGCAACAACAGTATAGTGTACCTAGTAAAATTCCAAGAAAAACTGTTTTGTTAGGTACACACACACACACACACACAACACACACACACACACAGAGTACTCTGATAGGCATTTTTTTTTCTCCCCAAAGAGGAATGAAACAGGCGATACCGTGGGAAACAGCTCGACGTTTTCACAAATCGGTGTGTCGCGATGGCATTTGCAATTCTCGATTGTTCATGAAAAGCAACACGTGTTTCAACTCCAGGTGGTAATCTAAGTATGGAAATCAACCGTCTTGATGTTGTTAATTAAATCGTCATGAATTCTTGGACGTACCTACCACACGGGTAACAGTAACTCAAACAACAACAACAACAGCAAGAATAACAACACGCTCCCATAATCATAAACATTTGAAAATACTCTGGTTGGCTCCGGTGACAAAACAGATCAAGAATCCTGAGAGAGAGAGAGAGAGAGAGAGAGAGAGAGAGAGAGAGAGAGAGAGAGAGAGAGAGAGAGACAGACAGACAGACAGACAGAGACAGACAGACAGAGACTGAGAGAGAGAGTTCCCCATACTTGCAGCAGGTAGAAATCCTGGAGGCGGCGGCACACTCGACATTGTGGTGGGATACAGCCAGATACTGTGAGCCAAGTCTCCGAAGAAATGCACCCGCTCGTACCCGTCCATCCCCTTTTTATTCTTTTTTTCCCCCTGTGTCCACCTGTGTCAGCAAAACTGACCAATCCCACACGTCTGTTGGTCAGCTTGTGGACAGTCGTCCCTCCAATGAAACGCCTCCAAGAGTCAGCCCAGTCCCACATAGAACAGCAGTTTGCCCGATTACGAAAGTTCCACCCACCGATCGCTGTCCACTCGTGATTCCCTCTCACGTGCCTCGTCAACAACACTTCTCCGGTGTGGGTTTTTTTTTACGTCATAGCGCGTCACTGGTGAGAGTGGGCTCTCCCTGACAATAGATAGGCCCTAGCGAGCCTTCGCTCCTTGCGAAGTGGTGGTGGTGGGTAGCGTTTAGTTTTGGGGGCAGCTTTGAACAACGTGGCATTTGATGATCTGGCTGTTTTGAGGCCCAGTGTGTCAGGTCTCAGACGGTTAGGAGAAATCCAATGAATCTGTTCCGGAGTTATCGGTTCAGAGCTGACAAACAGAGGATTAAGACGTTGGCGCTGTTGTCGTAAGTGACGTGATTTTTTTTTTTTTTTTTATCGCGCTTCCCCTCCCCTCACCCCCCCCCCCCAACCCCACCCCTTTTCTCCCCTTCCCCACTGAAGCTGTCTTGTAATCATTTTTTTTATTTTTTTTTTTTATAGTTCAGTGGGATTATTTTCTGAAAATTATTTTGATTTAAGAAGAAAAAAACAAAACAAAAAACAAAAAAGATTTGTGGTTTGATTTTCAAGTACGTGTTCATTTCTTTTTGAAATGTGTTGTTTGGAAATCAAATAACAAAAATTGGGGAACAAAACTAATCGTACACGCCCCCCCCCCACCCCCCCACCTCCCACACCGACCCAAATTCTCCCTCATCTTCCGATTGCCCTCGTTTCTAATCCATCCACCTATCTCTCTCTCCTGGATCAGCGTTGATCTTTACCCTCCTTCTTTCTCTCTACACCCAGCCATCTGTCCGTCGTTTATTCTACGGAAGACACAGGACTAAAGGGCGTGTATCGGGGGAAAGATAAGATACTCTAAACAAGCTTTAGATTAACGAGAACAGACTCGGAACATGGAGCGACAGCTCTGATCATCACATTGTGAAGAAATTGAAGACAACAACAACAACATTGTGAAGAAAGTCAGAAAAAGGTGCGGGAGATTATTCAAACTATCTTGGGAGGGAGCTCAGAAGATTTACAATTAAAAAATAACAACAACAAACAAACAAACAACACAAAGAAGAGAAAAAAGGAAAAAAAAAAGCAGAACAAAAATCTTCGACGTTTCGGTCATAGACCGTCTTCAGGACTGACGACATGAAATGAAAGACAAATAAATACGTACAGACAATGACGTATGAAAACATACACGTAAACAGACGAATACGTGTTTAGAGGTGTGTGTGTGTGTGTGTGTGTGTGTGTGTGGTGGTGTGTGTCTGTGCGTGCGTCGCGTGTGTGTGTGTGTGTGTGTGTGTGTGTGTGTCGCGCGCGTGTGTGTGTGTGCGCGCTTGCTTGCGTGCAGTCAAACATCATGTGTGGAATATGAACTGAATAGAATATGGGGTTTGAAAAAAAAAGAAGCTAAACTCCGTGCAGTCAAATATCATGTGTGGAATATGAACTGAATAGAATATGGGGTTTGAAAAAAAAAAAAAAAAAAGCTAAACGGAGTATCGAATTCAATGGAGCATTAATAAAACAAAAAATGCAAATCAAAACTACAGCGATTATGGATTCTTAGGAGAGCTATGATAGGTTCACAGAAACGTTTATTTCTTTTCTTTATTTCGTTATTTAAGTTTAGGTCGGATAAGATCAAACAGCAGATTGTTCGATTAGCAAGGAAAGAATAGTGTTTCGAAGCGTGTGCAACTATTTCATGCTGACGCTACAACATTTCGTACACATTTGAACAAAACAGGCCCAGGCATGAGTCATGTCGGACGGATGATGCATTCTTCTTACAAACAATACAAACAAATGGAAATAGCAATGAAAAACAGCTTCTTCTTCTTCTGCGTACACAGGCTGATACTCCTGCGGACACTCCCTGTATAGACAGGCAAGGGTTAATCCCATCTACCCAACAAAGGGAGTGGAGTTTTGTGTGCATGACCGTTTTTTTTTTTCCCCATCCCGCCATCAAGGCAACTCTACTGCATCTTCGGGGAAGGTGCATGTTATGTGTAACATGTCATCCATACCAACGGCCAAACTGGCCTTCTCTTCCGAAAGTTGGTGATGGGATTTTACGTGTGTGCAAGATGTTATGCGTGCGTTCACACACGGAACCTCGGTTTATAGTCTCATTCGAAGGACTGTATGGGAAATGGAGTCAGAACCAATGTTAACTCCGAGGGAAAAATCCCCCTGTACCGAAACGGCCCGGCGGAGATTTGAACCCGCAACCCCAAGATTACGAGTCCGGCGCTCTACCACCGAGCTATTCCGGCCTCAATGAGAAACAGCGATGAGAATCACCGGGTTGTCTTTGTCTTTACACTGTAAAACGAAAACTCCACGCTGACACAAAATTAACGATCACTTCATTCATCATTGACAGACGCACAGCATATCTTACATAGTTTGAGCAAAACATGTCCAAGAATATGGGATGGTGCAAATGATTGTTACAGAAAAAGAAACAACAACGACGACAACAATGACGACGACGACAACGACGACGATGACGACAACAACAATTACAAAAAATCCAAGGGGGGTAACAAGGAACGATGAAGGACAGTGGGCTTCCCTCACAATAGGTGTGTTTGAATTCGCCGTTTAATTAACCCACACAAAATATTCTTTGTTTAATAAAGCAATTTGAACAGAACAGATGTTATTAAACTGATTGAAAAACAAGCATACTACACTATTCATTTGAACAGAACAGATGTTATTAAACTGATTGAAAACAAGCATACTACACTATACATTTGAACAGAACAGATGTTATTAAACTGATTGAAAAACAAGCATACTACACTATACATTTGAACAGAACAGATGTTATTAAACTGATTGAAAAACAAGCAACACACTATACATTTGAACAGAACAGATGTTATTAAACTGATGAAAAACAAGCATACTACACTATACATTTGAACAGAACAGATGTTATTAAACTGATGAAAACAAGCATACTACACTATACATTGAAAGAACAGATGTTATTAAAACTGATTGAAAGACAAGCATACTACACTATACATTTGAACAGAACAGATGTTATTAAACTGATTGAAAAACAATCATTTCTTTACATATACATTTGAACAGAACAGATGTTATTAAACTGATTGAAAAACAAGCATACTACACTATACATTTGAACAGAACAGATGTTATTAAACTGATTGAAAAACAAGCATACTACACTATACATTTGAACAGAACAGATGTTATTAAACTGATTGAAAAACAAGCATACTACACTATACATTTGAACAGAACAGATGTTATTAAACTGATTGAAAAACAAGCATACTACACTATACATTTGAACAGAACAGATGTTATTAAACTGATTGAAAAACAAGCATACTACACTATACATTTGAACAGAACAGATGTTATTAAACTGATTGAAAAACAAGCATACTACACTGTTCATAAATGTGCATCCACTTGTTTTGTCACCGTTGACGCGGTGTGTTTCGTCAAAGACAAGGGTTATTGAAAACAGACATAGGGAGTTGTGGAACACAAACAAACGAACAAACAAACAAACGAACAAACAAACAAACATGTGCTTGGGAACGAAGCAATAGTCTCATTCGCTTTTTAACCCCTATTTTCCCTGAGACACTATTCAGGTTTGTGGGCCCCCCAAAAAAAAACAATTCAACATTTAAAGAGAAAGTACTGAAATAACCGGACAAATTCACAGTGTGGAGGAAATTTTCCTTCTCTTGTTTTAAAGTTACAAAAATCCCCCTAACACAACGTAAAATGAAGACTAGAAGTGAGTGTGTTTGAAATCGTCGTATAGTTAAACGTACAAAGCATCCTTTGTTGAAATAAAACCACTTGAACGGAGCAGATGTTGCACTGCTTGAACACACTGAAAAAAACGACCAGATGTACCATACACTGTTCTCAAATAAATGTGCCTCCGCTTGTTTCGTCACCAGTTGTCGCAAATGTGTGTCTTGTCGATCGTGGGTTTTTGGAAACTGCTGACATGGAGAGGATTATTAAACACACACACACACACACACACACACACACACACACACACAGACACACACACACACAGAGAGAGAGAGAGAGAGAGAGAGAGAGAGAGAGAGAGATTCGTTTGCGAACTCTGAAACAATACAAGCTACAAACAAAC
>CM065720.1:10683048-10698048 GCA_033310375.1 Conus canariensis
AAAAAGAAAAAAAAAAAAGGAAAACGTTTTCAACATGATCTCGGCAAAAGGGGCAAGCGTTATCCTGTTCTGTGTAGCGATGTCGGTTGTTATTCAGTTGAAGCGCATTGAGTCTTGTCTGTGTAGCGGCAACACGAAGCGAAATGTGTCATTTGCGAAAACAGATGTGAAGTCTCTAAATCTTTCATATTTTTTCCCCTCTTTTTCTTTTCTTTTCTTATCTTATCTTTCATTTCATTTAATTTTGTTGTCCCATCTTCTGTGCCACCTCAGTGGCATTGCACCCACACCACTCATTCCGACACCCCGTCCACAGCCACAGCCCGGTCAGTCTCGCCACAGCCCCGGCACCAGCAATCCACAGGGAGCAGTCAATGTCAAGTCGTCATGAGGCAACCCACCGGAGGAGACACTGCACTGCTGCCGAGTCACTTCGGTGGTGTTCAGTGGCGCCTGTTCTGATCTAACATACACAGGACACCACCTACTAAGCCCCCTACTGACGACAATAATTGCTTAGTCGTGGAGCCGGCGTGAGTGTGCTCTCCCTCCAGAGGGCGCCACCACGTCCGTTCAACGAGAGCCCCCATGGACTCACGATACCGGTGACCCGGACGGAACCAAGCCAAGGCCACAGACGCGGAGAGAACATTCAAACTGAGGTTACCATGAGAGCAGGGCATGAAGGGTCAGAGAATTTGAGACATAATTATCTTTCAATGCCTCGTGTGGTGCCATATCATTCTTGGATGACAAACCAATGAACCTCTGGTCAAGTACATATAAGGAACATTTTTTTGTTGTTTCCAACACTTTGTTCTGACTAAACAAAATAAAGGCCGGCCAAACGCAAAATTGAGAGAGAGAGAGAGAGAGAGAGAGAGAGAGAGAGAGAGAGAGAGAGAGAGAGAGAGAGAGAGAGAGAGTTTACAGTGGCAACCAAGTCAGATCATCAGATTATCTCAGTCCGGCCAATCGACATGGCACTGCACAGGGAATCTGAAGGAAAAGGTAGGAGGACAGTAGACTCACGAGATGAACAACAGCTAGAAAAACATTCAATGGAAACCGAACATATAAAGAAGAATGGACGACATCACACACACACACACACACACACACACACACACACACACACACACACACAAAATCATATATATATATATATATATATATATATATATATAAAAGAGAGTTTAAAAACCACAACAGACAAGATAAAAAGATTTCCAAAATTTTCGGCTTTAATGCCTTCCTCAGTGGTGAGTTGACTGGCCGGCGAGTCACACAACATTTATACATGAATAAAAAGGAAGTGAATAAAATTCACTATCTTAAAACAAGAAGCTAAAAAGAAAAAGAATTGCACGTACCAGGCGAATCTTTCAAATGGAAGGGGAGCAAAGGGACGTGATAGTATGAGGAAGAGGGGCTGAGTAAGTGTGTGTAAAAGCGTGCGCGCGTCACGCACATGTGGGAGTGTGTGCGTATATGAGAGTGTGTTAGTGTGAGTGAGTGTGAGTGAGTTTGAGTGTGTGTGTGTGTGTGTGTGTGTGTGTGTGTGTGTGTGTGTGGGCGTGTGTATTGTGTGTAGGGGGGGGGAAGGAAGGAGGGGGGGGGGTTTCGGTAGGGGGAGGCAAAAGGAGTCAAGCGGCGTAGAACATGAACAGTTATTGTAGTGAGTTGAGTCCGAAAGGATGGAGAGTTTTCAATTTTCTTATCCAGAATTTTTCCCTACAAATTCTGTGCGTGTGGCTGTCTGAAAAAACTTTTTCTATCACCATGCATTTCATGTTGGCTAGGGTGTGGCTGGGCAGGTTGAAATGTTGCGTGACTAGAGTCCCGATGTTGTTCTTGATGTGAGATCTATGCAGATAGAAACGTTTTCTGAGTGAATTTTTTGTTTCACCAATGTATTGAGAATTCTGACAGAGTTCGCAGAACATGAGATAAATGATGTTATTGGTTTGACAGTCAATATGGTGTCTTAGAGTAAATGTTTCTTTGGTCTGGTGGCTAATGAAATTGGTGGACTCCAAGGCGTGCTCTCTACAAATAATACATTTGTTGGAACATTTGAAAAAAACCATTAGGGTCTTTAGGATTTAATTTGACGGGGAGGGCTGAGGGCATAAGCAAGTGTTTGAGAGAACGGCTGTTTCTTTCTCCTAGGATGGGTGGGTAAGGTATGGCCCGTTTAAGTTTGTCACTGGTGAAAACTGTCTGATATAATTCTTTAAACCATTGGCGGAGAGGGGGGTTGCTAGGGTTATGAGTGACAATAACGGGTGTTCTAGGGTTGGACAGCTTAGGTTTGTAAACAAGAGTATCATGTCTGGGTGTCTTTTTTGCCTTTTCACGAGCAGTGCGTAAAGTTTGGGGTTTGTAGCCTCTTAGTCTGAGAAATTCGAACATCTGCTCTGAGCGGGTAATGAAATCTTCTGGTTTAGAGCATATACGTCTGATTCTCAAAAACTGACTGTAGGGTAAATTCCTTTTGCAGTGAGGGGAATGGCTAGACTTGTAGTGTAAATAAGCATGTGCATCAGTGGGTTTAGTGTACAGATCTGTTTGGATAAAGCCATTCTCGAAGTATAATAATACGTCAAGGAAAGGAAGTTGGTCAACAGAGGTATTGTGAGTGAATTTAATGGTGGGATGAACTGTATTGATATACGTCAGGAATGTTTGTAGGTCAGTCTGAGTCCCTGTCCAGAGTAGCAGTCCAGCAGAGCCAGCAAGGGCAATGGACAACGTGGGAGAATGCACTCCAAAGAAGTCTCACTTGGAATGACATTTGGCACATGGCCCCTCTCAGGATCAGCTTCATTCTCAGATCTGCATATGACCTTCTGCCCTCAAATGCAAACCTGGTGAAGTGGGGGAAAACAGACGATCCTGCATGCCCCCTCTGCCATGAAAAACAAACAGTGGAGCATGTCCTAAGCTCATGTAAAGTAGCCCTGGCTCAAGGAAGGTACACATGGAGGCACAACCAAGTGCTCAAAGAAATTGTACAAGTAGTCTGGGCTAGTACCAACACCACAAAAGGGAAAATCAGGACTCCAAAAGCACCCGCAACATTCTTCACGGCAGGAGGCAGCAAATCATGGCCAAGAACAACAGTGCCACTCGAAACATGCAGGCAGAGTCTGCTGGACGGGGCAGATGACTGGGAGTGCACTGCAGACCTCCCAGAATGGAAGAGTCACCCAGAGATCATCAGCAAGAGTGGCATGAGACCAGACATAGTAGTCCACTCTAAGTCAACCAAGCAGCTGATCATGATCGAGCTCACGGTGCCATATGAGAACAGAATGGAGGCAGCTCAAATCTACAAGACTGAAAAGTATGCTGATCTGGCAAACAGCCTGAGGAGAGAAGGCTATCAGGTCAAAGTCCTCACTGCAGAAATTGGAGCTAGGGGGTTTGTAGGAACGTCTGCATACAGCCTCATGAAACAGCTCTCAGTTGCAGGGAAGGAAAAAACCAGAGCCCTGAAAGCAATGGCAGAAGCGACAGAGAGGTGTTCAAGCTGGATCTGGTCAAGGAGGAACAAAAGTGAACTTCATAAGGCTTAATTTCCCTACAAATATCAGGTGTCCCTGTGGCTCAGTGGTTAAAGCGCGAGTCATTAAGTGGAAAATGAGCATGTCCAGAGGGTCATGGGTTCGAATCCCAGCCATGGCTCGTCCCAAGATGGGAAAAAAAGGGGCAGCAGAGGGACATCCGGAGTCATGAACCGGGTGTGGCCCAACCCCCCTAGAGTGTCAGGAGATAAGGGCCGAAACACTTGCTTGAAGGGGGCTTCTCTTCTGAGGACTCTCTGCTGCCACGCTCTCCACGAGTTTCTTTCTACATCTATATATCTTTTCCAGAAGTGCTGAACAACAGGAACGGGGCTGTTAGAAAGAAGTTCTGTTTCCAACCTCCCCATAAACAGATTGGCCACAGAGGGAGCCATGGGAGTCCCCATGGCTGTTCCTGAAATTTGGTGATATATACGGTTTTCAAAGATAAAGTAATTATTTTCCAAAACATGATTCATAATTTCTAGAAGTGTATCAGTGGGAGGTAAGCTGGGATCAGCTTTTAAATTAAGACAATATTCAACTGCATTTTTTTAGCTCATTCTGGGGTATGTTGGAATAAAGTCCCACTACATCTATTGTTACCAAAATCAGGTTGGGAAAGGGTCCATATTTTAAATTCCATTCTTCGACGGTGTTTAACAGATGAGTGGTGTCTTGGATGTAACTGGGGAGAGAAGCAACGATATCACGTAGCCAGTGGTCTACTAATGCTGAGAGTTTTTCCGTAGGGCCCCCCACCCCTGAAACAATAGGTCTACCTGGGGCTGCTGTAAGGACTTGTGAATCTTGGGAAGGTATAAAATAGAGGTGCGAACGTATTTCATATATATATATATATATATACGCAGGACACCACCTACTAAGCCCCCTATTGACGACAATAACTGCGTGACGTGAGCTCAGAACAATAATGGTTCTCGTGCGTGGTCTCCTCTTCTTCATCCCCCATGAAACAGGCACCTGGTGGAAGTTTTTCTTTTGCTGCTTCTCCGAACGTGGAATCCCCCCCCCCCCCCCCCCCTGCACGCTCTCTCTCCTCTCTCTCTCTCTCTCTCTCTATCTCTCTCCTCTCGCTCTCGCTCTCGCCTCTCACGTTGCATTTGTCAAGATCGTGGTCTGTGGTGGCAATCAAAATTATGGTCAACCTATTGTCAATCCGCACCCTTTGGCCCCCTCACCCTTCACTCCCATCCTAATTTCATGTTTCCTATTGATGAAATGTTTTATACTCAACGTTTTATTTTAAAGTTAAAACATTTTAATTAAGGTGCCTTTTCCCTACTGCATACATTCGTGATTCGTGTTCAGGATCTGAGGGCGGAGAATGCGAGCTTTTTACTGTCACAGTCTGTACCCCCTGACGAAGGCAAATAAAGCCGAAAATTTGGAATATTTTAATCTTGTTTGTTTGGATTTTTATCTACTTTGACTGTTTATATATATATATATATATATATATATATATATATATATATATATACACACAAAAAAGAAAAAAAGCACAAAAACCAACAAGCTGTCGTGGTTATAGTTGAAATTTTCGGCTTTATTTGCCTTCATCATCAACTGATCTCCTCCCTGAGTGCCAGCAGCAAGGTAGTGAGGGAAGAGACGTACAGATTTCATTATGACGTAATGTAAGAAAACAACACACACACACACACACACACACACACACACACACACACACACACACACACACACACACATATATATATATATATATATAAGTTGACAGTAGAAGGGCATCTGGGAGTCATGACCTGGATGCGGCCCAGCCCCCTGCCTTAGAGTGCAAGGAGTTCAGGGCCGAAACACTCGCCTGAGGGGGGTTTCTTCTCTAAAGACCTTCTGCTGTCAAGCTCTCCCTACAGTTTCTTCCTATCTCCTAATATATATATATATATATATATATATATATTATACTCACATATATGGATAGATAGATAGTTAGATAGATAAAAGATATAGATTCATGGACAGATATACATAAATGTACATATATATGTTAATAATATAATAGAATAGATACCCAAGCTGGATACTCTCTCTCTGCTTCATCTTCATTCTTACTTCATCTCTCATCGATCTCTCACTCCATCCTCTTCATATCGCTGTTGATTTTCTACCTCTCTCTCTCCGCTTTCTCTCTGAACCCTCAGACTCTCTCTCTCTCTCTCTCTCTCTCTCCTCCTCGTTCATTTATCGTTGTTGGTTTTTTCTACCCTCTCTCTCTGCCACGCTTTCTCATTAGAACCCTCAGAACGAGCGAATGATCGGCCGTTGTCGTTAATCTGTTTCCCAGCTTTCCAACGACGACCTAACCCCTGGCTTTCCCGTCCCACGCCCCTCCCCCCCACCCCCCTTCCCTCCCTTTCCTCCTTCCCTACCTCTCTGCCTGCCTGTCTGTCTGCCTGCCTGCCTGATGTGTTTTTCACTTGACGAAACGTGACTCAGAGACTGGCAACTAATTAGAGAGCGAAAAACAGCAGAAAGGAGGAGAAGGAAGGACCCGGAAAGGAGGGGTGGGGGTGTGTGGGGGTGTGGGGATGTGGGGGATGGGGGGGGGGGAGGGGAAGGGGGGTGGGGGGGTTACGATGGGGACTGACTGAGTGATCGAAGGGGTTGTTGGAACTTTGTGGGCTGCACCAGGGACGGACAGGAAGGGAAGGGAAGGGGAGGGGAGGAGTGAGGGTGGAGGGTTGTGGTTGGTGTGTGGGGGGGGGGAGGGGGGAGGTTGTATTGGGGGGTGGGAGGAGGTCGGCAAGTGTGGGAAGGTGGCAGATGGAGAGAGGGGAGGGGGATGAAGAGGAGGGGAAGTAGTGGAAGAGGAAGTGGGGAAGAGGAAAAAGGAGAGTGCGTCGGTAGGATGGGGGTGGGAGGGAGGTGGTGGTGAGGGGGGAGAGGTGAGGGAGGGGAGGGACACAGGCTGAGGTGAGAAAGAGGGAGTTGTGTAAAGGACTGATGAGGAGGAGGAATAGCCGACAGTCACTCTCTGCTGGCAGACGAAGAGGTGGATTTGAAAGGGGAGTAAGTGTCCCATCCCCTCCCCCGCAGGCGCTAGGCATGTCGGCATCAGTGAAGCTGCTGTAAGGCCATGACTTGATCTTCTGAAAAACCCTCAGCAAAAACCGCTCGATCATGAATGCACGCGTACACATGGTGTCGGTTTTACCTTTACACAAACACACGTGCTCGCGCGCAGCGCACGCACGCACGCACGCACGCACGCACGCACACACACACACACACACACACACACACACACACACACACCACCACACACACACACACACACACACTGTCCTCTCCACACACACACAGACACACACAGCACACACACACACAGACACACACACACACACCACACCCCACACGCACGCACGCACGCACGCACGCACACACACACACACACACACACACACACACACACACACATACACACGACACACACACGCGAGAGCATGCACTCACTCTAGCAAAGACTGTCACACATGCACCCACATGCACATGCATTCCCACATTCACCCATCCAAACTCCTGTAGCGCTTCCCCCCTCCCCCCCCCCCCACCATCCACCCTCTCTCCCCATGCACTCCCCCATCCCCACCCTGCCGCCCCTCCCACGCACCCCTTCCTGTTTTCCCTTGCACCCCCCCCTCCACCTAATACCTACTTCCACACAGCAACATCAACATCCTCCTTCACTTCACCAATGCATCTCATCCTCTTCCTGCTCCCACGAAAAGGAGATATTGCCCGACACCAAGTACGATAACTGCTCAACAACACGTCTTGTAGTCAATGCCTCCAACCGGAAGGAACGTAAGCAATTAAGTCCAGGTCAGAGTTCGGGGGGGGGGGGGGGGGGGGGGGGGGGGGGGGGGGGGGGGGGGGGGGGGGGGGGGGGGGGGGGGGGGTACAGCAAAAGCTCAAGTAGTAACAACAGAGTTGGAACAGATGAAAATCACCCTGGCTCTGCGCAAAACAAACAAACAAACAAACAAAAAGTGAAAAAGATGGATTTTCATCCTGGAATTTGGGGTCGTCAGTAAATTTGGTTCAATGCCGTAGCAGAATGATGCATGACTTGTGGATTCCTTGTTGTATTTTTTTTTTTACGTCATTGGAAGGGTGCGAGGATTTCGGAATGAAACGTCTAGCAGACGACAGGAAAATGAAAGGGTCATGTGGATCGTGCTTACATAGAAAAAAAAATGCAGAGCATATAAACGTACTCCCAGTTTATCTTCCTGAAAAACGTCACAATCAAACATGCGTCATATTGTAACTGACATCACAATCAAACATGCGTCATAAAGAGATATTCCATAAAGAAGAAAAACCCTTTTGGGCCGTTATAGCCGTTAGTAACGGCTATTCTGGTCAAATAAAACATCGGGCGTCATCCGTGACCCGTAAGGAACATACCTACAAATTTTCAGAAAGATCGGCCCAGAAGTTTTGTCTGGAGCGAGTGGAACACATTTTGACCACGGACAGACAGACAGACAGACAGACAGACAACATTTCTTCGTTCCCATTGTAAAGTACTCCCTGTTCTATAAGAACTGGGAGTACAAAAAAAAACGAGCGAGAGATCTGCCTCAGAGTCAGGTATGGATAGTATGGGTCAAGGGCTGGACTGTGCCATGTCTATGTTTTGGTAACTAACTGACGGATCTTCTGACAAAACTCAGCTGCAGTTTAGAGTGTAATAGTAAAATGTTTAGCGTTTTGGGCTTAAACTGTAACCATGGACCGGACCTCCACACTTCCTTTTCCGTCTTTCGATTCTACCTATTACTCTTTTTATTATTGGGCGGGAAGGGTGGTGAGGGTTGGTGGGGGGTGGGGGTGGGGGGAAGGCATGTAAAAAAGAAGGTCGGTGGAGGGGGGAAGGTGGGGGAGGAGGCTGGAGGAGGGTGAAGGGGCATGTCGTTATTCTCAGATCGTGACTGGATGTTGAAACTGGCCCTGAGGGGCGGTGGGGGGACATCTACCATTGATGTCGATCGTCTATGTGTGCGCTGTCAGTTAGCTGATGTAGGACTCTGTAGGACAGTGTGATGACCTGCCTAAAAAAAACAAAAACAAAAAACAAAAAACAAAAACCAAGATGCAAAGCATATAATCGTACTCCCAGTAAGTAGTACAAAAAAAAATATAAATAAAGCAGTTATTATAGCACTTTCTCCCCTTTTGGTGGTAGAACTTTTGTATGTAAGAGAAAAGAAAACAACAAAACAAAATGTGCTGATGTCCTCGGCGGGGAAGTGAACCCAGGTCTCCCACGTGACAGGCGAGGATACTAATCACTATACTACCGAGGAACTTACAATAACTGGTTACATGTAAGTTTATAAACCGTTATTGCTTAAACTGTACATCACAAAATTATCATTTATAGCTGTTAGTAACGGCTATTCTGGTAAACTAAAACATCGGGCATCATCCGTGACCCATAATGAAGATACCTACAAATTTTCAGAAAGATCGGTACAGCAGTTTTGTCTGGAACGAGTGGAACACATTTTGACCACGGACGGACAGGCAGACACACAGACACACAGACACACAGACAGCATTTCTTCGTTCCCATTGTAAAGTACTCCCTGTTCTATAAGAACTGGGAGCACAAAAAACAGTCCTGGACTTTTGAAGGGTTCTAGGGGCTGTCTCGCAAGCAAACGTGGTCCATTGGTGAGAATTGACGTTTTATTATCCTCCCCCCCCCCCCTCTAGCTCCACAAGGTCACACTCGTTTGTACGTGGATTTTTTCAGCCCTGAAGACACGGGACATGGAAGAAGGGATCGGCCAGATCACGGTTTTTGTTTGTTTGTTTGTTTGTTTTATTTATTCATTTTTTTTTGCAGATGGAAGTTGGAAAGGCTTGGGGGGGGGGGGGGGGGGTGGGGGGTGGAGGATGGATGGAGAGCAGAGAGGGACGACATGGTGGTGGGGTGGGGGTGGGGATATTTTTAGGGGTTGTTTACCACTTCCGCCCACTTATTGCATGAACACAACGTACCATCATTTAACTCTTTCACGTGTCGACTCTCTCTCTCTCTCTCTCTCTCTCTCTCTCTCTTCTCTCACACACACACACACACACACAAAACAACAAACACGTGCACACGGACGCACGCACACTCACACACACACACACACACACACACACACACACACACACACACACACACACACACACACACACACACACACCGAGTGCATGCACTCACTCGAACATAGACTGCCACACGTACATGCATACCTGTAGCCCCCCCCCCCCCCCCATCCTTCCCCTCCCCCTACGAGGGAGGGATGCTGGCCCGTTGTGGTGATTGGGGCGGTGGTGGTGGTGGTGGTGGTGGTGGTGGTGGAACACCCCATGGCCGTGTTCTGCCTGTCTGTCTGTCCGGCAAAACCAACCACCCTGTTTGTCTCCTTCACCCCAAGATGTCTCTTTCACTGTCACTATCTTTGTGTGTGTGTGTGTGTGTGTGTGTGTGTGTGTGTGCGCGCGCGGCGGCGCGCGCGCCGCGCGCACGTTATGTGTGTGTTTCTGAGTGTGTATGGTGTGTGCGTTTGTGGTGTGCATCTCTCTCTCTCTCTCTTCTTCTCTCTCCCTCTCTTTCTTCTCTTTCTCTCCTCTCTTTCTCTCTTTCTTCTCTTTTCTCTCTTCTCTTTCTCTTTTCTCTCTCTCTCTCTCTCTCTCTCTCTCTCTCTCTCTCTCTGTCTCTCTTCTCTGTCTCTCTGTCTCTGCCTGTCTCTCTCTCTCTCTCTCTCTCTCTCTCTCTCTCTCTCTCTCTCTCTTCTCCACCTCGGTAAGAAATGAAAAGAAGGAAAAAGAAGGAAAATCTACGAAAAGTCCATGAAAAATAGGTAGTTGTAGGGAACTGATAGAAAAGTAAGGAAAGGCAGGGAACGGACAGTCATGGCAAAGGAAGGGCAAATTAGGGGCAAAAAAAAAGAATAGTAACAGACGTAGGGAAAAAGAAAAGTTAAAAGGCAAGAACAATACGGATAGTTAGGAAAATTGTGGTGAAATCTTTCCCTGTGGCGCGAAAGGTGTGGTCTGCAAAGGAACACTTGGTTCAGACAGTCAGTGTCAAAAGCACCGTGGCAGAGGAATATCTTTCCCATCCGACATCAACCAGGACTATCGTCTACTTACTGTTTGGTTACAAAGGTCCGCATAGCAAAAATGTTGGAGAAACAGCAAACAAACACACAAAACAAACACAAACAAACAACAACAACAGCAAACAAAAACAACAAAACAACAACAAACAAACAAAAACAACAACAAAACACGAAGAAGAAGAAGAAGAAGAAGAAGAACAACAACAACAAAACAACAACGTCAACAACAACAACAGCCTCGTTCAAAACTCGTTTTTACCAACACAGATCCAACATAAAAAAATAACACCGAAACTCTCGTAACCAAACATTCCATCATACTTATCACTCCCTTCGTGATCTAAGATGTGTAGCAATAGAAAAGGTTCTTTCAGAAGACACTGTGTACTGACTTCAATGAGAATAATTCTGGTCTTAATAAATTACGCACGGCTTACCCAGAGGGTCTTAACACGGCCACCTAGATTCTTCCTCTAGCCCCCTCCCCCTTCTCCCCAACCTACCATTCCAACAGCAACTTCACCTTTTATCTCCCTTCGCCTCTATCCCCTCCCTGTCATCACTATCTACCTTTGCTGGGTGGCCGGAATAGCTCAGTGTTAGAGCGCTGGACTCGTAATCCTGGGGTTGCGGGTTCGAATCTCCGCCGAGCCGTTTCCCTCGGAGTTAACATTGGTTCTGACTCCATTTCCCATACAGTCCTTCGAATGAGACTATAAACCGAGGTTCCGTGTGTGAACGCACGCATGACATCTTGCACACATGTAAAATCCCATCACCAATTTTCAGAAGAGAAGGCCAGTTTGGCCGTTGGTATGGATGACACGTTACACATAGCATGCACCTTCCCCGAAGCTGGAGTAGGGCTGCCTTAATGGCGGGATAAAAAAACGGTCATACACACAAAACTCCACTCCCTTTGTTGGGCAGATGGGTTTAATACTTACCTGTCTATACAGGGAGTGTCCGCAGGAGTATCAGCCTGCGTACACAGAAGAAGAAGAAGATCTACCTTTGCTGCCGCACCTTCTTTTAGACCCCCCCCCCCTTCCCCTTCCAGGCCCTCCACCTTCTTCCTCTCCTCCCCCCTCATCCAGTATGACTATGCACAGTAGACCTCCCTGAATGGGAGAACCATCCGGCGATCATCAGTTAGGAGTGGCATGAGACGGAATGTTGTTCTCCACTCAGGTTCATCAACACAAAATGATTCTGATCGAACTCACTCTGCCATTCGAAAGCAGAATGGAGCAAGCCATCTCTATAAGACAGAGAAGTATGCCAGTGTAGCGAGCAGTTCGAGGGAATCTGGCTTCCAGGCCCGGATCCTTGCCATAGAAGTTGGAGCAAGGGGATTTGTAGGCCTATCAGCCTGTGACCTCATGAAACAGCTGGGGATTTCAGGTAAGAAGAGGACCAGAACCCTGAAGGCAGTGGCAGATGCAGCCGAAAAGAGTTCCAGCTGGATCTGGTCGTGGAGGAACGAAAGTGAACTTCATAAGTCTTAAGATTTCCCAACCTAGAACAGGTGTCCCGTTAGCAGTGGGATAAGACATTCGTCTAAAGACGCCCACCCATCCAAAAGTTGCTGGTTCGAATCCCGGCAGCGCCAGCAAAGGGAAAAAAAAGTTGGCAGCAGAAGGGCATCAGGGAGTCATGACCTGGATGCGGCCCGGCCCCCTTAGAGTGTAAGGAGTTCAGGGCTGGAACAATTGTCTGAGGAGGGTTTCTTCTCTGAAGACCTTCTGCTGTCAAGTTTTGTCTTGAGTTTCTTCCCACTGACTATTGAATGCACAGAACTGTGGGTGGCTGAATTTGCTGGTTCCCCCTCTCGCCGCCCCCTCTTCCATCCCCCTTAACAACCATGCTATTTCTGGCATTACTTGAGGTGACACCTCCCCCAGTCTCCTCCTCAAGCACGCGCGCGCGCATGCGCACACATTCGCACGTGATCACGTGCACACAAACAATTTTTTTTTTTTTATCAATCCGCCCCAACCCTCCGTCCTTCATCTGCTTACATGCCTTTACTCTTTCCCCTCTTCCTCCTCTGTTCTACTCCTTCGTGAGTAGGTGTGTATTTGTATTTGGTCAGCCTATCTTTAAAAATAGTCCTGTAGCTGTGACTGACTTTATGGATATAGTACCTTACGCACTTGTTGTTTACACAGTTTGATATTTACACGACTTACACACAGGTGAAATGAATTCATTTGGAGCGTTCATAGGCAGTTGAATTTGCAGCGTGTGTGTTTCTCTCTTCTCTCTCTCTCTCTCTCTCTCTCTCTCTCTCTCTCTGTCTGGGCGTGTGTGTGTGTGTGTGTGTGTTGTGTGTGTGTGTGTGTGTGTGTGTGGTGTGGTGGTGCGTGGTGCGTGTGTGTGTGTGTGTGTGTGTGTGTGTGTGTGTGTGGTGTGTGTGGTGGGGTGGGGTGGCGGGGGAGTGTTGGGGATGGGAGGGGGGGCGGAGAGGGAGGGAGATTGAAAGGGAGTCTAAAAGGTGCAGTGTCAGCATCCTCTTGAATAATTGGAATCACTTTTTTTACTGTGATCTCTGGAATTTTTTTCCTCCTATTTTGCTAGCTTTAACTCTCTGAGTGTGTTATTTATCTATCTTCTATCTATCTATCTATCTATCTATCTATCTATCTATCTATCTATCTATCTATCTATCTATCTGAGGACAAAGCAGTTGAAATAAGTTAAAATTCGATCTAGTTGCAAAGTGAGGCGACTGCAGGCGGAAATCTAAACAAATGTGAAATGTAATTCATAGCAAACCGCCAAGAAAACGCAGATAAAAGAATCACGAGACAAAACACGACGCGTTTCGACCTCTTAGGTCTTTTTCAGGCATGATACAAAACACTCACTTATCTTCTATCCACTTCAGCGCAAGATGGGCGTTGAATAAATTTAAAAGGATGGGACATTGTATTAAAACGTATTTAATTAAAGAAGGAGAGGTTTTTTTCCGTCCTTTTTTTCATTTTTGTTTCTTTTTCGTTGTCTCATCTTCATAGCTGATTCACCCCTCCCCCCCCCCACCCCGCCTGCCACCTCCCTCCCCATGCCGCTCATTCCCCCCCCTCTCTCTTCTTCTTCTTTGTCTCACTGTCGCATCTGATTCCCCCTCCTTGCCCCGCCCACAGTCACGGATGAAGTAGTGCAACGATCGTCTAGGCAACCACAACCAGGGAGACATGCACTGCTGGCCGATCCCACCGTGGAGCAGGGGGCCTGCTCCATCCTTACGTGGAGCTCACCGTCTTACTAAATCTAGTCACCACTGACGAAAATCTCCCCCCAAGGATTCCAGAATTCCAGTCCGTCTAAACGACAGTCCCTGTAAATGTGCAAAAACAAACAATAATAACAACAACAACAAACAAATCCAGAAGAGAGAGAGAGAGAGAGAGAGAGAGAGAGAGAGAGAGATGGGAGAGAGAGAGGAGAGAGAGGAGAGAGACAGTGGTATACATCAAGGATAGATATAAAAGTTAGCAACCAAGAGGTAAAAAATTGGGTAAAAGCACGCAAAAAAAAAAAAGGAAAAATATTTCAAAACATAGGAAAGATAGAAGAAGGAGTAGGAAAGGACTCTTCACAGAGTTAAGAGTAGAAGATAAAATAAGTACGAAAAGGAGCAAGAACGTATTGAGGGGAAAAAACAAAGCCAGGATTAGTACGAAAAGGAGAGAGAGAGAGAGAGAGAGAGAGAGAGAGAGAGAGAGAGAGAGAGAGAGAGAGAGGAGAGAGAGAGAGAGAGAGAGAAGAAGAAGAAGAAGAAGAAGAAGAGAAAAAGTGTGATAGAAGAGAAATCTTGATAAGCAAAAAAAAAAGAAAGGAAAAAAAAAAAAAAAAAGCAAGCTGATTGATCCCAGCTTAGATGACCTGCTCTCACGCCCTGTTCCATTCGTGACTCATTCCTTCTTGTACATAACGCGTTCTTGTGACCATCCATGTGGAACAATCGACAAGTGAGCAGTTGCTGGAAGCGACAGCTTATATTGATCAAGAGGGGGGATTTGCACCGTCCGGTATGAGTTTATCACCATTCTTCATCTAGTAGGTTTAATTGTTTTCTTTTCTTTTTTTTTTAAACAATCATTTCTCGTCGTACTGGTTTTTATTCCGTTGATCTGATAGTTGTAGCCTTTCTTTTCTTTTCTTTTCTTTCTCTCTTTCTTTTTGTTTTGTACTATTGTTCTTTTTATGTTTTTGCTACTTCACTCTTTGGTTTCGTCTTCTTCTTCTTTCTT
>CM065720.1:10703048-10715548 GCA_033310375.1 Conus canariensis
TTCGCTTGGCAATGGGGAAGTAACCTTGCAGCGCATTGCCTATGTATATGTGAGACTTTAATGCGGGATCAGGTACCCCCTTTATGTTACCTGGGGTTCAATCCTTGTTATTATTACCTCTGGTCTGTGTGTAACATTTGCAGTTCAGACCAGCGTGACACGTCAGTAGCCCTGGGGGAACATAGACCTGGGGGGAAATAGACCTGGGGGAATATAGACCTGGGGGAACATAGGCATGCTCCTGGGGGAATATAGACCTGAGGGAACATAGACATGCTCCCGCCCGAATGCCCGGTGTGAGCTTCCGTGGCAGCCTGTGGGCATAGCACCAGATGATGCTGAGGGCATACATACATACATAACATATACATACATACATACATTACATAAAGCTAGCCTTTGGACATAGCACCAGATGATGCTGAGGACATACATACAGCTAGCCTCTGGGCATGGCACCAGATGATGCTGAGGGTATACATACATACATACATACAGCAAACCTCTGGGCATGGCAACAGATGATGCTGAGGGTATACATACATACAGCTAGCCTCTGGGCATGGCACCAGACGATGCTGAGGGTATACATACATACATACAGCTAGCCTCTGGGCATGGCACCAGACGATGCTGAGGGTATACATACATACATACACTAGCTACTCTGGCATAGCACCAATAGATGCTGGAGGGCATACATCAACATACATACATAATACATACATACATACATACAGCTAGCTCTGGACATGCACCAGATGATGCATGATGGCACCTACATACATTCATACAGCTAGCCTCTGAGCATGGCAATATGATGCTGAGGATATACATACATACATACAGCTAGCCTCTGGCATGGCACCAGATGATGCTGAGGGTACACATACATACATTCATACAGCTAGCCTCTGGACATGGCACCAGATGATGCTGAGGGTATACTACATTCATACAGCTAGCCTCTGGGCATGGCATTATATGATGCTGAGGGTATACATACATACAGCTAGCCTATGGGCATGGCATTATATGATGCTGAGGGTATACATTCATACAGCTAGCCTCTGGGATGGCATTATATGATGCTGAGGGTATACATACAAGCTAGCCTCTGGCATGGCATTATATGATGCTGAGGGTATACATACATACATACAGCTAGCTCTAGCATGGTATTATATGATGCTGAGGGTACATACATACATACATACATACATATACATACATACATACAGCTAGCCTCTAGGCATGGCATTATATGATGCTGAGGGTATACATACATAACATACATACATACAGCTAGCCTCTGGACTTTGGCAACCAATGATTGGATGCTGAGGGTATACATACATTCATACAGCTAGCCTCTGGGCATGGCATTAATATTGATGCTGATGGTATAACATACATACATCCAGCTAGCCTCTGGGCATGGCATTATATGATGCTAAGGGTATACATACATACATACATACAAATACATAACATACATACATACAGCTAGCCTCTGGGCATGGCACAAGATGAATGCTGAAGGTATACATACATACATACAGCTAGCCTCTGGGCATGGCATTAATATATGCTGAGGGTTATACATACATACATACATACATACATTACATACATACATACATACATACATATACATACATACATACATACATACATACATACAGCTAGCCTCTGGGCATGGTATTATATGATGCTGAGGGTATACATACATACACACATCCAGCTAGCCTCTGGGCATGACATTATATGATGCTGAGGGTATACACAAATACATACATACATACATACAGCTAGCCTCTGGGCATGGCACCAGATGATGCTGAGGACATACATACATACATATGTAAACCTCCCCCTGTTCCCACTGTAAAGAAACGCACAAGGGGAGATCGGGTTCGGGAGAAAGTTGGACTAGGTTCATCTAAAAAAAGACAAATGAGTCAGGCCCAGTGAAGATTTTCTTTCTTTTAATTTGGTCTATAAAGCGAAAAGAAAAACGTAAAAGTAAAGACAAAGAAAAGGTAAAACTAAAAGTAAAGCGAAACAGTAAGGGCTCTAGCAACTGTGGCATTCCTGGTGCCATCAGAAGACCATCACCACACTTCACAGAATGAGGTGTAGTCCTCTCTGTTTGAGATTCGGGGCCTGACTGAATAACTCAGTAAATTCGCAAACCACCAACGCTTCCGTTGTTGCCACCTAGAGATGCCATCCTCTCAGATCCCTACGCCTCATGAATATTTATAAGGGTCTTACATGTTTAACAGCAGCTATTAACTACACACTTCGTATCACCTACATGTCCCTCTAACCTGAGCATACAACATCTTCTCAAACATTGCGTGATCCGAGGTCTCACCAGTTTGAAATAAAAAATAGTAATCAGAACTACTTCCCTTAAAATCTCCCCGGCTGAGCAACATCCTAAATAGTAAGCCCATCCCACAACTACTGGTCTCCCTCTTACATAATGGGGCTGGCACCTCCATAAACTTTCCCCGGTCTCTTCCCGGTCTAGTCGAGAGTATTCCCTCTTTGGAATTTCCGGCCTGTCGCCGGTCAGTGCCCACAAAGGGATTCCTCCTTAGATCGCCACACAACTGGGCGAACTCATCGGGGGTCATCAGACTACCTGCCTCGGTTAATTTAAACATCAACCGTGGCACTCCACAGTGGAAGCACACAAGAATCTCTGGTACACCATAGGTGGTGTACACATACCCCTCCAAGGCTAGATATTTCCTTAAAAAACTCACAAAATATAGGAAACATCGACAACTCAATATTGGTTGTGCCAATGGGACAATAATACAAATGGGAATAAGAATTCCCACAACAATACAAATGCAGCACCTCGAAAATGAAATCCAATCATCATGCACAAAGTCACTAAAGTGATAAGAAGAAAACAAATCTTTTTTCATATAGCATGACTGTCTGGGTAAACATAACGCTGTACTTCCCAAACCTAGGAGTTCCTATCGCGGGGCCAACATTGAACGTAGGACTCCTATGACCTGTTTAAGAGCCTTAACCGAATCAGCTCTCTGAGAGCCAAGACTGTGATCTATCAAAATCTCCAGTGCGTCAGCGTGTTCAAGAGCCAAGCTCATGGAGTCTACTTGATTCCAGTCATAGTCACAATACCGGTTAACTGGCTTCCTGATCCGACTAGACCGCCGGAGAAGTGATGGTTCCTGGCCACCAATTGAAGCCGGGTCCCCGGTTGCCTCTGAGGCCTGTTCCGTGGGGTAATCTTCCCCTTCTAAGCCATCTTGACTATAACATGGGGACCCAAGAAGCCCTTCATTGATCTCAGACTGATCAGAGGGATCAACAGCCTCAGCAGCATCCAGCTCATTCCCCATAGTTGCCGGTTCTCCAGGCTGACTCTCCACCTCAGAATCAGCCAGTAGAATAGCCCTTTGCTCGGCATCTGTGAGACCATCCCCAGTCTGGCCTTCCTCTGACTGTGGGCCAGAACGGGGCACAAAAGGCTCTGTCTCTGGCCTCAAACAACTCCTGGGTTGCGTCTGAGGAATTAAGGGCACCAGGTCGTCTTCCTCTTCTGGTTCTTCGCCCTCTTCAACTCTAGCTGCCTCTGTTGGCAGACTCCCTGGAGTAGCATTTCTGATACGAGGTGGCTGCCCCGGCAATCCGATCGCCCCTACTGGCAGAAGTAGGTTGCGATGCAAGGTCCTTTTGAGGCCATCTCCTCCCTCTTGTCTCACTATGTACACTGGGAGCTCAGGATGACGGGAAATCACGACATAGACTTCCCTCTCCCAACGGTCATCTACCTTGGAGGTCAGCCTAGGGCCTAGCTTTCTGACTAGGCAACGATCTCCTGGCTCCAAAGCCACAGCGTGGGCCCGCAGATCATACCGAGCCCTATTCTGCTCGGCTATCTTCTGCATGTTTTTGGAAGCCAGATCGTAGGCATTCTGGAGGTTGGCCCTGAGCCCCTTGACATATTCCGACATGGATGAAGACTTCCTGTTGAGTGAAACCCCTAAGGCCAGGTCAACTGGTAGCTTGGGCTGCCTACCAAAGAAAAGATAGAAAAGGCTGTACCCCGTACTCTGGTGGATACAACAGTTATAGGCATGAACACAAGCTTGGAGGTGCTTCCTCCAATCCTTCTTCTTGTCATCCTCTAGACTGCGAGGCATGCCTATGAGGGTTCTGTTCCACCGCTCCACTGGGTTCCCTGCAGGGTGGTATGGCGTTGTACGACACTTGTCAATACCCAGCATCCTGCAGAGCTCCTTTATAATGCGTGACTCAAAGTCACGACCCTGGTCTGTTAAAATACGCTCTGGGAATCCATACTGCATGAAAATGTTGTCCCAGAGCAGCTTAGCCACAGTCTTCGCTGTCTGATCCCTGGTGCAGATAGCTTGTGCGAACTTGGTGAAATGGTCCATCACCACCAGGATGTTCTGCTTTTGACCCTTCACTTCGATGGTGAGGAAGTCTATGGAAAGCAGTTCCATGGGGCTGCTGGTCGTGATGGTCCCTAGAGGTGCTTGCTGGGTTATGGCACTTTTTCTTATGCACCTTTCACACTGCTTTATACGGCGCTCAAGATGGGTAGCCATGAAGGGCCAGTAGAACCTGGCTCTTGCATGCCGAATAGCATCCTCAAAATGGGTATGGAAAAGGTCATCATGGACACCCTTCATCGCCGCTTCCTGATGTGACCGCGGCACCAAAATCTGTACCTTCTTCTGGCCATCATCGCCACAGACTACTCTGTACAAGATGCCATCCTTTATGGTCAAGTGTTTCATTTCACGATGATAGGCTTTCAGAACAGAATTGGTGGTGGGCAAAGGTTGCCCGGACTGTACGAACTTCTTCATCTTCATGAGGTCAGGGTCAGATTGCTGGATTTTCACCCAGTCCAGCGGGACCATGTGGAGGACTGGCGTTGAAGGTTCCAACGTCCAGTCAGAGATGGCAGATGGATCCTTACAAACGACTTCTACGGCGGGGATCAGACCTCCCACCTCAGGATCCTCATGACCCGGGCTACCGGTCTTTTGAGCAGCTATCCGGAAACAGCCAACCTCCCTTCCTACTCCCTTAGACTGCAGGACGGCTGCCACTGTTTCCCTATCTACCTCAACAACTGGAGCATAGTCAAATGCTCTGGCCTTGTCAAGAAGGAACTTGGTTTTTTCCATCGTGTCCAAAAAGTCGGGGTCCTCTTCTGGCAAGGGCTGGGGTCGCCTAGATAACCCATCAGCATCGCCATGAGAAGTTCCCCTTTTGTACACCAGCTCGAAGTCATACAGAGACAACGCCGCCAGCCATCTGTGGCTGGTGGCATCCAGTTTCGCACTTTTGAGTACGTAACAAAGGGGATTGTTGTCAGTGTAAACGGTTACCTTTGCACCCACCAGGTAATCATGAAATTTCTCGGACATTGCCCATTTAAGAGCCAGAAATTCTCTTTTGTGGGCAGGGTAGTTGACCTCTGACTTATTGAGGCCCGACTGGCATAGGCAATCACCTTAGGCCCTGTGTCCTGCTGCTGATATAGGACAGCCCCAAGCCCAGTCCCACTCGCATCGCAATGCAGCTGGTAGGGCCTCTGTTCGTCTGGGAAACCAAGAACTGGGGCCGAGGTCAACGCTTGGATGATGGCCTCAAAGGCAATCTGGTGCCTATCCTCCCAAAGGTGGGAAATGTCGGAGGCCAAAGTCAGATATGTCTTCTTCCCTGTCTTCGTAGCAGTCTTGGTAGGAAGGTAGCCAGCTGTCAATTCATTTAGGGCTTTACGATGTCAGAAAACTTCCTTACCCATCTCCTGTAGAACCCACAGAAACCCAGAAAGGACTTGACGTCCCTGACTGTCTTAGGCACAGGCCAGGTGGTGAGGGCCTCGGCCTTTTCTGGGTCAGGCTTGATGCCATCTCCAGAATAAGGAACCCTAAATGCTTAACCTCCCTCACCCCACAAATACACTTGTCAGGGTCTAACTTAAGATGGTACTTCCTGAGTCTGTCGAGCACCCGCAAAGACCGCTCTTCTAACTCCTGAAGCGTCTCCCCATGGACAAGGACATCATCCAAAAATACAATAAGCTCTGAGAGATTCATGTCATGGAAACATTTCTCCATCAATCTCTGAAAAGTACTTGGGGCATTCACCATTCGAAAACTGAGTCGTTCGAACTCATAGAGCCCCAATGGCGTGATGAAAGCAGACACTTTCTTGGCTCTTTCTGTCAGCGGTACCTGATAGTACGCCTTCGACAGATCCATAGAGCTGAAGTACTGGGACCCTGTCAAAGTTCTGAGCAAATCTTCTATCTTTGGCACTGTATAACTGTCCCTAATTGTCCTTGCATTAACAGCCCTGTAATCAACACATAACCTCAGCTGCCCTGTTTTCTTCCTAACTAGAACTATGGGGTTTGCATAGGGGGAAGAGGATGGCCTTATGATGTTAGCATCTAACAACTCCTGAATGTGCCTCCTAACATCTTCTAAATCCTGAGGGGGGATGGGTCTTGGCCACGCACGTATAGCTGGCCCTGGGGTTAGTTCAATGTCATGCGTAACATCAGTCCGTGCAATGTCAAAATCACTCTGCGTAAATACATCTGAATAAGTGAGCAGTCTTTCCGTAAAGGAAGCTTGCCAGTCAGCGTCAACATCCTCACCAAACTTAAAATCTCGTCCTTAAATCCCCTCTGTCCTTCACACTGTCAGGGTTCACCATTGGAGCTGGAGACGTCCCACCCCGTGTAGGATCACAGTCCTCGGCGATCTGCTGTAGGACCTGGGCCACAGCGTACTCTGCACGGATGACAAACAGGTCGGCAATGACCTGCTTCCTCTTGATCCGGATGGGGGTGTCACTGCTGTTCACCGCAGTGACTCTTACTCTGGGCAGAGTAGACGTCGGGGCTTTCGCAGCCAAGACGGCGAGGCCAGCTGGCAGAGTGTCAACAGTGGGCTCCTGGACCAGGACGGCATCCCTGGTGGTGACTGGGCCTAGTCGTGTCGTCCCTCGGAGGTCCACTGAAGAGTGAGGCGGGACGGTGATAGCTCGCCCAACCAGTCTGATGGGGTGAGACGACCATCCAAGTTGCCAGCAGTGTCACTGTAGACGAAGGCAACCTCACACCGAACGTCACGTGGGGATGTGTGCCGGTCACCAGTGGAGAGGTGATAAGCTCTGGCAAAACACCTGATGGTATTGGTGCCAAGGATGACAGGCACACGGGCGGAAAAAGAGGTGTCGGGTCCTACGATTGCTAAAGTGTCTACAGTCCTCGAAGTTCCACCCACATCTTCTGGCAAGTCTACACTTACCCTAATATAGCCTAGATAGAAAGGGGAAAGCTAAGCTGTTCTAATGGGACTGATGCTAGGTAAGACCTGTAAAATGCTTCAGAAACTATTGTCACCTGTGAACCACTATCTAACAAGGCTCTAGTATCTGTTCCATTAATCCTAACAGGGGTTTCACAGCATGGACCCACTAAAGCCTCTACACTTGGCTGAGTTTCCAGGTTGCTGTCCACAGCATCTACTTGAAGTTCAGCCAAAACATCTTTGGAAGTGAGAGTCACAGTCTTCGTGGGAGACACATTTCTCACCACCACCTTGACCTGCGTTTCAGCTTCCAGTTCGGCTGAGCTCACCTCCACGTGAGGGGGTAACCACTCCTGGTCCCGAGGCAGAATCCGGACTGGTGCAGAGGTCGAGTTGGAGAGGCGACCTCTCAGTTCACATTCTTGCGCCGGCAACAGGGTGACGACGATATTTGCTGCCAGTCTCACCGGCTGTAGTTTCAGGAGATCTTTGTCCAAGACCTCGATCGCCCTTCCAAACAGCTCCCTTGATGACGGTGGGGTATTGGATCTTCGGGCCGTGGCTTCCCCGTCAGCCTTGGCCCTTCCTAGTTTAATGGGGACCTCTGGGAGTCCCTTCCGCCGTCGCCATTCGTTGTTCCGGCGCCGTATCTCCTGGTCTCTCTGGGCTACCAGTTGAGGGTTGGCTGGATTCCGGCAGCCCCTGTAGGAGTGACCCTCAAGACCACACTTGAAGCACGGCCCTTTGGTCCGCCGAGGGTTTGAAGGTGGATGGCTGTCTCCTTCAGTCAGTGTGGTCCCCTGGGTTGTATGGACCACTGCTTCGGACTGACGACCCATCCTTTGGTCCGTCTGCGGTCCAAGACCCTCGATTTGCCTGACGGTCTTGAACAGGTCACCGAACGTGGATGCCCCTTCCCCTGGGACACCGAACTTGCACCGAAGCTCCAGAGCAATCAGGCCGGAGCAGCTCTTGGAGAAGGCCAGGTACAGCTTTCGGCTGAAGTCCCCCTCGACATAGTGGGCTGATGGTTGTAGGTCCCTCAGCCTGCCGTAAATCTCCAGAAGATGGTCTGCCAGCTTCTGTCCCGGCTTTGGTCTTGCCTGACACAAGTCGAAGAAAGCGTCCTCTGGTGACTTCAGTGCCCCGAACAGACTGTTTAGCTGCTCAAATATTAGGGCAGCATCGGTGATGGAGAGGCTGCTGACGTGCTGGAGGGCTGGTCCCCAAAGAGGAAGGCAGTTTTGTTCACAACTGCCTCATCCTTCAGGGCGTCCCGCATGATGGAATGCCATTCCCCAAAAGTTGTCTCCTGTGGTGACGATGGGGGCAGGCCGGTGAAAAGCTTCACCTTTGGGACCATGGATGCCGGCTGGGTGACCACAGTGATCTGCTCCAGGGTGGCCCGTTGCAGTCTGGCTTTCAGCTCAGACACAGCCTCCTGGTGCTGGAACTCTAGTCGCCTCAGCTTGTCCTGTAAGGCCGCCACGTCTTCTTCCCCTCCTACTGCAGCTGGTGCCGAGTCTTTGGCCTCAGCAAGACGCCTGGCTTCTTCCTCGGACGACATTGCTCGCCCTTCTGGTTGACGTTGCTAGAGCCCTTGTTACTATCCTGATCCAACTAGTCCCTTATTGGGCGCCAAAATGTAAACCTCCCCCTGTTCCCACTGTAAAGAAACGCACAAGGGGAGATCGGGTTCGGGAGAAAGTTGGACTAGGTTCATCCAAAAAAGACAAATGAGTCAGGCCCAGTGAAGATTTTCTTTCTTTTAATTTGGTCTATAAAGCGAAAAGAAAAACGTAAAGGTAAAGACAAAGAAAAGGTAAAACTAAAAGTAAAGCGAAACAATAAGGGCTCTAGCAACTGTGGCATTCCTGGTGCCATCAGAAGACCATCACCACACTTCACAGAATGAGATGTAGTCCTCTCTGTTTGAGATTTGGGGCCTGACTGAATAACTCAGTAAATTCGCAAACCACCAACGCTTCCGTTGTTGCCACCTAGAGATGCCATCCTCTCAGATCCCTACGCCTCATGAATATTTATAAGGGTCTTACATGTTTAACAGCAGCTATTAACTACAAACTTCATATCACCTACATGTCCCTCTAACCTGAGCATACAACATCTTCTCAAACATTGCGTGATCCGAGGTCTCACCAGTTTGAAATAAAAAATAGTAATCAGAACTATTTCCCTTAAAATGTCCCCGGCTGAGCAACATCCTAAATAGTAAGCCCCTCCCACAACTACTGGTCTCCCTCTTACATAATGGGGCTGGCACCTCCATAAACTTTCCCCGGTCTCTTCCCCGGTCTAGCCCGAGAGTATTCCCTCTTTGGAATTTCCGGCCCGTCGCCGGTCAGTGCCCACAAAGGGATTCCTCCTTAGATCACCACACAACTGGGCGAACTCATCGGGGGTCATCAGACTACATTGCCTCGGTTAATTTAAACATCAACCGTGGCACTCCACAGTGGAAGCACACAAGAATCTTTGGTACATCATAGGTGGTGTACACATACATACAGCTAGCCTCTGGGCATGGCATTACATCATGCTGAGGGTATACATACATACATACATCCAGCTAGCCTCTGGGCATGGCATTATATGATGCTGAGGGTATACATACATACATACATACAGCTAGACTCTGGGCATGGCACAAGATGATGCTGAAGGTATACATACATACATACATACAGCTAGCCAGCCTCCCAATGGACAGTGAAATCCAGTGTCGTGGCTGGAGAAAGGGGCGAGTTCCTTCGCCTGTCGGCTTTGGGAGAGACAGACTCTGAGTTTCACACAGAGAAGTAGGAATGGGTGTTTCTCATCATAAGCGTTCTTTTCGCTTCCTTCCCCCCCCCCCCCCTCTCTTCTTTTATCTTCTCCTCTACCCTCCATTCCCTCTCTGTCTCTGTCTCTCAATCTGTCTGTGTGTGTGTGTCTGTCTGTTTGTCTTTCTGTCTGTTTGCCTCTATCTGTTTGTCTGTCTTTCTGTCTGTCTCTGTCTGCCTGCCTGCCTGTCTGTCTGTCTGTCTGTCCAATTCACTTTTCTTTTTTTCTTGTATATTTTCCCGATCTCCTACCCACTTTCCCTTCTTTTCCAGTCCACGCCTACCTCTAGCTATCCTGCCCCCCTTTATCTTTCTCTCTATACCCCCCCCCGCCCTTTCTCCCCTTCTCGTTTCTTTCGTCTTCAAGCACTACTGAAGACCAACAACTTGTGACAGCGAGTGTGTAGCTGTAGATTAAACCTGTACACCACCATTGACATTTCTAGCGCTGCAGAAGCCAAGTACAAGACAAAGTAACCGTACTCCAAAGGTTGCGTCTTCGACCCCCTGCCTCTGGCTCAGCGTAAACACTGCCGCTCGCTCTCCTTACCTCTGCTCCGTGTAGCGCCGCTCTGTCACTCCTAGGGACAGCAGCGTGAGGTAAAGTCTTGACTCAAAGACAGAAATGAACAGAAAGGGTAAAAAAAAAAAAAAAGAAGAAAAATAAGGAAGTTCTCTGAAAATAACAAGAAATAGCTGAAAAAAATAAAAGACTCAAGCTAGGTGGCTCTTGTTCTTTCCTGAGAGAGCTCGATCGTGGCACCTTCTTGTTGTTTTGACATGAGCTCTGCTGGATTCGTGTGCTGTTTCAGATCGGACTGGTGCCCTTCACTCTTTGATGATTGTCCTTTATCATCCTTCTTGATATACTTCAAATGGTACAGGACTCCCGCTGCCAGGGGGAGAGAGAGAGAGAGAGAGAGAGAGAGAGAGAGAGAATGTTGCCTATACACCCCAAAAGGGCTATATCAGGGCTGTCCCTTCCAGAACTAATATACCACTCACAGTGAAACATATTCTTTCAAAGTGTTGGGATTTACTCGATGTAAAACATAAACACTTTACAGCATGAAAAACTGGTTCAGAGATGTGATCTTGGAATTTCTGACAGAGATTAACAGTTTTCATTTGGTCTCAGATTTTACGAAGTTTCCGGTGTGTATTTTTAAAAGTGTATTTCAAAGGATTGTGTGAATGATCTTGTGTTTTCTTTTTCTTTTTCTTAATTACTTGTGAGTTGACTTCAACGCTGTGATAGCCCTGATATGGCCCTTTGTGGTCGGCTGGGTTATATATAAGTAATATTATCTTAGCTTACCAATCTTTTCAGTCTTTGACATGCTTTTCTCTATGACCCTTCCCTAAACCTACATGTCTAATGAAATATGGCTGAAAATGTTGCTTCCTTAAAATCTTAGATCTATGGAAGATGTCGATCTATCACAGGAGCTAAATAAATCACATGAAGTGGAACTTCTTTCAACAAACCTTAAATCTATGGAAGATGTCGATCTATCACAGGAACTAAATAAATCACATGAAGTGGAAATTCTTTGAACGAACCTTAGATCTGTGGAAGATGTTGATTTCTCTCAGGAATTAAGAAAAAAATAATCACGTGAAGCGGAACTTCTTAGAACAAGCTTTTTTGTTTTTGATTTTGGTCTTTGCTTTGAAGTATTTATGTCTGACATCATGCAGTCCCAACTGGTCGACAAGAACATGTGTTACAGTGGAGTGGCACATCACGTGAGAAGACACAATGGAGCTGCTTTATCCCCTTTAAAACTGAGAGAGTGGGTGTGAAAAAGAAAATGGCTGGTGTGTCATCTGCCCGAAGCATTGTCTTTTCATCATCATCATCATCATCATCGTCTTCTTCTGCTTCTTCATCTCCTTGTTGTTGTTATTGTTTTCTTCTTCTCATCATCATCATCATCATCTTCTTCTTCTTCTTCTTTTTTAAAATCTTTTCGGCCACCAATCGCAGATGGTAAATACTCTTTCAGGTTTGGATGGATTGGGAAGAGTTTGTTAGGCCTGTCCATGTGCATGTTCCAGTCTTGTTGCCAGACGTCCTTGACCTAAGCCTGTGCTTCGGGTTTCACAACAACGGTGTAAGGGATAACAAAAAAAAAAATGTGCACCATTCTTCATGCGTGGCAATTCAGCAAGCAGATCAGCAACAGCATCGCCTCGAATGCCACCATGATCAGAAGCCCAAGGAAAAGCTATGATGTCACCGACAGATTTCAGAAAAAATGTCGGTCAAAAAAAAAAGAAAAAAAAAAAGAAAAAAGAGAAA
>CM065720.1:10743048-10745548 GCA_033310375.1 Conus canariensis
CCTTGTGGAAAGTTCATAGGTGTAGTCTTTGTGGAGATCTGAAGGTGTAGTCTTTGTGGAGATCTGAAGGTGTAGTCTTTGTGGAAAGTCTGAAGGTGTAGTCCTTGTGGAGATCTGAAGGTGTAGTCTTTGTGGAAAGTCTGAAGGTGTAGTCCTTGTGGAGATCTGAAGGTGTAGACCTTGTGGAAAGTCTATAGGTGTAGTCCTTGTGGAGATCTGAAGTTGTAGACCTTGTGGAAAGTTTGAAGGTGTAGTCTTTGTGGAAAGTCTATAGGTGTCGTCCTTGTGGAGATCTGAAGGTGCAGTCCTTGTGGAAAGTCTATAGGTGTAGTCCTTGTGGAGATCTGAAGTTGTAGACCTTGTGGAAAGTCTGAAGGTGTAGTCTTTGTGGAGATCGGAAGGTGTAGTCTTCGTGGAACGTCTATAGGTGTAGTCCTTGTAGAAAGTCTATAGGTGTAGTCCTTGTGGAGATCTGAAGGTGTAGTCTTCGTGGAACGTCTATAGGTGTAGTCCTTGTAGAAAGTCTATAGGTGTAGTCCTTGTGGAGATCTGAAGGTGTAGTCTTCGTGGAACGTCTATAGGTGTAGTCCTTGAGGAAAGTCTATAGATGTAGTCTTTGTGGAGATCTGACGATGTAGTCTTTGTGGAGATCTGAAAGTGTAGTCCTTGTGGAAAGTCTATAGGTGTAGTTTCTTGTGGAGATCTGACGATGTAGTCTTTGTGGAGATCTGAAAGTGTAGTCCTTGTGGAAAGTCTATAGGTGTAGTCTTTGTGGAGATCTGAAGATGTAGTCTTTGTGGAGATCTGAAAGTGTAGTCCTTGTGGAAAGTCTGTAGGTGTAGTCTTTGTGGAGATCTGAAGGTGTAGCCTTTGTGGAGATCTGAAGGTGTAGTCTTTGTGGAGATCTGAAGGTGTAGTCTCTTTGTGGAAAGTCTGTAGGTGTAGTCTTCGTGGAGATCTGAAAGTGTAGTCATTGTGAAAAATCTATAGGTGTAGTCTTTGTGGAAGGTATATAGGTGTGGTCTTTGTGGAGATCTGAAGGTATAGTTTTCGTGGAGAACCTTTGACTTTACGTATTGAACAGTTGGCACTGCTGTTCCCTTCCTTTTTCTATGGGCATATTGCTCCGTCAGCCATTAGTCATTTATACAAGTGATAATACCAAATGCTTCCTTTTTCTATGGGCATAGTGCTCCGTCAGCCATGCCATTTATACAAGTGATAATACCAAATGCTTCCTTTTTTTCTATGGGCATAGTGCTCCGTCAGCCATAAGTCATTTATACAAGTGATAATACCAAATGCTTCCTTTTTCTATGGGCATATTGCTCCGTCAGCCATAAGTCATTTATACAAATGATACTACCAAACGCTCGTTGAATATCTCTCTAAAAACTCTTTGATATTAAAAGACGTAAAGCAACCCAAAGCAAACGAACGAAGAGATTGAGTAGAAGTAAGCGTTGGGTATTTATATTGATCATGTTCTGACTGGGAGTGGCCTTGCTGATTTGTATATTCGGCATTAACGTTATTAACAATCAGACCAAAAAAAAAAAAAAATCTCCAGTAAGAAGAGCGAAAGACTTGAACGGCAAATAACGAGCAAAGAGGTGACTCTATATCCCACGACGAGACAGTGACACCCACGCAGCTCCAATTAACGCTGTTGGCAGTACCTATTCATGTAGCACACACTAGCGAAGACGAGGCACATAGAACGAACAAGGACAACAATTGTGAGTAGCGTTAGGAGGTTGTGTGTCTCAGGTCGATCACGCTGAACATCTTTGTGCGCTGCTCCGTCTGCGTCACCAACATCGTCATCTTTCTTTTAGTAGCAGCCCTTGCTGGTACTAAAACTGTAGCACGCTTTTCTTCTTCTTTTCTTCTTCTTCTTCTTCTTTCTTCTTCTTCTTCTTCTTCTTCTTCTCTGTCTGTCTGTCTGTCTGTCCCTGTCTGTTTATGCTCTCTCTGTCTCTCTCTGTCTCTGTCTGTCTGTCTGTCTGTCTGTCTGTCTGTCTGTCTGTCTGTCTCCTCTCTCTCTCTCTCTCTCTCTCTCTCTCTCTCTCTCTCTCTCGCTCTCGTTTTTCACCCCCCTCCGCATTCCTTCCCCTCTTCCCTTTCTACCCTCCTTTTTTTTTTTTTTTTTAAATTTGTTTGCTTATGACAATGGTGGTAGAGGTAGTGGTAATGATAATGATTATTGTGTTATGTTGTTATTGTGATTGTTGTTGTTATATTGTATTTGATTATTGTTGTTAGTATTGTTATTATGATTGTTGTTGTTAGTATTGTTATTATGATTGTTGTTGTCAGTATTGTTATTATGATTATTGTTGTCAGTATTGTTATTATGATTGTTGTTGTCAGTATTGTTATTATGATTATTGTTGTCAGTATTGTTATTATGATTATTGTTGTTAGTATTGTTATTATGATTATTGTTGTTAGTATTGTTATTATGATTGTTGTTGTTAGTATTGTTATTATGATTGTT
>CM065720.1:10753048-10755548 GCA_033310375.1 Conus canariensis
ACTTTCGATGTTGTCCGCTGCAGGTTGTCCCTGGGAAGACAGACTTTCGATGTTGTCCGCTACAGGTTGTCCCTGGGAAGACAGACTTTCGATGTTGTCCGCTACAGGTTGTCTCTGGGAAGACAGACTTTCGATGTTGTCCACTACAGGTTGTCTCTGGGAAGACAGACTTTGATGTTGTCCGCTACAGGTTGTCTCTGGGAAGGAAGACTTTCGATGTTGTCCGCTACAGGTTGTCTCTGGGAAGACAGACTTTCGATGTTGTCCGCTACAGGTTGTCTCTGGGAAGAAAGACTGTCGATGTTGTCCGCTACAGGTTGTCTCTGGGAAGACAGAATGTCGATGTTGTCCGCTACAGGTTGTCTCTGGGAGAAGACTGTCGATGTTGTCCGTTACAGGTTGTCTCTGGGAAGAAGACTGTCGATGTTGTCCGCTACAGGTTGTCTCTGGGAAGACAGACTTTCGATGTTGTCCGCTCAGGTTGTCTCTGGGAAGACAGACTGTCGATGTTGTCCGCTACAGGTTGTCTCTGGGAAGACAGACTGTCGATGTTGTCCGCTACAGGTTGTCTCTGGGAAGGAGACTTTCGATGTTGTCCGCTGCAGGTTGTCTCTGGAAGACAGACTTTCGATGTTGTCCGCTCAGGTTGTCTCTGGGAAGACAGACTTTCGATGTTGTCCGCTACAGGTTGTCTCTGGGAAGACAGACTTTCGATGTTGTCTGCTGCAGGTTGTCTCTGGGAAGACAGACTGTTCGATGTTGTCCGCTGCAGGTTGTCTCTGGGAAGACAGATTTTCGATGTTGTCCGCTCAGGTTGCTCTGGGAAGAAAGACTTTCTGGCATTCCCCACCTACGATCCGGTCAGATGTGAGTGGCTGCAGAAGGAGACAACAGATCTGTGTTTAGATACCTTTCCAGAACTGAAAAAGGCTTTCTTTCTCCCTTCAGTCCTTTCTGCCGACACACATGATAACAACCATGGTTCTATCACAAAAATCAACGCCAAAAAGAGAGCACAGACACAATCGGCATAGAAAACAATTTGATGCCAAGACAGCACAGACACAATCGCATAGAACAATTGATGCAAGACAGCACAACATTACATAGAACAATTTGAGCCAAGACAGCACATACACAATTAGCATAGAAACAATTTGATGCCAAGACAGCACAGACACAATTAGCATAGAAACAATTTGATGCCGAGGGAGCACAGACACAATCAACATAGAAACAATTTGATGGCGAGGGAGCACAGACACAATCAGCATAGAAACAATTTGATGCCAAGACAGCACAGACACAATTAGCATAGAAACAATTTGATGCCGAGGGAGCACAGACACAATCACATAGAAACAATTTGATGGCGAGGGAGCACAGACACAATCAACATAGAAACTATTTGATGCCAAGACAGCACAGACACAATTAGCATAGAAACAATTTGATGCCGAGGGAACACAGACACAATCAGCATAGAAACAATTTGATGCCAAGGGAGCACAGACACAATCAACATAGAAACAATTTGATGGCGAGGGAACACAGACACAATCAACATAGAAACAATTTGATGGCGAGGGAACACAGACACAATCAACATAGAAACAATTTGATGGCGAGGGAATACAGACATAATTAGCATAGAAACAATTTGACGCTGAGGAACACAGACACAATCAGCATAGAAACAATTTGATGCCAAGGGAACAGAGACACAGCACAGAAACAATTTGATGAAGGGAGCACAGACACCATCATCAAAGAAACAATTTGATGCCAAGGGAACACAGACACCATCATCAAAGAAACAATTTGACACCGAGGGAGCACAGACACCATCAACATAGAAACAATGTGATGCCAAGGGAACACAGACACCATCAGTCGTGTCTCACTGACGAGTCCGAACCAGCGGACGAAAGGTATCTGGGCCAGCGGATATGAATGGCTCGGTTTTCAAGATGGACTACGATCATTCCCATATACTGCTAACGAAGGATTAAAAATTTTTTTTTGAAAATCTCACGCCCTGACTTTTCACTCCCATTTTCTTTCCCTCACCCCCCCCCTCTCTTTTTCTTCCTGCACTTGCTTACCCCCCCCCCCCCCCCCCCGCCACACACACACCACTAACTAACTCGTTCAAGTAAGAAACACTCATTGCAGGACACAGTGTTGACAGCGTTTTACCGGTGGAGGGATAAACCTCAGTGACTCAACTATACCAAAGGTTCAGCCGCTTTTCCTTCATTGTACAGTCAGTGTCCCCAAAGCCGTGAGCTTAAAAGAAAGAAAGAAAAAATCCACAGTGTCGAACTACTCACCCTCCTCCAGCCCTCAACTGAGTCATCCGGAGCTCCGGGTTTTCCCGATCGTAAGGAGGGTGGGGTTGGGGGGGGGGCGGGGGGGGGGGACTCTAGCTTCTGAGGTGTATGTGTGTGTGTGTGTGTGTGTGTGTGTGTGGTGTGCGTGTGTGTGTGTGTGTGTGTGT
>CM065720.1:10770548-10773048 GCA_033310375.1 Conus canariensis
GAGGAAGAAGAAGTACTTTGTTACTGTAGGGTGAGTTTCGTAAGGCACCATGATATTACCACTTCACTATTATCACAAAGCTTATAATTACATTTATCAACAACAGTAAGAGCCAGACGGGAGCTTTAAGTTTTTAATATCTGCATAACCTGGTGAAGTGGGGAAAAAAGACGATCCTGCATGCCCCCTCTGCCATGAAAAACAAACAGTGGAGCATGTCCTAAGCTCATGTAAAGTAGCCCTGGCTCAAGGAAGGTACACATGGAGGCACAACCAAGTGCTCAAAGGATTGTGAAAGTAGTCTGGGCTAGTACCAACACCACAAAAGGGAAAATCAGGACTCCAAAAGCACCCGCAACATTCTTCACGGCAGGAGGCAGCAAATCATGGCCAAGAACAACAGTACCACTCGGAACATGCAGGCAGAGTCTGCTGGACGGGGCAGATGACTGGGAGTGCACTGCAGACCTCCCAGAATGGAAGAGTCACCCAGAGATCATCAGCAAGAGTGGCATGAGACCAGACATAGTAGTCCACTCTCAGTCAACTAAGCAGCTGATCATGATCGAGCTCACGGTGCCATATGAGAACAGAATGGAGGCAGCTCAAATCTACAAGACTGAAAAGTATGCTGATCTGGCAAACAGCCTGAGGAGAGAAGGCTATCAGGTCAAAGTCCTCACTGCAGAAACTGGAGCTAGGGGGTTTGTAGGAACGTCTGCATACAGCCTCATGAAACAGCTCTCAGTTGCAGGGAGGGAAAAAACCAGAGCCCTGAAAGCAATGGCAGAAGCGGCAGAGAGGTGTTCAAGCTGGATCTGGTCAAGGAGGAACAAAAGTGAACTTCATAAGGCTTAACTTTCCTACAAATATCAGGTGTCCCAGTGGCTCAGTGGTTAGAGTGCGAGTCATTAAGTGGAAAATGAGCATGTCCAGAGGGTCATGGGTTCGAATCCCAGCCATGGCTCGTCCCAAGATGGGAAAAAAGGGGGCAGCAGAGGGACATCCGGAGTCATGAACCGGGTGTGCCCCCCCCCCCCCCCCCCCCCCCTAGAGTGTCAGGAGATAAGGGCCGAAACACTTGCTTGAAGGGAGCTTCTCTTCTGAGGACTCTCTGCTGCCACGCTCTCCACGAGTTTCTTTCTACTGCATAAACATGACAGTCATAAAACTGACCGCCAATGTAGCTTTTAATCGTCTGCGCAAACGAGTTTTTAATGTCTCCATAAACATGACAGTCATCAAATTGACCGCTAATTTAGCTATTAATTGTGTGTACAAATGCGAGTCATAACACACCTGGTTTAGCCTGTAGCGATCTGTACAAACACAATCAGTCATTGCACTCCTGATTCTGCAGATAACTGTCTGCACAAATACAAGCTACACAACGAATTTGGTAACTAAAGCGTGTGCGCAAATATGAATTACATACCTAATTCAGTTACTATCGGGTCTGCATAAATATGAACTACATACCCAATTTAGTTACTATACGGTCTGCACAAATATGAACTACATATCGAATTTAGTTACTGTAGACTATGCACCAATATGGACAACATATCTAATTCAGTTACTGTAGGCTCTGCACAAATATGAACGACATACCTCATTTAGTTACTGTAGGCTCTGCATAAATATGAACGACATACCTCATTTAGTTACTGTAGGCTCTGCATAAATATGAACGACATATCTCATTTAGTTACTGTAGGCTCTGCACAAATATGAACGACATATCTCATTTAGTTACTGTAGGCTCTGCACAAATATGAACGACATACCTCATTTAGTTACTGTAGGCTCTGCACAAATATGAACGACATATCTCATTTAGTTACTGTAGGCTCTGCACAAATATGAACGACATACCTCATTTAGTTTCTATAGGCTCTGCACAAATATGAACGACATGCCTGATTTAGTTACTGTAGGCTCTGCACAAATATGAACGACATGCCTGATTTAGTTACTGTAGGCTCTGCACAATTATGAACGACATGCTGATTAGTTACTGTAGGCTCTGCACAAATATGAACGATACAATACATAGCTGCCTGATTTATGATTTTACTTAAGGTTACACAAACTTGGCGGTCATTACACTTTTAATTAACTTACACGGTCTGCACAGTTATGACAATCATTATTCTCCCCCCCCCCCTGTCTCTCTCTCTCTTCCTATCTATCTGTCTGTCTGTCTATCTATCTACTATCTATAGCTCTAGCTATCTATCGATCTATCCATCGATCTATCTATCTATCTATCTACCTATCCATCCATCCATCCATCCATCAGACTAACCATCTATCTATCTATACATCCATCCATCCATCCATCGGCCTGTCTGTCTGTCTGTCTACCTGTCTATCTATCTATCCATCTGTCCGTCCGTCCGTCCGTCTGTCCGTCCATCCATCCGTCTATCTATCTATCTATATCTATCTATCTATCTGTCCATCCATCTATCTATCTATCTATCTATCTATCTATCTA
>CM065720.1:10778048-10780548 GCA_033310375.1 Conus canariensis
GACAGGAGATTCCATCCGTTTGATTCCAGCAAGTCTCTATGACTGACAGGAGATTCCATGCGTTTGATTCCAACAAGTCTGTAGGACTGACAGGAGATTCCGTCCGTTTGATTCTAGCAAGTCTGTAGGACTGACAGGAGATTCCATGCGTTTGGTTCCAACAAGTCTGTAGGACTGACAGGAGATTCCGTCCGTTTGATTGTCTTGGGTGCATGAATGGAACAAATAAGTGTACAATACATAATCGCGCGTGCGCGTGCGTGTGTGTGTGTGTGTGCGAGCACGTGCGCGTGTATGTGTATGTATGTGTGTTTGTGCGTATGTGCGTGCGTGGTGCTTGCGTGTGTGTGTGTGTGTGTGTGTGTGTGTGTGTGTGTGTGTGTGTGTGTGTGTGTGTGTGTGTGTGCGTGAGTGCGTGTGTGTGTGTGTGTGTGTGTGTGTGTGTGTGTGTGTGTGTGTGTGTGTGTGTGTGTGCGTGCGTGCGTGCTTGCGTGTGTGTAGTAGTAGTAGTAGCAGCAGCAGCAGCAGCAGCAGCATAGTAGTAGTAGTAGTAGTAGTAGTAGGTTCATTTTACGTCTTTATGTGACATTAATTAGAGAGGGGTGTGTGTGTGTGTGTGTGTGTGTGTGTGTGTGTGTGTGTGTGTGTGTGTGTGTGTGTGTGTGTGTGTGTGTGTGTGTTTGTCTGTGTCTGTGTCTGTGTGTTTGTGCGTGTGTACGTGCGTTTGGTGTGTGTGTGTGTGTGTGTGTGTGTGTGTGTGTGTGTGTGTGTGTGTGTGTGTGTGTGTGTGTGTGTGTGTGTATGCGTGAGTGTGTGTGTGTGTGTGTGTGTGTGTGTGTGTGTGTGTGTGTGTGTGTGTGTGTGTGTATACAAACAACTATCTATCTATAGAAGGATATACAGAGACAGAGAGAGAAGAGAAGAGAAGAGAAGGGAGGAGCAATAACTCGGAGAGACAGACACGAGGTAGCGAGACGGCGGCTCATACAGAAGTAATAAGTCCCAGAAAGGAAGAGAAGGGGCATAGCTTACGGGGCAGTGCACATGCGCACAATCGCTGACAACCTGTGGCAAAGCATGCCAGAAGTTGATAGGACACAGGAGATCGCGCTGATTTGCAAGTCGCGATCAATACACAGTGAGCGATGACAGCAAGCTGCCAGAGTTATCAGCGTCTTACTGACGGACTGCGTGCCAGAAGTTTGGACAACGGGATTCACGTGAGCGTGACGATTGCGAAATGAACATAGTGTCAATACAATGGCGATGACGCGCTCGTTATGGATATCGCAGTGTGCGCAGTGCGGTTATGGAGCGGCACGGGGCTGGTTGGGGCTGATCATGTGGCGGATGACGCAAGCTGCAGAAGTTATGGAACATACGGCTGATCAATACACATTTGAGCGATGACTGCAAGCTCCCAGAAGTTATGGAACATACGGCTGATCAATACAGACAGTAGAGCAGATGAGCAGCAAGTAGTGCCAGAGAGTTATGGAACAACGGCTGATCAATACACAGTGAGCGATGACGCAAGCTGCAGAAGTTATGGTACATACGGCTGTCAATACACAGTGAGCGATGACGCAAGCTGCCAGAAGTTTGGAACATACGGCTGATCATACCATGTGAGCGATGACAGCAAGCTGCAGAAGTTATGGAACATACGGCTGATCAATACCAGTGAGCGATGACGCAAGCTGCCAGAAGTTATGGAACAACGGTGATCAATACACAGTGTAGCGATGACGCAAGCTGCCAGAAGTTATGGAACAAACGGCTGAATCACATTACACAGTGAGCTGATACTGACAAGATGCCAGAAGTTATGGAACAAACGGCTGATCAATACACAGTGAGCGATGACAGCAAGCTGCAGAAGTTATGGAACAAACGGCTGATCAATACACAGTGAGCGATGACAGCAAGCTGCCAGAAGTTATGGAACAACGGCTGATCAATACACAGTGAGCGATGACAGCAAGCTGCCAGAAGTTATGGAACAACGGCTGATCATACACAGTGAGCGATGACAGCAAGCTGCCAGAAGTTATGGAACAAACGGCTGATCAATACACAGTGAGCGATGACGCAAGCTGCCAGAAGTTATGGAACAAACGGCTGATCAATACACAGTGAGCGATGACAGCAAGCTGCCAGAAGTTATGGAACTAAACGGCTGTATCAAGTGAGCGATGCGAGTGAGGTTTGCGTGATTAGTGAGCTAGCAAGCTGCCAGAAGTTATGGAACATACGGCTGATCAATACACAGTGAGCGATGACAGCAAGCTGCCAGAAGTTATGGAACAAACGGCTGATCAATACAGAGTGAGCGATGACAGCAAGCTGCCAGAAGTTATGGAACAAACGGCTGATCAATACACAGTGAGCGATGACAGCAAGCTGCCAGAAGTTATGGAACAAACGGCTGATCAATACACAGTGAGCGATGACAGCAAGCTGCCAGAAGTTATGGAACAAACGGCTGATCAATACACAG
>CM065720.1:10785548-10793048 GCA_033310375.1 Conus canariensis
GACTCGTTTGTCCACGTTCTCTGGGCGGTTCGCTAACATTTATTTAAGATTTGTTTAGATTTCCGCCTGCAGTCCTCTCGCTTTGCAACTAAAACCCAACGATAAAAACAGCAACCAACACTAAATAAACCCGGTTCTTAAAAACACACAAAACTTGTTTCAGTGTCTTTCTCCCTAATCTTTTATTTTTTTACAGTAGACAAAGAATATTCGGGAACTACAACAATCACATCTAATGGGACATCTCTGAATAGGGTTTTCATGGGAGTCTGTTGTACATGTCTGTCATCGTGTAAATCCCAGCACTCAATACGAACATGTTTTTGTATAATGCATCACTTAGAATGTACCACAAAACTTCCTCACCTTTGGAAAGATACGAGTGAGCGTAAGAAGAGTGGTCTGTGTCTAATCGGCACAAAACTGTTTTGTCTTCACCAGCGCCTGTAAACAGATGGTGAACACTCTTAGGTTTAGTCGAATGTAAACCAAGTTTGTTATCTGTCTGGAGTATTCCAGTGCTCTTTGCCAGATCTCTGTGGTACGAGTCTGGAATCTGGGTTTTGTTCACATCGGTGTATGAGACAGAGAGCCTGCTCAATAAGACCTGAAAGGAAATCTTAAACGAGGCCCCTAGGGAACAGTGAACAGTAAAGAACAAACAAGCGGGTTAACTCTTGTTCCTATGATGAAGGGGGATGACAGGGGATGTCATCTAGTTTGTTCTGTGTGCTCTGTGTTCTCATTTCTGTTAGTCGATTTGGTGTCGTAAGCAGCTTTCGTGTGGTGTAATGGACCTGGAATTGTTTCATCATGGGAGTAAGAGTTACCCTACTTCTTTGTTCTTCAAAAAGACGTGCTGAGGAAAGCTGTCAAAGAGATTGTATGCCCTCATACCTTCAGTGTGAAAATCTTGATGCACCGTTTCCTACCGCCACCAACACGTTGGCAGCTTCATTCATGAAAGCTCTGTTCTAGCTGGTCAACATAGCGCTTGTTGAACTGCTCGAAATTTTTTTTTTCCAAAACAATAATTAGTAAGTCCGCCAAGCAACAGGGACAAACAAATTACAAGACAAAACACGACGCGTTTCGACCTCTTAGGTCTCCTTCAGGCAAGATAAACACCATTCAGGACAATGAAAACGAAGAACGAGCAATGACTTATCTTCTCAAAGTTGGCGCAAGATGGGCGTTCCATCTCGAAAAAAAAAGTTCTTTCTCGATCCAAATGAGTTGAAGAACTAGGTGCCATCTTAAACCTCCCTTTAAAAATAAAATCCATTTGAAAAAAAAAAAGTTCTTCATCATTTCTCTAACACCTGACTGAAATGAGTCATAATTAATTTCAAATGTAATTAATAGCGAACCGCCAAGAAAACGTAGACAAACGAATCACAAGACAAAACACGATGCGTTTCGACCTCTTAGGTCTTCTTCAGGCAAGACACAAAACACTCAGGACAACGAAAATGAACGAGAAAGTGGATGAAGATAAGTGACTGCTCGTTCATGTTCGTTGTCCTCAGCGTTTTGTCTCTTGCCTGAAGAAGACCTAAGAGGTCGAAACGCGTCGTGTTTTGTCTTGTGATTCGTTTGTCGACGTTTTCTTGGCGGTTCGCTATTAATTACATTTAAAATTTGTTTAGATTTCCGCCTGCAGTCGTCTCACTTTGCAACTAGAGTCATAACTAGTCAATTTGTTGTTTCGAACGCAGCACCATACTGGCTTTGCTGCGAATTGTCAATGACACGGTGTCACCTCATTATATGACAAAATTTTAATTTTTTTTCCTCTGCAGTATGGCACTATAGACTATGATACTTCATTGCCTCGATTCGGATCCGATTCTGGCATATATGACACATACTAGAAGCAGGTTCGATTTGTTCTTTCACAAACAAACAAACAAACAAACAAACAAACAAACAAAAACCCCAATTTGTGCTAGTGAATGAAAAGCAGTCTGACAGGACCACCCTGAATTCGTAACATCCACGATACACACGATACACGATATTTTATTTGTCCTCATAGAATACAAGGAAAATTTGTTTGTGGTGCCATCATCACAATTCGTATATTACAACAAATAATAAACATGTATATCATTAAACATATTCCGCTCTTTCCACTGTGCTCAGTCATTCCTTGTCAATTCATTTATCCATCTTGTATCAGTCTGTATATATATATATTATATATATATTAAACACACGCACGCACACATCCGTACCACCCCCTCCCCCACCCCCCACCACCCCATATACACACGCACCGGACCAGTACAGAAACACACACGCGCACGCACGCACACACGCACGCACGCACGCACGTACGCACGCACGCGCGCGCGCGCGCGCGCCCACACACACAACACACACACACAAAACACAACACACACACACACACACACCACACACACACTCGAGATCTGTGCTGGACCCTGTCTTCTTTACCATATAGTCAACACCTCCAGATAATTATATCCACAGACATTTTCATAACAGTGTCATGATGGTCTTGCTGATTACATGCACCCCGAACTATCAGCCCTTTCTGAAAACTTACACGAACATGTGAACCAACTGCCAAACTACTTTTGATGTGAAGAGATGGGGTGTTGTTCAGAAATCAACTTCAATTAAACGATGATAAAACAGCTGCAGTTTGCTTAGCGAAACTTCACCCCAATAAACACACCTGTCTCTCAGCCTCTGCAGCACTTGGCCAGACTGCCATTGCACTGTTGATTTTGTTCCAGACCTTGGCTTTCTCCTAGACTCAAAGTTCAACATATAACCTCATGTTGTTGCCAGAGTATTTGGAGGCTACGTAGCCTCAGCTCAAAAACACCATTTCAGATAGAAGCGACGCATCCAGAATTCTACACACTGGGGTAACACATCAAGAATTTAACAGACACAGACAACGCATCCAGAATTTTACAGATAGAGACAATGCATCCAGAATTTCACAGATAGAGACAACGCATCCAGAATTTCACACGCATAGAATTCAGATAGACAACACATCCGGAATTTAACAGACACAGACAACACATCCAGAATTTCACAGATAGAGACAACACATCCAGAATTTCACAGATAGAGACAACGCATCCAGAATTTCACAACAGATAGAGGGAACGCATCCAGAATTTAACAGATAGAGACAACATATCCAGAATTTTACAGATAGAGGCAACGCATCCAGAATGTAACAGATAGAGACAACGCATCCAGAATTTTACAGATACAGACAACACATCCAGAATTTAACAGATAGAGACAACACATCCAGAATTTAACAAATCGCGACAACATATCCAGAACTTCACAGATAGAGAGAACACGTCCAGAATTTCACAGACAGAGACAACACATCTAGAATTTCACAGATAGAGACAACACATCCAGAATTTTATTGCCCGGTTTGTTCTCAAAGCTGTGAAAACTCACAGTGAAAGAAAACACCCTCCCCTCTTATAATTCTGCCGGCTTTGTATCACATGCAGAATTCAATATGAATATCCTTGGGCAAAATTGTAACATCTTCTGTTTTGCTCTCCCCCTCACTCTCTCTCTCTCTCTCTCTCTCTCTCTCTCTCTCTCTCTCTCTCTCTCTCAAGTTTTATACTTCCTGTACTGTGCTTTACTGTACTGTGCTGTACTGTTCTGAAGTGTGCTGAAACTGGTTTTCATACCGTCTCTCCTGTGTTGTACTGTTGTGTGTTGTGCTCTACTGTACTGCACTGTGTTGTACTGTTGTGTACAGTGCTCTACTGCACTGCACTGTGTTGTACTGTTGTGTACTGTGCTCTACTGTACTGCACTGTGTTGTACTGTTGTGTGTTGTGCTCTACTGTACTGCACTGTGTTGTACTGTTGTGTGTTGTGCTCTACTGTACTGCACTGTGTTGTACTGTTGTGTACAGTGCTCTACTGCACTGCACTGTGTTGTACTGTTGTGTACTGTGCTCTACTGTACTGCACCGTGTTGTACTGTTGTGTACTGTGCTCTACTGTGCTGTACCGTATTGTATTGTTGTGCACTGTGCTCTACTGTACTGCACTGTGTTGTACTGTTGTGTACTGTGCTCTACTGTATTGCACTGTGTTGTACTGTTGTGTACTGTGCTCTGGTGTACTGTATTGTACTGTGTTGTACTGTTGTGTACTATGCTCTACTGTGCTGTACCATATTGTACTTTTGTGTACTGTGCTCTACTGTACTGCACAGTATTGTACTGTTGTGTACTGTGCTCTAGTGTACCGTTCTGCACTGTTGTGTACTGTGCTCTGGTGAACTGCATTGTACTGTACTGTTGTGTACAGTGCTCTGGTGTACTTTGTTGTACTGTACTGTTGTGTACTGTGCTCTACTGCACTGCACTGTGTTGTACTATTCTCTAATGTGCTCTGCTGTACCAAATTCCGTTATTTTATTCAAGAAAATATGTTGTGATTTACCGTGCTCTTCTCTTCTATACTGCTCTTCTGTGCACAATACCGTCTTCTGCTGATTACACAACGACGACAACGACGACGACGACGACGACCACCACCACCACCACCACCACCACCACCACCACCACCACCACACAACAACAACAACAACACAACAACAAAAATCAAGCTCTCTCTTTCCTGGTAAAGAAAAGGAATAGCATAGATCAGGCCCAAGTGCAGAGGCAGAAAAAAATTGAAGGTACCCGAAAAGAACACCCAACACTTTAAGGGACCAAGCAACGAACCAACCAGCGAGTAGAAGAGAAAGAGAAACAGAAAGCAGGAAAAGCACACAACAACAACAACAACAACAACAACAAACAACAACAAGAAGGACAAGGACAAGGACAAGGTAAGGTAAGGTAATGTTGCTTATAGCCCAGCCGACCGCAGAGAGCCATATCAGGGCTGACACCACGTTGAAGTCAACTCACAAGTCAGAAAAAAAGAAAAAAAAAAACCCACACCATTTACACATCTCTTTAAACCCACACCTACTACAAACGCACCAGAAACTTCGTAATCCTTCTTCTGTGAAATCTTAAATCAGATGAAAAATGTTAATCTCTTTCACAAAATTCAAAGATCACGTCAGGTGGGACATCTCTGAACAAGGGTTTTCATGGAGTCTGCTGTAAAGTGTTTATGTCTCACATCGTGCGAGTCCCAACATTCTAAAAGAATGTCTCACTGTGAGTGGCACATGACATGGAATGCATCACGGAGCATCTAACAACAACAACAAGAACAACAACAACAACAACAGAGAGTGATAGAAAAGAGGAACATTACTGGAACTCTTTTATCCACACAGCGGGAACGGCAGTCTGTCCGATCCGATGTGGATGGAATAAACCATCCTGCTGCAGTCCTGCAGTGGATCCCTTCTCACTGTGGCATCGAGGGAATGAGGAGCAGACCGTCTGTCCAAGATCGGCAGTAGGCAGGAACAGCCAGGGCATCCAACGTCCTACAGTGAAGCTAAATCCATCCGGAGGAACAACATCAGAAGAGCGTGGCGCCAACGCATCCACCAACCCGATGGAGCAGCACAAGTTGCCATCTTCAGACTGCGAACAGGACACTGCCAGCTCCTCTCCCATCTCTCACGTCTCAAGCTCTCTCATACTGACCATTGCCCTTGTGGCACAGGCTCCCAAACTCCCACCCACATCTTACAGTCCTGCTCCTCCTTTGAAGCCTTGAGACGCCAGACGTGGCCCAGTCTGGTTGAGGTTCAGGAGAAGCTGTGGGGACCGGTGGGGTCTCTGCGGCGGACTGTGGACTTCGCCTTTCTACTAACCGGATTGAGGATCTAGTATGGCCGGGAACGTGAAAGAAAAGAAAAGAAAAGAATAAACCATCTCTCCACTTCTCACTCTTTTGTTCTCCATCCTCCACACCCTCACCCCTCCTTTCACCCCCTCCCTTTTCTCCATGCCTTCCTACAATTTCCTCTCAACCCCCCATCCCTCGGTGAACTTTTTCCCCCTGTGAACTCTTTACCAGTGAACTCTTTTTTTTTTTCCAAAGAACTCTTTTCCAGTGAACTCTTTTCCAGTGAACTCTTTTTCCAGTGGAATCTTTTTCCCAGTGAACTCTTTTTTCCAGTGAACTCTTTTCAGGTTCACAACCACAGAATTTGCCAGCTGTTTTGTTTATCAGTTAGCCAGTGTTGGTGCTTGAAAAAGGGTTTTTTTGTTTATATAATATACGGAACGTACAGCAACTAATTCATCGGCGTTGTGTGGCTTCAGCTTCTTATCTTCCAGAATAAACGGCTCTGCTCTATTCTCAGTGCTCAGCTACTCCCCTTCCCCACCCTACCCATACCCCCCCCCCCCCCCCCCCCCCCCCAAAGCATGAGACAACCAAAGTGGGAAGGCGACATGTTTGTGCATAACTGACGGGGGGAATTTGATGAGAGATTCGGAAGACTTCGGAGCACATAGCTCTAAGCTGACCCTAACCCTTCTTCTTCTTCTTCTTCTTCTTCCTTGGTAGCGTCCATAATCAACTAGTTGATTATTCTGTCACTTATGCAAGGGGTCCGAACTCGCAGAAGGAAAAAACAAACAAACTGGACGTGGCTTTTAATGGAGACGGGAGGACCTTGACACGAAGGTGTCGATGGTCTTGACCTCTGCGACGTCCTGGGGTAGCTCGTTCCAGTCCTTGATGGTACGGGGAAGGAACGCCTGCTGTCTGTACTGCGTTCTGCACTCCGGAATGGTGAACTGCTGATCGTGGCCGCGGCGTCGGCGCGGAGGTGCAGGGCACAGGCTGGCTTTGATGCCTTCTATGCTGACGAGGTCGTTGTGGATCTTGTACAGCATAGATAGGCGTGCTGTACGTCGTCTGTTCTGGAGGTTGGGCCACTTCAGTTCTTCAAGCATGGCTGTGGGGCTAGAAGTGTTGTGATAGCGCCTCATCACGAAACGGGCTGCCCTAACCCTAACCTTAAGCCCAGTCCTAACCCAAAGCAGACTCAAACCCGAACCTGACCTAATCCTAATCCCAATCCAGACACTTATCTAAATGTGTAAGTATGTATCTATAGAAACCTTCGTTTACAAATCGGGTTTGAGCTAGCAAGAAGAGTTCTTTTTCTTTTGTTGTTTTGTTTCGTTTTGTCCTCCAATCTCCGACAGTTTCTTTCTTTCTTTCCTCCCTCCCTCCTTCCCCACCCCTCTCTCCCTCTCTCTGTTTTTTTTTTGGTGTGGCTTCCACCACCACCCCTTCCCCCCTTCCCCCTACTTTTATTTTTATCACAACCCTCACGCACTATGCAGGTCTGTATGTTGTATTGTTACTAATGGGACATTTTCTTGCTGACTTTAATGTGTCTGCGTTTGTTACAGAGCGTCTGGATTTATTCATGTACTGATGTTTGGTGTAGTGACACTTTCTCTCTGTACGTGACAAAGAGTTAAAAGAAAAGCAATAAGAAAAGAAGAGAGAGAGACGGGTTCGCACATCTCCCGGAAA
>CM065720.1:10798048-10800548 GCA_033310375.1 Conus canariensis
TTGACACAGTCCCCCCCCCCCCCCCCCCCCCCCCCCCCCCCCCCCGAGAGTTTTTACGTCAGAAAAGCACACCCCACCCTCACCCCTCCATTTTTTTCCCGCCTTTTTCTTCTTCCCCTACGTCCTTCCCGCGAGGCGTCTTAAGGGGAGAGAAGCGCGTTTGTTGTTGGTCAAGACGTTACTTGCAGTGAAAAGGAAGGTCGGGTCGGTAGTGGAAGGGTAGGGTGGTGGGGAGGGGGAGGGGGGGTGGGTTGAAGTGGACATCAAGTTAACTGGCTACTTGGTCTCTCTCTCTCTCTCTCTCTCTCTCCCCTCTCTCTCTCTCTCTCTCTCTCTCTCTCTGTATGGAATGAAGAGTTAATATGTGACACTTACCGAACCGGTTTGATTATTAAGGTTTAAAAATCTCAGAACAGATGTTAAGGTTGTGGGATTATGTGAGGCTGTACTGTACTTTGTGCTAACTACTTTGTACGTCAGTTTGGATATTGTTATTAATGGACTGAAGGAACTACAATTTACTGTGAACAGGCCAACAATATAGTCGACGGTCTGCGTTTTCAACAAGAATAGTCGCCCTTGCGAGAAAAATGAAACAACCATTAAAAGTGCGACTGTCTGTCTGTCTCTCTGTCTATCTGTCTGTCTCTGTCTATCTGTCTGTCTCTGTCTATCTGTCTGTCTATCTATCTATGCATTGATACACAGAAGGATAGGGGAAAAAAGAGATACACAGTGTAAACATCCCAGTGTCTGGGCCTCTGAGCCAGCTTCAGTAAATTCAACATCTACCAAATCTTTCATACAATCTGGATAAATGTTGTGTTCAAGGGCTAGATGTCAGAAAGATTAAAAAAAAAAAAATCAACTACCGCCATTACCGCTATTATTTTCCCCGATGCGCCATAAATGAATACGCCCTCTGACTAGGCAAGGCAAGGCGCTTTATAAATGCTATGTCATTACTGTTATTATTATTGTCATTATTATTATTATTATCATTATTATTATTATTATCGCAGTTCACCTTTCGACGCTTGATTACAATGTTCGTGATGAAAATTACCGTTTTGTTGGAACTGCACACAGTGCACGCGCATTCTACCTTCCCCACCCCCACCCCACCCCCGCTCCCTCCCTCCATCTCTCACCACCTGCCCCCCCTCCCCGGCGAACACACACACACGGACACTCTCTGTCCCAAATTTTTCTTTGAAACCCACGCAAACGCACACAGAAAATCCACACACACAAACGCACATTCCCACTTTCACACTGACACAAGCGCGTACGCACTCGAGAGTACAACCACATATAAAGCATATCTCAAACGTAGAACCAGAAAAACTAAAGAAGCTGTCTTTTAAAGCATACCTGAAAAGGTCGGTTTTCAAATTCGAGTGGAAAGAGAAGAGAAATAGTGGGCAGAAAAAAGGGCAGCGACTTCCAGAGCTGGCCAAAGAATGTGTCGACCACGCTGCTTTCTTTTGAACGTTGAGGGTTTACAACATACTCTATTGTCAGCGAAAGACCGAAGAGTTCTGGAATGAATGTAGGTTTTTTCTTGCTCAGCCAAATACAGGGGAGCGCTTCCAGTGGCAGTCTGAAAGAAGAGACAGCATAACCACTTTGTACTGAATTCTCTGTTCTACTGGAAGCCAGTGACGTTCTTAAAGACGTGGCTTGTTGTGAGTGGTTTAACAAGATCTTTAAATGACCCTAGCTGGAGCATCTGGACCTGTTAGAGTGGTTTTGTCAGTGTCAATGGATTTCGGCTCTTAGGAAATTGGCAGTAGTCCAGTCTGGATAGGATGGAAAGGCTTTTTACCTTTTTAAATGCAACTGTGAGATATTGGTCAAGAGAATTCATATGTCTGATTTGAATGGATGCCGTTTTTCTTTTCAAGGTTTCATGGGTGTTTTCAAATTTGTTGCTTTACAATCAGATTGTCGTCTAACAAGACGTCGAGAATGCAAATTTTAAGAGAAAACTCAAAGTCGATATCGTTCGATAAAAATGAATGTAGGAAGAGATGGAACGATGGTGGATGAAACGACAGAGAATCGAGTAGCCTGTGTTTTATCGCCATTGAGTTTCACTTTGCTCTGTTCAGACCACATTTTTACTTCTTTAAGACATTTTAAAGTGATTCAACCAGTTCTGTGAATTGTGGGTGATGGGATAATGTATTGTTTGCAAACATTTTGTCACAGACTGAATGTTTCTCTGTTCGATTAGTGAGAGGAATTGTGTACACGATGAACAGCATAGGACTTAGCACAGAACCACGAGGCACACTAAACTCAAGAACGCTTTCTGCAAATCTTTGGTCTTCACCTACGACATATTGTTTGCATTCAGACAAATATGACCAAAACAATGCAGGGTAGTTCTTTGAATACGAAAACTTTGTTGAAGGCGGGAGAAGAGATTTTCATGAGCTATCGTGTCAAAAGCTGCAGACACGTCAAACAGCTAAAGAACTAATACTTTCTCTTT
>CM065720.1:10813048-10828048 GCA_033310375.1 Conus canariensis
CAGTCTAGCGACCTCTCCTCTACATGGCCTAAAGTAATGGTTAGAGTACTATCTTCCGAGAATAGATCCTGCATGGTGCATGCATTTGACGCACGTGAAAAACAACAACAACAACAACAACAACGACGACGACGACGACGACGACGACGAGGACGAGGACGAGGACGACGACAACAACAAAAGAAAACAGCCAGCGGTCCAGTTCATACCCCACCACCTCACCTCAGGCCCATAACTACAGGAGTGGTCGTTGGGGAAACCTGAGGACCGCAGACGCAACCTCCCCTCTCCATCTGTCTCTGTCAGCAGCCGCCGGCAGCAGCTCACGTGTATGGAGTCCGGTCCATTCCTTGATGTTCTCATGCCAGTTCTTCCGCTGTCTTCCTCTTCTTCTCCCGCCCTCGATGGTGCCTTGCATGATTGTTTTGGACAGACTGGTGTGTCGAGTGTTGTGCCCAAACCATGTCAGCTTGCGTCTCTTCACAGTTGAAAGGAGAGGTTCCTGAGGTCCAGCAAGGTTCTCAATTCTGCTCCGTACATATTTATTGGTCCTGTGCTCTATCCACGAGATTTGAAGGAACTTCCTCAGGCATTTGCTCTCGAAAGCCTGGATCTCCCTTTCAGTTTCAAACGTCAGTGTCATGCCTCGCAACCATACAGTACAATGGAGACCACCAGGGCTTTGTAGAGTTTGAATTTTGTGGAGAATCGGATGTTACTTTTCCACACTGTTCAGTTTGGTCATGGCTGCGGTGGCTGTGCCAATACGAATTCTTCTTTCTGCTTTGCAGCTTCCATCCTTTGTCAGGGTTGCTCCTAGATATTTGAAGTTTCCGACGTCTTCCAGTTGTTCTCCGTTCATGAAAATAATGGCATGGTCCATGTTCTCACTGTTTACCATGGTTTTGGATTTCTCTGTGCTGACCTCCATTCCGTAAGCACCCGCTCTATCAGCAAGTCTGTTGGTAAGTTCCTGCAGTTCTTCGTTCGTTCCCCCCATCAGATCTATATCATCAGCAAACCGGAGGTCGCATATTCGTCTGCCACGTATGGAGATAGAAGTCTCATGGTTTTCCAGTGCTTCCTGCATTATCCTTTCCAAGAATAAATTGAACAACACAGGAGAGAGGATACAGCCTTGTCTGACACCGACGGTCGTTCTGGAAAAACTCCCCTAATTGATTGTTGAGGAGCACTGCACTGTTGGAGTTCTTGTATAGGGCCTCTATCACGCTCACGATGCCTTCGTCGATTCCATATCCTCTCAGCACATGCCATAGTCCCTCATGCCAAACCCTGTCAAATGCTTTCTTGAAGTCAATAAAATTGTGGAACAAGTCGCGTTGGTGTTGAAGGTGCTTCTCAATGAGTATTCTGCAATAGAATATTTGCTCAATGGTGCTTTTCCCTTTTCTGAAACCAGCTTGTTCTTCGGCGAGTACTTCTTCGGCCCTTGACTACAGTCTGTTGAGGAGAATTCGTAGCATGATCTTGCTTGGGTGACTAATAAGACTAATGGTCCTATAGTTCTGACATTGTCTCAGGTTGCCCTTCTTTGGCAGAGGAATCACCAGTGATTGCGTCCACTGTTCTGGCCATCTCTTCTCATCAAGTATTTTCTGGCATTCTGCTTGAAGGACTGCGACATACGCCTCACCACCTTGCCGCAACATTTCTGCTGGGATATTGTCCACACCCGGTGATTTCCCTTCTTTCAAGCTTTGTATTGCGTTTCTGACCTCCTCCTTCAGTATGGGTGGACAATAGTTGTCACGTTCAGCTGACAGAGTGTCATTTTCCAATATGGAGCTGTCTGGGTGGAGCTGGTGGTTATACAGGCCAGTGCAATATTCTGTCCACCTTTCCAGGACGTCTTCACTGTCTGAAAGGAGTTTGCCTTCTTTGTCCTCTGTTACGGCAGTTCTTGCTTGACTTGACTGAGTGAGGTTTCTTAGTGTGCTGTAGGCCTGTTTGCTGCTCCCATTTTCAAAGCCTTTTTCAATCTCATTGCACTGTTCCTCTATCCAGTTTTCTTCTGCCTCCTTCATCTTCCTTCTCACCTTCCTGTTAGCTTCCTGGTATTGCCATCTTGCCAAATCACTCTCATTCTTTTCGCCCTTGAGTTCACGTCTCATGTCACACACGTCGAGGATTTCGTCTGTGATCCATGGTTTCTTTTTCTTCCTTTCCCTTCCGAGGAGATTATCTTTTTAAAAAATCCATTGAAGAAAACAGACACACTGACAGAAATGGAAAAAAAATGTGGCACCCTAGGGGTGGCGATAGGCTGGCTGACCCCGTGGAAAGCATGCCGATTTTTAGACAGAAACATCTGTTATAATGATAGCTATATACCGCAATAGACAAGAAAAAATGCATGTGAAATCGTAACAAAATCGTAACAAACCAACAAATGAAAGTCTTACAATACTGGAAGTCACTGGCTAGAATACGAAACTAAGTGACACAGATCAATCTAAACAAAACGCTGCAGACCTTAGCTCTTGCGTTTAATTTTCCACCTTCGGATATAAAAAGGCATTTAAAAACAAAAAAAAAAAAAAAAAACAACAACAACATCGACGACGACGACGACGACAACAACAACAGCAGCAGCAATAACAATGAAGACAATGCTGTATTGTTGAGGAAGAGCAAACGCTCGAAACCTTTGCGATGCCGCCTCTTAACAGTCCGGAGACCCATTACCTTGCCACTAACATGGTTAGATGCCTTCATGACCTGCATCTCTCTGTCACCCACTATTCTCCCTAAAGCCTTGTTGCCTGTCAGCCCAACAAACTGTATAATTGGTGCACAGTCCAGCGATTTTGCCTGCAGACTGCATAGCCAGTCTAGTGCAGGGATTTTGTCTGCAGACTGCATAGCCAGCCCAGCGCAGGGATTTTGTCTGCAGACTGCATAGCCAGCCCAGCGCAGGGATTTTGTCTGCAGGCTTGCATAGCCAGCCCAGTGCAGGGGGTTTGTCTGCAGGCTGCATAGCCAGCCCAGTGCAGGGGGTTTGTCTGCAGGCTGCATAGCCAGCCCAGTGCAGGGATTTTGTCTGCAGGCTGCATAGCCAGCCCAGTACAGGGATTTTGTCTGCAGGCTGCATAGCTAGTGCCCAGTACAGGGATTTTGTCTGCAGGCTGCATAGCTAGTGCCCAGTACAGGGGTTTTTCTCTGCACACTATACAGCTAGTGCCCATTTCATGGGTTTTCTCTGCAGACTGTACAGCCCGTGCCCAGTACAGGGGTTTTCTCTGCAGACTACACAGCTAGCGGCCAATACAATGGTTTTCTCTGCAGACTGTACAGCTAGTGCCCATTTCATGGGTTTTCTCTGCAGACTTTACAGCCAGTACCCAGTTCAGGGGTTTTCTCTGCAGTTTACACAGCTAGTGCCCAGTGTAAGGGGTTTTCTCTGCAGATTGGACAGCTAGTGCCCAGTGTAAGGGGTTTTCTCTGCAGATTGGACATCTATTGCTCTGTATAAAGGGTTTCAATCCGCAGTGTCCAGCTGTTAGACTGCAGCAGTCTAAAATAAAGGAACTCCAGGACTGCACGTGAACTCTTAAAAACCAAAACAAAACAAAACAAAAAAAAAGATGAATGAACCGGTAAGGCAGAAGGGGCAAAAGGCGGCAGAAAACAAGTAGAAAAACAAACAAACAAACAAACAAACGAACGAGCGAACAAACAAACAAACAGACAGACTACATCATAGAACTCCAAAAGAGTGGCAGAACAGGGGAAGTTCCAGAGGCAGAATGCCCAGAACATGCTGCAAGTCTCATTAGACCAGTGGCGGCTGTTTGTGCGACGAACGTGATCTGCAATGTAGAGACGTCCGTACCTTTCTTCATGTCTTGTCATGATCGTCATCTTTCTTATCGTCATTGGTAATATAGCCATCATTGTCATCTTTCTTATCGTCATTGGTAATATAGCCATCATTGTCATCTTTCTTATCGTCATTGGTAATATAGCCATCATCGTCATCTTTCTTATCGTCATTGGTAATATAGTCATCATTGTCATCTTTCTTATCGTCATTGGTAATATAGCCATCATTGTCATCTTTCTTATCGTCATTGGTAATATAGTCATCATTGTCATCTTTCTTATCGTCATTGGTAATATAGTCATCATTGTCATCTTTCTTATCGTCATTGGTAATATAGCCATCATTGTCATCTTTCTTATCGTCATTGGTAATATAGTCATCACCATTAATCATTAATCTTTGCAGCAGTAGTAGTGGCAGCAGCTACGGCCAGCTGTGTCATCATCACCATCATCATCATCATCATCATCATCATCAGCAGCAGCAGCAGCAGCAGCAGCAGCAGCAGCAGCAGCAGTAGCAGCAGCAGCAGTAGCAGCAGCAGCAGCAGCAGTAGCAGCAGCAGCGGTAATAGCAGTAGCAGCAGCAGCAGCAGCAGAAACAGCAGCAGAAGCGGCAGCAGAAGCAGCAATAGCAGCAGCAGCAGCAGCAGCAGTAGTAGTAGTAGTAGTAGTAGTAGTAGTAGTAGTAGTAGTAGTGGTAGCAGGAGTAGTAGCAGCAGCAATAGTAGCAGTAGTTGTTGTAACAGTAGTAATAGTAGTAGTAGCAGCAGTAGCAAGTAGTTGCAGCAGCAGCAGCAGCAGCAGCAGCAGCAGCAGCAGCCGTAGTGGTAGTCAATGTCTTTGCTGCACTGCGCTGTATGCTCCAAAGTGTCATTCTGCGTCCGCTACCTTCCATTATTGCACGGATCTTTACGACCAACTTTTTTTTTCTACTTTCAACAACGATCGTTCAGCTTTTGTTCTACAGTCACTATCACCACTTCCTCTTTCCATCATATCCACCCCCCACCCCCCACCCCCCTCCACCACTACCCCCTCCCCCCCCCCTCCCCCGGCCATCTTCCAATTGCGACACGTCAACAACAAACACGACACGGGAGGCCCCCCGGAGAGATGAAACGGGCCATAAAAATCGTCTGCCTCGTCATTGTCATTATCTTTCTTCTGATCAATTAAGATGGTGGAAAGTCGGCTGGCATTGTGTGGCATTTATCCTGCAAATGAGCCCTGTAGGAGATGGCGGGGCTGTAAAAACTTGAAGAGCCCAGGTCGTGCTGACCTAGTTGCTGAGATCTAATTTTAGTCCGTCAGCAGGATGTCGGAATGAGTGGAGTTCAAGCGGCACTAAGTTCTCTCAACTGATTTTTCAACAACCTTCTTCTTTTTTTTTTTTTTTTTTTTTTTTTTTTTAGTTCTTCCTGTTTTTTCCCCCTCATATGTTTTCCCCCGCCCTTTTTTTTCGCTGCCTTTCTTCTTCTTCTTCTGCCTTCGCAGGCTGATACTCCTTGCGGACACTCCCTGTGTAGACAGACAAGGATTTATCCCATTTACCCAACAAGGGGAGTGGAGTTGTGTGTGTATGACCTTTTTTTTTTTTTTAATCCCGCCATTAAGGCAGCCATACTTCAACTTTAGGGAGGGTGCATGCTGTGTGTAACGTGTCATCCATACCAACGGCCAAACTGGCCTTCTCTTCCGAAAGTTGGTGATGGGATTTGACGTGTTTGCAAGATGTTATGCGTGCGTTCACACATGGAGCCTCGGTTTATAGTCTCATTCGAAGGACTGTATGGGAAATGGAGTCAGAACCAATGTGAACTCCGTGGGAAAAAATCCCCCTGTACCGAAACGGCCCGGCGGAGATTCGAACCCGCAACCTCAGGATCACCAAGATTACGAGTCCGGTGCTCTACCACTGAGCTATTCCGGCCTCCTTTTTTGTATTCATCTTCGCCTACACCCTCCCCCTCCTTTACCAGTCTTTTTAGACTTTTCTTATCCTTCCTTACATTCCCCCTCCCTTTCTATGCCCTTCTTACACTATTAAAAAAAATCTTTTCTCATATACTCGGTCAACATGTCCTTACCTTTTCATGCTTTTCCCAATCTTTTCACACACATACCCCCCCCCCCCCCCCCCACTCCCCCCTTCTTTTTTTTTGTCTGTGTGGTACCTTAATCTTTGTACATGTCCTTATTTTTCCCTTTGTATTTCTATCTGTTTTTTTTTCTTCTACTTTCGTCTACCTGTTCTACTCCCCCCCCCCCCCAACCTTTCCCCATTTTCCCCTTTCCCTATGTTCTCCTCTTTTCCCTTTCCTTTTTCGACCTTTTCCATTTCCTTTTTCAACGTTTTCCTTAAGCTTTTTTTTTTTTTAACCTGTCATTAAACATTTCCCTACCGTTTTTCATCTTTACCTATGGTTTTTACCTTTTCTTATTTTATTTTTAAATACCCTTTTCTTGAATACTTACCACGAAACTTGATCGCCCGAACAGCCAAGATAAGTAAGTCTGGTGACACATGCGCACATACAAGTTGGATCGGCTCACCAGACACATGGATGACAACACAAAGCAAAGCCACCAGCCAATGCTTCATTCTACACAAGCAGATCTCCAAGGATCAAGACTGAGAAGTATGCCAGTCTAGCGAGCAGCTTGAAGGAATCCAGCTTCCAGGCCCAGGTCTTCGCATTAGATGTTGGTTTAATGGGGATCTGTAGGCCCATCAGCCTATGACCTCAGGAAACAGCTCGGGATTTCAGGTAAGAAGAGGACCAGAACCCTGAAGGCAATGGCAGAGGCAGTCGAAAGGAGTTCCAGCTGGATCTGGTCGAGGAGGAACGAAAGTGAACTTCATAAGTCTTAATTTTCCCAAATTAGAACGGGTGTCTCATTAGAAGTGGGGTAAGACATCCGTCTAAAAAAGGAACGCCTTGTGACGCCCACCCATCCAAAAAGTTGCGGGTTCGAATCCCGCCAGCGCCAGGGAAAAATTATAAGAATTGGCAATAGAAGGGTTTCTGGGAGTCATGACCTGGATGAGGCCCGGCCCCTGTTACCGCACAACATGTCATCACTGCACAAAATGTCACAATTGTGACATTTTGTGCCAGTTGTGACATTTTATGCCGTGAAGGACTGCACAAATGTCACAACTCGCAGTTGTGACAATTTTGTGCACCTATGCCCCATTTTCGAATTCACTCTTGCACAAAATGTCACAACCTCTGTCAGTCCTGTTAGCGAGCAGACTATTAAGTTCGTTCGTGTCTGTTTTCTTCGTGTGTGTGTGTGTGTGTGTGTGTGTGTGTGTCCAACGTCGCCCAAAACGGACATTTTTGGCAAAGTCTCTTCAACCACTTAAGACAGCCTTCTCAAATTTGTTTGTTGATTAGGTGAGGTATGCTGATACTGCTCGCAAAAAAAACAAGATCAAAGGTCAAGGTCACGCTGATCGTTGAACACCCATTTCCTTTTTCCAGCAATATTTTCCACATCCTTCAAGCTAGATTTTCAAAACTTGCTACACGGGTGCATAGCCTTGGGGAACGACACATGTGGTAACAAGTAGTAAGTGGTAGTTATGACTGAACAACACATGTGGTAACAAGTAGTAAGTAGTGGTGATTACTGAACAACACATGTGGTAACAAGTAGTAAGTGGTAGTGATGACTGAACAACACATGTGGTAACAAGTAGTAAGTGGTAGTTATGACTGAACAACACATATGGTAACAAGTAGTAAGTGGTAGTTATGGCTGAACAAGACATGTGGTAACAGGTAGTAAGTAGTGGTGATGACTGAACAACACATGTGGTAACAAGTAATAAGTAGTAGTGATGACGGAGCGACACATATAGTAAGTAACCAGTTGTAAGAAGTAGTAATAACTGAGCGACATATATATTAATAAGTAGTAAATAGTTGTGATAACTGAACGACATATACAGTAACAAGTAGTAAGTAGTAGTACTGACAGAACAACACGTATGGTAACAAACATTAAACAGTAGTGATGACTCAACGACACTTGTAGTGACAAGTCATAAAAAGTGGATGGATGGATGGATGGATGGATGATGATGATGATGATGAGGAGGAGGAGGAGGAGGAGGAGGAGGAGGAGGAGGATGGTGATGAGGAGGAGGAGGAGGAGGAGGAGGAGGAGGAGAATGATGATGATGATGATGATGATGATGATGATGATGATGATGATGATGATGATGATGATGATGACAGAAGCGACCTGCACAGTGACTTTGTTTAAAGTGAGGAGGAGTTGCGCAATTCGTCGACCTCACTCTGTCGTCCACAACCATCTGAGTCCAGCAGCAGGACAGACAGGGGTCAAGACGGCTGCAGACGGAGGAGTCAGATGCAGCGGATGACCATGATGTTTTCTGTGTCTCACCATGCTCTGTGCACTCCACAATGCAGTGCTGGGAGTCAGATACAGTGGATGACCATGACGTCTTCTGTGTCTCACCATGCTCTGTGCACTCCACAATGCATTGCTGGGAGTCAGATGCAGTGGATGACCATGACGTCTTCTGTGTCTCACCATGCTCTGTACACTCCACAATGCATTGCTGGGAGTCAGATGCAGTGGATGACCATGACGTCTTCTGTGTCTCACCATGCTCTGTGCACTCCACAATACAGTGCTGGGAGTCAGATGCAGTGGATGACCATGATGTCTTCCGTGTCTCACCATGCTCTGTGCACTCCACAATGTACTGCTGGGAGTCACCTTTCTGCCCGTTGAATCAGTTGGCGATTGCCTTCGCGCAGTCCGCCGAGTCCAGTCTTCACATGCTTGGGCAGACGAGCCCTATCTCACCGAGGGTTTGAGACCCGTCCTCTACCCTCACCTGGTTCTGCCAGCCTGCCAAAGCTGTTGCCCAGGACGTGGCTGTTGTGGCATGTTAACAGTTACGTGGAGCCACAGGTGAGAGCTGAGTGTCGAGTGGTGACCAAAGTTGGACGTGCAGCAAGCTCTAAGAAGGACTTGGCATGAATAGGAATACGGATACAATTACCAATATTTTTTTTTTTTGAGGGTAAAATGGATAAAAGGTAATAGCTGTTGTTTTTTTATACCACGTCCTCAAAAACAACAAAAGCAAGAAACACTATCAAAGGAGCATGTGTCTGATGCATGGGAAGGAAACAACAAACAAGCTGATAGCCACCAAACACGAATGAAATAAACAGTACTTAGCGAATAAAATTAAGTCACAATTACGAATAATATAGATTCAAGAAAAGAAAAAAAATAGCACACACACACACACACACACACACACACACACACACACACACACACACACACACACACACACACGTGGATGCAACGCAACGTGCGCCCGCGCGCACACACACGCACACGCACACACACACGTTAAATTGAAGACAACAACAACAACAACAACAACACACACATACACACACACCACCCTCACATACACAAACATACACACACAGATACACAACACACAGACACAGACACAGACACAGACACACACACACACACACACACACACACACACACACACACACACACTACCCTCACATACACACACAGATACACAACACACACACACACACACACACACACACACACACACACACACACACACACACTCACACACTCACCCGCCCCCCTCCCCCCCCCCCCCCACACACACACACTCACCCGCCCCCCAGAGATGCTGCCTCTACCAGACACCCACCCCATCCATCTCAGAAGAAATGATTTCTGAAAGAACACATGTCACGAGTAATAATAAGTAGTAATGAAATCTGAACGATACACACAACAATTAGTGAGTAACAACTGAACGACGCGTGCAACAGCCACAGCAGTAAGAAGCGGACACTGAAAGACGCATGCAATAACAAACAAGTAGTAAGCAGTAGTGATGACAGAAAGACACATGCAATAACAAACAAGTAGTAAGCAGTAGTGATGACAGAAAGACACATGCAATAACAAACAAGTAGTAAGCAGTAGTGATGACAGAAAGACACATGCAATAACAAGTAGTAAGTTACAGCAATAAGTGAACTGAACGACACGTGCAATAAATACAGAGTTGTATGTAGTTGTAGTGAAGGACAGACAGACGCAATTTGATGATGAAGAGCACGTGAAACGTAGTGACAAGTAACGTTGGCTGAAAGGTGCTCTGACCTTGTTTTATCACCAGCCTTCAGGCCATGTCGGTGCTGCAAGGTTTCAAAGTGCAGCCAACCATCATGGATTATTTATCTAAGTTACAACAAACCCAGAATGCCCCCCCCCCCTCCCCCCTCCGCCACCTAACAATAGTCCCAAGTCTTTTTCTTCCCTTGTTTGTTTTCCTGTGCCGATATTTGTTTCTTTTTATTCCTCGACAATAATAACATTGAAGGCGACGATGTTGAGGACAACATTGTTGTTGTTGTTGTTGCTGTTGTTGTTGTTCAATTGAATGTAATGTAACAGGCACGGGACTCTCTTTCACGCCCCCCACCTAACCCCCCTCCCCCCCCCTCTTTCCTACTTCGATTTTTCCCACTCCCTTCCCTCCGTGTATTGAAGCGGTGATGAAGGCTTTTTACTCTTGTTAGACGCATTGCTGACGTGTATTGAAGCGTTGATGAAGGCTTTTTACTCTTGTTAGACGCATTGATGACGTGTATTGAAGCGTTGATGAAGGCTTTTTACTCTTGTGAGACGCATTGATGACGTGTATTGAAGCGTTGATGAAGGCTTTTCACTCTTGTGAGACGCATTGATGACGTGTATTGAAGCGTTGATGAAGGCTTTTTACTCTTGTGAGACGCATTGATGACGTGTATTGAAGCGTTGATGAAGGCTTTTAACTCTTGTTAGACGCATTGATGACGTGTATTGAAGCGTTGATGAAGGCTTTTTACTCTTGTTAGACGCATTGATGACGTGTATTGAAGCGTTGATGAAGGCTTTTTACTCTTGTTAGACGCATTGATGACGTGTATTGAAGCGTTGATGAAGGCTTTTTACTCTTGTTAGACGCATTGATGACGTGTATGGAAGCGTTGATGAAGGCTTTTTACTCTTGTTAGACGCATTGATGACGTGTATTGAAGCATTGAGGAAGGCTTTTAACTCTTGTTAGACGCATTGATGACGTGTATTGAAGCGTTGATGAAGGCTTTTAACTCTTGTTAGACGCATTGATGACGTGTATTGAAGCATTGAGGAAGGCTTTTAACTCTTATTAGACGCATTGATGCGTGTATGGAAGCATTGATGAAGGCTTTTAACTCTTGTTAGACGCATTGATGACGTGTATGGAAGCGTTGATGAAGGCTTTTAACTCTTGTTAGACGCATTGATGACGTGTATGGAAGCATTGATGAAGGCTTTTAACTCTTGTTAGACGCATTGATGACGTGTATTGAAGCGTTGATGAAGGCTTTTAACTCTTGTTAGACGCATTGATGACGTGTATTGAAGCATTGAGGAAGGCTTTTAACTCTTATTAGACGCATTGATGCGTGTATGGAAGCATTGATGAAGGCTTTTAACTCTTGTTAGACGCATTGATGACGTGTATGGAAGCGTTGATGAAGGCTTTTAACTCTTGTTAGACGCATTGATGACGTGTATGGAAGCATTGATGAAGGCTTTTAACTCTTGTTAGACGCATTGATGACGTGTATGGAAGCATTGATGAAGGCTTTTAACTCTTGTTAGACGCATTGATGACGTGTATGGAAGCATTGATGAAGGCTTTTAACTCTTGTTAGACGCATTGATGACGTGTTTTAACTCTTGTTAGACGCATTGATGACGTGTATGGAAGCATTGATGAAGGCTTTTAACTCTTGTTAGACGCATTGATGACGTGCACGGAAGCATTGATGAAGGCTTTTAACAACTTGTTAGACGCATTGATGACGAGTTTTACTGCAGTATGGGATCATTGCTGAAGGATTTTACTAGTGTATTAAATCACCGTTGAAAGGTTTCAGTGGTGCATGGAAGCATTTTAATGGATATTATTGGCGTATAGATACATCGTTGAAGGGTTTATCTATAAACAGATGCATTGTTGAAGGGTTTTACTAGAGTATGGAAACACTGCTTAAGGAACTCACTGGTGCGTAGAAGCATCAACGAAAGATTTGTACTGTCATTTGGGAGAATTGTTGAAGGGTTTTACTGTTGTATGAAAACACTGTTGACGCGTTTTATTAGTGTATTGAAGCACCGTTGAAGAATGTTTCTGGTGGATGGAAGCATTGTTAAAGGGTTCCATTGGTTTATGAAAACACTGTTGATGGGTTTTTATTACATGTTGTTTTAAAAGCCCTGCTGCTCTTGTGAAAGGATAGCAGAACCATACAGAGAAAATTGAACACAAATTAAAATATTTTGTATCAGTGGGTTAGAGATACTGGTTTCATAATTGTTGAAATCGTTGAAAGATTTTGGACTGGACCGATCATGGTCACTGGTGAAATAACTGACTGCCCTTCTGACTGTCTAATATGACAGTCTTCGGGTGTCTTTTGCTTGTTTGTTTCACCTTCATTGTCCTTATGTCCTCTTGCCATTGGTAGAATGCAAATGAAATGATAAATATACCAATAACACATAAACAAACCAATTGATAAATGAGAAACCAAACAAACGAATAGATACATAAATGATAAACAAACAAAAAAAAGGTAAATGAACTAGCAAGTAAGCAAATAATCGTATGAATAAATAAATGAATATATAAGCAAACAAACAAACAAACAAGCAAACACATAAATAAATAAAAGATACGATGTGATCTACGCAGCAGGATGGGCCAGAGGAACCAGGAATGAAGGATTGCCTTTTGGCGGCAGGAACACGTCAGTGCAGTCTTTTACGTTGGCAGCCTATCCCGTCCTGGGCAAACCCTGTTTTAGAAGCAAAGGTCAACATGGCACTATTTTTAGTCCCATAATGCACCTACCGCGTCTCTGCGCCAGTCGAAACGCGCTCTTCCTGTTGAGGCCAATCGGGACAGAGACAGACATAACAGACACACAGTCGGTGTTGCTAGACAGTTGAAGAAGGAAAGTCAGCCGTCAAGCTGTCTGTCTTGGGAAGCTATTTATTTCTCCATGGACTCCATACTCCATTTACCTTCCAGCGACACACACACACACACACACACACACACACACACACACACACACACACACACACACACACACACAAGCCAATTACTGCTCGCTTTCTTGCTCTTTTGCCTGAATTGGCGGTCAGACTTGACCACCATGAGAAAAAAGTGAGTACAACTATTGAAAACAGCTAAACTGTGACTCGTGTGCAAATGCACTGGTATTATCATTGAAAGCGCAGCAAAGACTGTGTACTTTCAAAGACAGCTTTGCAAAAGACAGAGAATGCAGGAAGCCGGAAATAACTCCCCTAATTAGCTGTTTTCACTTTTGACGGCTTTGAAGAGTCATAAATCTGTTTCCTTCCCTTTAACTAAGTGTCTAATATCTGAACAACGTCAGAATTAGTGAAAAAAAAAAAGATTTCGTGTGAAAGGGGCTATTTCAATGTCACAGTTACTGTTTTACGTCAAATTAACGCTTTCTTACAAGTAACTATCATCGTGTTCTTGTCGGTAATTATAATTTTCACAGCCGAAACCGTGATCATGACTTTTTGATGCTTGAAAGCTCCCATACTCTGCCTCCATGGTGATAACAGCCGGCCATAAAGTCACCTTGGCTCAGCGTAGCGTGAAATTTATCACCTCTTAGAATTGGAACTTCCGGGGTCCTGTGAAGCGTCAGAGTTACGATCTGTTTTATTTGGTTGACTTCGGAGTTTAGTTCGGTGGGTTTTCTGTCAAGTCTCTGCGTTCTAGATGATGTTACACGATAAACAGCAGTTAAGGCGCGCACTTAGTGACCTTGACGTGCAGCTGAACAAACCATCACACGCATTTACCATGTGGATACTGACAATTTTATAACAATCTTGCAATTTTGTTTTTTTGTTGTGGAAATTTTACAGTTGCAATGTTAGTAATGCATGGTTTATACAAAGTATGGTTTACATTTCGATAGTTTCCAATATTTAGACCTTTCTTTATATAAATCCTCGATGATGTGGGACAATCCTATAAACCATGGAGGAACGGGTGCCGTAAATGGAATACAAGTTATTTCATGATGCTGGTTGATATGAATCTTCGGTTGTTCCTTGCCGTTTTCCACTCAGAACAGAGATCAAGTCTTTTTCAGAGATAGAGAAGAATAGCCCCCTTGTGTGTTACCTCTGCTCTGTTCCATAAACCTTCATTTCCAAGTCTCTTGGACATGAGACGTATACACCGACACCTCACCTACAGTTATCAGTGTTCAGGGTCTTCCCTGGCCGGTGACCTCCTGGAGACTCATCATTGACAGTGGCCAAGCGAGTGATGCTGGGCCTACAACGGGGATGAGCCTGGCTGTGAGGTGTGGCTGTGTACAGCGGAATCAGAATGAGCGGTGTGGGAATGGCGGCACTGAGATGATCGTTGTTGTTGTTTGTCCGTCGAGACGACGAAGACCATCTAGTCATCCTGGGATCGGGGGTGAGTGCGTAGATGGCTGGTCAGGCCGATCTGCGCCCGGAAAGACCTGTCACAGTATGGACAGGGGGTGGTGGCGGCAGTGGGAGATCTGTTGACACTGGTCTTCCTGGTCATCCTGCGCTGCTCAGCTGCAGCAATTCTGTTGCTTTCACAGGTTTCTGCACCTTTGCGGACAACTGATCGTCACCCGTCTCTGTCCTGGGCAGTCTGCTCCCATGTTGTGTGGCTGATGTTGAAGGCCTTCAGGGAAGATTTGAGGTTGTCTTTGAAACGTTTCTTCTGGCCTCCATGAGAGCGTTTTCCTTGTTGTAGTTCGCCAAACAATAGTTTCTTTGGCAGCCGATGGTCTGGCATGCGAACTACATGACCTGCCCAACGTGAAAAGGAGTAGAAGGGAGCGAGAGGCCCACTCAGCCTGTCTGTACGACCTACTAACCGCTTATAACCAGCAGAGGATTTAACTGGTAAGTGATCTGCGTGAGTTGGGTCAAAACAGAACCCCACTCGGAGTGACTCCACCACGACAATGCAGTGTCTCC
>CM065720.1:10838048-10845548 GCA_033310375.1 Conus canariensis
CGTGTAACTATCTGACTCTGAACAAATTTAAATGCAATTAATAGTGAACCGCCAAGAAAACGCACACAAACGAATCACCAAGACAAAACACGACGCGTTTCGACCTCTTAGGTCTTCTTCAGGCAAGATACAAAACACTCAGGCAACGAAAATGAACGAGCGATCACTTATTATCTTCATTCACTTCAGCGCAAAGATGGGCGTTCGTTTTCGTTGTCGTTGTATCTTGCCTGAAGAAGACCTAAGAGGTCGAAACGCGTCGTGCTTTGTCTTGTGATTCATTTGTCTGCGTTTTCTTGGCGGTTTGCTATTAATTACATTTAAATTTGTTTAAATTTCCGCCTGGAGTCGCCTCACTTTGCAGCTAGATCTAATACTACTTTTGGCTGTTCTTTCCCTAAATCACCTACTTTTTCTCTTTTTCGCTACGCATACAATATTATTGAATGATACTGTAGCAAACTCCTAGCTGTTATATCATAAATGTCCAGTGTGATCCTTAGATACCACGGTCTTGAAGCAAAACTCGAACAGGTCAAATTTTGAAAGAAATTTTAAGTAACTCCGCCGTCTAACACGACCCCCCCCCCTCCCCCCCCCACCCCCCCACCCCCCACAAAAGAAAAAAAAAAAGAAAAACCAAACCAAACAAAACAAAAACAACAAATTACAAGACAAAACACAACGCGTTTCGACCTTAGGTCTTCTTCTTCAGGCAAGGGAAACAACATTCAGGACAATGACAACGAAGAACGAGCAATCCATCACTTATCTTGTCGAACTCCAGCGCAAGATGGGCGTTGAATGGAAACCAAAGAAAAGGTCAGCCATAATAAGCGGCCACTGTTTTTCTTTTTTTTTTTTTTTTTTTTCTTTTCTAAGCTGAATTTGTTCACCATGCTCTATTTATCGTAGCATGCTGCGTTCGGAGGGTGTTTGTGATTGGCTGGCTTGACGATGCGTGTAGCAAGAAGAGCGAGATGGATGTGACTGCCCACACTTTCGTGTGTATGAGCCCCGTCCTCTCCTTCTTACCTACCTTCAACCTTCTTCTCATCCTCTCTGGCATTCATTTTCACCGTCCAAAACAGCAACAACAACAACAACACACACAGAATCTCACACACACACACACACACACACACACACACACACACAGTCACACACACACACACACACACACACACCGCGCGCGCCGGCGGCACACACACACACACACACACACACAGAATCACACACACACACACACCCCCGCGCGCGCTCGCATGCACACACACACACACACACACACGCACGCACGCACGCACGCACGCAAAACACACACACACACACACACACACACACACACACACACACACACGCACCCCAACGCACGCACAAACGTGCACGCGCGCAAGAGAGAGAGAGAGAGAGAGAGAGAGAGAGGGGTACTCTCAATCTTTCTTTTTTTTCTTTTTTTTTTCTTTTCTAATCCATTCGCCCAATCAGGGCAGAAACATTTCGGCTGACAACAAGGAAAACAATCTGTCTCCCTCATTAGTCTGTATTTCCCTTTGCGTCCTCTCTCTCTCTCTCTCTCTCTCTCTCTCTCTCTCTCTCTCTCTCTCTCTCTCTCTCTCTCTCTCTCTCTCTCTCTCTCTCTTCCAGGAACGTGAATGCCAGACACTAATTAAATCATTCTGTATCTTTTATCCGAGCCTCCCGTACCACAGTGACATCGGCGCCTAGAAGTGTGCTCCTCTCTCTCTCTCTCTCTCTCTCTCTCTCTCTCTCTCTCTCTCTCTCTCTCTCTCTCTCTCTCTCTCTCTCACTTTCAAAACGTGCTTCCTCCTCTCTCTCTCTCTCTCTCTCTCTCTCTCTCTCTCTCTCTCTCTCTCTCTCATTTCACAAAAAACGTGCTCCTCTCTCTCTCTCTCTCTCTCTCTCTCTCTCTCTCTCTCTCCTCCTCTCTCTCTCTTCTCTCAAAAACGAGCTCCTCTCTCTCTCTCTCTCTCTCTCTCTCATTTAAAAAAACGTGCTCCTCTCTCTCATTTCCAAAAAGGTGCTTCTCTGTCCCCCCCCCCTCTCTCTCTCTCTCTCTTTCTCATTTCCAAAAACATGCTCCTCTCTCTCTCTCTCTCTCTCTCTCTCTCTCTCTCCCATTTCAAAAAACGTGCCCCCCCCCCCCCCCCTTTTCTCTCTCTGAGTTAGCGAGTATCTGTCTTTGTGAGTGAGTGCGTGAGTGTGTGTGATGTGTGTGTGGTGTGTGTGTGTGTGTGGTGTGTTGGGTGTGTTGTGTGTGTGTGTGTGTGTGTGTGTGTGTGTGTGTGTGTGTGTGTTGTGTGTGCGTGTGTGTGTGTGGGAGCGTTGTGTGCGTGTGTGTGCGTGTGTGTGTGTGTGTGTGTGTGTGTGTGTGTGTAGTGGTGTGTGTGTGTGTTGTGTGTGTGTGTGTGTGTTGTGTATGTGTGTGTGTGTGTGTGTGTGTGTGTGTGTGTGTTGTGTGTGTGTGTGTGTGTGTGTGCTGGGAAGATGTGTGTGTTGGTGGTGTGAGGTGGGGAGCTGAAGTGTTGATGAGGGAGGTTGAGCAGTAGGAAGGCAGCAGGGAAGGGAAAGACGTGGCACCTGCACATTTCAATGAGTCTTTGCGGCTGCCTTTACAGCTGATGTGGTATTCTTCCTGGAAAAAAAAACAATATTCGGGCGGTACAGACGTGGAAATGACATATTTGGCCATTAGGTCCATCTTGTGAAGTAGAGCGTTCTCCGATATGGCGATGTCTTGATTATAAAACACCACCTGAAGAAAGCCATCGGGCCAGCATCTTGAGAATAAAAAATAATAATACAAACGAAAATTCGTGGAATCCATGTACACACACACACACACACACACACACACACACACACACACACACACAGAGACAGAGAGAGAGAGAGAGAGAGAGAGAGAGAGAGAGAGAGAGAGATCCCCTCTCTTGTCCAAAACAAACGCACCCATAGATCTACATATAGATCTACATCAAACAACAACAACAACAACACACACACTCAACGCGTGCGCGCGCGCGCACACACACACACACCACACAAACATACACAAGAGCACAACACACACTCAATCTCATTACAGCACATGGACACTATTCTTATAAGATCTATACCCATCCATTTCTACGTGTGAGCTTGCATGTCTTAGCCTACTAGGCTACTTAGCCTACTAGGCTGTAGCCTAGGGGGCATGTTTTAGCCTACTAGGCTGTAGCCTAGGCGGCATGTCTTAGCCTACTAGGCTGAAGCCTAGGGGGCATCTCTTAGCCTACTAGGCTGTAGCCTAGGGGGCATGTCTTAGCCTACTAGGCTGTAGCCTAGGGGGCATGTCTTAGCCTACTAGCTGTAGCCTAGGGGCATGTTTTAGCCTACTAGCTGTAGCCTAGGGGCATGTTTTAGCCTACTAGGATGTAGCCTAGGGGCATTCCTTAGCCTACTAGGCTGTAGCCTAGGGGCATGCCTTAGCCTACTAGGCTGTAGCCTAGGGGGCATGCCTTAGCCTGCCAGGCTGTAGCCTAGGGGGCATGCCTTAGCCTACCAGGCTGTAGCCTAGGGGGCATGCCTTAGCCTGCTAGGCTGTAGCCTAGGGGGCATGCCTTAGCCTACCAGGATGTAGCCTAGGGGGCTGTCTTAGCCTACTAGGCTGTAGCCTAGGGGGCATTTTTTTAGCCTACTAGGCTGTAGCCTAGGGGCATGCCTTAGCCTACTAGGCTGTAGCCTAGGGGCATGCCTTATCCTACTAGGCTGTAGCCTAGGGGGCATGCCTTAGCCTACCAGGTTGTAGCCTAGGGGGCATGTCTTAGCCCACCAGGCTGTAACCTAGGGGGCATGCCTTAGCCTGCTAGGCTGTAGCCTAGGGGGCATGCCTTAGCCTACCAGGCTGTAGCCTAGGGGCATGCCTTTGCCTACCAGGCTGTAGCCTAGGGGGCATGCCTTAGCCTACTAGGCTGTAGCCTAGGGGGCATGTCTTAGCCTACTAGGCTGTAGCCTAGGGGGCATACCTTAGCCTACTAGGCTGCAGCCTAGGGGGCATGTCTTAGCCTACTAGGCTGTAGCCTAGGGGGCATGTCTTAGCCTACCAGGCTGCAGCCTAGGGGGCATGTCTTAGCCTACCAGGCTGCAGCCTAGGGGGTATGTCTTAGCCTACTAGGCTGTAGCCTAGGGGGCATGTCTTAGCCTACTAGGCTGCAGCCTAGGGCGTAGGCTAAGGAGGACAGGGACGGCACGATGGGGGAAGATGATGGCGCCTCTCCAAGGACCTGTCAAGATGTCTGTGAAGGAGGAATAACATTCCCCTGAAGAAACTTCAATGTTCTACAGATTCCCCAGCAACTCAACAAAGGGTTTTTGCGATTTGAAAGGAACGGATGACGATGACCATAGCACAAAGAAATGCCTTGAATATATGATTAACAAGTCTCCGTTCATTCTTCACCATGACGCCAGTGACACTTTTTCCTTGTAGAAGAAACTGCGTAAACACATCAGTTTCGTTATAGTATGACGTAGGAGCATGGTGTCGTACAATCATTAGGCTTATAGTTCATCTTGAATACATTTTGCGTGTAACACTAGAAACTTAATTAACGGGCACGTACTTTGAGAATCCTTTTCCATCATTTGTGTACATGACCTCAGATTTTCCATTACAAAATGCTGGTATTATTCTCATCGAATTTCTTTAAATCTAGAAAAAAAAATCACGGGAAATCTGTTGGGAACTAGGAAGACTGGAGAAATAACCTAATCTTCTTAATTCTCGGGTCATCTAGTGACTTCCAGTGCCAACAGTTTTTTTTCGGCTGCTTCTTGCTTTGTTTTGTTTTGTTTTGTTTTGTTCTGTTTTGTTTTCAGTGCCATTTTCAGATACCTTGTCTGATGATCGGGCTGATGTCTTCCCATCATTTGCATCTTGATCTCCCCGTCACGAACATCTAGATCTAGACGGCCATAAAGATAACCCAGTTCTTCACTTTCCCATTTCGTCTCTTGTTTCGAGAGTTTTTTCTTTCCTTTTTTTTTTTTTTTTTTTTTTGTATGCGCAAATTTTGTGTTGAATTTTTTTCCCCTTTGTTCTCAGTCAAAGATGACAAACGTACTCGTGTCCAGTTTTTGCGCTAGTTTATCTTCAGACGGCGTCGCCCCAACAAACCATCTCCGTTGGCGGCATCCGCCATTTTTTCTCTTTTTTTTTTTTTTTTTTTTTTCTTTTTTTTTTCAACACGGTGTTCCGATAGGCCTAAGGCGAAGTTGGATGGAGTCGCACAAAAAGAAAAAAAAAAATCCTGAATCGCAGAACATATAACACACAACAATGCTATTACTAGCACGGCCAACGGCGACAGAGAGGGTGATGATGACGATAGAAACAAGAAAAGATTTAAGAGAGCAGAATTTTCTTGGTGTTATGGCGCACACCCAGACGTACGCATCTCTAAGATGACGTAGATCTAGCCTAGTTCTCAGTGGTACTTTGAGAGATGGAATCATAAACCTATCGTTCCCATCACTTCAGAAGAAATTCCTGGCATTGTCGAACTGGGCTGTTACTGTTGTTTCACAACACACACACAACACACCACAACACACACAACACAACAACACACACACACACACACACACACACACACACACACACACACACACACACACAACACAATGAAGTGACTCATGATGAATACACAAAAGTGCCCAAATCTCGGACACGCTCTCTCTCTCTCTCTCTCTCTCTCTCTCTCTCTCTCTCTCTCTCTCTCTCTCTCTCTCTCTCAATTATGAATCACTGGATAGCATCAACGGTTGAGATGTCGAATTCAGAAACTGCAGAGATATGAACCCAAAACAACACACACACACACACACACACACACACACACACACACACACACACACACACACACACAACATTAGATATGTTGGTCCATTACAAAGCAAAGATCGTTGCAGCGCTAACAAACACGGCGAACGTTTTTATTCCCCGTTCAAACAAACACATCAAAAGTCAAGCCATTCTACATCAGACTTTCTGAATACACGCCACCCGTTCAAACACATTATATCGGTTAATATCTGCTCGTGATTGATGGTGTTCTTTTACGGCAACAACTTTACTGCAACTTGAATATGACTCAAGCCCGTCTAATGATGGTCGTTTCCATGGAAACACCAGAACGACACAAAAGATAGCAAGCAAATGAAGGGAGGGGAAAAGGTAGTATCAAGTAGGAAACAAATGAGAAAAAGTAGCAATAAGCAGGAAAACAGTGTCGCAACAGGCAAATAAACGCTGGGGAAAGTAGGAAAAGGGTAAGACAGACTAGGACTGATCTGCAAACGTAGCTGAACATTAAAAGGAAAAAAAAAAAGGTAACACAAATGAGGGAACATTGACAATAAATGAGGACCCAAAAAAAGAAAAAAAAAGAAAGTAACACGAAGTTGGACAAGTTGAAAAAAGTACGAAAAAGTAGCAAAAGATAGACAAATAGTGACACAAAGAAAGAAAATGACGCAAACACACACACACACACACACACAACACACACGCGCGCGCGCGCGCGCGCACAGATAAGCAGGCAGCAGGAAGCAGTAGAGAAAGGTTAGAAAACGCAAAAACAATAGCAAAACTGTACACATATTATCATTAATATTATGAATACTTATATAGCGCCTATCCTCGGCTAGAGATCAAGCTCTGAGCGATTTACAATCCAGACTCGTTTACACAACGGGCTGCCTACCTGGGCAGTGCCGACTGAAGAGCTGCCAGCTGGCGCTTCATTCAGTCGTTTCCCGTGTCATCCAGTCAATATCGTTCAATGTCGTTCACTCAATTTCCTCACTTCCTTCATTATTTCCATTTCTCACGCAGGGTGCATGCTATGTGTAACGTGTCATCCATACCAACCGCCAAACTGGCCTTCTCTTCCGAAAGTTGGTGATGGGATTTTACGTGTGTGCAAGATGTTATGCGTGCGTTCACACACGGAACTGCGGTTTCTAGTCTCATTCGAAGGACTGTATGGGAAATGGAGTCAGAACCAATGTGAACTCCGAGGGAAAAATCCCCCTGTACCAAAACGGCCTGGCGGAGATTCGAACCCGCAACCCCAGGATCACCAAGATCACGAGTCCGGCGCTCTACCACTGAGCCACTCCCGAGCCACTCTGGCCACAAAAGTGACATAAAGCCGCCAAAAGTTGCAATAGCTACGAAAACATTGTGAAAGGCAGTAGCAGGTAGCAAACAGTAAACAGTAACACGACAAACCCAAACGAACACGGAAAAGTAGCAAACAACATGGGGAGAGAAAAAAACAAAAAAGCAAAATAATAATAGGAAAAAAGTAGCAAAAGAAATGAAAATAAAAGATTGCAAATCAGGAAGAAATAGCAAAGGATAGAAAAGAGTAGCGAGAGGTTATGAGGGGGAAAGTAGCAAAACAATAAGTGGCGAAAGATGAAAAAAAAAAA
>CM065720.1:10858048-10863048 GCA_033310375.1 Conus canariensis
CCTCATCTCTCTCTCTCTCTCTCTCTCTCTCTCTTCGTGTAAATCACATATGTGAAGATGAAAACTGAATTTACATACTACTACTCTACCTACTACTACTACTATCTACTCTACACACTCATTAGAACACGCGCGCTTCTGTACGAACACCCACACAGTTGCACACCACACTTACCCCCCCCCCCCCCCTCACCCACCGCCTGCCACCCTAATTCCTAACCCGCCATTTGCAACAGCCATCTCCCCTTTCTCCCCGCCATTTCCCCGCCATCTCCCCTTTCTCCCCGCCATCTCCCCCTTTCTCTCCGCCATCTCCCCCTTCTCCCCGCCATCTCCCCTTTCTCCCCGCCATTCCCCGCCATCTCCCTCTTCTCCCGCCATCTCCCCGCCATCTCCCCCTTTCTCCCCGCCATCTCCCCCTTTCTCCCCGCCATCTCCCCGCCATCTCCCCCATCTCCCCGCCATCTCCCCTTTCTCCCCGCCATCTCCCCCATTCCCGTCTCCCCGCCATCTCCCCGCCATCTCCCCCTTCCCCGCCATCTCCCTCGCCATCTCCCGCCTCCTTTCTCCCCGCCATCTCCCCCTTTCTCCCCGCCATCTCCCCTTTTTATCTCCCCGCCATCTCCCCGCCATCTCCCCGTCCCTCTCCCCGCCATCTCCCCCTTTCTCCCGCCATCTCCCCCTTTCTCCCCGCCATCTCCCCGCTCTCTCCCGCCATCTCCCCGCATCCCCCCTTTCTCCTCGCCATCTCCCCCTTTCTCCCGCCTCTCCCCCCCCCGCCATCTCCCTTTCCACCGCCATCTCCCCTTTCTGCTCCCGCCATCTCCCTTTCTCCCGCCATCTCCCGCCATCTCCCCCTTTCTCCCCGCCATCTCCCCCTTTCTCCCCGCCATCTCCCCCTTTCTCCCCGCCATCTCCCCGCCATCTCCCCCTTTCTCCCCGCCATCTCCCCCTTTCTCCCCGCCATCTCCCCGCCATCTCCACCTTTCTCCCCGCCATCTCCCCCTTTCTCACCGCCATCTCCCCGCCATCTCCCCTTTCTTCCCGCCATCTTCCCGCATCTCCCCGCCATCTCCCCCTTTCTCCCCGCCATCTTCCCGCCATCTCCCCCTTTCTCCCCGCCATCTCCCCCTTTCTCCCCGCCATCTGCCCCTTTCTCCCCGCCATCTCCCCCTTTCTCCCCGCCATCTCCCCGCCATCTCCCCCTTTCTCCCCGCCATCTCCCCGCCATCTCCCCTTTCTCCCCGCCATCTCCCCTTTCTCCCCGCCATCTCCCTCTTTTCCGCGCCATCTCCCCCTTTCTCCCCGCCTTCTCCCCCTTTCTCCCCCCCTCTCCCCGCCATCTCCCCGCCATCTCCCCCTTTCTCCCCGCCATCTCCCCCTTTCTCCACGCATCTCCCCGCCATCTCCCCGCCATCTCCCCCCTTTCTTTCCCCGCCATCTCCCCCTTTCTCCCCGCCATCTCCCCCTTTCTCCCCGCCATCTCCCCTTTCTCCCCGCCATCTCCCCCTTTCTCCCTGCCATCTCCCTCTTTCTCCCTGCCATCTCCCTCTTTCTCCCCGCCATCTCCCCCTTTCTCCCCGCCATCTCCCCTTTCTCCCGCCATCTCCCTCTTTCTCCCCGCCTTGCACACACACACATACATACCCCCCCCCCCCCCCCCCCTCACCCACCGCCTGCCACCACTAATTCCTAAGCACACATGTCGCAGGCTGTTGCAAACAGGTGCGAGCACCCCCCCCCCCCCCCCCCCCTTTGCCCCTCCCCTCCCTCCCCTCCCTCTCCTTCGGCCTCCTTCTCCCCGCCATCTCCCTCTTTCTCCCGCCATCTCCCCCTTTCTCCCCGCCATCTCCCTCTTTCTCCCCGCCATCTCCGCGCCATCTCCATCTTTCTCCCCGCCATCTCCCCGCCATCTCCCCCTTTCTCCCCGCCATCTCCCCGCCATCTCCCCGCCATCTCCCCGCCATCTCCCCCTTTCTCCCCGCCATCTCCCCCTTTCTCCCCGCCATCTCCCCCATTCTCCCCGCCATCTCCCCGCCATCTCCCTCTTTCTCCCGCCGTCTCCCTCTTTCTCCCCCTTTCTCCCCGCCATCTCCCCCGTTCTCCCCGCCATCTCCCCCTTTCTCCCCGCCATCTCCCCGCCATCTCCCCCTTTCTCCCCGCCATCTCCCCCTTTCTCCCCGCCATCACCCTCTTTCTCCCCGCCATCTCCCTCTTTCTCCCCCGCCTTCTCCCTCTTTCTCCCCGCCATCTCCCCGCCATCTCCCCCTTTCTCCCCGCCATCTCCCCCCTTCTCCCCGCCATCTCCCCTTTCTCCCCACCATCTCCCCCTTCCTCCCCGCCATCTCCCCGCCATCTCCCCCTTTCTCCTCGCCATCTCCCCCTTTCTCCCCGCCATCTCCCCTTTCTCCCCGCCATCTCCCCCTTTCTCCCCGCCATCTCCCCCTTTCTCCCCGCCATCTCCCCGATATCTCCCCGCCATCTCCCCCTTTCTCCCCGCCATCTCCCTCTTTCTCCGCGCCATCTCCCCCTTTCTCCCCGCCATCTCCCCCTTTCTCCCCCTTTCTCCCCGCCATCTCCCCGCCATCTCCCCTTTCTCCCCGCCATCTCCCCCTTTCTCCCCGCCATCTCCCTCTTTCTCCGCGCCATCTCCCCCTTTCTCCCCGCCTTCTCCCCCTTTCTCCCCCCCTCTCCCCGCCATCTCCCCGCCATCTCCCCCTTTCTACCCGCCATCTCCCCCTTTCTCCCCGCCATCTCCCCCTTTCTCCCAGCCATCTCCCCTTTCTCCCCGCCATCTCCCCGCCATCTCACCCTTTCTCCCCGCCATCTCCCCGCCATCTCCCCCTTTCTCCCCGCCATCTCCCCCTTTCTCCCCGCCATCTCCCTCTTTCTCCGCGCCATCTCCCCCTTTCTCCCCGCCTTCTCCCCCTTTCTCCCCCCCTCTCCCCGCCATCTCCCCGCCATCTCCCCCTTTCTCCCCGCCATCTCCCCCCCTCTCCCGGCCATCTCCCCGCCATCTCCCCCTTTCTCCCCGCCATCTCCCCGCCATCTCACCCTTTCTCCCCGCCATCTCCCCCTTTCTCCCCGCCATCTCCCCGCCATCTCCCCCTTTCTCCCCGCCATCTCCCTCTTTCTCCGCGCCATCTCCCCCTTTCTCCCCGCCTTCTCCCCCTTTCTCCCCCCCTCTCCCCGCCATCTCCCCGCCATCTCCCCCTTTCTCCCCGCCATCTCCCCCTTTCTCCCCGCCATCTCCCCGCCATCTCCCCGCCATCTCCCCTTTCTCCCCGCCATCTCCCCCTTTCTCCCCGCCATCTCCCCGCCATCTCCCTCTTTCTCCCCGCCATCTCCCCGCCATATCCCCATTTCTCCTCGCCATCTCCCCCTTTCTCCCCGCCATCTCCCCCTTTCTCCCCGCCATCTCCCTCTTTCTTCCCGCCATCTCCCCCTTTCTCCCCGCCATCTCCCCCTTTCTCCCCGCCATCTCCCCACCATCTCCCCCTTTCTCCCAGCCATCTCCCCTTATCCAGAGCTCACTATTTCCCGTCAATCTCACCTTTTCTGACGACATCTTAAATCAACGTCATTTCTCCGCCATTAGCGAATCCTGTTTCTCCTCCAGCTTGTTAAACAGCCATCTCCTGCACAATGATAGAGCCAAAACGGACCCCCTTTATTCTGTAAACGATGCTTTCAGAATATCCTCCCTTTTTCCCGCATTGTCTAATCCCCTTTTGTTCCCGCCAATTGCAAAATATTCTCGAAGGCAGATCTGCCCTGATCTTTATTATCGCCATTTCCCTTTATTCTCCCCGATCATATTACCGTAGTTATCTTCCTGCATTCATGTCCCCTGTCTCGCAACCAAAATCCAATCTTTCGACTTTCTGAAAGCAATATTCATCTTTTCATGCCCTGTATGCTAAAGGCCTTTTCACCTTCCTTTGATTCCTCGCATTGTGCAGCATTTACCCCTTTCGCGCCAGCCGCCATCTTGACCCTTTTCTTCCGAATCATCCACTTTTCAACCGCGCCATTCGACCCAATTCGTGCCTCGGCCGGCTACCCATTTCATTTCTCACCTCCCTACGTACCCTCGCAATTCATTTCCATCTTTAAATTAACGATGCCCTATTACTCAACCGCACAATGTACCCTTTTGAGCCAAATCCCCTCTTTTCTGTTCCTCCAACCGTCATTCCCCACCATTTCAGCACCTTTTGTGATGCTCAGATTAAGCCTCGCCTCTGTTGTTCCCTTTATTACCCGACCATTCTTCAAATTCGCATCTTCTTGACGGCATCTCCAGCATTTTCACTAGATAACCCCTAGCATCACTCCACGCAATCTCTCCTCTTTCTCTCCCCATCTCCCCCTTTCTCTCTCTCCTTCGCTCATCTCCACCTATGTATGTAAACCGAATCTACCCACCACTACTACCCCTCTTCTCTCCCACTCATTCCCCCTTCTGACGAACACCCCACGTTTTCACCACCATCTCCCCCCTCCCCCCCCTTCTCCCCCGCCTGCCACCACTTTCCTCAGCCACATTCGCCGTGCCATCGACCCCCCATCTCCCCCCATCTCCCCGCCTCTCCCCCCTCTCCCCTTTCTCCCCGCCATCTCCCTCTTTCTCCCCGCCATCTCCCGCCATCTCCCCCTTTCTCCCCGCCATCTCCCCCTTTCTCCCCGCCATCTCCCCCTTTCTCCCCGCCATCTCCCGCCATCTCCCCGCCATCTCCCCTTTCTCCCCGCCATCTCCCGCATCTCCCCTTTCTCCCCGCCATCTCCCCCTTTCTCCCCGCCATCTCCCGCCTTCTCCCCCTTTCTCCCGCCATCTCCCCTTTCTCCCGCCATCTCCCCGCCATCTCCCCTTTCTCCCCGCCATCTCCCCTTTCTCCCCGCCATCTCCCCCATCTCCCCTTTCTCCCCGCCATCTCCCCCATCTCCCCGCCATCTCCCCCTTTCTCCCCGCCATCTCCCGCCATCTCCCCCTTTCTCCC
>CM065720.1:10880548-10888048 GCA_033310375.1 Conus canariensis
TAGTGTTTGAACTGCCGGTACCGTTAGGTTTAGTGGTAACGATGACCTGATATTGTGTATAGTGTTTGAACTGCCGGTACCGTTAGGTTTAGTGGTAACGATGACCTGATATTGTGTATAGTGTTTGAACTGCCGGTACCGTTAGGTTTAGTGGTAACGATGACCTGATATTGTGTACAGTGTTTGAACTGCCGGTACCGTTAGGTTTAGTGGTAACGATGACCTGATATTGTGTACAGTGTTTGAACTGCCGGTACCGTTAGGTTTAGTGGTAACGATGACCTGATATTGTGTACAGTGTTTGAACTGCCGGTACCGTTAGGTTTAGTGGTAACGATGACCTGATATTGTGTATAGTGTTTGAACTGCCGGTACCGTTAGGTTTAGTGGTAACGATGACCTGATATTGTGTATAGTGTTTGAACTGCCGGTACCGTTAGGTTTAGTGGTAACGACGACCTGATATTGTGTATAGTGTTTGAACTGCCGGTACCGTTAGGTTTAGTGGTAACGACGACCTGATATTGTGTATAGTGTTTGAACTGCCGGTACTGTTAGGTTTAGTGGTAACGATGACCTGATATTGTGTATAGTGTTTGAACTGCCGGTACCGTTAGGTTTAGTGGTAACGATGACCTGATATTGTGTATAGTGTTTGAACTGCCGGTACCGTTAGGTTTAGGGTCGGAAGGATAGGAAGGGAAACTGGGACAAAATGGAATCACAAACCGTAATACATACCACTATATCGGGGAGAGGAGAGAGAGAGAGGAGAGAGAGAAGAGAGAGAGAAGAGAGTAGAGGAGAGAGAGAGAGAGAGAGAGAGAGAGACAGACAGACAGACAGACAGACAGAAGAGACAGAGACAGAGACAGAGACAGATAGAGAGACAGAGACAGAGACAGAGACACAGACACAGACACAGACACAGACACACACACACACACACACACACACACACACAGAAGGAAACAAACTAACGAGAGAACAATAAAAAATCAAAGAGGAGGAGAGAGAGGAGAGAGAGAGAGAGAGAGAGGAGAGAGAGAGAGAGAGAGAGAGAGAGAGAGACGTCATATTCGGCATCCTCCTCATATTCCTCCTTCCTTTCTTCGGCTTCTGTGAATGTACAAAGGTATCCTAATCCGTTTTTCGGACTTTCAGCGTTAGTTAGTCTCTGCAATCAGTTGATGGCATTGTCAAGTGTAGATATCAAGGACGTTGACAGCAGGCAAGGTGAGAGGAAGGGAAACGGGCGTGGGATCCCAGGAGAAGAAGACCGATATTGGAGCGGAGTGGCGATGTAGGGACGGGGGAGGGGTGGGGGGGGGGAGGGGGGAGGGGGGAGCATGGGAGGAGGGTAGCTGGCTTTATTTCCCATTGCACTATGACTTGGGTGTGTGTGTGTGTGCTTGGTTAGAAGGAAACTGGTCACTTGAAAAGTTCCTACTCCAAAAGTTCGGAATCACTTTCCGTTTACTAAAGCCCATAGTTTTGATTACCACACACACGCGCGCGCGCGCGCGCGCGCGCGCGCGCACTCACTTTCTCTCACTCACACACACACACACACACACACACACACACACACACACCTCTCTCTCTCTCTCTCTCTCTCTCTCACACACACACACACACACACACACACACACACACACACACACACACAACACAACACCACACACACACACACACACACACACACACACACACACACACACAACACCACACACAGTATCACCATAGAGACAAGCGAACCGCACCCAGCCTCGCTCAAACCCAAACAAACACAGCACAGCAGCGCGGTAGCCTTCCCTGACGGTAATTGTCCTTGACCTGAAGGCGAGGCCTGTACATCTGCTAAGAATAGCAACGAGAGCAAGGTCACAGGCGGCGACACAAAAAAGCCCCCCGAAACGAGTCAATGAACTCTGGTGACATGAGCGACGACGATCGCCGCTATTCTTTCTTCTTTTTTTTTTTTTTTTCTCGCTCTCCTCAGCAGCGGCTTTGTCGGGATGGTAACCGTGACGGCACCAGCACCGGAGGAAAGAGAGTGAGTTCTGGCACTGCTCCGATCCGGTCATTGACAACACCGCCGCGACGGGCTGATGCGTGCTTCGCCGCCATGTTGGATGTTTTGTACCCGTCGAACTCTTTGGTTGGTTTTTTGTTTTGTTGAAAAATAAGATTTTTTTGGGTTTTTTTTAACTACACAAAAAATGCCTGCTTGCAATAAGTAGGGAGGCAGAAAGAAGGAACACATGAGAAACATTCATGTCTTAAATTATTGAAGATATACAAGTGCACATATTAAAAAGAAGACAAACAGATAATGGGAAATACTCAATAATGTGAACAGACTGAATTTGTTTGTTTGCTTTTTTCAATTCATGATCGTCCATGGCCTCAAACATTTTTTTTTATCACTATTATTATTGCAACTTTTTTTTTTTTCCCGTCGTCGCTACGATCTAGTGGTCTCACTTTGAGTTTTGACAGGTCACGAAAGTATTCTAGGTAGAGACTGGAAGTCTAGACACTCTTAACCTTGATGCTAGAGAACGCAGTGGTGTTCTAAAGACTGAATACAGACTAGACACTATGCTTGAGTGATATCGTATAACATAGAAGTATTCTATGAACAGTTTGGGAGACCATACACTCTTTATCATTGAGTAAAACCCTATAAAAGTACATTAAAAAAAACCACACTTGAAAGTTCGTTTTCCACGGAAGGATTGAAAAACTATTGAAGTATTTTTTTTAAGTCGTGTGTCTTGCCCCTTCAGTGACATGTATCTCACGTTGCTCAATCCAGCCCTCCCCTCCCCCTCCCCTCCTCCTTTTGCCAAGCCACATTCAGGTCGTCCTGTCACAGCCCAACACCAGCGATCCATAGGGTCAGAAGCCGCCACCCTGTCCTGCCAACGACAGTCTCCGTGAAGACTGTAGAGGAAGACTGCAGAGTAAGCATGTATACTGGGAAACGGCATGGTCATGAGTCTGGATGGAGCAGAACCTTCGAGCAACAATGCTTCCATCCATTCCTGTCGAAAAACTACAATTGTGGTTTTAGCCCTTTTATTCCTCACTGTAAAACCCTGTTCTTGGTTGTTTTTGAAAGGTATTAGAGAGAACGTTTGTCCATCTTACATTTACAAGCATACAATTTTGCAACGAGTGTGAAGATTAGGTCCGTTTTATAGTATATCTTAACACACATATGCAAAAACTCACACACATATGCAGAAACAAGCATGAAATCTTCACGTTTAGACGATGTTCGCATACATTATACCAAGTAGTTTCGAAAACAGTGTCAGAAATTTAGTACGTGCTTGCTGTTCCAAAGAAAGAATCATCATATAACCATTGCTAAACATTTATTTTAAGTATCCCGAGTATTGCCATCATTTTAAAACAAAAAACAGGGTGTGCCACAACCTGAAGTTATATGTCCTATTCTGCGGGTTGAAGTTACGTGTCTGTGGTTTGAAGTTGTAAGTCTGCAGTATGATGACATCATCTTTTTGTTACATGCACTAAATTTCCTTTTTGCCCCTCCCAAATACATTGTAAACATGTTTTCGCGTTGCATGTTCGAAAAGCAGAAATGGAAAACTATTTGTTCTAGGATTGTTTGGTCCTTACGAAATTGTTAGAAGACCAGCGAGTATGTCATTAGGCTCTTTGTGTGCGACAAGAAGATGAGTGTCTCGCACAGTTGACGTCAGATTTGCTAACGAGGGGAGTTGCTATTAAACCTGAAGAGGCACGCGAAAGAATGCCAGTCTTGGCCAACTTTGACCAGTCTTTCGCTCGCTGGATCTGGATTGTCTCTGGACCTGTACCAAATCTGACAAACTGGTAATCATTAATAGATCTACACGTGTGACGCCCTTTGTTTCAAACCATCAGATTCAGACATTGTTTGTTGAAAAAAAGGAAATAACTGAAAATACATTATTTAGCAATGTTTCAGTAGAAAGAATCTGGGATCCGCTTTTTAATCCGAATCCGAACCGAAATTTAATGGCGTTTTCTTGGGGCCACATTTCATATGCCCAAGGGTTCGATTTAAATCAAACCAACCGCCTCTCCCCCTCCCCTTCCCCATAATGTTGCTGGGGAAAAAGATCGACAGACGCCTAGCTTCAGTGACGGCTGAGGTGACGAGTCTACCAACGGTAAGTCCTGCGTCGCTGGACGGTGTGATGACAGTCCTGACTCATCCCCTCCTCACTGTGTAGACATGAATCCAGTCAGTGCCTTCATTACTGACCAGCCCAGTAAACACGCCAACGTTCAGCTGACTGGTGGAATCCACTGTAATTTGGGGCTCCATTGCCTTGGCGGTACCATGCTTTTACTTACATAAGGGTTACGAAATCCTTACCACTACTGGTGTGACTTAACCAGGACAGGTAACATGTGTGTCGACCCCTTTCTCCCACGTATTTCATCCACGCTCTGTTGGGCCAAGTTGTAATCACTGGCACGTTTTCTTGGTTAGTCTTGGGCTATCACACAGAAAGGGATCGTATTTCATGACCTGTTCCAGCCGCTGGCTTGCTCTGTTTTGCCAAACTGGAATGGAAGCAGACTTTGACCGGGTGATCACTTGTCAAGTGGTGCGATTACCGTATTCTGTCACAGTACCACGTAGTGAATCACAGCAGAAGATGAAGCACGAGTTTGCACGCCAGGAACTGCACCCTTCAGAGAGGAACACAGTCAAACATCAGATTCATGCCCAAGGAAAAGTGAAAGTCCTGGTCATCATGTGGCGTTTCATGTTTGCCACCTGTCGTGCTATGCTAGGGCTTGTCCATTGGTTTGGTCAGCGTACTGATTCAGATGACATGTGGGAGGCCGAAATAGCTCAGTGGTAGAGCGCCGGACTCATAATCTTGGTGATCCTGGGGTTGCGGGTTCGAGTCTCCGCCGGGCCGTTTCGGTACAGGGAAAATTTTCCCTCGGAGTTAACATTGGTTCTGACTCCATTTCCCATATAGTCCTTCGAAGGAGACTATAAACCGAGGTTCCGTGTAACAAATAACATCTTGCACACACGTAGAATCCCATTGCCAACTTTCGGAAGAGAAGGCCAGTCTGGCGGTTGGTATGATGACACGTTACACGTAGCATGAACCTTCCCCGAAGCTGGAGGACGGCTGCCTTAATGGCCGGATAAAAAACGGTCATACACACAAAACTCCACTCCCTTTGTTGGGTAGAAGGGATTAATCCTTGCCTGTCTATACAGGGAGTGTCCGCAGGAGTATCAGCCTGCGTTCGCAGAAGAAGAAGAAGAAGAAGAAGAGAAGATGACATGTGCAGAGTTCATTTCTTAATTGACGTAAACAATGGTCAAACTGAAGAGTCCCCTGATGTAAGCTGTGCCGATGAAGTTCTAAACTGGGAGACCAAGAATGGTGAACTGTATTCTACTTTATTTGCTTTTTTGCTTCGATATTTTCTCTTTTTTTCTCCCGTTTTAGTCTGTGTAAGAAATGTTTATGGACGAGACTTACAGAAATCAAGTCAAGAACACTTTATGATCTCCAAAGAGAAATTAAGAGTGGCCATAAAAAATATGACTATGGATCTACATTTAACCTATCACAAATCACAAATCACACCCACCCATCCACCCACCCACCCACTCACACACACAGAATAACACACACACACACACACACACACACACACAACACACACACACACACACACACACATAACACCCCTCTCTCTCCTCTCTCTCTCTCTCTCTCTTATTGAAAGTTCGGTTTTCATTCATGATAAACAGTAAACAAGTGGGGTATTTTTTGCTCCCATAAGAAAACCTAACACAGAGTAACTTTTATTCAAGACTGGCACAGCCTTTTAAACTTGAATAAAGTCAGACAAATATATAGACGAACAATCTAATAGTGGGGGAAAAAACAAGCGCAGGCCAACAACTGAACTGTCTTCATAGTAATGACTTGGCAAAGATTTGGACTTAAGGAGGGGGGGGGGGGGGGGGGGGGGGGGGGAGTTTGAAGATGGAGAAACTGGGAACATGAAATTAAGAAAATATGTTACAGATATGACAACTCTTCACTAGCTGCATAAGGGAACCTTCGCAATCCCTTTTGAAGGCAGATATATTTGTATTGCCTGTATTTGATTCATGAGTTTGATGGAACTGGGAACGAAACTGTTCTTAGTTTCATTTGTTTTGAATTTTGGAATTTGGAATCGTCGTCCAGATGGTAGAACATTGTAGGGTTTTTTTTTGTTTTTTTTTTATATATAAAGAACATGAGAACTGTCGGCAGCAATGTTAACAGCTTTTTTGTGTGAGACACAACATTCATTCAATTTATCTAACTGTTCTTTTTTTTTTTTTCTTCTTTTTTTTTGCCAATAATCTTTTCATATGTATTCACCACTCTGTTGAAAACGTTTTTGTTTTTCACGCTAAAAAGCCAAAGGACAGCACTGATTCTACAAATTATGATCATGCTGCGGATGCATGATTCTACTGATTCTACAAATTATGGTCATGCTGCGGATGCATGATTCTACAAATTATGGTCATGCTGCTGATGCATGATTCTACAAATTATGGTCATGCTGCGGATGCATGATTCTACAAATTATGGTCATGCCGCTGATGCATGATTCTACAAATTATGGTCATGCTGCTGATGCATGATTCTACTGATTCTACAAATTATGGTCATGCTGCTGATGATGATTCTATGATTCTACAAATCATGTCATGTGCTGATGCATTATTCTACAATTGGTCATGCTGCTGATGCATGATTCTACTGATTCTACAAATCATGGCATGTGCTGATGCTAATTTAAATTATGGTCATGCTGCTGATGCAGGATTCTACTGATTCTACAAATCATGGTCATGCTGCTGATGCATAATTCTACAAATTATGGTTATGCTGCTGATGCAGGATTCTACTGATTCTACAAATTGTGGTCATGCTGCTGACGCATGGACTTTGCTCACTGTCCTCTTTTTGCGCACCTGTAAGCTGAAATCGTTTGATTTTTTTTTAATTAAAAAAAAAAAAAAAAAAAAAAAGAAAAAAAAAAGGTGCCTCAATCGCGAGTTGTTTTCGTTTGGGGCAATACAGTCCAACAGAATCTTACCAACGGTCGAAGGTTCTTAAACAGAAAGGCAATGACCTTTTTCTTTTCTTTTTTTCTTTTTTTTAAATTGCTGTACAATTCTACTAAAAAAAATAAATAAATGTTTTCCCAGACAGTTGCCTTTCAGTGAATTAGCAACACTTAAAAAAAAAAAAATCCAATTGAGAGTGCTGCTAGTCAGAGTAAGGATCCTGTGAATAATGACACACAAGAGACATTATAAAATCTTATGCAGGATGATGATGTCTTATACTTAGCTTTGAGCCGGTCTGTATGCTAACCCATAGAACTTACGGGGGCTTTTTTTTTTTTTTTTTTTAAACAAATTGTTTTATA
>CM065720.1:10893048-10895548 GCA_033310375.1 Conus canariensis
TGCCTCTTAACGACTTGACATTGACTGCTCCCTGTGGATTGCTGGTGCCGGGGCTGCGGCGGGGCCGACCGGGCTGTGGCTGTGGACGGGGTGTCGGAATGAGCGGCGTGGGTGCACTGCCTCTGAGGTGGCGCAGAGGTTGGGACAGAAAAAAAAAAACAAAAAAAAAAACGGTCATACACACAAAACTCTACTCCCTTTGTTGGGGAGATGGGGTTAATCCTTGCCTGTCTATACAGGGAGTGTCCGCAGGAGTATCAGACTGCGTACGCAGAAAAGAAAAAGAAAAACAAAACAAAACAAAACAGAAAAAAACGTTTTCATATTTTGTAGACTTCTTGGAAGTGAGGTCCAGACACATGGCCCAGAGTAAGCTACGGTTGTTTTAATTTGATCAATGTCTGGGTAGGAAAAAAAAGGAATTTCTGCAAGTCAGACCAGCTGTTTAGTCTTGTAGAAAGGACAGTGATATAACATGACATTGTATTTGTCGAAATTTTAATCACAAATGATGCCTTGTTGAGTTTAAGTTGTTGACTCAGAGGAAATATGTACATTGCTTTTTAGTTTTCCATCAGTTATCGGAGATACAGCTAGAAGGAATTTGTAGCTGTAGTAGTCGTACCCTGGCTAAAAGACTCCAGGGATCATCCGAACAGCCGAAGTCCTTGAACACTATGGTACAAATGCATCAGCTAGGCATGAGAACATTACGTGTGTGACCGTTTTTGATTGCCCCGCCACGTGGGCAGCCACACTCCGACTTCGAGGGATTTTGGAGACTGATAATGTTATGCTAGGAGCTTGTCACGACTGAAGACAAACCCGGGGGTAACTATGCAGAGCATAACAACATTTTGGTGTAGCCTTGGTGTTCTAGCCTATGTCAGTTGGTCTGACACAGCCTTAAGCCAAGGATTAGCCAGAAGGAGTAGCTTTGCTGCACATCTCAGAAGACAGCCTTTTTGTGTGGGCATTGTTACTCCCATCCAACACTGTTGAAGTGTTACAATTGATGTATGATATCATGTGCACGTCGACGAAAAGTTTAAGAGCGGTAACGTTGGCATGGGGCTTCAGTTGAGATAACAAGAAAAGGTTTTTGAGCTGATCTCGTAAAGAGAGAGAGAGAGAGAGAGAGAGAGAGAGAGAGAGAGAGAGAGAGAGAGAGAGACAGAGACAGAGACAGAGAGAGACAGAGAGACAGACAGAGAGACAGACAGACAGAGAGACAATGACAATGACAAATATTTTCATTGTCCATTCAGCAGTTAAGCCCTTTAGACAAGAGGACATGTTTGAACATAACTCAGTAAAAGCAGCCGCCCACCTCACCCCTCCCCTCTCCCTCCCGCCACCCCTCGCCCCCCAACTCATTCCGACAGCTTCCTCCCTCCCTCGCCCCTCCCCCACCTCACATCTAACCCCCCTCATTCCACACTTATGTACATACAGGCACACGACAGCGGATTATCTTGACAAATATTTCAATGATTAAATATACTACGCACAAAAAGTTAAGGATCGGTACGTGAAAACAGGTGCGTAATAAACTCAGTTCGCTACTGTTATTTATTTCTTAGTCCAGCCAAATTGTCATGAATTCTTGTTCAGCTGTAAGTGGGCGATGTTGTGTTAGTGCGAAAATTGCACGGGATTCTCTACTACTGAGCTGGGCCGCAAACGGAAAAGCGGAAACTTGCGAAAAATGACCTTGTTTTGGACCGTTCTGCCTGAACACATTGCACTTGCCAGATGGAAAAACCATTATGCACGTGCAAGCACTGCTGTTTATGTGTGAGATGCTGTCGCTCGCTTGGCTATATAAGAAGACATTCCACCAGTAGTAGGCCTGATCTGACAATGCCTCCACGACGAAAATTAAGCGAGTTGGATAGGGGACGAGCTGTTGCATGGTTCCAAGATGGTGTTCCCAAGTGAGAAGTGGCCAGGCGACTTCATGTGTCCATCTCGGTCATTGTCCGACTGATTCAACGCTTCACAGCCACTGGGATTGTCCATGAAAGACGCAGATCTGGTCGACCGAAGAAGACAACCCCACGTGACGATCGTCTCATTGAACGACAAGCCCTGCAGACAAGAACAGCCTCTTCCAGCATAATTCAAAGGCAGTTCAGGGTGGCTACTAACATCAACATCAGCCAGCAGACCATACGGAACCGCCTACATGGGTTTAATCTCCGTTCTCGTCGCCCAGCAGTACGGCCACGCTTAACTCCAGCCCATAGGGCAGCACGCCGCGCCTTCCGCGCACGTCACGTGAGGTGGACACGTCAGCAATGGTCCCAGGTCCTGTTCAGTGATGAATCACGCTTCACCCTTCACCACAACGACGGCCGACTGAGGGTCTGGAGGCGCCCAGGGCAACGCTTTACTGACGCCACTGTCCAAGAAAAGGTGGCCTTTGGTGGAGGTTCTGTAATAGTCTGGGGGGCCTTCAGCCTTCACCACAGAACACCCTTGTATCATGTACAGGGTA
>CM065720.1:10913048-10915548 GCA_033310375.1 Conus canariensis
ACAAACATAGCATCTGTAACTCAGCAGTATTTTCGTTACATTATCAAAACACACAAACATAGCATCTGTAACTCAGCAGTATTTTCGTTACATTATCAAAACACACAAACATAGCATCTGTAACTCAGCAGTATTTTCGTTACATTATCAAAACACACAAACATAGCATCTGTAACTCAGCAGTATTTTCGTTACATTATCAAAACACACAAACATAGCATCTGTAACTCAGCAGTATTTTCGTTACATTATCAAAACACAAACATAGCATCTGTAACTCAGCAGTATTTTCGTCACAGCATTAAGAAACACTAGCATAGGACCTGCAACTCAGCAGTATTTTCGTCACATTATTAAAAAGCACAGTCATAGCATCTGCAGCTCACAATATTTTTCCTCACAGTATCAATAAACTCAGACATAGTACCTGCAACTCAGCAGTATTTTCATTACATTATTAACAAACAGTCATATAATCTGCAACTCAGCAGTGTTTTCGTCACAGCATTAAGAAACACAGTCATAAGCATCTGCAACTCATTAGTATTTTCGTCACGTTATTAATAAATACAGACATAGCATCTGTAACTCAGCGGTATTTTCGTCACAGCATTACAGATACACACAGACACTGCAGTATTTTCGTTATTGTCTTTTTCTGGTTCCAGACAAGGCAAGGCAGGGCAAGTGAGGGTGAGGCAGGGTGAGGCAGGGTGAAGCAGGGTGAGGCAGGGTGAAGCAGGGTGAGGCAGGGTGAGGCAGGGTGAAGCAGGGTCAAGTAGGGTGAGGCAGGGTGAGGCAGGGTGAAACAGGGTGAGGCAGGGTGAAGCAGGGTGAAGCAGGGTGAGGCAGAGTGAAGCAGGGTGAAGCAGGGTAAGGCAGGGTGAGGCAGGGTGAAACAGGGTGAGGCAGGGTGAAGCAGGGTGAAGCAGGATGAGGCAGGGTGAAACAGGATGAGGCATGGTGAGGCGTGGTGAAGCAGGGTGAAGCAGGGCAGGGCAGGGTCAAGCAGGGTGAGGCAGGATGAGGCATGGTGAAGCATGGTGAAGCAGGGTGAAGCAGGGCAAGGCAGGGTGAAGCAGGGTGAGGCAGGGTGAGCAGGGTGAGGCATGGTGAAGCAGGGTGAGGCAGGGTGAAGCAGGGTGAGGCAGGGTGAAGCAGGATGAGGCATGGTGAAGCAGGGTGAAGCAGGGTGAGGCAGGGTGAAGCAGGGTGAGGCAGGGTGAGGCAGGGTGAGACATGGTGAAGCAGGGTGAAGCAGGGTGAGGCATGGTGAAGCAGGGTAAAGCAGGATGAGGCAGGGTGAGGCATGGTGAAGCAGGGTGAGTCAGGGTGAGGCAGGGTGAAGCAGGGAGAGCAGGGTGAAGCAGGGTGAAGCAGGGAGAGGCAGGGTGAAGCAGGGTGAGGCAGGGTGAAGCAGGATGAGGCATGGGTGAAGCAGGGAGGCAGGGTGAAGCAGGATGAGGCAGGGTGAAACAGGATGAGGCATGGTGAGGCGTGGTGAAGCAGGGTGAAGCAGGGCAAGGCAGGATCAAGCAGGGTGAGGCAGGATGAGGCATGGTGAAGCATGGTGAAGCAGGGTGAAGCAGGGCAAGGCAGGGTGAAGCAGGGTGAGGCAGGGTGAGGCAGGGTGAGGCATGGTGAAGCAGGGTGAGGCAGGGTGAAGCAGGGTGAGGCAGGGTGAAGCAGGATGAGGCAGGTGAAGCAGGGTGAGGCAGGGTGAAGCAGGGTGAGGCAGGGTGAAGCAGGGTGAGGCAGGGTGAGGCAGGTGAGACATGGTGAAGCAGGGTGAAGCAGGGTGAGGCATGGTGAAGCAGGGTAAAGCAGGATGAGGCAGGGTGAGGCATGGTGAAGCAGGGTGAGTCAGGGTGAGGCAGGGTGAAGCAGGGAGAGGCAGGGTGAAGCAGGGTGAAGCAGGGAGAGGCAGGGTGAAGCAGGGTGAGGCAGGGTGAAGCAGGATGAGGCATGGTGAAGCAGGGTGAAGCAGGGTGAGGCAGGGTGAAGCAGGGAGAGGCAGGGTGAGCAGGGCGAGGCATGGTGAAGCAGGGTGAAGCAGGGTGAGGCATGGTGAAGCAGGGTGAAGCAGGGTGAGGCATGGTGAAGCAGGGTAAAGCAGGATGAGGCAGGGTGAGGCAGGTGACAGTGAAGCAGGGTGAAGCAGGGTGAAGCAGGGTGAAGCAAGGTGAGGCAGGGTGAAGCAGGGTGAGGGAGGATGAGGCATGGTAAAGCAGGGTGAAGCAGGGTGAGGCATGGTGAAGCAGGGTGAAGCAGGGTGAAGCAGGGTGAGGCATGGTGAAGCAGGGTGAAGCAGGGTGAGGCAGGGTGAGGCAGGATGAGGCATGGTGAAGCAGGGTGAGGCAGGGTGAAGCAGGGCAAGGCAGGGTGAGGCAGGGTGAAGCAGGGTGAGGCAGGGTGAGGCATGGTGAACCAGGGTGAGGCAGGGTGAAGCAGGGTGAGGCAGGTGAGGCATGGTGAACCAGGGTGAGGCAGGGTGAAGCAG
>CM065720.1:10920548-10925548 GCA_033310375.1 Conus canariensis
ACATTCTGCCTCTTCAATATTAGCCCTACACGACATTCCGCCTCTTCAATATTAGCCCTACCCGACATTCTGCCTCTTCAATATTAGCCCTACCCGACATTCCGCCTCTTCAATATTAGCCCTACCCGACATTCCTCTGTCCAATATTAGCCTTACTCGGCATTCTGCCTCTTCAATATTAGCCCTACTCGACATTCCTCTGTCCAATATTAGCCCTACTCGACATTCCCCCTGTCCAATATTAGCCCTACTCGATATTCCGCTTCTTCAATATTAGCCTTACTCGGCATTCCGCCTCTTCAATATTAGCCCTACTCGACATTCCTCTGTCCAATATTAGCCTTACTCGACATTCCCCCTGTCCAATATTAGCCCTACTCGACATTCCCCCTGTCGAATATTAGCCTTACTCGATATTCCCTCTGTCGAATATTAGCCTTACTCGACGATTCCCACGTCCAATATTCTCCCAGCTCAGTACCACCCGACCACAACTCAACGGAAGGGAACTCTCGGTCTGGGGGTTGGGGGAAAGGGGATACGAAAGGAGACCTTTCCCATATCATAGCTAAATACCACGCGCGCGCGCACGCACTCAGACACTCATACCACCCAGGCAAGCAAGGTGAGTATTGTGCATGGGGGTGGGGGTAGGGGTGGTTGGTGGTGGTGGTAGTGGGTGGGTTTGGAACCGGGGGGGGGGGGGGGGGGCGGGGCGGGGGGGGGGAGTATCGATCTATCAGGGGAATCTATCAATACAGAGGAGCTGACCCCAAAAAGGACACCAGGAACAAGAAATATGTAGGTAGAGTGGACCCGCGTGTTCAATGAACGTCGCTGCGTGGACTTTGACGATGATTTAGTAGGAGACTGTGTCAGACATGTCTCCACGCTCAAAATCACGGGGCAGGCAGAGCTTGGTCTGTGGGGCCAACAGACAAGGAGGCACAAACCACATGGGTCTCTGCTGTAATGAAAGGAAAACACCCTCTCCATCAAGCCGTGTATGCAGTTAGGTAGATAGGTAAGGGCATCGACGCCAAGCTGACGTTCTTGGAAGTTCTTCCGTGTCGTGTCTTGTCTCCCCTTAGTTTGATGGAGTAGGGGGCGGGGAGGGGGGGTGGGCAAGGTTTCTCTCCCCTCTCTTCCTCTCTCTGTCTGCCGCTCTCTGTCTGTCTGTCTGTCTGTCTGTCTGTCTCTCTCTCTCTCTCCTCTCTCTCTCTCTCTCTCTCTCTCTTGGGGGGATCTTGAACTGTGTTCAGAGTAGAAGACACGGTTAATTTGCTCTGCAGTTAACAGTTAATAACTGCTGATTGAGACGTTACGTCACCCCAAGTCTTTGTATGGTAGCTGTTAAGGTACCATGCCTTCTGGATATCAGGATTTCCGCGTACGATGTGGATGTTATGTGCCTATCTTTGTGGCTTTCATGTTGAAGCGGGCAAGAAACAGAGCCGACATGCGGAAAAGGACATTGAGAGTTCGGAGTGTTGCAGACGGTGTAGTTGTTGGCTGCCTCCTCACTTACTTGTTTTGGGGGAGTTTTTTACTGCGGTGCGGTGATGTTGAGCAAAACCCTGGGCCAACCAAGAACGCTCTGCGACAGTCCAGCCTGGCCAGTGGAGCGGGACGAAGAACCAGTACGGACAGATCTGACAGCACTTCATCCAGCACTCCCACTGCTGCGTCGTCTGCAGCAGAACCCACCATGATGGATGTCATGTCCATGCTTCAGACTCTCAATGCAAAGTTCGACGAAATGAAGGCGGAGATGAAGGAATTCCGTGACGGTTTTGCTGCTCTACATGGTGACGTGGAATCCCTGAAGGAAGAGGTGAAGGACCTTCAGCACGAGAACGCGGACCTACGCCACACCAACGACACCCTGACGAAGAGGATCCAGGACTTGGAGAGGAAGACAGACGATCTCGAGGGACGGTCGAAACGGAACAACGTCATTTTTTATGGACTTTCCCGCAGAGACAACGAGACACCGCAGGACTGTGAAGGTGTTGTAAAGGACCTGCTCAAGGAAAAGCTTGAAATCAGTGACGATATCCAATTCGACCGTGTTCATCGTCTAAATTCGAAGCCAAACTCTCCAATCATCGGACGATGCACCTTTTTCAGGGACAAGGAAAAACTTTTAAAGACAAAACAGAAACTAAGAGGTACACAGGTGTTCTTGGGAGAGGACTTCTCGTTCCGAGTTAGGGAGATAAGGAGACAGCTTACCCCTCATCTCAAGAAAGCACGTAGTGAGGGAAAGCGTGCCACTATGGTGTTCGACCATCTCCTTATTGATGGTAAAAAGTTTGGACTTGTCGATGGACAAAATCTCCGGGAAATTAAATAGGGGGGAGGCCTGCCCGCAGTGACACCAGTGACACCGGCAACTGAGGGGTGCACGCTTACTACTCGCGCAAAACGGGCACGGAGTTTTACAGAAACGGAGTCGTGCACCGTGAAACATGAGCACGATGACAAAGTTAACATTGGGTTGTCCGGGGTGAAAGGGCGAGGGTCAGATATGATTACGGATGAAACGATTGATTTCAATCATTCTTCTAATAATGTTTGTGTTTCTTCTTCTGATAATGTTGTTTTTTCTCATTCTTGTACATTAAACAAGCGTACTGGTGTAATGAACGAGGAAGAAGATGTACATGTCTACAATGAAGTAAACAATGATGTGTTTCATGAAGTGAATGAAAAAACAGGTGGTGCGGGTTTGTATCAAAAGGAAAGAAGTGATGTCAGTGTGGAAAGTGATGTTTGCCAGAGTGTACATGAACGCATGGATGATCACGGAACAAGTGATGTTGATATGAATGATAATGTATCATCGATATTTTCTAGTTCACACGATATTGCTTGTGATTGTAATAGTTATTCTTTTTTACACTGGAATGTGAATGGACTCCTTTCTAAAATTCATCAAAGAGATTTTCTGTCGTATCTATTCAAATTCGACCTTATATGTCTCGTAGAAACGTTTGTAGAGAATCTGACGTTTAACATTTTCACAAACTATACAATGTTTATGAAACCAGCGTTAAAACTTTCAAGTCAAGGGAGACGATCCGGGGGCATTATGTGCCTCGTTAGGAATGAGATGATGCCTTTCATTCATGAAATCAAAGTTGATAATCCCAATGTGCTTTTGTTTCTGATTGAAAAGAATTTACTTGGTTTAACAGACAATGTTTTGTATGTGTGTTCTTATGTACCACCTGAAGGCTCGCCTTTGTATACTTACTTAGATATTGATAATGGCATTAGTTCACTTGAAGAATGTATTGTTGACTGTATGCTTGAACATGTTAACGTGCATGTGATCCTCTCTGGTGACTTAAACAGTAGAACTGCAAATTTTTCTCCCGATATTTTACATGATGATGAATTTGGTACTAATATCGAAAGTCGCTCTGTATATTCTGATAGAAAATCGGCTGACCAGGTACTGAATCACTATGGGAAAAGTTTGTTGAATATGTGCGCTGCTCTTGGTTTTTATATTCTTAATGGTGTATGTAATGGAGACCTTGATGGACACTACACGTTTGTGTCTCAAACTGGAAATAGTGTCAATGATTATTTCTTGCTGTCTAAGGAATTGTTCTTCGTTGTTTCCTCATCTTGTAAATTAGTAGTTTCAGAGAGACTAGAATCTGATCACTTACCACTTGAATTTTATTTGAATGTGGTTAACAATACTAAACCTTCTGCTAGAGCTGAAAATGTGAATAAGTATATTGAAAAGTTCGTGTGGAATTGCGATGTATCACAATCTTATATAGATATAATGCATTCTTCTGAAGTGTTAAGTTTACTTAATTATGCGTTTAATTTGATTGACCATGACCACAATGAAGCTTTGAATGCTTTTATTCAAACTGTCAAAACTTATGGAGCTTGTATGAAGAAACGAATTTATTTTGACAATTCAAGTAAAAACAGTGACTGGTATGATAAAGAATGTAAATCAAGTAAGGCAAAAGCAAAACGTTTATTACGAGTTTTTCGCACAACGAAAGATCCAGCCGACAGTGACGTTTACTGTGTAGCAAGAAGAGAATATAAGAATCTTCTACAGCGAAAAGAAAAAGTGCATAATGATTTATTACTGGATAAATTAACTGGGTCCATTAATAATCAAAGAGAATTCTGGGAAAATATACGTAGAATCTCTGTTAGAAGAAAGCAAGCTAATAATGTTACAACAGATGATTGGTTTGAGCACTTTAAAGGTCTGCTTGAAAGAGATATGGTAACAGAAGAAAATTATACAGGTGGAAATAGAATAGATGACGAACAAGAGGAAAATGCTCACATGAATCGCCCTATATCTAGGGAAGAAGTTCTTTTCGCCATAAGAAAATTAAAGAATGGCAAAGCTGCTGGACCCGACGAGATTATCGGGGAAATGATAAAAAATGTGGGAGAGCCAGTAGTTGATTTTTTCGTCAAGTTGTGTAATACTTTATTTGATAAAGGTGTATTTCCGGATAACTGGACAAAATCCATTGTTGTTCCTCTATTTAAAAAAGGAAACCCAAACGATCCAAACAACTATAGAGGCATATCTTTATGTGATACAAGCAGCAAGATTTACAGCACTATAATAAACAACCGATTACAGGAATGGATAGAAGAGCAAAACCTTACAGGTGAACATCAGGCAGGTTTCAAAAAAGGCTATTCCACCATCGATCATATGTTCACGCTGGTAGCCTTAATACAAAAACAATTTTGTATGAATCGTAAACTCTATGTAGCTTTTGTTGATTTTGAGAAAGCTTTCGACTCTATTGAAAGACATTTACTATGGCCTATTCTTTTAAAAAATGGATTAAAAGGGAAACTTTTTCGGTGTATTAATAGTATGTACATAAATGTCAAAAGTAGAATCCGATCTGGGGATAAGTTAACAGACTATATTAGCTGTACACGGGGCGTGAAACAAGGTGATGTTACTAGTCCGGTATTATTTTCATTAT
>CM065720.1:10950548-10960548 GCA_033310375.1 Conus canariensis
AAGATAATGCCCCGATATAAACTCCCCTTTGCAGGCACAGGCGATGACAAAAAATCTGTGTTCTGTTCTAAGTGTTCAACCTTACTTACTTAGGCCCATTGCTCTTGCTAGAGCATAGGCCATCAACAACTGCACGCCAACGACCACTGTCCTGGGCAATCTTTTCTATTTCTCCCCAGCTGTAATCCATCTGCCTGGTGTCCGCTTCCAGGTCCCGCCTCCAGGTGTTTCTTGGTCTTCCTCGCTTCCTTTTGCCCTGGGGATTCCAGGTCAGGGCTTTCCTGGTGGTGTTGTCCGGGGGGGGTTCGGAGGATGTGTCCTATCCACCGCCATCTTCTTTTGCGGATGTCTTGCTCTGCTGGCAGTTGGTTACTTCTTTCCCACAGCTCTTTGTTGCTGATTGTCTCTGGCCAGTGGATGTGGAGGATCTTTCGCAGGCAGCTGTTAACGAACGTCTGCAGTTTTTGAATGGTGGTTTTAGTGGTTCGCCAGGTCTCTGATCCGTATAAGAGGACAGATTTGATGTTTGAATGGAAAAGGCGGATTTTCGTGCTGGTGGTGATTAGTCGAGATTTCCAAATGTTTTTGAGAGTGATGAAGGCTGCTCTTGCTTCAACCTTAATTGTATAATTATTTTATTGCAGGTAAAGGGGCCTGGCATGCAAAGTTCCGCAAGAATGTTGTTTATGATCTTTTTTTTTTTTTGGTCGAAACTGGAGACTTAATTTTTTTTTTTTTAGACAGAGAAAGTTTTAATGAAAGCTAACAACAGCATGTGGAGGTACAAGGGCACTGTGTTTCACTGTTCACTGATGTGTCTTGACGTTGCGCAAACTTGCCTCAAGCCAGCCATTTAAAGCAACATTCATGCGAACATGATGCGGGGTGATCCCCTTGAACTGTTTGCTTCCCTTGGATGAGATTGCGGAGAAAGGGGAGGAGGGAAGAGGAGAGGAGAGGAGGGGGTGGGGTTGTGGTTATAAACAGAGCAGTGACCTCAGGGTATTCCCTAAAAAATACAACCCCGTACCCCCCCCCCCCCCCTTCCTTGTGTCTCCTCACACTCACGGTTATCCCTTCCTGCCCTCTCGTACACTCGAATACACGCGCGCGCACACACACACACACACACACACACCACACACACACACACACACACACACACTCACAACACACACACACACACACACACACACACACACACACACACACACACACACTCACACACACACACACACACACACACACACACACACACGCGCGCCGCCGCGCACACACACACGCACACACCGCACGCACAACACACACACACACACCAACACACACACACACACACACACACTGGTTTTTCAAGTTAGCACTTTGGATAAGCCCCATCAGATAGAGGGGTATTGCAAGTAAGCCATCCGGTGGAGGGTTTATTATCAGGATAACGTCAGATGGAGGGATACTGTAAGAATGTCATCAGATGGAAGGATATTGTCAGGATGTCATCAGATGGAGGGATGTTGTCAAGATGTCATCAGATGGAGGGATATTGTCATATGTCATCAGATGGAGGGATGTTGCCAGAATGTTATCAGATGGAGGGATATTGTCAGGATGTCATCAGATGGAGGATACTGTCAGGATGTCATCAGATGGAGGGATATTGTCAAGATGTCATCAGATGGAGGGATATTGTCAGGATGTCATCAGATGGAGGGATATTGTCAGGATGTCATCAGATGGAGGATATTGTCAGGATATCATCAGATGGAGGGATATTGTCAGGATGTCATCAGATGGAGGGATATTGTCTGGATGTCATCAGATGAAGGGATACTGTCATGATGCCATGATTAGTGCCTCTGAAAACCCCACCCAGGGTTTAAGAAACTGGCAGAGCAAGGCAATCCATGGAAGGGCAAGGCGAGGCAAATCAAGGCAAATAAGGGCTGACGAGACGAGGCAAGACTAGGCAAGCACGGTGAATCACTGATAGGCAAGGTACAGTAAGGCAAGACAGGACAGGGCAAAGCAAGGTAAGGCAAGGCGCTGCGGGACACAGCAATGCAGAGCAAGGCAAGAGAAGGCAATGCAAGGTAAGGCAAAGCAAGACACGGGAAGGCAAGCTAAAGCAAAGCAAGACAAGGCAAGAGAAGGCAATGCCAGGTAAGTCAAAGCAAGACAGGGCAAAAGAAGCCAACTCAAGGTAAGGCAAAGCAAGACACGGGACGGCAAGCTAAAGCAAAGCAAGACAAGGCAAGAGAAAGCAATGTAAAGTAAATCAAAGCAAGGCAAGGCACGAGAAGGCAATGCAAGGTAAATCAAAGCAAGACAGGGCAAAAGAAGGCAATTCAAGGTAAGGCAAAGCAAGGCACGGGACGGCAAGCTAAAGCAAAGCAAGACAAGGCAAGAGAAAGCAATGCAAGGTAAGTCAAAGCAAGGCAAGGCACGAGAAGGCAATGCAAGGTAAGTCAAAGCAAGACAGGGCAAAAGAAGCCAATTCAATGTAAGGCAAAGCAAGGCACGGGACGGCAAGCTAAAGCAAAGCAAGACAAGGCAAGACAAGGCAGTACAAGGCGCTACAAGACATCGCAGGAGAAGACAATGGAAGGCAAAGCAAGACAAGGCAAGCTCAAGCAAAGCAAGGCAAGGCAAGAAAGACAATACTAGGCAAGCTCAAGCAAAGCAAGACAAGGCAATAGAAGGCAATGCAAGGCAAGGCACGGCAAGACAAGGCAACAGAAAGCAAAGCAAGGCAAATCAGGCAAGGCAAAGCAAGGTAAGGCAAAGCAAAGCAAGCTCAAGCAAAGCAAGACAAAGCAAGAGAAGGCAATGTAAGGCAAGGCAAAGCAAGACAAGGCAAGAGAAGGCAAGGCAAGGCAAAGCAAAGTAAGACAAAGCAAGGCAAGGCAAGGCGCTTGAAGACAAGGCCAAGTAAGTAAGGCAAAGCAAGGCAAGCTCAAGCAAAGCAAGGCAGGGCAAGGCGCCACAAAGCAAGGCAAGAACAGGCCATTTGAGGTGTGACAAAGCAAGGCAAGGCGCTGAAAGACAAGGCAAGGTAAGGTAAGGCAAAGCAAGGCAAGTTAAAGCGAAGCAAGACAAGGCAAGGCGCTGAAAGACAAGGCAAGGTAAGGTAAGGCAAAGCAAGGCAAGCTAAAGCAAAGCAAGACAAGGCAAGGCGCTGAAAGACAAGGCAAGGTAAGGTAAGGCAAAGCAAGGCAAGCTAAAGCAAAGCAAGACAAGGCAAGGCGCTAAAAGACAAGGCAAGGTAAGGTAAGGCAAAGCAAGGCAAGCTAAAGCAAAGCAAGACAAGGCAAGACGCTAAAAGACAGGGCAAGGTAAGGTAAGCCAAAGCAAGGCAAGTAAAGCAAGGCAAGATAGGGCAAGGCAAGGCAGGGCAAGGCGCTAACAGCCAAAGCAAGGCAAGGTAAGGCAAAGCTAGGCAAGCCAAAGCAAAACAAGGCAAGGCAGGGTAAGGCGCTACAAAGCAAGGCAAGAGCATGCCTTTTGAGGTGAGACAAAGCAAGGCAAGCGAAAGCAAAGCAAGACAAAGGCAAGGCGCTGAAAGACAAGGCAAGAGAAGGCAAATGCTAGGTGAGGCAAAGCAAGGCAAGCGAAAGCAAAGCAAGAGAAGGCAGGGAACTGCAAGGGAAGGCATGAGAAGGCAACGCAAAGCAAGGCAAGGCAAAAGAAGGCAAGGCAAGGCAAGACAAAAGAAGGCAAGACAAGGCAAGACAAGAGAAGGCAAGACAAGGCAGGACAAGAGAAGGCAAGACAAGAGAGCAAGACAAGGCAAGAAAAGAGAAGGCAAGAAAGGCAGGACAAGAGAAGGCAAGACAAGGCAGGACAAAGAAGGCAAGAGAAGGCAAGACAAGAGAAGGCAAGACAAGGCAGGTACAAGAGAAGGCAAGGCAAGGCAAGACAAGAGAAGGCAAGACAAGGCAGGACAAGAGAAGGCAAGACAAGAGAAGGCAAGACAAGGCAAGAAAGAGAAGAAGAGAAGCAAGACAAGGCAGGACAAGAGAAGGCAAGACAAGGCAGGACAAGAGAAGGCAAGACAAGGCAGGACAAGAGAAGGCAAGACAAGGCAGGACAAGAGAAGGCAAGCAGACAAGAGCAAGGCAAGACAAAGGGCAAGAGCAGAAAGAGAAGGCAAGACAAGAGAAGGCAAGACAAGGCAAGAAAAGAGAAGGCAAGACAAGGCAGGACAAGAGAAGCAAGACAAGGCAGACAAGAAGAAGGCAAGAGCAAGAGCAGAAAAGAAGGCAAGACAAGGCAAGACAAGAGAAGGCAAGACAAGGCAAGGCAAGAGAAGGCAAGACAAAAGAAGGCAAGACAAGGCAGGACAAGAGAAGGCAAGACAAGCAGACAAAGAAGGCAAGGCAGGACAAAAGAAGGCAAGACAAGGCAGGACAAAAGAGACAAGAGCAAGGGCAAGACAAGAGAAGGCAGCAAAGAGGACAAGAGAAGGCAAGACAAGGCAAGGACAAGAGAAGGCAAGAGAAGGCAAGACAAAGAAGGCAAGACAAGGCAGGACAAAAGAAGGCAAGGCAAGGCAAGACAAGAGAAGGCAAGAAGCAGCAAGGCAGGACAAGAGAAGGCAAAGAGAAGGGCAAGACAAGAAGAAGGCAGAGGAAGGAAGGCAGGACAAGAGAAGGCAAGACAAGGCAAGACAAGACAAGGCAAGTCGTCTGGATAAAGAATTAGCAAGGCAAGGTACAGTAAGACAAGGCAAGACAAGGCAAGGCAAAACAAGGTAAGGCAAGATACAGAGAAAGGAAGATAAGGAAAGACAAGGCAAGACAAGAGAAGGCAAGACAAGAGAAGGACAAGAAGCAAGGCAAGTCAGGATAAGGAATTAACATGGCAAGGCACAGAAAGGCAAGGCAAGGTTGAAGCACATTAAAGAATAGAAAGTTTCTTTAGGTTTGTTTAAAAAGTATGAACGTACACACACACACACACACACACACACACACACACACACACACACACACACACACACACACACGGAGACACGCACAGACACACAAACACGCACGCATCTCTGTCTCTCTCTCTCTCTCTCTCTCCTCTCTCTCTCTCTCTCTCACACACACACACGCACCACACACACACACACACACACACACACAACACACACACGCACGCACGCACGCACGCACGCACACACACACACGCACACACCACACACACAACACATACAACACACACACGCGCGCGCGAGCGCGCGCGCACGCGCGCACACACACACACATGCACATACACATCCACGTGTGCGCACTTACACATATGCACGTGCGCGCTCTTACACACACACACACACACACACACACACACACACACACACACAACACACGCACGCACGCACGCACGCACGCACGCACGCACACGCACGCACGCACGCACGCACGCACGCACACACACACACACACACACACACACACACAAGAAAAAAGAAAGAGCAACGATCAGACCACGATACCGTAAGTATCAGGCAGCCACATGACGTCTTCAGGGAACGTATAAAAATGGCTGATATACTCGTGATGTACATAATATCAGACAGTGGAAGAATTCTCTCGTGCTGCGTGCTTGTCTCCCGTTTCTGCCTGACAGACGCCGAGTTGTTGCATTCATCCCGGGCCACACCCTCCATGGGGGTAAAAATGGAGAGCTTCCAGCTTCTTTGTCAGTTTCCCCTCTGAAAATAGGCTGCGTCACGTCTATCAAAAGTGCACCGTGACATTTTAGGTCACTGGGTCAGACAATTGACACCCATCCACCCACCCACCTACCCCCATCCATCCCTGCTTGCCTCCACTCCCCCCCCTCTCCATCCCTCCTCCCCTTTTCCTCTGTGTGTGTGTGTGTGTGTGTGTGTGTGTGTGTGTGTGTGTGTGTGTGTGTGTGTGTGTGTGTATAACTCTGTCTCTTTCTGACTGTATGTCTGTCTGTCTCTCTTTCTGTATCTGTCTCTGTCGTCTGTCTTCTTTTCTGTCTGTCTCTGTTCTCTTTTTCTGTCTCCTCTTTCTCTCTCTTCAACCTCCCTCTCTTCTCCTCCCTCCCCCTCTCCTCTTCTCTCTCTCCTCCCTCCTCCTCTTCTCTCTCTCCTCTCTCTCTCTCTCTCTCTCAATAATAAACAAATAAATAGAAAAGAAAAACAGTACAACGATTTGATGCCGGAAAAGCTTGTTTCTTCAGTACACAACCAAAGGGATTTTTTTTTTTTTTGGAAAGTGTGCGTGAAATATCTATTTTTAAAAAAAACACAAAAAAACAAGACCAGTAAGAAAACAATCTATCAGTTGATGACTGGTTTGAAACCTTTTTAATAGTTTGCTTGAAGTAGAAGCAACCCGAGGGTACCCTTGGTACCATTGTCACAGTTGATGACACTGATGTAAACTGAAATGCCGAAGAGGAATTTAATCCAAGGAACCACGCTATACCAAAGGAAGAAGTAGTGCTTTGTGTTTGAAAATAGTAAAGCTGCCAGACCAGATGATATACTGGAGAAATATTGAAAATTTGTTGGGACCGTGTTGTGGGGGGTGTGTGTGTGTGTGTGTGTGTGTGTGTGTGTGTGTGTGTGTGTGTGTGTGTGTGTGTGTGTGTGTGTGTGTGCTTCTGTCATTAAGTTGATGACATAGCCAGAGAACAAAAGATGGAGGTTGTGGGGGGGGGGGGGGGGGGTGAGGAGAAGAGGATGACGTAGAGAGTGTTAGAAGGCATCACAACCTTCCTCCGGCAGCATGTAGGCACCAGTGTGGTGTGTGCTGAAAACAGAACCCTTTGTCACGCTTGTTCCAGAGCCGCCTTTCGTGTCCTGGCTGAGACTGTTCTGTGGAACTTGTGGTTTGTGTGGAGAGAGAGAGAGAGAGAGAGAGAGAGAGAGAGAGAGAGAGAGAGAGAGAGAGAGATGGATAGTTAGCTAGCTAGATTGATAGGTAGGTAGATAGACAGAGAGATAGAGAGACACATCGATCGATCGATCGGTAGATAGATAGATAGATAGATAGATAGATAGATGATAGATGTTAGATAGATAGATGTATAAACTGTCGTCTGAGAGAAGAAAGAGAGACAGACAGACAGACAGAGACAGAGAGAGAGAGAGAGACAGAGAGAGACAGAGAGAGACAGAGAGAGAGACACACACACACACAGAGAACAGAGAGAGGAGAGAGAGAGGAGAGAGAGAGAGGAGAGAGAGAGATAGAGACAGAGAGAGACAGATGAAGAGAGAGACAGACAGAGAGAGAGGCAGAGAAATGAGACAGAGAGAGAGAGAGAGACAGAGAAGGAGAGACAGAGAGAGAGAGAGACAGAAAGAGATACAGAGAGAAAGAGAGAGACAGAGAGAGACAGAAAGAGAGAGACAGAGATCGAGAGAGAGAAGGAGACATAGAGACCGAGAGAGAGACAGAAAGAGAGACATGAGAGACGAGAGAGACAGAGAGAGACAGAGAGAGAGACAGGACAGAGAGGAAGACAGAGAGAGACAGACAGAGCAGAAGAGACAGAGAGAGAGAGAGAGCAGAGACAGAGAGAGCGACAGAGAGAGAGAGAAGAGAGAGAGAGAGAGAGAAAGAGAGACACAGAGAGAGAGACAGAGAGAGAGACAGACAGAGAGAGAGAGACAGAGAGAGAGAAGGAGACAGAGAGACCGAGAGAGAGACATAGAGAGAGACAGAGAGAGACAAGAGAGAGAGACAGACAGAGAGAGAGAACGAGAGAGAGACAGAAAGAGAGAGAAAGACAGAGAGAGAGAGAGACAGAGAGAGATGGAGAGAGAGAGATGAAGTGTCGGTCGAGAGAACAAAGATTAGGATAATTCTGTAATGCTTGTCTGTCTGTCTGTCTGTCTTTATCAGACACACCCCCCCCCCCCCCCTAAAAAAAAAAAAAATCCCGAAAACCGAGGAGTGAAAAAAAAAAACACGTGTTCTGAGTCGCGTCATAAGTTAGTTATCCCAAAATGATGTCCAGAGAATCTTGGCGTGAACACCAGTGAAGAAGATGAACATCGATCAACTAAACAACAGTGAAGAAGATTAACATCGATCAACTAAACAACAGTGAAGAAGATGAACATCGATCAACTAAACAACAGTGAAGAAGATGAACATCGATCAACTAAACAACAGTGAAGAAGATGAACATCGATCAACTAAACAACAGTGAAGAAGATGAACATCGATCAACTAAACAACAGTGAAGAAGATGAACATCGATCAACTAAACAACAGTGAAGAAGATGAACATCGATCAACTAAACAACAGTGAAGAAGATGAACATCGATCAACTAAACAACAGTAAGAAGATGAACATCGATCAACTAAACAACAGTGAAGAGATGAACATCGATCAACTAAACAACAGTGAAGAAGATGAACATCGATCAACTAAACAACAGTGAAGAAGATGAACATCGATCAACTAAACAACAGTGAAGAAGAACATCGATCAACTAAACAACAGTGAAGAAGATGAACATCGATCAACTAAACAACAGTGAAGAAGTGAACATCGATCAACTAAACAACAGTGAAGAAGATGAACATCGATCAACTAAACAACAGTGAAGATGAACATCGATCAACTAAACAACAGTGAAGAAGATGAACATCGATCAACTAAACAACAGTGAAGATGAACATCGATCAACTAAACAACAGTGAAGAAGATGAACATCGATCAACTAAACAACAGTGAAGATGAACATCGATCAACTAAATAACAGTGAAGAAGATGAACATCGATCAACTAAACAACAGTGAAGAAGATGAACATCGATCAACTAAACAACAGTGAAGAAGATGAACATCGATCAACTAAACAGTGAAGAAGATGAACATCGATCGACTAAACAACAGTGAAGCAGATGAACAGCGATCAACTAAACACCAGTGAAGAAGATGAACATCGATCAACTAAACAACAGTGAAGAAGATGAACAGCGATCAACTAAACAACAGTGAAGAAGATGAACAGCGATCAACTAAACAACAGTGAAGAAGATGAACAGCGATCAACTAAACAACAGTGAAGAAGATGAACATCGATCAACTAAACAACAGTGAAGAAGATGAACAGCGATCAACTAAACAACAGTGAAGAAATGAACATCGATCAACTAAACAACAGTGAAGAAGATGAACATCGATCAACTAAACAACAGTGAAGAAGATGAACATCGATCAACTAAACAACAGTGAAGAAGATGAACATCGATCAACTAAACAACAGTGAAGAAGATGAACATCGATCAACTAAACAAGCAGAAGGATGTGAAAACTACAGTCTTTGTTCGCCAAGCCGTTGGTACCGTTTTCTAACTAATAGGTTGCCCAGTTACCATTTATTATGGTTTCTTTCAATGTGTTTGTTGTTGAAGTACCCCTTTCTAGGGGGCTATGGCCTTTTTTAATAAACATCTGCGTCTGCGTCTGCGTCTGCGTCTCTCTCTCTCTCTCTCTCTCTTCTCTCTCTCTCTCTCTCTCTCTCTCTCTCTCTCTCTCTCTCTTTAACTGGGACGATCTTATGATTTTTTTTCTTTCTGCCTACACAGGCTGATACTCCTGTGGACAGGTCCTTTACAGGCAGGCAAGAATTAATCTCATCTACCCAGCAAAGGGAGTGGAGTTTTGTGTGTATGACCGTTTTTAATCCTGCGATTAAGGCAGCCATTCTCCATCTTCAGGGAAGGTGCATGCTATGTGCAACGTGTCATCCATACCAACGGCCAAACTGGCCTCCTCTTCCGAAAGTTGGTGATGGGATTTTACGTGTATGCAAGATGTTATGCGTGCATTCACACACAGAACCTCGGTTTATAGTCTCATTCGAAGGACTGTGTGGGAAATAGAGTCAGAACTAATGTTAACTCCGAGGGAAAAATCCCCCTGTACCGAAACGGCCCGGCGGAGATTCGAACCCGCAACCCCAGAATCACCAAGAGTACGAGTCCGGCGCTCTACCACTGAGCTAGTCCGGCTCCAGTGTACA
>CM065720.1:10968048-10970548 GCA_033310375.1 Conus canariensis
TATCTGTTACTGAGTTAAATACATTGCTTTGTGAATAAGGCATCATTGATTAGAACGATAGATGAAAACCAAAAAATATAAAGCGTGATGATAGCTAACCACTTCACTCTCAAAAGCATTTTGATCACATTTGAATGGTGATCAAAAACAGGTAGGAAAGTGGTGGGTTTTTTTGTTTTTTTTTTTTTTTTGTCAATCACTGTAGGGCAATGGTTTACTGGGCCCGAGTATTGACTGGTCTTTGTGCGAGGATCGCAGTTGGCCTTTGTGATCTTTGATGCAGTCCGTTTTTAATACCCATAACTCTGATTCCTTCCTTCCCTCCCTCGTCCTTGCTGTCTCTGCCTCTTCTCTATTCTCTCTCCCCCCTCCCTCTCTGTCTCTCCTCTGTCTCTCTCTCTCTCTCTCCTCTCCTCTCTCCCCCTCCCCCTCTCTCCCTCCCTCCCCCCTCCTCTCCCTCCCTCCCCTCCTTCTCTCTCTCTGTTTCTCTCCCTCCACCCCTCTCTCTCTCTCTCTGCTTCTCTCCCTCCACCCCCCATCTCTCTCTGTTTCTCTCCCTCCACCCTCTCTCTCTCTCTGTTTCTCTCCCTCCACCCCTCTCTCTCTCGTCTTGTTCCTACTTGACTTTCTTCTCTGTTTTCTCTCTCTCCACCCCTCTCACTCTCTCGTTTCTCTCCCTCCACCTCGTCTTCTCTCTCGTTTCTCTCTCTCCACATCCTCTCTTCTCCTCTCTGTTCTCTCTCTCCACCCCTCCTCTCTCTCTCTGTTTCTCTCCTCTCCCTCTCTCTTCTCTCTGTTCTCTCTCTCCCTCCCTCTCTCTCTCTCTCTGTTTCTCTCCTCCCCCTCTCTCTCTCTCTCTGTTTCTCTCTCTCCCCCTCTCTCTCTCTCTCTCTGTTTCTCTCCTCTCCCCCCTCTCCCTCTCTCTCTCTCTTTTCTCTCCTCCACCCCTCTCTCTCTCTCTCTGTTTCTCTCCCTCCACCCCTCCTCTCTCTCTCTCTGTTCTCTCCCTCCACCCCTCTCTCTCTCTGTTTCTCTCCCTCCACCCCTCTCTCTCTCTCTCTGTTTCTCTCCTCCACCCCCTCTCTCTCTCTGTTTCTCTCCTCCACCCCTCTCTCTCTCTCTCTGTTTCTCTCCCTCCACCCCTCTCTCTCTCTCTGTTTTCTCTCTCTCCACCCCTCTCTCTCTCTCTCTCTGTTTCTCTCCCTCCACCCCCTCTCTCTCTCTCTCTGTTTCTCTCTCTCCACCCTCTCTCTCTCTCGTTTCTCTCTCTTCTCTCTCTCTCACCCCTCTCTCTCTCTCCTCTGTTTCTCTCCTCCACCCCTCTCTCTCTCTCTCTGTTTCTCTCTCTCCACCCCCTCTCTCTCTCTCTGTTTCTCTCTCCCTCCCCTCCTCTCTCTCTCTCTCTGTTTCTCTCCTCCACCCCTCTCTCTCTCTCTCTGTTTCTCTCCTCCACCCCTCTCTCTCTCTCTCTGTTTCTCTCTCTCCACCCCTCTCCCCTCTCTCTCTGTTTCTCTCCTCCACCCCTCTCTCTTCCTTTCTCTCTCCCCCTTTCTCTCTCTCCCTCCACCCCTCTCTCTCTCTCTCTGTTTCTCTCCTCCCCCCCTCTCTCTCTCTCCTGTTTCTCTCTCTCCACCCCTCTCTCTCTCTCTCTTGTTTCTCTCCTCCACCCCTCTCTCTCTCTCTCTCTGTTTCTCTCTCTCCACCCCTCTCTCTCTCTCTCTGTTTCTCTCTCCACCCCTCTCTCTCTCCTCTCCTCTCTCCCCCCCCTCTCTCTCTGTCTTGTTCTCTCTCCACCTCTCTCTCTCTCTTTTCTCTTCCTCCTCCACCCCTCTTCTCTCCTCTGTTTTCCCCTCTTTCTCTTTCCCCTACCCCTCTCTCTCTCTCTCTGTTTCTCTCCCTCCACCCCCCTCTCCTCTCTCTGTTTCTCTCCTCCACCCCTCTCTCTCTCTCTGTTTCTCTCTCTCCACCCCCTCTCTCTCTCTCTCTGTTTTCCTTCCAACTCTCCTTCTTCCTCTGTTTTCTTCTCCACCTCTCTTTCTCTTGTTTTCTTTCACCCTCTTTCTCCTCCTGTTTCTCTCCCCACCTTTCCTTTGTTTCCTTTTTTTTCTTTGTTTTTTTCCACCCCTTCTTCTCCCTGTTTCTTCTTTCTCCATCTCTTCTTCTCTGTTTCTTCTTCCACCCTTCTCCCTCTCTGTTCCTCCTCCCCCCTCTCTCTTCTCTCTCTTTTTCTCTCTCTCCCCCTCTCTCTCTCCTCTGTTTCTCTCCCCCCTCTCTCTCTCTCTCTTCTCTCCTCCCCCTCTCTCCTCTCTCTCCTCCCCCTCCCTCTCTCTCTCTCTCTCTGTTTCTCTCCTCCCACCCCCTCTCTCTCTCTCTGTTTCTCTCCCCCACCCCTCCTCTCTCTCTGTTCTCTCCCTCTCTCTCTCCTCCTCCACCCCTCTCTCTCTCTCTTGTTCTCTCCCTCCACCCCCTCTCTCTCCTGTTTCTCTCCTCCACCCCTCTC
>CM065720.1:10995548-10998048 GCA_033310375.1 Conus canariensis
GGGGGTGCAGGGGTTGCCTTCCCTTCATCCATCCGCAACCTTCTACCCCCTCCCCCCCCCTCCCCCCATGCCATTCCGGAAAAAGAAAATCCATGAAATCGCATTCCGGTTAAAAAAAAAAAAAAAAAAAGTGAAATGGAAACAAAGCAGTACATCATTACCTGATAAATGGCGAAGCACGGCTTGAGCATTTCCTTCCACTGAATATCGTGAACAGTATGTGGGTTAGCGTTCCATCTTGCTTCGTCCCATATCAACTATTTCCACACACACACACACACACACCACACACACACACACACACACACACAGAGTTCAGTGGTTTATTTAATGTCTTTTCATCGTCAGATGATATTAGACATTCATTTTTTAAAAAAAACAAAAAAAACCCACACTTAACTTATCACCCATGTTAGTACTTTCAAACCCACATCTGATATATGCATATTTACATAAGCGAAATCTTTATGAAAAAAAATTGGAACCTGTGACTGCGAAAGAACCATGGCAATTTCAGCAACACATGAACCATATAAGACAGTATTGACATTATCAAAGTTATTCATCTCAATATCTTTCTCCTGATAGAGCGAGGTCAACACTGAGCATTCAAACGAAAGACGATGACAGAAATGTTTTCTCTGCAGATACAAGTAATGCCATGAGAATATTTTGTGTTCCAAGTATTCAGCCTTAATTCATTCTCCCCACCACATGGACTAACAACAGATGAGTCATTTTCGTTCTTTGTTTGTACTGTCTTAAATGTTAAATGTGATTTATTTTTTCGCCTGAAGAAGACCCAAGTGGTTGAAATGCATCGTGTCTTGTCATGTGCTTTGTTTGTCAATGTCATTGGCGGTAACTAACACCCTCTCTTTCTAAATTTTGCTTAATTCATGAATTAATCTAACAATGTGCCTTGGGAACGATGGTAAAGTAGCCATTTTTTTTTTATAACTAAAATTCTGCTTATGTATATACTTGTCCCTAATTTGAATTAATTCATGAGAGGACAAATCTAAGAGATTGTCTAATAAATTTTCAGCGTTTCTCTTTGCTCCTTCTTTTGTAAGACTGTCTGCTATTTCCTTCCACTTTACACCACAGTGAGATGGGACCCAACAAAAATCGATTCTTACGTCTAGAGTTTTTAAACAATGCAGTAAACGCGCACCCACTCACCCTCTAGGTCTAACACTTATCCGCAGCCTCCATCCCCCGAACACATGAAAACGATCATTACTTTTTTTTTTTTAGAAACAAATATGTGTTTCCAAGAACCATTAATCGTCTGCTTGCAAGAATCACAGTAGTTAGCTGTTTCTAAGAGTCATATAACTGTTTGCAAGAAGCCTATCTGTTACCAGGAGTCATAACTGTTTTCAAGAATCACAACTCTTTCCAGGAGTTAGACCTGTTTCCAGAGCTCATCATGACCTCTTTCCTGGGGTCATCATTATGTGTTTCTAGGAGTCATACCATCTGTTTTCAGTGGTCATCATTACTGTATTTCAGTCATAGCCATTTCAGTTATCCTTTTCCAAGACTCATAACCATCTGTATGTAAGAGTCATAATTATTTTGTTTTCTAGGCGTCATAATCATCTGTTTTGATTTCCCCGAAGTTGTAGTATGGTTGCCTTAATGGAAGGATAAAAAAAAGGTCATACACACAAAACTCCACGCTCTTTGTTGGGTAGAAGGGATTAATCCTTACCTGTCAAAACAGGGAGTGTCCGCAGGAGTATCAGCCTGCGTACAAGGGGGTGGGGGATCTGTTTTGAGGAGTCACACTGTTTTCATGACCATGGTCATGACCATCAGCTCTGACCTCCATAATTAGGTTGGAAAGGGAAGAAAACGAAGAATGATGAAACAACAGCGTCAGTGATAATATATAATTCACTGAAAACAGTAGTCATATCACCGTTTTCATAAAGACAATAATAACTGTTCTGTACTTTACGGGCACATCACCTCACAATCAGCGGTGCGCTCTTTCTGTGTCTGGTTCACATGACGTGGAGCCCTCTAATAGGGGAATACCGACGGCTGTCTCCACCAATCGCAGGGAAGTTTACAGAATTCGGCCAATCACGTGGTCCGACATATACGTTAACATTTATAAATAGAAGAGATGGAGATGAAAAACGAAGACGAAGGTTAAACAACCTAAAGATGAAGTTTAAACAACACAGTTTTTTTTAACTCTCTCTGTTTAAAATCAACATATTATCCAACAGAAACAAGATAAATGTTGTCTTTTCTAATCATTTACTGCCAAAATCGCCCCCTCCCACTATGCACCAAAAATAGTAATGCTTTCTGATTGGTAGAAAGAATAGTCGTCATTTATGAATCCGACTACGTAGGACCTCGGGCAAATTGCCTACAACTCAGGTGAAGCGTGCTGCGGACATTTCTCTCTCTCTCTCTCTCCTCTCTCTCTCTCTCTCTCTCTCTCTCTCTCTCCACACACACACACACACACACACAC
>CM065720.1:11003048-11005548 GCA_033310375.1 Conus canariensis
GTGAGTGTCATTGTTCCTTCAAAGGGCAGACCAGCAGGACCAGCACGGGACAGATGTTTCGCTCTGTGGAGAACTCCTCAGGCTTGTTTCTAAACCCTCTGAATTACCTGCTGGTTGGAGGCACTTCCACATAAGCAGAAAGGAAACTCACGAGCACTGAGCAGATCCTACTGCACATTTATGGAAATTTCTTCCACAGAAAACAAGAGAGATCAGGGAAGGGGGAAAAAATAGGAATTCTGAATTAAAATGGCAGACTAAAATTTGTCTAAAAAAAATCAAAAGGGGAAGATGTAAAAGACATTCTATAGGGCCAGAAAAAATATTTGTATATACATACATTCATAGCACATTTATACATGTATTTAGATGAATAGATAGATAGATAGACAGATAGCTAGATAGATGGATAGATGTAGATAGATAGAGATAGATAGATAGACAGACGGACAGATAGAAAGATAGATAAGTATGAGATATACACGTAGGTAGGTAGGTAGGTAGGTAGGTATCCCATATATGAGGGTATATATGTAGGTATGTATTCTAGTGACCGATTCACCTTCTTTCCATTTAAAGAAAAAAATCCGCTTCATCTTCCAGACAAACAACATCCATGGTGTCTTAAGACAGTAAAAGCCAGTGTCTTAAGACAGTAAACGTCAGAAAGAAAATACCGTCTTCTTATGTATCGCCATACTTTTTCCATGCATCCTGAACATAAACGTGTTCTGACTGGTCGAGCATTTGATCTCACTTCTCACTCTGCATTTATCATTGAATAGAAGCCTTTATCTCTAAGGAGAATGCCCACTGAATGCCGTAATGGAGTCAGCTTGGGCAAAGGCCCCATGGACAGTATGCCACCTGAAAATGCAAACGCTCAGGACTCAAGTCCTAACACATGGAAAGTCAACAGATCATTTCGGAAATCTAACGGCAAGGTGTCAGAATATGTAGGAAAGAATGTATTTTGTTACTATCCAGATGTACTAGTTTTCATTGTGTAAAAACAACAACAACAACAACAACAACAACAACAACGTGTACTGTTAGTGGCAAGTTATACTGAACTGAAATAAATCAAAACAGATTTTCAAAGTGATATCGCACAACTTAAGATCGACTCAGACTGCAAGATTGAAAAATTGAAAGAACCTCCTTTTCCATGGCTTGGTTACTGATATGTCTGGACTTCTCACGTTTGTGGCTGGTGTGCACGGATTACAATTCTCTTCGTCTTGGGTTGTGAGCACTGAGAAGTCTTGGTTTTTGTGCGTTTACTGTCCACAAATAGACTGCTCTCCTCTCTCTCTCTCTCTCTCTCTCTCTCTCTCTCTCTCTCTCTCTCTCTCTCTCTCCCCAGCATGACGCTTCAAAGACCGTCAGAGTTAGTCCCCTTGAATGTGAAGTCGCTAGCTCAGATTCCCACAGAACACAGAATGATGATCATGATGATTAATGTTTTGTGGTTGTTATCATTATCCTATGCGTTTTTGCAGTCTTTATTTGTAATTTGTGATTTTGTTTTGAAATAAAACATGATTCATTTAAAAAAGAAAAGGAAAAGAGGAAAAAAAAGGGGAAAAAAGAACACAGAATGAGTGGTACATACTGGCTTCAAATCATTTCAGCCATGTTTTTTAAGTCCCCAAAAGCAACTTAATTGGACGCAGCATTGACATCTGTAGTGTCCCACGTGGCGAAAATTCGTTAGGACGAGTGCCGAGTCGATAAAAAAAAAAAAAAAAAAAAAAACCTTTCGGTCATTTTAAAGAATTTTAGGTCCTGCTGCTGATCGCCAACGGTGACATGAATCTCTGGTGGAGGTCGCATGGACGTGTTCCGCGCTTCTCTGACCACTGTCAGAACAAGTCGTTGTTTTGTTGTTGTTGTTGTTGTTGTTGTTGTTGTTGTTTTACTTTTTTGTTTTTGTTTTTCTTTAACGCTTGCCGGGGGACGGTCTGCAGATATAAAGATTCTCCCCAGTTATGTCCAGAAAATGTCTCTGCCGCATACACTTGTCAGTTAAGTAGTAGCAGGAGAGGGAGAGAGGGAGAGAGAGAGAGAGAGAGAGAGAGAGAGAGAGAGAGAGAGAGAGAGAGAGAGACACACACACACACACACACACAGATACAGAGAGAGAGAGAGAGGGGGGGCAGACAGAGGGGAGTGTGTGTGGGGGGGGGGGGGGGGGAGAAGGGTAAGGATGGAGAGGGTTGGAGGAGCGAACACTGTGGGATAGGTGGATGGGTGGGAGGGGGGGGGGGTGCAAAGCTATAAAAGTTCGACCCAGTAACAGTTTCCCTGCAGTTAAATCCGAAAAAAAAAAACCCACTATAACCACCATCAATACTGCCGCCACCATACTCCACCATTCCCGTCATTCCAACCACCACCGCCATCACCACGACGACCACCACCACCACCACCACTACCACCACGACCATTACCCCTCTCACATTCCTTTTGATGGGGGACGATCACCCTCGCTACTAAG
>CM065720.1:11010548-11015548 GCA_033310375.1 Conus canariensis
TTTTCGTGAGTGCAAGATGCTGTGCATGCGTTCACACACGGACCCTCGGTTTATAGTCTCATTCGAAGGACTGTATGGGAAATGGAGCCAGAACCAATGTTAAATCCGAGAGGAAAATCCCCCTGTACCGAAATGGCCCGGCGGAGATTCGAACCCGCAACCCCAGGATCACCAAGATTACGAATCTGGCGCTCTCCCACTGAGCTATTCCGGCCCCCTAGTTTACGGATATGATGGATAATCATAGCCAGTAAATGAATGTTAGAAAAATAATTGCTTCAGACGGATTCTTCGCATGGACAAGACCTTCAGAGAAATGATCACATCTCGCAGGGAATGGAGCCAGACGCTGAAACAGAAGAAAACCCAGAACTTCTCACTGCTGTCAACGAGCATCATGGGCACCGGCATATGTCTCGTTATGATAACCCTGGCAGCAAACGGCACTGGCTCTGTGCGGACGTCTCAAAGACAGGCTGACGAGTTTCTAGATGGATAACATACAGGCCACAGCATCTCTGTCTTGTTGCACAGGACTGATGGAAGGGGGGCTGTGGATATACCGGACTCCATAGGGCAACCTTACCCCCTCACAGCTGTGGGACGGTGCTGATAATTCTACCCTAAGACCTTTTGACACTAGAAGGGTTCCATACCGCATGCTACGTGGCGAGAGGCCTAATCCCAGGGAATCCAGTCGAATGGGGCTGTCTCTCGCTCTCTGCAAGCCAGTGTCTATAAAAACCAAGCTCACATTAGATAATCAATAACGGCAGCAGCCACAGGAAATGCTGCAAGGTCACAAAAGCTCTGTGTGTGTGTGTGTGTGTGTGTGTGTGTGTGTGTGTGTGTGTGTGTGTGTGTGTGTGTGTGTACACGCGCGCGCGCTTGTGTGTGTGTGTGTGTGTGTGTGTGTGTGTGTGTGTGTGTGTGTGTGTGTGTGTGTGAGTTAGTGAGTGTGTGTGTGTGTGTGTGTGTGTGTGTGTGTGTGTGTGTGTGTGTGAGTGAGTGTGTGCGTGTGTGTGCGCGCGTGTGTGTGTGAGTACATGTGTGTGCGTGCGTGCGTGCATGTGTGTGTATGTGTGTGTAGTGCGTGTGTGTGTGAGTACACGTGTGTGCGTGCGTGCGTGCATGTGTGTGTGTGATATGAAAGGGAGAGGCTGGCTAGAGTGAAGGTGGGAAAGGTGGGGCATGGTTTACCAAACTCTGAGAGAGAGAGAAGAGAGAGAGAGAGAGAGACAGAGAGACAGAGACAGAGACAGAGACAGAGACAGACAGACAGACGTGGAATACAGCATCTGGCATTCGTCAAACAACATTTCAAAGGTACTGCTCGTTCCTCCCTAACGCCCCTTATTCTGAAGAATACATAAAAGGCATCGCACTAAGAAACGATTTCCAATAATCCTCTCTAATGCACTAACCCGTCAGCTGTCCCCGACAATACCATAGTCCTACTAACAAGGCGGCCTCTCCACATGTGTCTAACAGGCGATTCCCATCACTTGTTTGATCGTAGCATTCTTGCTCAGAAGGAGGCATACTGCATTATGAATTATCATGAATTGCATCGTGTTTATACAACAAATTTGATATAAAGGTAAGGTAAGGTAATGTTGCTTATAGCCCAGCCGACCGCAAAGGGCCATATCAGGGCTGTCACCACGTTAAAATCAACTCCCAAGTCATTCATTCACACAACTCTTTAAAAATACATCTTCTCAAAAAACCCATCCGAAACCTTGTTAAAAATCTTTCAACTATAAAACCTCACATCCGATGAAAAATGTTAATATCTTTCAAGAATTCAAAGATCGCATCAGGCGGAACATCACTGAACAAGGTTTTCATGGAATCTGCTGTAAAATGTTTGTGTCTCACATCATGCAAGTCCCAACACTCTAAAAGAATGTGTTTCATGGTGAGTGGCACATGACATGGAATGCACCACGGAGCTTCTTCACTCTTTGAAAGGTATGAATGAGTAAATTACGAATGGCGGGTGTGCTGCGGGTGTAAACTACGAATGGCGGGTGTGCTGCGGCATAGAACCGTTTCTTCTTTGCGACCACCACGCGTGGATATATATATATATTTTTTTTTTTCCCCCACTACTTAATTGTTCAGCATTATATATATATATATATATATGTGTGTGTGTGTGTGTGTGTGTGTGTGTGTGTGTGTGTGTGTGTGTGTGTGTGTGTGTGTGTGTGTGTGTGTGTGTGTGTGTATAGAGACAGACAGACAGACAGACAGACAGACAGACAGACAGATACATACATACATATATATAAATATAAATATATATATATATATATATATATATATGTATGTATATATCGTACTGGTGAATAATCTGACAGGTAAGATTGTACTCAGTCAAGTTGTTATCCCACAGATAGGTTTCTTGAATGATCAGGTGTTTTTTTAAAGTGTTTGTAGAAAGCATGGAAGCAGACTCTTCAGCTTTGAACAATATGGATTCAACACATGTGTTCACATTAATGTAAAGTACACTGTCCTTTATTGTCAACGTTTTCCGATAATAGCTGTTATAATACAGCTAAGCAAACAATGTTATAACGTAACTAACCAAACACATACAATGACGATCATCAGTGGACAAATAAAGGCTTTCATTCATTATTCCATATCCATAAAGCGTGTACATATGTAATGTTGAACCACAAAAGACACAGTTAAATCGAAAACGCAACCAAATTTCTGTTGACTCAAGATTTATTGATCAAATTTTTTTTTGCGTGTTCAAATCCATGAATATAGTATATGAACATGACTATACATTCTAGTTACTTTGCTACATATGTTATGTTAACCGCATAGTTGACCCTTGTTGACCGTTGTACTGAACAGTACAACGTAGAACAGCGATTCATCACAAGATACATCCTAATTGAGGTTCAGCAGAATGAACAAGAAGCACGAATCCAGAGACAGACACAACCTCAAACCATACTACACACACTTCCCATACTTCAGACATCAGACACAGACAATTAAAAAAAATCTCATATTAGGGGAATCACCTATAAGCGAGACCAGACAGACAACATCAAGAAGCTCAGAGAATCGACAAGTACAAAACCGCCCCTCCTACATTACATTACACTACACAGCCCCGGCACCGTCTAGAATCCCCGTCTCCCCTCTTTCGCTCAAGGTCACCGCCTCTGTGACCGGCGGTTCTGAGGTCAGTCGCTCGCTCGCCACCGCACGTGCAGCCTTGACCGCCAAGGTCTCGGGGTCAATCTCCGCCTTCATGAAGGTCCTGGAGTACTTGCTGTAGCTGTTGCCTCTGTTGGGCAGTGACTTCCTCCTGCTCTTGCTGCCTCTATCGGGTTTGGTTCCTTGACGGGCGATTTTCTTCATCTTTTTGTCGCCCGTCACGAATTCTCTGCAGTAAAAAAAAAAAAAAAAAAATTAAAAGATTTTTTTTCAATTTATTTCAACAATTGGAGCTCGCAGGTGCGCAAAAAGAGGACAGTGCGTAAAAAAAAAATTAAAAGAATTTAAATGGGGTGGTTGTGGTGGTAGGAGAGGTAGTGCTGATCCTGGTGGTGGGAGGGTGGGGGGGGGGAGTGGGGTACAGTGGTGGGTTTGCGGTACAGGTGTGGTGAGAGGAAAACAGCCTAGACCGAAAGACAGGACGCACGCACACACACACACACACACACACACACATATATATATATACAATAAACTAATAAATTCCAAGGATAAGTACCGAGCACCATTCCAGCAACTTACAAAGCAGCTTGGTGTTGCAATGACTGCAAGAAATATTCAGTTATAAACAAAGCTTGCTCTTATGTCTTAGATTGAAGAAATAGGGGGAGATAAGCATTCATTTCTGCAGTGGTAGATCATTCTGCCTAACTAACAGTATGTGCTTGAGTGGGTGAATGGGGAAAAATAAAATAAAATAAAATAAAATAAATGCTTCTTGAAATGAGCCTTCAGCAAGCTTATAGTCTCCAAGTGGGAGACGATCTCCAATGGGGAGGAAACCCACTAACATATAACTCCTGGTCAGATACCGATATTTCGAAACCTGATTGTTTCTCCTCAGTGACCGCGGAAAGTGGTAATTTGACTCCTCTGCCTTTTCGGTTTGAAGAAGAATGCTATCCCAGAAAAGGCTGGTGTGCAATACCGTAGTATGTTTGTTGAGTTTTCAAAAAACCAACCAAAAGTGCCACCTAAGAAGCAAAAGAAAATCATGAAAGAGCAAAACAAGCTACATTTTCTTGTGAAAAGTAGAAAATATAAAAAGATAACCTCTTAAGACACAAGTGCTGAGGGCCAGTTCTTGGAATGAATCCGCAAGGGACTAAATTACAATAAACTAATAAATTCCAAGGATAAGTACCGAGCACCATTCCAGCAACTTACAGAGCAGCTTGGTGTTGCAATGACTGCAAGAAATATTCAATTATAAACAAAGCTTGCTCTTATGTCTTAGATTGAAGAAATAGCGGGAGATAAGCATTCATATCTGCAGTGGTAGATCATTCTGCCTAACTAACAGTATGTGCTTGAGTGGGTGAATGGGGAAAAATAAAATAAAATAAAATAAAATAAATGCTTCTTGAAATGAGCCTTCAGCAAGCTTATAGTCTCCAAGTGGGAGACGATCTCCAATGGGGAGGAAACCCACTAACATATAACTCCTGGTCAGATACCGATATTTCGAAACCTGATTGTTTCTCCTCAGTGACCGCGGAAAGTGGTAATTTGACTCCTCTGCCTTTTCGGTTTGAAGAAGAATGCTATCCCAGAAAAGGCTGGTGTGCAATACCGTAGTATGTTTGTTGAGTTTTCAAAAAACCAACCAAAAGTGCCACCTAAGAAGCAAAAGAAAATCATGAAAGAGCAAAACAAGCTACATTTTCTTGTGAAAAGTAGAAAATATAAAAAGATAACCTCTTAAGACACAAGTGCTGAGGGCCAGTTCTTGGAATGAATCCGCAAGGGAC
>CM065720.1:11070548-11073048 GCA_033310375.1 Conus canariensis
TGTTGAATCAATACAAACTTGGGAAAATCATCAGAACGAAAATCCATCAAAATCTTTGAAAACATTTCATATTCATCGAAAACGGCAGCACGGGTTATTGTGGGTTCTGTGTTCTCTGTAAATGCAGGTCAGAAAGACAGTTGCAGATTACGCATGATGAAGGAGAAGCCTACAACATCATATTGTATTGATGAAGGAAAAGCCTACAACATCATATTGTAGAACTGATTATCACAAACACGTCACACACGCACAACGATCTCAAACCACGAAAGACACCCCAATGGTTTGAAAAGCTTGTTGGCTTTATGCTAAGGTGAAGTGTCTGTATGGTTTCGTCCACGAAATACACTGATCCCCCCCCCCCCCCCCCCCCCCCTCTTCTCCTAGCCACTTTCTCGCTCCCCCTCCCCGTCCACCAATTCCTCCCCTGCGCCTTGCTCCTTCCTGTACCTCTCACGTGTACTTCCCTTTACTTCTTCTACGTTTTCAGAACACATAACCCAACTTAGAAGGGAGAAGAGATGACAAGGGAACCTCTGGTTTTTCTTTCTGGTTGATTCTGTTTTTCTCCTTTTTGTTCGTCTCCTTGTTCATTTCCTTGCAATAAGGATCATTTCTGTTTTCTTAAGTCTGGTGGGAATGAGTGTTAACAAATGTCCAACACTCACACAGACGCACGCACGCACGCACGCACGCACGCATGCACGCACGCATCCACACACACCACCCACGCCGCACACACACACGCCACACACACACACACACACACACACACACACACACACACACACACAAAAGCATGCTGACATGTATAGGCTGCACACGAGCACGTGCCGCATAAACCACAGGTTAAAAAATAAAAATAAAAAAAAAAAAATCGACGAGGATGGGATTCGAACCCACGCGGGGAGACCCCAATGGATTAGCAGTCCATCGCCTTAACCACTCGGCCACCTCGTCTGTTACAGTAGAAGTCATTTCATACTTCTTTGTTACCACAAATCAGATCTAGCTGATGATGATGAAACTTGGCGAGCTATTTGCACCGCCCGTCAAGGTCTGCAGAAATTATTATTTGATTTTTTTTTTTTTAAAGTTTTATTTTGTTAACTCGCTCAGGACAAAAAAGGGAGTGTGTGTGTGTGTGTGTGGTGTGTGTGTGTGTGGTGTGTGTGTGGTGTGTGTGGTGTGTGTGTGTGTGTGCGTGTGCGGGGCGTGCGTGCGTGCTTGCGTGCGTGCTGCGTGCGTGCGTGCGTGAGTGCGTAGTGATTGCAACCATCTTCGTAGGCATGCAGTGGTATCATTCTAGCTGATCTTTTTTTCTTTTCTTTGATTATTATATTCTTAAATAATTATATTCTGGATTCGATCTCAGCAAGATACGAGAAAAAGATGGAGGTTTTTGTATTGAGGCCCGCCATTCTTGATACGTAATACAGATTTATCAATAATCAGAATTCCCATTCAAAATTAGAAGAAGAAAAAAAAACTTTTAAATTTACGCAGAAGTCATCAAAAAGGTTTACAAAAAGTTTGTTTGTTGAATCAATACAAACTTGGGAAAATAATCAGAAGGAAAATTCATCAAAATCTTTGAAAACATTTCATATTCATGCGAAAACGGCAACACGGGTTACTGTGGGTTCTGTGTTCTCTGTAAATGCAGGTCAGAAAGACAGTTGCAGATTACGCATAGATCCCCAGCATGATGAAGGAAAAGCCTACAACATCATATTGTAGAACTGATAATCACAAGCACGTCACACACACACACACACACACACACACACACACACACACACACACACACACACACACACACACACACACACAACGATCTGAAACCACGAAAGACACCCCAATGGTTTGAAAAACTTGTTGGCTTTATGCTAAGGAGAAGTGTCTGTATGGTTTCGTCCACTAAATATACTGATCCTCCCCTCCCCCCCCCCCCCCCCTTCTCCTCCTCGCCACTATCTTGCTCCCCCTCCCCGTCCACCAATTCCTGCCCTGCGTCTTGTTCCTTCCTGTACCTCTCACGTGTACTTCCCTTTACTTCTACGTTTTCAGAACACATAATCCAACCTTGTATGCAGAAGAGATGAAAATGGAAACTCTGGTTTTTCTTCTTGTTGATTCTGTTTTTTCTCCTATTCGTTCGTCTCCTTGTTAATTTCCTTGCAATAAGGATTTTTTTTCATAAGTCTGGTAGGAATGAGTGTTTACAAATGCCCAACACTCACACACAAGCTCGAGCGCACGCACGCACGCATCCACGCACGCACGCACGCAAGCACGCACGCACGCACGTACACACACACACACACACACACACAGTTTGAGATCTGACATTAGCTTCCCAAAAAGGGCAAAATCAATTTCTTCACTCACAACTATTGGAACTTTCACTTCAGATCTGTTCAGCGAGTCAAAAGTTAACGTCAGCGATATAAATCGACCTAAACTTCCCGCATCTCCCAGCCCGCCATGGGAACTT
>CM065720.1:11075548-11078048 GCA_033310375.1 Conus canariensis
TCTGTAAATGCAGGTCAGAAAGACAGTTGCAGATTACACATGGATCCCCAGCATGATGAAGGAAAAGCCTACAACATCATACTGTATTGGTGAAGGAAAAGCCTACAACATCATATTGCAGAACTGATTATCACAAACACGTCACACACACGCACAACGATCTCAAACCACGAAAGACACCCCAATGGTTTGAAAAGCTCGTTGGCTTTATGCTAAGGCGAAGTGTCTGTATGGTTTCGTCCACCAAATATACTGCTCCCCCCCCCCCCCCCCCCTCCCCCTCTTCTCCTCCTCGCCATTTTCTCGCTCCCCCTCCCCGTCCACCAATTCCTCCCCTGCGCCTTGCTCCTTCCTGTACCTCTCACGTGTACTTCCCTTTACTTCTTCTACGTTTTCAGAACACATAACCCAACTTAGAAGGGAGAAGAGATGACAATGGAACATCTGGTTTTTCTTTCTGGTTGATTCTGTTTTTCTCCTTTTTCTTCGTCTCCTTGTTCATTTCCTTGCAATAAGGATTTCTCTCTTAAGTCTGGTAGGAATGAGTGTTTACAATGCCCAACACACACACACACACACACAACACACACACACACCACACACACACCACACACACACACACACACACCATTGAAAAATTGTTGTTGTTTTAAAGGAAGGTTTTCTTGTTAATTTTTACACCTGAAAATACAGACTTTTGCAAGAAACTGAATCTGAATTCAAGAAAACTGAAGAATAATTTAAAGAAAAAAAAGTCAGCTATTTTGTCAGACTGAAAGTGTTCACCGTTTCCCAAATCACTAATGGCTCATTCACAGTTTATCCTGTTTGTTACAGATGACAAGGCAATAACAGATTTTTTTTTCTTTCTTTCTTTCTGCGTACGCAGGCTGATACTCCTGCGGACACTGCCTGTATAGACAGGCAGTGGAGTTTTGTCTGTATGACCGTTTTTTATCCCGCCATTAAGGCAAGCCATACTCCATCTTCGGGGAAGGTGCATGCTATGTGTAACGTGTCATCCATACAACGGCAAAACTGGCCTTCTCTTCCGAAAGTTGGTGATGGGATTTGACGGGTGTGCAAGATGTTGTGCGTGCGTTCACACACGGAACATCGGTTTATAGTCTCATTCGAAGGACTGTATGGGGAATGGAGTCAGAACCAATGTTAACTCCGAGGGAAAAAATCCCCCTGCACCGAAATTCGAACCCGCAACCCCAGGATCACGAGTCCGGCGCTCTACCAACTGAGCTATTCCGGCCCCCAATAACAGATTTGATTTGATTTTTTTTTTTTTTTTTTTTTTGGGTGGGGGGGGGAGTGGGGGGTGGGGGGAGGGGGGAGGGGGGGGTGTTAATGCAGAATTCATCAAGCAAGGCCAGACATACAAATATGTTTGAATGAACTGAAAAGAAAATATTCTGAAAAAGTGTATACATTCAGGGACAATGTGTTATCATGAACTTGCAAGAATATGATCGCTTTACCAAAAATGTTACCATAATAATCATAATACCTTTACATTTTGATTTGGAGATGAACAGGAGAAGCGCAGCTAAGTGGCTACATGTTCTTCTTGTCACTGTCCTAAACGTTAAGTGTTTCCGCCTGAAGAAGACCCAAGAGGTCGAAATGCATTGTGTCTAGTCCTGTACTCTGTTTGTCTATGTCCTTGATGGTAACTAACCCCGTCTCTTTCCAAATTTTACCTATAAAACATATACAGATTATGACATGGTGCCTAAACTGTGTACGTGGTCAATTTTCAGATCATATTAAAACATGTCAAGACTGCCAAAACTGTCTTTGGCAAACTGTAATGGTTTTACGGTGTGTGTGTGTGTGTGTGTGTGTGTGTGTGTGTGTGTGTGTGTGTGTGTGTGTGTGTGTGTGGTGTATGCGTGTGTGTGTGTGTGTGTGTGTGTGTGTGTGTGTGTGTGTGTGTGTGTGTGTCTTCCTTTAGCTTTTTTTTCCAATGCCATGAAAATAAACAAACAAACAAAATAATAGGGTGGGGGAATAACTAGTTTAATTAAAGAAATACAATGAACAACGAACAATGGTTTATTCTCGTTAACTCTTTTGAGTCATAGAGAAAGGCTGGGTTTCTTGCTTCAAGGGAAAGAACCTAGTGAGACATTTTGCTCCACTATTTGCCTCCCATGTCCGGAATACTTTTTTTTTTTACACCTCTCTCTCTCTCTCTCTCTCTCTCTCTCTCTCTCTCTCTCTCTTTTTTTTTTTTTTTAAATGAACCAAGTACGACAGTTTATTCCATTGTTAATCTTCCACAACTGTCACTTTTTTTTCTGTCTTTCTGTCTGTCTTTTTTTTTCATTTTTTCTTTCTTTTCATTTCTTTCTCTTTTCTTTCATTATTATTAATAATTGCATATGGGCGAGCGCTTCAACCGCATTACGCTGCGCATCAAAATGGAAATTAAGGCAGACAGGCACAATTCGAGTAGGCGGCTACACATACGTCAATGCATTCAGGC
>CM065720.1:11088048-11090548 GCA_033310375.1 Conus canariensis
ACCTTTGCTGTTCATGTTTTCCTTAGTAAACTATACTTTGGTGTGCTCTTGATCTTTCTTTTTTTTTCTTCTTTCCATCTTGATATTGTCTGAGGCCTTTCCATTAGTTTCACGTTGGTCAAAGCATTCCAAGGATTGATCAGATCAATAAATGCTGCATTTTAAAAGTATGTAAATTTCGTAAATAACACGCAGTCTCTACGGTACATTTCAAGAACAAGATTTCAAAGAACAAAATTCAATATTTTCAATATCTGAAAGAAAAAAAAATCAGTTAGGACATTTATAACATGAATAATGAAGTAACGCACATATGATGTTATGCATTCAAATCATTCTATATACCTGATTATTAGTAAGGTCTAATATGATGATGGCAGAATCTTCCATTGAGGATATCAGAACGAAGGAAATTGTCCATGTGGTAGGCAACACGCCTCCTGATAACTCTGCAAGTCTATTGGTGCTCTGCATATCCTCTGGCAAACACGGAGCACGGAAACAGGACTTTCCAAGAGGTGTTCGCTGCGTTGGCTCTAAGTGGAAATCAATGCTTGCGAACTAACCCACTCTTTAAGCCAATGGCTACTTCATGGTGGCCTTGTGGGCAAGATCAGGGGTAAATGTAAGTAAGAACTGAACAAAAAGGCAGCTAGTCAATTCCCTGCGAGGGGCACAGCAGCGAACACCAAGGGAGAAGTAGCAGCTCTCCTTTGTGGGACACTGATGTGAGAGATCAGTGTCAGGCGGCGCAGCGAACCTTCCAGCCAAATGGGCAACGCCGTGTTTGCCCGGGGGGGGGGGGGGGGGGGGGGGACGGCTCCTGGAGATGTAGGGCGATCGGCGATGAGCCGCTGTCTGACTGCCTGGGAGACCATGCTTTTGAGGTCAAGACATGGAGGCGCCCCTCGCGGAGTTGAGCTGAAATTTGCCTTCTCAGCCATAGTCTGCATGGACCATAGATTGGACTCTTTTCAGCGCTTCAGCGACTTTCGTCCTGCTCTCTGTTTGAGGCGGCCTCACGCGGCACAGGACTACCGCCACCCGAGCATGAAGAAGGCCGCCTGGTGGCTCTGAAGACAGGCCTTTTGAGGGGGAAGGAGGTGAAGAAAACCGACGCCCATCGTCGGCCGACCAACACAAGATAGTGAACCGCAGTTCTCTCGAAACCAGAGCTGAGAGAGCGACAGGCGACAACCCCCATCCGGATTCAGACAGAACACTGCATTCAACAACTGTCACGAAAAATGCAGACATCAGTCTGCTAGTATGTCTTGTCCTTAAAGGCCTCGGGCCAATAGGACGTGAATCTCTACCTTTGACTTTGAAGGGACGTAACCGAGGTTCCGTGTGTGGACGCACGCATAACATCTTCCACACACGCAAATCCCATCACCAACTTTCGGAAGAGAAGGCCAGTTTGGCCGTTGGTATGGATGACACGTTACACATAGCATGCACCTTCCCCGAAGTTGGAGAATTGCTGCCTTAATGGGTGGATACACGGTGTACACGCGCACATTTACACACACCAGTTATCCTGTTCTTATTCTCTGTATGCAGCTTTCCTCCCCTGCCAAAAAGGGTGGTGGGGTACTCATTAGTCGTTGGCTTCGTGTACCTTAATAAAACTATCTCGACCTTTGTCTTTCCCTCTGTTTTGCCTTAAATACAAATCTTACACGCTGATTCATAGATGTCCACTTCCCCGAAGCTGGAGAATGGCTTCTTTAATGGCGGGATAGAAACCGGTCATACACACAAAGCTCCACTCCCTTTGTTGGGTAGATGGAATTAATCCTTGCCTGTCTACACAGGGAGCAGAAAACAAATTGTCCACGATGCTACGAAGGAAGCACCAAGTGTTATTTATGACCTTTTGTATGGAACAGATTCTTTTCCTTCACTAACCATTCCCTTGTCTTCAGATACAAAACAGTGAACTTCAACATAAACTCATTTAGCAATTGCTTTAGCTGTGAAAAAATGGCCTGCTGATGTACACTAAAACAACAACAAAGCATGGTCAAGTGATGATGACACAGGAGTCTGTGTGTGATATATTATTGTCTATCAATAATTGCGCTCTGGTTGCCAACTGGAATTCGTGGATTCCAATCCTCTGAGGGTTTTTTTTTTTTTTTTTGGTTGGATTTTCCTGTCCCAACCGGCTCCTACCCGGTGTGCTAGATACTGCTATGGGCAGATTGGATCCACTCCCTCAACCTTCAACCATTTCCTCGATGTGTCTTTGAGAAAACCATTCCCTGGCCGTCACAGCGAAGTGTCAGTATCTCTTGGGGCCTTGTTGATGTCAAGATTCAACATGAAAAGAAGCGTAGATTATAGCACAGCCCTATCATTATAGTCTCAGAAGTGAACCAATTTTTTCTTTTCCTTTTTTTTTTTTTTTTTCTGTGTAGGCAGGCTGATACTCCTGCGGACACTCCCTGTATAGACAGGCAAGGATTAATCCCATCTACCAAACAATGGGAATGGA
>CM065720.1:11098048-11100548 GCA_033310375.1 Conus canariensis
GGAGGTGTATTCATTCAGTCAGTGCATATCAACAAACTAAGCTAACAACTTGCGACTACCACTAAAGTGTATCAGAGACACTGTAGCGGCGACACTGAAAATTTTAGCCAAATGAAAATAGTTTTGGTGTGTCTGTGACAGTTAGTGTTGGAAGCAGCAGATTCACTGTGGCGGACTGTAGACATCGCGATAACAACAACAACAACAACAACAAATAATACTAATAATAATAATGTGCACTGGGGGGGGGGGGGGGGGTGTTGTTGTTGTTTTTGTGTCGTTTTTGTCAAACAGCCTGCAATTTTTTTCCCCACTTTTTTCTTTTCTTTTCTTTTCTTTTTTTGTTTTTTTTGTTTTTTTTTGTTTTTGTTTGTTTTTTTGCTTTTTTTTAACAGTGGGGCCTCCCATAATATGCACTGTTATTTCACCTTATACTTAATAAAGTGCTCTAAGCTCTACACAAAAGTATAACTCACGATGTTTATGTATTTGAGCCAACCGCACACCGTACGCTCAAACACAGAAGAAGAAGAAGAAGAGAGAAGAAAAGAAAAGAAGAAGAAGAAGGAAGAAGACTAGGGTGAAAAGAAAACGGAAAGACCTGGGCACAAAAAACAAACAAACAAACAAACAAATGGGGGTGGATAGTTTGACGGGTGAGGCTTCTCTCGTGCTTCCAGCACCGTCAGCCTGAGCCCAGCGGAGCCCAGTGGAGCCCAGCGGGAGAGTTAAGAAGATTCCCTGGCAGCAAACTAAGCCGCCAATCATCTCTCATCTCCCAGGTATCCCTCCCCGCCTCTCCCAAGGTCATCCATGCGGCCAGCGAATCAGCCGCCTCACGTCGACAATCTGTCTGGAACTGACAGCCTCACAATCAGTGTCCATCTTGGGAAGGATTTGGGTGGGAACTAGCGGAATTTGGACGGCTTGGGGCGGAGACGAGAGGCGGGGGGAGGGGGGTGGAGGAGGGGAGGGGGGGGGGGAGGGGACTGACGGGAGAAATGAGATTAAGTGTTGTTGTTGCTGGTGGTGTTAGTGGTGTGGTGTTCTGGTTGTTGGCGTTGGTTTAGTTGTTAGTGGTTGCTGCTGCTGCTGCTGTTACAAATTGCTTGCTGTGTTCTTTACGTTGCTTGGTTTTTAAAGGAAAAGAGAACTTTGCAGAAGCACTATGCAATGTAATGTAAACAACTATTTATTTTTTGTGCGGATACTTTCTGTTGTTTACGTGTTCGTAACGTCCACTGCAAAACACGGGACAATAAACGTTTGATTGAATGATATGAATGTTTGTGCCGTTACTGTTCTTGTATCATATCTTATTGATGAGCGTGACAGTGCTGTTGCTCTTTTGATATAGCATAATCGTTCATGTTGGTGGACGTGGTGACTGCGCTGGTGACCATGGTGATGATGGTACACATTTTCCTCACCGTCTTCTCAACCTTTTTTTTTTTTTTTTTTTGTCTCTTCAACATCACATCGTTATTGTAAGTCGCTGTTGTATTTGTTATAGCATATTAGACAACTCGTTGTAGAGGATTTACCTGCATGTAATACGCTTCCATTCCATTCTCTTATTCCCCCTCCATTCTCCTATCCCTCTGTCCATTAACCTATGTTTCTCTCTTTGTGGAGGACACGCGCGTCGTCTCTGCACGTGCCACCCGCCAAGTTTTCTTGTTTTACAATCTGTTGTCATTCTTCTTTGTATTCCGAAGACATACATTTCTGTGCTCTCTGCCACTGGATGTGGTTTTGCGACTTTTTTTTCTCTGTTTATTTTGCCCCAGTTACTATCGCTTAGAAACAAAATGATAGCAGGATTATGACTGGACTATTTGCTTAAATTCGCGAACACAGTGTTTCTACCTAGCCTGAAACCGTGCTTTTTGGACCTGAAGAAACATAACAGAAACTAGCATAAATCTAAAGGTTACCGACCAAACAAAAAGACATGCACACAAACGAAATGATTTTTACCGTAGCTGGACCTATGCCGTTTCAAGAACAACGTTGTAGTAAGACTTTTTTTTTTTTTTTTTAGAAGATAAGTGTTGGGGACATTATATTGAAAAAACGCGGCGTGGAAAATCAACACTACACCGCATGACTACTGCATTCATCGAGTAGAAAATATTCACTAACACCCAACGCATCTGGACATCCAGTTCAACGTATTTTTTCTAATATCTAAAGCGAATTGATTAATGCACGTGAAAAGTGATGGGTAAATAACCCCTTGCATATCTATATTCACCGAATCGGTTTCACGAACTCCAAGAATATTCAGCTGTGAATACACACTCCGGCATCTCTTGAATGCTGCAACCACCCACCCAACCGGCCCTGTCCCCGCCTTCTGCTTTGCCCTGCCTATATAGATGTAGGAACGTTCCCTGTAGTAACCCTTTAATCCTTTTATATACTTTTTATTTATTTGTTTATCTATCTATTTATTTGCTTTTTATTTCAAGGACGTGTTCGATATAAATTTTAAATA
>CM065720.1:11108048-11123048 GCA_033310375.1 Conus canariensis
AATAATGAATGAACACTGGTACGCTGTTCAAACATGACACACATTGTTATAAACAGAGTTTATGTTTGTTGAGTGGATTTGCAGGTACAGAGATAGAACACAAACAGCCAGTGCATATATTTGATAGATAGGTTGATAAAGCAACAGATGACAAACAGCAAGCGCAGACAGGCAGTCAAGACAGACTTTCACCCACCCACACACGGAGCCAGACAATCAAGCAGGCAGGCAGACAGATAAAACAGAATCTAACTGACCTTTATTCCATGCATACATAAAACCACTTGTGATCAAAGGGAAAAAACCATAACAACAAACTAACAATTTGTCACTGTCAGAATAACTGAAAGAGGCATCAGTCCACCAGTCAATGCAAATGTCATTACAACTATTCTAAAGTGATCCTTCTTTTTCATCTTCAGATGTCATTGATTAAGCACTTTACCCTAATTCTTAACCATAACAAACATTACCAGTTATAAACCTGTGAATCCAGTCATTAGCTAGGTCTTTCAATGACACAGATCACCAACATGAAGATTTGTCAGATGGATTACTATTAAACAATTAAAAGCGAAATCTATTGAACATTTCCCTCCCAAACTTACACCACACACTTTGTTTCAGTGTCAGGTCTTGAAGTTGCTTTTTTAATACCACAGAAAATAAAGACAACAAAAATTTCATTTTTTTGAGGAACAAAGTAGAAAACAAAATTTATGTTTACAATGATTAGTAGCAATGAAAATATTCAACGATTTCTATACAAACCCAACAAGAATCTTTTTTAATACATAACATTCATAATTTAAATGCAAGACCAATATAAAGTATAACGTCAAGTAACACAATTTTCTCCGACTCACATTCTACAAGGAAAAAAAAAATTGTTTTTCTTTCAAATCATTTCTTGATTTTGAGTCCTGGATACATGTTGATCTCTATGTTGGGAGATTCAAGATGCAGCTACATGAGCTGTTTGAAGGATATGGCCAGCCAGACCATCTGACCCTTATGTGTGTCGTCATCAAACCTGCACAGGTGATGGGACATGAATGATCTCCCTTGCTGTGGATCAGGTCATAATGCTTGCAGTCCAACCAGCCATGGAGACCACCATAGAGCTGTGACAGAGCTGGAGCTGAAGTGCCAAGAACAGACTGAGAATGAGCTTGGACTGTTCTGGCCAGTTCCAAGGAAAGCAGCTTGAAGATGTGCAGTCAAGACAGAATACAAACATGTTTTGGGGGGTTAGGGAATACTCCACAAGTTACTGCAGCCCTACAATTACATAGACTTTTTGGGGGGGGTTTCATTTTGCCTATTTACATGCTAGTAAAGGTTAAGGACTTTTCAGTCTAAGGACAGGGAATGATGGGTGGAAGATGGGATTCATTCGTTCAAATGCTTGGCTGAATTTTAACACACACATCAAGATGTGTGACGATAGCTTTTTTTTTCCCTCTAACCCCTGTCCACTTGACCATAAACAATGATCTGATTTCTGGTTTTTCAGATGAGATGAGAAACCCAGATCACTTGTGCAGCCTGTACTTAAGCACACATAAATGAACCCACAGCAACCAGAGATGTGCCCCGGCCAAATCATTAAGATCCACTTTGACAGACAGGTAAACCAAACAATATGCATGTATAAGAAAACTGAGGGTGGCACTGTTCTGTGGCAATATGCTCTCCCAATCTTCACTTAAAGAGAAATACAGTGTATTGATGGAAACACTCCTTTAACACAAGACCAGCTCAATTTCTGAGTCAGTGTTGGGGGACCTGTGTCTGTGTGTCACCCTCTATCCTTGAAAGTGAACAGGAATGAATCAGACACAGTGATATGGACATGTATGCCTCATTCAAATCATGGATCATAGATACTGCTTAAAGTTCATAGTAACTGCAGAAACACTGTCTTCTCTGGAACTTCTATGTGTGTGGGCATGCATGTGCACATATGTGTGTGTGTGTGTGTGTGTGTGTGTGTGTGTGTGTGCATCTGTGTGAGTGCGTGCATGTGAGTGAATGAGTGTGTGTGTGTGTGTGTGTGTGTGTGTGTGTGTGTGTGTGTGTGTGTGTGTGTGTGTGTGTGTGCATGTTGGCAAGACAGAGATAGTGACAGAGACAGAGAGAGAGAGAGAGAGAGAGAGAGAGAGAGACAGACAGACAGAGACAGAGACAGAAAGAGAGAGAGAGAGAAGCAAGCGCGTGTGCATGTATGTCCTCAACACACACATGCGTCAACAGAATATGGCGAAGAATCATAAAGAACTCATCAAAGCCAAACTTTCTTTCTCAACTTTATAACTTCAATCAAAAGAAAACCATACCAACTGTTCCATACACATTACATGCTATGACTATTCATAGGGGGTGTCAAACAAAATGTGCCAATATCTTTTTCAATAATGAATTGCAGTGAGAGGAAACAAGCACCCAATGACCCCTAACTTTCCCCACTCCCCTCTCTCTTCCTCTTTTTGCAAAACAGTTCTCAATAAGCTCAAATCCTGATTACAATAAAGTGTCATTAGAGCATATAATGTTTTTGACATTTCTTTAAACTCAAAAACTCATTGACAGCCCACCTTACATAAACAACAGAACAATATTATTTATAGTAAACACAGTGCTTTGTTTCATCAATATTCAGAGATGTAAATTTTGTTTTTAAAAGAGGAAAAGGATGGGAATGAGAATGAGGAGAAGGAGAGGAGAAGTTAGTGGAGGAGGGGGACAATGAAGAAGAGAGAGAGAGAGAGAGAGAGAGAGAGAGAGAGAGAGAGAGAGAGAGGAGAGAGAGAGAGGAGAGAGAGAGAGAGAGAGAGAGGAGAGAGATAGAGAGAGGGAGAGAGAGAGTAATGCACTTGACATGGCAGCCTCCCTTCGATCAACAAACTTCAGTAACCAGAAGATAAAAGGAGCAGTTTGGCTTGGACCTGGAAGCCTTACTACTCACCACTGTTTAAAATGTTCTATGGAGCAACCATCAAGAACTTCCCAATACAGAGTTGTTGGCACTCACAGACCATCCTTCAGACTTTATTCAGTAATATGTCGTCAGCTTGCTTATGAAAAAAGAAAAAAGAAAAACCCAAGGTTACAAGTTTCTGAAATGCTATAATTTTTTTTCTTTTTCTTTCTTTTTTTACCAAATGCTAGTTTTCAGAAATAACCTGTACGTTATGGAAGCAAAACTTTTGAGACAGTTGGTAGCTGCGCTTCGCTAAGGTTCATTTACTTTAATTTATCATTTCTCATGGTAAGTTCCACAAATCTGCTCTACACACAAATTAAAGTATGCATGTGCACAGATGCATACACTACACATGAAAAGTACAGAGAGAGAGAGAGAGAGAGCATGAGAGAGAGAGAGAGAGAGAGAGAGAGAGAGAGATCAGGGGGTGGGGTGGGGGGCAGATGTTAGATGTAGAGGGGGTGACCAAAGAGAAAGCAAAGAGAAACAGGAGGGATGAAGGAAAACAGAAAGAGAGAGAATAAGAAAGGCAGATAAAGAGAAAGAGATAAAATGGCAGACAGATTGAGAGACAGACAAACACAGACAAAGAAAATACAAAATACACCAATACTACCTCATACAAGAACAACGTTAGAACATGATTATCATCTGTCATGGCAGATAACGTCCATCACTCACAACTTGCTCTCTTACAGACAGGTCATCAAAAGTGAACGCTATTTTGTAAAAACTGCTTGATAATATTACCGGTACTTTTCGACTGCACAGAGAATCATAGCACACATCAAATGAAATCAATTATAGACACAGTTCATAAAAAAAAAGTTTACAAAAAATAAAAGCATAGGAAAAAACCAAAGCAAGAAGAAGCGATGAAAACAGCTAATGATTACCTGTCATCAATGTCTGACATTGGCATCACTATGGTAACAATAAGAACAATGGTAATATTATCAACAATGTCAACAATCACAAATATCATTCTTATAGTATGACTGACAGGTTCAGCAAAAACACTTAAAAACTCTTTTATATATTGTAAACATTGATGTGATATATATCGATGTGCACAGAACTAACACTTGAACAAACTGATCGACAACAGTTCCCAGATCTCTCACACCCACGCATGCGTGCGCACACGCACACATACATACATACACACACACACACACACTCTGTCTCTCTCTGTCTCATTTCTGTCTAACGCCTGTAAGTACACATATCTATACAAGTGCTTTTTTCCTACCACACCGGCATGGTGACTCCCTGAGCGGAGGCAGTAAGGGGAGATTTTTGTGCGAATGTGTGGAATGGGAAAAGGGCAGGGTAGGGGGAAGGGGGTGGGGATGTGGATGGTAGTCCCATGTCCTAGACACCTTTACATCATGCAGATTCTCCTCAGTAACTTTCTTATAAATCTGATTGTGAAACGGATTAGTTGTTTTTCCCTTTCATCTCCCCCCCCCCACCCCCCCACCACCCCCCCAAAGTGCAGAACACAAACATGTTCCCAGTATCTGATCACAAACTTCTCAAAGCTACATTTCTATTTGTTCAAAAGTTTTATGTTTTTCATATTTTGGTGGAAATGCGTGGTTCAAAAACAGAAGTGCCAGCAGATCAGAGAGTGGAGAGGAGCCATAGCGGGACACTGTGTCATACACATCGAGTCATGAGTGTCTTTGACAGCTGCATGGACATTCATTCTGCACATGTACCACACCACACCTTTGAAGAGTTTGTGGCAAGCTGGCTAAGAGGAGAATCATTCACCCAAAACGCCAGAGAATCTCAGATCCACGGTTCCATTCTCACATGGAATAGTGGGGGTTGGGGGTTGGGCGTTGGGGGGGGGGGGGGGGGGTTCTACCCCAAACCACCAACTCTTCATGGTGGCCTCTTGTGGATGAGACAATAACCTGAAGTCCTGTGGACACCATGCATTTGGCATGTATCATGACCCCCACAGCATGAAGGGAGTTGTCCCTCACAAACATCAGGAAACTTCTGTTGACGGACTGCACAAGCATATTCAGACAGAAAAAAAAAATTGAGGGAATATACAATGGTGAGGTGCTCTTTCTTGGACAGCAGCCTAAATTTCACACAGAAACATTTTCTTTTTTTTCCCCCATTCAAATGTCATTCTCCATGCTGGCCAGTGGCATTTCTACCACATCGCTCAGTCTGGGTTTTTTTCACATACCCACTTCTGTGTCATCACAGCCCATGCATCAGAAGTCCACAGGGACCAATCAATATCCTGTCATCATGAGGCAACCCACCAGAGGAAACACTGCACTGCTGCTGAGCCTCCAATGGTATATTCACTGGTGCCTGTTCCCATCCAAAACGGGCAGGACACCACTACTAAGCCTCCCACAGACAGCTCTGCTTAAGATGCAGAACCAGCATCACACAAAGGAACCTGCTGTAACAATAAAGCCATACAATATTTTACAATACATGATAATATGAACTATACAAACTGTGTTCATTGCTTTCTGATGTTTTCTAGATTTCTAAGACAAGCATAAATAAAAACATTCTGAAAAAGGGCATCTGCACTGTCTTCCTCACAGAAAAAAGAAATCAAAGACTCTGATGAGTGACAACAAGTTAGGCATTGTTATACAGAGCTATGCTAATCTGAGATGCACAAGGGACAGTGAGAAAAAAAAAAAAAATCTCTCGCAGAGTCGCAATCCTCACCAGTTATCAATTCCACTTCATTTGTCCTTTCAGCTCAACACTTAAACGAAGAAGTAACTAGGAAATTTTTATACTGAAGTGGAAAACTGTGAGTACCATACCCCAAACTCCTTGCAACTGGATTCTTTTATGGAAAGATTTTTTTTACTGGCCATGAAATCTTGACTAAGAAAAATGTTACAAAAACAGTTTTCAACGGGGTAAAGTCAATGCAGGAGGGTCAATACTGAAAGGTTTCATTGCGCAGTTAATTAAACAAGGGTTGGGTTTTCCATGGTTTGAATCCATCTTCAGGCCTCTCCCTGGGAAAACCAGCGTGTCTATGACTGAACCAAATCCAGCCATGGCCATTTCTTCCTGGGGCAGTGCCCCAGGTTGCGAACCATGACTGCCAAATGCAAAATCAAACTCCATCAAACACACAAGAATCAACTCTTCAGAACCACTAAACCACTGTTCACACTCACAGATTAGATATTTCAAGGTCTTCTTGATGAGAGATTTTGAAATTCAAGGATAAACAAATAGGAGAATCAAAGTACCTGTACCAGCCTTTAATTCAACCCTTACACTGGTTGTTGCGACATAAGTCGTGCCATTATGTCATGGTTGCACTGGTTGTTGCAACGTAAGTCGTGCCGTTACGTCATGGTTGTCACTGGTTGTCGCGACATAAGTCGTGCCATTACATCATGGTTGTCACTGCTTGTCGCGACTTAAGTCATGCTATTACGTCATGGTTGTCACTGGTTGTAGTGACATAAGTCGCGCTGTAGGGTGAGCCTTGCGAGCTTAGTTTCACCGACACACAAAACTATGGCTCAGTGAGTAATTAATTTGCATGAATGACTGAGCAAGCCCCGGAACATGGATTTTCAGCATTTTAGCTTACCTTATGGTTAGTAGCAGCTAGTAATGTATAGTGCGACTCAACTCATCTGGCAAACAAAAATGGCAGCGCCCAAAGCAGAACGTGACAGAATTAGGAACTTGTTCGATGTTTTTGCTGAATTTCTTGTGGAAAAAGCAGGTGAAGAAGTTATGGACATCTTGAATGAACTGGGTGTGGTGGGTGGTGTTTTGATTTAGATCAAGCACCATGTACTTGTGATTTTCAGATCGATACGGACAATGACTGGATGAGTGCCTAAGGGTGAGGGGAATCTCAGCATGCCATTCATTGGGAAGAAAAACTCAGTGTAGCGCTTCCAGATGATTGTAAATCTTTCAAATGTAAATGACGACAGTGTGGGCCAACTATTGCATTTGTTGATGGTGACCATTTTTTGTGTGTGTGTGTTTTATCAGCATGTGATTTTCATGGGAAAACAACTGTACCTTATTCATTCTTACCTGGATTACCTGCATGGAAGACGGGTATAATCCACACTGACTTTCCTTTGAAAAAGGCTGGAACTTATTTCTGGATACTGTGGAACATCAGTGACCGAATTATTTGTGAAAAAGCTCTTGGGAATGACAAGCAGGATGTGCCACCTGTTTTCACCTGTTATTTTCACATTCTAGAGGGTAAGCACCTAATCAAACACTCACAAGCACACCAGTTCTGTTTTATATTATTCTTTATTCAATTACTAACAATTTTCATTCTGCATGTCATGTTCAAATACTAACTGTTGAAAAGTTATGCATATCATACAAATGTAACTAATTTTTTCAAGCTTTCCTTCTGTTAATTCCTCAGACAACATACTTAATAGTATGTTGTTAAACAACCAGTGTAAGGGCTAACAACAACGACAACTGCATTTCTTCCCCCAAGTTCTGACCAGGTTGGTTTGGGCCACACACCTATGAAGGCCAACACAAACATGTACACTCCTGTTCAGAATCTACGTTAGCAAAAGCTTACAAACTTGCTCTGGGTGTACCGATACACGCGTCAATTTTAGGAACTTACACAGAGGCAGGTATTCTACCCCTCGATGAACAAAGAAAAGCCTCAGCTGCAAAATTTATCCTTAAAACTTCTGCTTATGAAACATTTTCACAAAAAGAAACAAATCTTAATTCAGAAACGGACTTTGCAAAAAGAGCTAGAACAATACAGTCATTGAAGTCCATCAATACATTTGCCTCAGATATTATCTGTAATACAGAGCTGAACGGGAAAAATGTTGCAATTAAACCTTCTTTTTCTCCACTTCCAGAATGGGAACAAAATCAACCAATATTTGACATTGATCACACAGATTTATCCAAAAACCATTCACCTAACCTATTAAAATGTTTAGTTGATTCCCACTTGGAAAGTAAATATACAGACTATCTAAAGATATACACTGATGGATCAGTTCTTGATGATGGAAATACTGGTGCAACTTTTGTAAGACCCTCATTAAAAACAGAAAAACGATACTACATTGGTAAACATTATTCCATTTTTACTGCTGAACTTGTAGCCATACTTATGGCATTATATTACATTGTAGATCTTTCGACAGATACATGCAAAATCTTATTTGTGTGGACTCAAAGTCTGTTTTACAAGCCATTAAATCCCGAGGCATAAAAAAACGACTAGAAATGACTATTGAAATAAAACATATTATTCATGAGTTGTCTCTAATGGGTACCAGTATTACCTTTTGCTGGATTCCTTCTCACTCCGGAATCACCCCAAACGAGTGGGCAGATCATGCGGCTAAAAGGGCAGCAAAAAATAAAGAAGGGTCACAGCATCTCGACATTCGACTAGATCTGCATGAATTTAACCAGCGCATAGAAAAAGTGTCTCAAAATCAGGTTGCTGAACTGCACAAGAAAACAAATAGTCAGTATTACCAGCACTGTGTACAAGTAAAGAATGCAGCGAATCCGAATTCCTTTTTAAACAATTTATCTGTAATGCATTCCAGACATGTTACTAGTTTGATGTATAGGTTCCGATTAAATACTTTTAGAACAAAGTACTCTAAAAATATACATTGCATATGTGGCAAACAAATAACTGTAAACCACCTACTTCTTCACTGCCCAGGTGTTAGGCACTTTGTTCCTAAGATAAAGTTAGCAGATCAGTTGTCAGCCAGCGCACCAGTATCCACTGAAAATATTTTAAATAATCACTCATTACTTTGTGTGTTCTCTGAAATTTTTAATTCCGGTCCACTTGGTATCTATCTCTGATGTACTTCAAACTAAAATTGTTGTGTTGTACGACATTGATATAAAAGAGTTACGATTATATGATATATATGGTTATCCCCCCACCCCCACCCTCCCACTCCCTTCCTCTATTCCGTCCTCCTTTCCACCCTGATGCCCCCCATCCCCACCCGCAAACTTTCTCCTCCCCCACCCATCCCCCTGCATTATGCTCCAATTCTACTAAACTTGTTTCATTTGATATACTTTAATTCCCCTGATCAACATGCACTAAAGGCTAGATAAGTAAATATCTACCTATCTTACCACCCATCCCAACCTTCCCCTCTTGTCCCTAACACAGTTCTCTCTCTCTCTCTCTTGCATCCCCCCTCCCCACACACACACACACACACACAGCATGCACACTCATACACGTACACACACACACACATACACACACAGAGAAACACACACACACACACACACACACACACACACACACACACGCACAATCTTTTTTTTTTTTTTTTTTTTTCCGTCCAGTAACACTTATAGTGAATAGACGTTAAACTAAAGAACTAACTACGTTAGCAAAGCTCAAAGCAGTGACCATCTAGTGTGCACCTCGGTCCACTGCACATGCATCGCTGGCATACGACACAAGCAGAACTCAACTGAGATTGACACTGACATCCGCCAACACTGCCACACACTTTGACTTCACATCAAGAGACTGGTAAAGAAAGAAAACAAATGATGGAAAGGCTAATTCAGAGTTGGAAGTACAGAAAACCAGAAAGGGAGATAAATAGAGGTTTACACTGACTTGTCTTCAAAAGCAGAAAACAGGGCCGCCATTGGCTGAGCTAGACACAAAAATGGCTACCGGCACTTCTTAATGCTTGAATGCTCTTAACTCAAGTCTACACACATTACAATCAGCTCTCATTATACTAATCAGCTCAAGTCTACATACACATTGCAATCGCCTCTCGTTACACTGATCAAAGAGCATGTTTTTTTGTTTTTTTCCCAAGCCTAGATATGTATTTCATGTCTTTCATTTGTTTGGAACACCTACACTCTGCTACTTCTTTGGTGCATTTTTTTTTTTTTTTTAAACATTTACTTAACAATTGTGACCCTGTCAATGAATCTTTGGTACAGTTGTGTGTGCATAGCCTCAGCAATGATTCCTTTTGTACACTGAAGAAGCAATATCCCTACTTTTGAAGCCCCTTGATCCGTGCATTTATAGATTTTGTCTGACAAATCTAGCGCTAGAACCTTTCACTCCACAAGCCCCAGTAAGCCAAAACCACAGAATTTCAAGAGAGGAGGAGGTGGGGAAGGGCGAAGGGGAGGGAAGAAAGCCAATTGATATATCATGAATAACCCCATATCATCACTTAAAAAGGTATCGGTAACTTATATCATAATAATTATTGGCTTTAATTACAAGAATAAATGCTAGTTAAGTCAGTAAAAATGACAGGATTGCTTATCAGTCAATAAATCAAGAGTATCATGAGTGTGAAAAAAAACACAGTCTACTAAATCATGAATAACTACAAAACAACAAAAATGAACACAAGTACCAGTCAATAAATCACAAACAACTACAGAAGAACATAAATGAATGAGTAATTAAATGAATAATAAATAAATGACACTTCTTACATAAGTTAAGTTCTGTCATTTGTAAATTCATTGGAAACTGAAAGAATTTTTGTATCCTTTGAAAATAACCACAAATCAATGTTTATTACAAATATCAGTCAACACAGAAGAACATGAATATGTATAATTAAACTGATGAGAGCTGTTACATCGGTAAAAACCATTTACTAAATCATACATCAAAACTTCAAACAAACAAATTACAATCACTACCCCTCTCCCCTTCCAAAACATGTTGAATGCATCACAAATGAATACAAACTAAAATTCATTATAAATACCAGTTAACACTACACGAAATATGTAAGTTTGAATAAATCAATCAACACAAGCTGTTGCATAAGTAATACCATTTAATAAATCATAACTGGCAATGAAAAAAAGGACAAAATAAAACTTACTGAGTACACCACAAATAGCTACAAAGCAATAGTTTGGAAACCAAATAACATGATCATAATTCATGATCACATCAACAGTAGTAATTACATTGCGACACAGGTATTTACAAGTGTTATCATGAGTGCCTGAAAAGCACGAGAAATAAATACAACTAAAATAATGAACAGCAACTACACATCAATTTGCACCATGTTCATATCAACAACCAGTCAGACCGACCAGAAAACTCGAGTCTCTGCTTTGTCCGAGAGCTTCCTCCACCTCCACCCCCACCCCTTCCCCACCCCCCATCCCCAGCCCCAAAAATTGAAGTGGCAGTCATGGAGATGATGTTCCACAAATGATGAACTCTGGAGCACATACATAACTCTGAGAAACGTGCGGCACCTGGGAAATCATCTCAAACCCTCCCTCTGTTCAATCCCTACCTAAAGAGAAGGAAAGGAAGCAGAGACACTTACGCCTGTGAGATGTCCCAGTTTTAAACTTACGTGATTAGTGAAGAGACTGGATACAATGCATCATTTGGCATAAGATGCAGTTGAAACCTATGAGACAGAACTATATCCAGCTTCTGTGTTCCCTTTCTGCCTAATCTGTCATCGTTATGCTATAAGGCTTTATCACGACACCGTCAAGAGCTATTCAAATCAATAATTGTCATCGTTATGCGATGAGCTTTATCGTGACACTGTCATGAGCCATTCAAATCAATAATCAAGCTGTACATTTACATCCCTGTTAAACTCTACACGCTTCAATCAAATCTTGCCCTACTTCCATATATAACCAGCTTCATCTTTACTACATCGACACCAACATCTTATTGTAAAAGATTCCCTTGGGGCTTGGGGCCTATATTCCATGGGACATCACGATCATCATAGTTCTGGAGATGCTTTGTTTCCAACATACATTCACAATTTTTCGTTCAGTCAGTATCATTGCGTAACTTACTGTGGCAGTCTGGAGCAGCCTATAGGGGCAAAAGAGTGAGGTATTAAGTCAACAGATCATGATATGATGCGCCTGCGTGATATGCCTTAGACACAATAAAAAAAAAAAAAGAAATGAAAGGAAAAGATAGAAAGAAAGGAAATAAAGATGCAAAAACATTTCATTGTTATCTGATTCTTCCTTCTCATTTCAGTTTGATTCATATTTTTCCCCATCGTTTCTGTGTTAATGTTATATCACTCCTATCACTAAGATAGTGATTTTAAAAAAAAGAAAAACTCATTGCTTTGCTTGTTTTCATATGCTATCATATATACATTTATGTTTGGTGTACTGTACATGTTACATTATGTCAGATACACTGCCAAGAAAAATGCCAAGAAAATCGTCATGCTCCAATCCCATACATGATAAGAAAGAGAGGCAATCAATCCTGTTTATTCATTTAATTATTGGCTTTATAATTATGAAGAAAATGGACTGAGGGATATTGGCAGAAAAAAAACCTCACTTGGCTTTTAACACCCACACTCTGTGGAAAGTTTTCAGCATAGTGTAAACAATACATAGTAATATTTACAAATGTACAATATTCATGCAGATATACACAAGGCACACAATCTATCTCACGTACACACACGTAAAAATCTCAAGATAGTTTTCAAGCACTAATCTAAAAATCTTTTTGGACTTTAATGGGTTGTTACTGGCATGTGTACTAGTACTATGTTTCCAACTTTTGATTCTAATATTAATTTCAGCCTAACTGTTCTTTTTGTTTAAAAAATTCACACAATTTTTCTTGTTTTTCAAAACTAAAACCTTTTTTATTTAATGGAGTTTGCCTATGAGAGTCAGTCCTCACAGGCAAGAGGTCTCACATATATATAAACTAGGAGTTACTTTCTGCTTATGTCGTTGCTGTTCTCTAGGTGGTTGACGACAAGCACGGTACATGTCCGCGAATTCGTGGAAATCCGCAAAAAGCAAAAAAAAAAAAAAAAAAGAAAAAAAAAGGGAGCCGCGCCCGATGAGACCGGCCCTTTAAGTTCATTTCAGGTCATTCGCTTCAGGCCTTCGTCCAGCCAACAGTAGCACTGAGTAGGACTACTTCCATGCATGCGCTTTCAAGACATTCACCACTGCTTTCCGCTCTGGGTCGATTCTAGGAGAGCTTATTTTATGGCAGAAATTGCTTAGTATGAAGAACTAAATTAGTTCAAGGAGAGGCTTTTTCACAGGCCAGAATTGCTGGAAAAACCTTCAGCTGACCCCCACAAGGGCTTTGCCCCTTGACCCCCGCTACGGGGCGTTCCCCCTGGACCCCCAAAAAACTTCAGGGAAAAATGATTTTACTCCAGTACCATGCCTGTGACCAGGACCCACAGCCTGATGACCTCTACGCACAATGAAGAGGCTACTGCCTGCTGGTCACCTTACCTCCCTTTTGCAGAAACAACCGACTTGCAGAGTATTCACTGGAAAATCATTCTTCCCCCCACCCTGCCCTCTTTGTGTCAAACTTTCATTTTAGGTAATAAATGTATACACAAAGACCATCCTTGACGTTCTGCTTCAGGAAATTCAGGGCACCAAGGCCAAGATTCAACATCAGAGAATTCAAATTTTCTGGTCATAAAGCACTTCATTAAATGACAGTCCTGTTTTTTTTTTATTTCTACCGTTTGTTAGTTTGCTAAAACAATCAGAGTTATGTTCCTGTGTTTCCTACAGAATTTTGAAGTGCCGGTCAAAAAGACTCTCCTGCCTCAAAACACCACCAACTGATGGTATGACACATAAACGAGACGATGAGTCATTCATGATGTTCATTTATTCTACACTTTTTAAACAATGAATAAAATCAATAACATGTGATCATGTGCTCCTCAAGAGTTGCAGGAGTGTTGCAGATTACAACCTAGTACAAGTGCTGGAACTGTTTTGATACAAGTGAGAATCACTTGCGTTTGTTCTCCCACATTGTACCAACAACAATACCATCACTATACAATTTAACAACTATCAAGCAAGGGTTTGTTTTTTTTTTGGAAAGAAACATTTTAATGGAGAAAAAACGTTTTTCATGCATCCATTGAAGCTCTACTGACCAATTCAGTTTGCCTATAGCCAAACCAGCCATGGAGGCAGTATCAGTGTAGTTCCACTGACTAGATCCAGCATAAGAAGCTTTGAAAGAAACACTAAATATAACACACACACACACACACACACACACACACACACACACACACACAGTGGAGTCCATTCAACATGAGTTTGAAAAAAAAAATGGTCACTTGATTATTGCAAGGAAATTTTACATTCCTAACAAAGGAGCTTCTCCCCTGATTAAAATTCTGTAGTTAAAGCAAGCTTTATTCTCTCTCCTCTCTCTCTCTCTCTCTCTCTCTCTCTCTTCTCTCTCCTCTCTCTCTCAAGCTGAGCTATAGCTCATGACAAGTAAAATTTTTTTACAAGCTTGACAATCTTGACAATGATGTAAAGGACCAAGGATCAGTATCTCGCCTTGTTTTCTGCACTATTCGCGTCTGTTGGAGTCCTGTTGCCTTGTGCAGGTCACTCACTACTTCTGGGCTGCCCTCTCTGATAAACATGTATGCTGGTCTCTAGTTGTCCCGTGTTCAGGCCCACTGCCTGCGTTCAGGTTTTGCCCATGTGTGAACCATCAGCGCAAGGTGAACAGACAGCCAAACAGTGAACAAGAGGCAGACACAGAGCCAGTCAGACACACAGGAAGAGGTGAATGCCTTCAATGCATGCAATGGAACCATCAGCGCAAGGTGAACAGACAGCCAAACAGTGAACAAGAGGCAGACACAGAGCCAGTCAGACACACAGGAAGAGGTGAATGCCTTCAATGCATGCAACGGAACTTCCAACTAACAAAGGCGAAAATGGGGGATCCCTGAACCCCCCCCCCCCCCCCCCCCCCACTCCAAGTGTGTCTTTGTCCTGGACGAGTAAAAAGTCCACATTTTCTTACATTTCTGCGTTAAACACTGCTTTTTTTTTTTTCTCAGAGTACCCATGATTAGATGCCATGATGGCAGAATTGTTTCCTATGTTTTATCTGGTTCCTTTCAAAATGGCTGCTGTGTTGCATTCTCTTACTGGCTTTTAGT
>CM065720.1:11128048-11133048 GCA_033310375.1 Conus canariensis
AAGGAGTCAGATGATCTGGGCTTGAGCTAAAGTGACGATTCTGATGCAGAAAGTGACTTGAATCCACCAGCAATACAACTTAAGTTGAACTGATACGACGGACAAAATCAGAGGTAGTATATACAGCAGGCAATGAAAAGACAAGGCGCACGCTGACCTCAGACCCAAAGAAATGGTTGTATCATGAGTCTACCTGTTCATGTACAAAAATGAAGTCATTTGCTTACAACTTCTCTATTCTTGTGTATGTTTGCTATCCTTTCAGGGTTCTGGTGTGTGATTCCATTTCATTTACAGCCAAAACAGTGCCAGTTTGTTTGATTACATAATTGTGCCTGTGAACAACATGGCTGTCATTTAGGTTGCAATGACAACATAAATTTGGAACACAAACTTGGGGTGATTCGAACTCTCACCCACAGAGCCAATACCATCTGCTCAACTCAAGAGGCAAAGCAGAAGGAACAAGACCACCTGAAGGAAGTGCTCACCATCTCGGCTACCAGAAGTGGGCCTGGAACAGCCCGGGAAGCAAGAGATTTATCACCTCACCCCAACTACAAGCGAGAGAACAACAAGAGCGCAAGGGACACATCACCATTCCCTACGTTGGAGGTGCAAGTGAAGCTCTGACCAGGAAGATCAGGAAACTAGGGGTCACGGTCCATCCCAAACCCACCAACACCATCCGCAGCCAACTCGTCGCCCCCAGGACAAAACCAACAAACTTGACAAATTCGGCGTCATCTACAAAATAGACTGCCGTGACTGCAACCAACACTATGTCGGAGAAACAGAACATCCCCTCCAAAAGAGACTCACAGAAAACAGGAGGGACTCTTCACCTGTCAGAGCACACCTGCACTCCGAGCAACATCAATTTGACACGGACAACATCAACATCCTGGACAGAGAAAACAAGTGGTTCCAGCGAGGGGTCAAGGAGGCCATCTACATCGCAGCCACCAACCCCCCCTCAACAGGGACCGGGGCCGCTACACCTTGCCCCTGGTGTACACTTCACTGATTCGGTCACGTGACCTTGGTATGTCCCATGTCTCTGAATGGAGTTCACTCAGTCAGCAACAGCATCGCTGAGGAAGATGGCCAGATGGCTGTCGAAAGCTACGAGTGAGTAGTGCATTTTCTTTTGTTGGGAGACTAGGTTTAACTCTAGGTAGCAATAAAACATAAATGTTCATTATCCTAAAGCCTGAGCCATCCCCTAACACGATCCAAATCAAGCTTTCTGCCAACCTGCCGACAAACAGCATCTCAAAGTGGTTCTTTCGGCACCACTGCCTGGTTTTCCAGCCAGTGTTTTGGGCAACCTCATGCCAGGAGTGCTGCTGGTCTGACGTAGCAGTATCCAAAGTGGGTTTCACAATAGGAAATAATAAATCAATTGTTTTTCTCAAAAGTATGTTCTTTAAAAGTAAAAACAAACAAAACAGTAAAAAAGGAAAAAAGATACAAAGAAAAAGAACAGAAAATGAAAGAAATTAAAAGTATTACTCTAAACTTGACTACTGCTGACCATGGAGGAAATTATGTAGTAAGCGTGGACAAACAAAAGCTCTAGAGACAACAACACCCCCCCCCCTCCCCCCCCCCCCCCCCCCACACACACACACACAAATAGTCTACTAATATTATTTTTGCATAAATCAACACGTTCAAAGGCTCGCTGTGCATTACCTGTCTGTCTGTCTGTGGAAGAAAATCAATGAAACAAATGCAGATAAAATCAGCCTATAAAACATTATGGTTATAAAACAAACAAATGAATCAACAGCTAAGTCCAAAGTGTGTCCGTTTCTTCACCTTCAGTTAAATGATTATTCACTACAAATGACAACAGACGAGTATGTCACAAGTGTATGTTAATGTGTTTGTGTCAATTCCAAATCTACGTTGTGTTATAACAAACAATTCCCATGCGTTACTGTACACTGACATCATTTGCAGGTACCCACCTCCAGGCTCACAGAACAAACGGTGTTTGATGAAGAAGAATATGAGGCCGGCAGTGGCAGACATGATGGAAGCAAACATCACCTTCTTCCAGAAGTAAGATCTCTCCTCCTGATAAAACAGTTTAACGCCGCTCTTAGTTCTAACATTCCTACAGTCAGGGTTCAACATCTCAGATACTGTATTCTTCCCTGAGGAAGTTTTGTGGGCAGCAAAATGTCAATCTTGCACTATTTTTTTTTAGGAAAACACTCCACATTAAAGTTTATTTTTCCCGCTGCCCTACTGTTCACTTTCTGGAACTACTTGTAGCAAAACACTGCATTTAAGAGTCTATTTGCCATTACCCTATCCTTTACATTTCTGAACACATGACACTCCTCTTTAAATGACTCCAATAAGACAGTAACCATCCATTACATCAATTCGAACATTCAGCATTTCCAGCTTCAGTGATGTCTGAACCCTGATCACAAATCAATTAAAAATGTGTTCACACACACACACACACACACACACACACACACACACACACACACACACACACACACACACACACACACACACACCACACACACACACACACACACACACACACACTCTCTCTCTCTCTCTCTCTCTCTTTCTCTCTCACAGTGATTGGAGACAGAAGTTTTGTTTTAAAGAGAAGGATATTCAAATGCATCACATGAAAATAATTGTAACTGAGTGGTTAAATATGAAAAAAATCAGTGGCTGCACAGTAACAAATGAGAGAAGAAAGTCCATTTGTGGATTGGACTTCAACAACTGAATTAAGAATGATCAACCAAAAGAAGCCTCTGAATCATTTGTTGAGATTCTGTCCATCAGTTGATTATCTTCACTTACCTGTAAGTGTAAGCTATACAACCATTGCCTGTGAAAAAAATATACAGAAAAACAATGTCCTACAGTAACCATGATTTTTTTAAAAAGTCTAAAATCCATAGCAATTTACTACAGTCATGTGACAAATCAAATGAGGTGCAGTACATTTGTTTCTTTCAACTATTTAGTTGCTTGCAAGACTTAACATACATGTTAAACATGAAGTGACCTTGATTATAACAATTTTATGTCTTCACCTATGCCAAATTTGCTCTAGAACACAATCCAGAGGACAATAAATTCATACTCTCCTTTGGCTGTGATTGTTAATGAACATTCTATAATATACAGTGGTGATTCTTGAAGCTGGAGACTGCATTAAACTAAAGTCACAAAAGATTTTGTTTGAAGCATTTGACTAAACATGGATAAGAGGAGGAACTGCGGACATTTACAATACTTTTCACAATACTCAGCATGAACTGAAAGCATCAGTTAGGTGAAAAGTTTAGCTGAAAGACATTTCATATACAATTCAGTTCACAATTATCTGTGAAGAACTGCAAGAGTCCTATGTCTGAAGTGGCAGCTGCATCCTCTAATACACTTTGCTACTTTAAACCAAATCTAGTCATCAAACATCATGCATCCGTTGCCTGAAAGTGAAAGACAAAAAATGCATCACAAATGTTTATGAAAAAGGAAAACATTTCAAGTTACCGACCAGGATGCCATCAGTGACCATGAAGCAAACCAACAATTATACCTAACTCCTGGTTCAACCAAAGCTCCATTACAGTTCATAAAGATGTGAAATTAACACTTTGAAGCAGTTACACCTGCAACTATTCTTTTGAGCACTGTTCGTGATTTAACCTGAGGAAGGCAAGAGTGCTCTCTCCCTTCCCTGCAGATGAAAGTCACACGTATGCAAAAAGAAATCTTTCAAATGTGACGCTTCATCAAGCTGGAGCCACTCACACATGTATGTGTAGCTGGATCCTCTCAAGGAAATGAACAGCCAAATTCTACACAAAGTCATGTTGCAAATGGCTAGTCGGCACTCTCTTTGTTCACTCTATGCCTGCAACTGGAAAATCTGTGCAGTGGTTCTAATGTCACAGTCAATGCAGCGCTCAGACAAAGGCACGTGTTCTTCTAAACACAGATTTGAAAACGTAATCAAGCTAAGTATTTAACAAACTTGAGTGAAATGCATGTACAGAGCTCTTTTCTTCCGGTATGTTATCTTCTAAGGAAGACTAAACAGCCAGCAAGGGTTACACTGTGTTCCACTCCACTGTGATGTTTGATATAAACTACTAGAGTTTGATACAACAACAGAGTTACTTACATCTGGGGTCATGGTGGGGCCTCGCGACATCTTAAAACAGATGGTGTTGCACAGCATGTAGGCGAGAGAGGTCACCATAAACACCACAAAGATCTTTTCATGCACCGCTAGAAAAGAACATAAACATGAAATTGTTTATTAAAAAAAAATTAAAAAAAAAAAAAAACACTTTGTACTTAAACTGGTAAAATTTTATAAAGAACTAAGATTGTAAGAATGGACTTTTCTTGCTTTGAACATTTAGACCAATAAAAATAAACATTATGAAACTGAAAAAAAAAACAAAAAAAAACATACTGATTTTAAAAAACCTCACTCCCAATGCTTCTGGTTCTACCACAAAGTCTCATTAAACTCAACTCTGTCATTACAAAATATAAAAGCAACATTCAAATAGAGAGTTACACTTCCACAATTCCAAATTTCAATAAAACCAATAGAAGCAGGTGAGAAGAGATCTTTCTCTCATATTACAAATGCTGGCTCCTTTTCACAATCACAACTCAATTTGTTGCAAATTTGCAGCAACTCTTCTTTTTTTCCAGTACAGATGTGCACACAACCTTAAGTGTGTTGGTGTTCTTCTTAAAGTAAGTGTGCATACCCAGACAAATGAAACTGTTAAAACAAAAGGAATCTTTATTCTGTACTGCTTCTTACATTTGCTTTTCAAGCAGTAACACACACACACACACACACACACACACACACACACACACACACAACTCACACACATATGCGCGCGCGCACGCACACACACACATATTCACACACACACATGCACGCGCACACACATACACACACATGCCACACACACACACAC
>CM065720.1:11148048-11180548 GCA_033310375.1 Conus canariensis
TGCGTCATTCATTCATCAAAATACAAGAAAAAGGATTCCGCGATAGCGCGCCGGTACTGTTGACCATTTCAATATAATTATTAGTATTCATGAAATTTAGATTAGTTGTGAAACTTAAACTGGGTAGACAAAAGGTGGGTGAATTCATTGGAGACTAAGACATACAACTCTTGGGATATCAAATCAACTTGGTGATGAATTCCATTTTGGTTTTGTATGTCCAAACTTTAAGAAATTGAAGCCCGTTTCCTCAAGAATTTTTCTTTTCTTTTCGAATCTCACGAAGAAAAAAAAAAAAGGCTCGGACGACCTTGCCGAAAATTCTACTTTATAATAAATTACAAGAACGTCGACGCGTTATAAAAATGTGTAGAACACCCACTGAATTCGGCAAGTCTTGTGTACTTGACTTCTGCATCAAAGTGGAAGTGAACAAATATGACAATGAAAAGTAAGCAAGGGCTTAATAAAATAAAAATAAAAGATTAGGGGGAGAAAACAAGAATCACGCTCGTTGTCAACAAACCTGCATTGCAAGGGAAATAATGGCGTCAAGACTGTCTGCCCAGTACTTCTGCTTCTCTCTCCCTCTCATGGCGCACACACACACACACACACTTTCTCTCTCTCAGGTACAGGAAAGCCCCCACAAATTAACTTTAGACTTTCCAGAATCTGAATGAGCACGTTTCCTGCTTGTTCTTGGATTTTGTTACCGGTCATAACAGCTGAACTCCTCATTGCAGAATGAAATATATCGGGAAATCTCACACACACAGTTCCGTCGGACAAAACGTAATGTGAAAATTGTTGCAGTCAGTTTGCGCAAGCTGTGTACCTTTGTGGGTTCCCGCGGGGTCTAAACCTGGTGTTATACACACAGCCACACCATCTAGTGACCCAACTTCTATCAGGTCTGTCCCAGACATGGCAACAAACAAGGTCACTGTGACTTGGGAAGGGAGTAATTGTTGTGTGATGTTTGTGGACATTGCTGCTCAGGTAATTTGCTTTGTTTGGCTGTACTTGTAAACTTTCAGCCTGTTCACAGTTTTACTTTCCTGCAGAGATTGTTCCACACTTTATGTCAGTGCTATTTAAGATTTGAATTTGTGTGTGTGCGTATGTAAGAGTTGCATTAAAACAAGATGTTTGGAAGATACTAGCTTAATGACTGATGTGCAGAGGCCTATTGTCCCTTAATATCTATTCCAATTTCTACTTATTTCAGTGGTCGTTTGACCACAGTCAAAAACTATTAAGTATTTTACCAAGTCCCGGAATAAATTGAACAATAGCATCATGCTGTCATGCTAGCATAAAAAGTAAAAAGTTTTAGAAATGGTGGTATATAATATGTAATCAATGAAATACATTTATAAAACTGTTAATGCTGTATTTTTCTTTATTTTTCATCCGTAATAGTGTAGTGGTGATATTTTTTATATTTTATAAAGTATTAACAGATTAAAAATAAAAGACAACTTGCATTTGCCTTCTGAAGTTAGATTTCTAATGACTAAAATGGAAACTAACTCACACTGTGCGATGGAACTTTAACGAGTTGTCTCCCTCGTTCAACCTGTACAGGTTTACCGTGAACGCTTAGCTGACATCGTTTCTCATCATTGGTGTCCTACCTGTCCTCCTACCCTCGTCCGTCCACCCACCCACCCACACTTCTCGCTGTGTGGGAGGGCAGGGGTGTGTGGGTAGGTGGGTGGGTGCTATAGCAAGTGTGAGAAAAGCACAGAAAGTGAGGTCAATAATAATCGATTAGATTTTTTAATTCCAGCCCCCTCACCCCAACCCCCCTCCTCAGCCCCCTCCCCCAACCTCCCCGCCTTCATTTTTTTTTTAAACAAGTGAATATATTTTTTGTTGTTGTTGCTGTCTCAAGAAAAAAAAAAGAAAAAAAAAGAAGAAAAAGAAAAAAGAAAAAGAGAAGAAAAGCAGGAAAAAGGAAATATAGAAAATGTTTACAACAAACAAGCAAGCATAAAGAAAAAAAGATTTTTGAAAAAAAAAATGGATCAAAAAGAAAAGGAAGGAGTGAAAGAAAGTCAAAAGAGAGAGAGGAAATAAAGATGAGGGGTGGGGGAGACAGGAGGAAATAAACCACAAGCATTTTAATTCGCTTAGGAAGAAACTGAATGGAAAAATAGGTCAAGGTGGAAGTTTGGATGCACACAGGGAAGACGACAGAACGTAAGAGGGAGAGCAGGTGGTTAGGCAATGCGGGAATGGGAAAGGGTTTGGGGTAGGAGGAGGGGAGTGTAAGGTATCAATTAAATGCTTCAGCCGTTTTTTTTTGTTTGTTTTTTTTTCTTTTCTTTTTTTTTCTTTTTTTTTCTTTCTTTTTTTTTCGACACATGAACGGGATATGGGTTTACGGCTGAGCAGATGATAAAACAAACAGAACCAAAAAAAAAAAAAAAAAAAGAAGAAGAAGAAAGGCTCGGACGATCTTGCCGAAAATCCTTCTGTATAATTAATTACAAGAACGTCGACGCGGTATCAAAAACAGTCTTTAGTGCATTTGACTTCTGCAGCAAAGTGGAAGTGAATAAATGTGACAATGAAAATAAGCAGGGACTTAACAAAAAAAAAATGAAATAAATTATTAGGAGGAGAAAACAAGAATCACGCTCATTGTCAACAAACCTGCAAGGGAAATAATCGCGTTAAGACTGTCTGCCCAGTATTTCTCCTGCTTCTCGCCCTCTTACAGCTCTCTCTCTCTCTCTCTCTCTCTCTCTCTCTCTCTCTCTCTCTCTCTGTGTGTGTGTGTGTGTGTGTGTGTGTGTGTGTGTGTGTGTGTGTGTGTGTGTGTGTGTGTGTGTGTGTAACAGGTAAAGAAAGTCACCCACAAATCAACTTTGGACTTTTAGGATCTGAATGACCACGTTTCCTGCATGTTTATGGATTCGTTGCCGGTCATAACAAATTAACTCCTCAGTGTAGAATGAAATATATCGGGAAATGACACACACACACACACACACACACACACACACACACACACACACACACACACACGCACACACACACACACAGCGTTAGTAAGCCCTCGGACAAAGCGTACAATAACGTGAAAACCGTTGCAGTCAGTTTACGTAAGCTGTATCTTTTTGGGTTCCCTGGTGTCTAAGCTGGTGTTTACACACACATCTGGTGATCCCAGACATATCAACACACAAGGTCACTATGACTTCGGAAGGTGCGGAAGGAGGAAGTTGTGTGATGTGTGTGGACATTGACGATGCGCAGGTAATTACGTGTAAACTGTTAAGCTGCCAGCCTGTTCACAGTCCTACTTTTTCAAAAGAGGTTGTTCTACACTTTATGTCACTGTTACTTAAGATTTCAATTTGTTTCTATGTGTGTGCGTGAGAGAGAATTTCATTAGAATAGGCTATTTATGAATGAAAGATTCGAAAGCACAGTGTTATTTAATAACTATTTCCATGCATATTAGACATCATTATAGTGGCCATACGCACTGACAAAGAATTCCTCTTTCGTTTGTGTGAATGTGTAAGAATTTCTTTAGAATAGGCTGAATGGAAGGCCAACTAACGATTCAAATGCATATTGATGCTTAATAACTAGACCTTTTCCCGTGCATATAATAAGAATAATGATTACTTGCATAGCGCCTATTCTCGGCTGGAGACCAAGCTCTAAGCGCTTTACAATCCACACTCGTTTACACAACGGGCTGTCTTCCTGGGTAGTGCCGACTGAAGAGCTGCCAGCTGGAGCTTCTTTCCAAACGTTTCTCGTGTCATCCAATCAATATCGTTCACCCAGTTTTCTTACTTACTTTCTTCTTTCTTTCCATTTCTCACGCAGGGTGCATTGCTATGTTTTAACGTGTCATCCATACCAACGGCCAAAACTGGTCTACTCTTCCGTAAATTGGTGACGGGATTTTACGTGTGTGCAAGATGTTATGCGCGCGTTCGCACACGGAACCTCGGTTTATAGTCGCATAGGAAATAGAGTCAGAGCCAATGTTAACTAAAAATCCCCCTGTACCGAAACGGCCGGGCGGATGTTCGGACTCGCTCGCTACCCCAGGGTCTCTAAAGTCCGGCGCTCTACCAACTGGTTCATATTAGTCATCGTTTCAGTAGCCATTCGCTATGACCACATGCAAAGAATTGTAAGAATTTTTTTTCTACCCTATACATACCATTCTAGGCGTGTGCTGACGCTTAAGTATAAAATATAAAGAAAAATAGAAATGGTGGTAAATAAAATGTAATCAATGAAAAAGATTTATAGAACTACGAATGGTGTAATTTGTCTTTAAGTAGGTTTTAAGCTACACTATTATTTATTTTTATATTTTATTATGTATTAATAGATAAAAAATAAAAGACAGATTGCATATGTGATCTAAAGTTAATATTCCTGATGACTAGAATGGAAACTAACTCACACTGTGCGATTGCACTTTAACGAGTTGTCTCCCTCGTTCAACCTATACAGGTTACCGTGTGTCAGGCGACTATCTTCTGAAACGTTACTAGTACTACTATCTTCTGAAAACACTACTATAATTTTCATAAGATAGTAGTAATACTACTAACTTATGAAAATCATAGTAGTGATTTCAGAAGATAGTAGTAATAGTAACGTTTCAGAAGTTAGTAGCTTCGCGTTGCGACTATCTAGTGAAATGATCCCTGTGTGAAATTATGTCCTCTTTCTTAGTATAAAGTGGAGGAGTTAAGATTTATGATCTTGCGTTTTTTAGTAGAAATATTTCCTCTTGCACAATGATACTATGAACCATGCTGATTATGTCTGGAGAGGGAAACACGATCACAGCCCCCTGTGTTAGGAGCAGTGATCGATGAAAGTTTTCAATAACTAAATTTTTGAGACAATTAGAACACCAAAACACGAGCCCAAAGGATCCCGCAGCCGAAGGTCGGGGAGCAGACTCGCGCCTGCGCCAGATCTGTCATCGCTGCCAGCGGTGTATAGTCAGCGGAGTTACCCACGTGAAAAGCAACACGTTTCACTTGGTGTTCTATTAAGTTTCTTCCGTTTAAAGAACGGTTGAGACATGTGAATATCAAATAAAATTGAGAACAGAAATGTCTATGTACATTACTTGTAATCAGGGAAAAAATACATATAAGACTGATGTGGTTGCAAATATTCCTATGAGGGTGCAAAAAAATATATCACCGGTCGTGGCCATCACGCGTGCGAACGGCTGTGCTAGAGGGGTTTTTCCCCCTTCCCCTGATGGCTTGTGTTTCATTCTTGGTGTACTGATTTTGACGTCTTTTTGTAAAATCAAGTTTCAGCGCATTTGAAGCGGCTTTCTGCATAATGCAACTATTTGACTGTTGTTACTAAACAACCTTTTCACAGCTGGGGAGTTTATATACATTATTTTTACCCAGTTTTATATCCAGTTTAAGTTTTAGTGATTAAAAATCAGTTTTTAAATATTAGAAATATTCAAATTGTTCTTCTTAAGATAAAGACTGCATTCAGCCAGAATTCCAAAGCGATTCTTGGTTGTTTTTGTTTTTTTGTTTTTTTTTTATATTACTGCCAGTGTCTGACCACAAATGCCACAGTTCTTATTTGCAAGAACAATATCAATTGTAAGCTCGCATCAACATGAATTTTAATTGTATTGATAATAAATGCTAAAACAATAAAACAAGACATAAAAATCAATTCTTTGAACTTGATCAGTTGGTTGTCGTTATAGCGGAATCAAAACTGAGCCAGTGCAAATTGTATGGTCATCCATTGACGTCAAAACTCAGGTTTTGCTTTTTTGTCTATGGTGCAGTTCCGAATCTGTAGGCAGTCAGAAAGTGGGGATGTCTCGTGACTATAAGAGGATAGACGACCCCAGTGTAACATTTCCCTCTGAAGAAGTTGATGACTTGACAGTTGACTGGAATCTGTGCGCTCTGTGCCAGAACCCATCAAGCAAAGCACCTTTGATATGCCCAGCAAAGGAAGCAAAAGGAGATGGAGCAGGGTATACCTACGTTGCTTACAGTTTGACAGCTTTTCAGGAGTTAGGTGAGTCCCCACTTTCTATTCCATTGTCTAAACTGGATGAAGGAACTTGTTTCGAGGAGACCTTGAGGAAGCACAAAGCTTCTTGGCACAAATCTGGTCGTGCAAAAATAAGCAACACTGTTTAAAACAGGAAAAGACAGCTAGCAAGTGATAAACCCAGTCCTCTGAAAACACGGAAACTTGCAGATGAATCTAGCTGTGAGACAGATGAGATGGGCACAGGACCAACATGCTTTTTCTGCAATGGATCTCTGGTGCAGCAGGGCTTCATCGAGCTCTTACTTTGCCCCTGGATGATAAAGTTCGTGCACATGCTCAACAACTGAACGATCAAGAGCTACTCAGAAAACTTGCTGTCAAAGACATGGTGGCAGTGGATTTTCATTATCACATCAAATGCCTGTCTGCCTTCTACAGACGTGTACCAGCAAACCAGGCTCAAGAATCAGAAGAAACAACAAATAGATCAACAGCGCATGCTATTGCACTTGCTAAGGTTCTGGCTTATATTGAAAACTTCCAAGATAATCCCCAAACAGCCCCTGTCTTTGGAATAACATTCCTACTTCGTCTATATACTTCTCATCAAATAGCCAGACAGCTTGGACCAAGAAAATCGAAGGCCCTTCCAGCATTTCATGCCTTTACTGGATGTGACACAGTGTCTTTTTTCAGCAGCAGGGGCAAGACAAAGAATACATGGACTATCTTTCCTGAAGTGCCAGACTCCTTCCTGGCCATCATGGACAGACCATGTTCACTGACAGATGCTTTGTTGGAAACCTTCGAGAGGTTTGTTGTACTCATGTACGAACGTACGAGTGCACTCCATAAAGCTGACCAGGCTAGAAAGAAACTGTTTGCCCAGCAAGGAAGGCTCCTTGAGAACATTCCTCCAACTTCAGCAGCTCTTAGACATCTTCTCCGTGCTATCTACCAAGCTGGACACGTCTGGGGTCAGTGTCTAGCAAAACAACCTGTGCTCCCATCTCCTGCAGACTGGGGTCGGAAAAAGAGGGACAAATGTGGCAGCCCGTGTGGACAACTCTTCAGCAGGCACCGGATTCATGTCGTGAACTGGTTCACTGTGGATGCAAGCAAGGCTGCAAAAGACGTTGCAAATGTGCGAAGGCCAACCTGCAATGTACCGCCCTCTGCGCATGTGGTGGAGACTGCTACCAGGACAAGTGAGCTGATTTGAATGTGACGTGAGGGAAAGCAAACTTTTTTCTTTGGAAGAAAAATGTGTGTGTGTCTGAATCTGATTTATGTCATTTGCTTGGCACTGACATTCACAAACTGTTTCCCCTTCATGTTCATCGGAATATATGGTGCTTTAGAGTTATATGATATATTTAACAAACCACATAGTATATTGATAGCGAATGAGTCCTAAATAGGTCAAATCTTGCCATATAAAAAGGCAACTCAACAGTCTGTCAACTTAGGTAATAAGTATAGAGACAATCAAGTACTTGAAACCCCATCTTTCCCTTCTAGAAGCAGCTGGATTGGTCAAATCTGATACCAAAACATGTACAGATAAGCCATTTAGTAGTCAAAAATACTTGACCTACTTGTTTTTTAAATGACAAAATGCTTGTTTTCATTTTCAAAAAATAAGTTTACATCATTTTTCTGCTATAAGGTAATCACTGTTAGTTATGAACTTTGCAAACTACGTGGAGCCAAAAAAAAAAACAACAACAAAAAACAAAAAAACCCTGTAAAAAATGGAAATAATAAGATTTTAAGGACTTTTACCTACTTTTAAATGACCTTCTTTATTAGAGTCTTACAAGTTAGCGTCATTATAGACTTGTCTTCATATGTCTCATCAATACATACTCAGGGTTATTCTGAAGCAGTTTTTTGTTGCAAGAATACATTGTTTTGTGCAAAAACCGAAAAAGAAAGAACATGACACACTGACCTAATTAAATGAATGACCACGCCCTCCAGAGGTCACGCCCATTGTGTTTCCCTCTCTAATATCAATCAGAAAGGGTCTAGGTACCCACATACTAAATGGCATGCTTCTACTATGAAGTGCACGATTCACTGATATTTACTACCTTGACTGGCCCAAATTCACTGTTTGACAGCTAGTTAGTGTAGAGCGAGTTCATGTGAACAATTTATGACGTTGCTGACCAGTGGTCAGTGTCATTGACCAGTGGTCATTTTGACTCAATTTCACTGTTTCACTGCTAGTTAGTGTAGAGCGAGTTCATGTGAACAATTCATGACGCTGCTGACTAGTGGTCAGTGTCATTGTCCAGTGGTGATTTTGGCAAAACTTTACTGTTTTACAGCTAATTAGTGTAGAATGAGTCCATGTGAACAATTCATGATGTTGCTGACTACTGGTCAGTGTCATTGCCCAGTGGTCATTTTTGCCTCATTTCACTGTTTGACTGCTAATTTCTGCGGTAAACTTTGCGTGCGCGCGCGCGCGCGCGCGCGCGCGCGGGTGGTGTGTGTGTGTGTGTGTGTGTGTCTGTGTGTCTGTGTGTCTGTGTGTCTGTGTGTGAGTGACAGAGAGAGAGAGAGAGAGAGAGAGAGAGAGAGAGAGAGAGAGAGAGAGAGAGATTTCCATGCGCATACTTTTTACTTTTGTGGGAGTGGGAGAGAAAGATTTCCATGCTCAGACTTTTTATTTATTGTAAATAAACTTTAAACAGCGTTTAACAGTACAGTCCGTGTAAGTATTGCCGAATGGTGTGGAGAAAGATTTTGGAATAACATTTCTAACTGAAGGAAATGCGCACTTCACAGACAGTTCATTTTACTACCTTGGACGAAAATATGCACGCCTATCGTACACTGACAACGCGCGCTTATGGTATATGTGCGTATGTAGTCAAATTACCAAACGCGCGCTTATTGGACGCACCCGTGTGTGCGAGTATGTTCGAGCGAAGTGCGCATGCATGTAATTTGTGTGCGTGAGTATATGTGCGTGCGTGCGATGTCTGTCTCTTAATATAAACCTAACAAGCAATTGTTATATATCAACGGAAAGGGCAAAGCGCGAACTTTGTAACGAGCATAGAATAAAATACATTTTGGGTAAAATAGCAACGCTACTGTTACAGAAACAACATAAGTAAAACATAGCAGAACACAATCTTGTTTACGTTTGTTTGGTTAGTATGACAACAGCAGATGAGGAAGAAAAGGGGCATAACACTTCGCTCTTACTTTGAACAGATGCAGAGAAAGCCTGAGGTATTCAATATGTGCAATGCAAGTGAATTTTTTTTTTTTTTAATTTTTTTTTAGGAAATTAAATCATTGCACACAGTACACACTTTTCACTGTTTTGGCTTCGAATGATAAGATGTATAAAACTATCAAATACACAGAACAAATAAATCAAGCTCAGATTCTTTTCGATAAACTTGTACACCTTTACCCCACTCATTTTCTGAACTACTTTACTGAACCAGTTCTAAAACCAAATGTCATTCTCCTTCTGCCCGATATATTGGTGAAGCAGGAAATTCCACACGTGCCTTCCAGTGCCAGTACTCGGACTACTCTGGGGTCACAAAGGTCATCCCTGGTGCACGTACACTTACCCTTCCAGTAGCCAGAACCCTGTTCAAAATATTTATGGCAGCTGCATCCCCTAGACGGTAGACGAGAGAACATGGGAATTTTTTTTTTTTTAATAGTTGTGCCGTCATGGAGGCACGGCATGTCCGGGCAGTACAGCAGTGCTGCCGTCACCAGGGCACGGCTCGTCGTGAACGGGTCGACAGAGTTGCGGTCACTATCGCACGGTGCGTCGCGAAAAGGAAGGAGAGTCGCATCTCATTATCTACCGTCTCTGCAGTCTCTGATTATACTACCCTGCAAAAACTGATTTCAGACAGAACCTGTAGTTATGGAAGCGAATTAGACAATCACAGCGGGGATTAGTATGTAAATAAGGCTAAACAGCCAATCATTTTTGGAGTTTAATCTAATTTACATAACATTCCCCGATTTGACTGTCTGAATTGCTCCCAAAAATACAGGCCCTGGCGTTATACCCTGTTGTTAACTACAGACACCTGCAGTGTAGATCATGACACTACAGCAACACTCGCATTAAGCTGATGAATCTCGACTGCGTGGTTTCAGTGTTCCCGCTGAGCCCACAGCCACTCACTCTGGGTCAAAGTCAGTCCAGGACTGAACAATCCATCGCCTCCGTCAGGAATCGAACCGGACCTCAAAGCTAAATAGTTAGCAGTCAATCAGCAAAATTGGGCCAAAATCACCACTAGTCAATGGCACTGACCACTGGTCAACCACATTATAAATTGTTGACATGAACTCATACTATTTATTAGCAGTCAGTGAAGTTGGGCCAAACTGACCACTGGTCGTGACAATGACCACTGTCAATCACTTCAGAAATTGTTCACATAAACTCGTATTACTTAAAAATTTTTTTTTTTTTACACATCAACAATTATCTTTGTTTTTATACATTAACAGTCAGATTTGTCTTTACACATCAACAATCACCCTTGTCTTTACAATCAACACATAAAAAATCACCCTTGTCCTTACACATCAACAATCACCCTTGTCTTTACACATCAACACATAAAAAAATCACCCTTGTCCTTACACATCAACAATCAAAAATCACCCTTGTCCTTACACATCAACAATCACCGTTATCTTTACACATCAGCACAGCAACAATCATCCTCGTCTTTACACATCAACAATCACCTTTATCTTTACACATCAGCACAGCAACAATCACACTCGTTTTTACATATCAACAATCACCTACACATCAGCACAGCAACAATCACCCTCGTTTTTACACAGCAACCATCACCCTTATCTTCACACATCAGCACAGCAACAATCATCCTCGTCTGTACACATCAACAATTATCTTGTCTTCGCACAACAATTACCCTTGCTTTCACATGTCAACAGTTACCCTTGCCTTCACATGTCAACAATTACCCTTGCCTTCACCTGCCAACAATTACCCTTGCCTTCACCTGCCAACCATTACCCTTGCCTTCACATGTTAACTGTCATAATCATAGGCCAATGCAAATCACACAGAAAACTGTCGTAACTGTAGAGTTGCAAAGTACCGAGAACTATAGAGCAACGCAAATCATGTATAGAATAACTCTGTTTTGACAATACAGTTTGCAAATCTCATAGAAAATTGTTACAACTATAGAGCAGTGCAAACCACATGAAACATCTGTGAAAACTATAGAGCATTGCAGACCACAGGGAAAACCATGTTGTAAATAAGAGCAGTGTAAAGCAATACGATCAAGTCAAGTTGATTATAGACCGAGCATTGAGGGCTTGATCAAGGCTGATACAATACAATAGAACTAGTACAATGCAATACAATACAGTTGGTACGAACAATACAATCCAGCACCAAAAAAATCAAATACAGCACAGCATAATACGGTATCATGTGATACAATACAACGTAGAGCACATATAGTTGTAGATTTAATGACACACAGGTATGTTCTGCATTATACAATATAGGACAGCTACAAATGTAGATGTCTTTGTGTGTGTGTGTGTGTGTGTGTGTGTGTGTGTGTGTGTGTGTGTGTGTGTGTGTGTGTGTGTGTGCAGTCGATACCAGTGAGGTTAGATTTCACCTATCCCCCCCCCCCCCCCCCACTTCCAGAAGATGATCCGTACATCCCCACAGAGTCGTCCTTGAACCGAAAGGCGAGAAAACAAAAGGCAAGGGCGCTGCAGGGAGTGCACACACCGAGAAAGGAAGAACAGAATAGGGAAGATTGGGGAAGTGAAAGGAGGGGGGGGGGGGGGGGGGGGGGCGGAACGGGGGAAAAAAGTGAATTCTAAGTAGTCTCACCAGTAGCCTCTTCCCCTAAAAAGACATCCCTGTAGAGAAGAAAAAAAAAAAAGTGGGGTCTACAAGGAGGTCATGAGGAAAGACCAAAAGCAAGACAACAAATGCATCAATGTGTGAGTTCGCGCGCGGAGATGTGTAAATGAGCTAGAGTACGTGCTTGTGCGCCCGCAGAGTGTGGGAGGGGGTGAGGCTCTGAATGAATCTCCACACAACTGGTTAAACTATTTTGAATTGACTGATGTCATTTGAATATAAATCTATTACGTAGTGACATATGTGCTTCGAATATTGTACAAATGGGCATCGAAGCATTCGTTTTTTTAAAAAAATGCTCACACACATTTTTCCAGTTAATATTATGTGATTAAGCTGATTAAGTGCTGTTTTTCTAATGTTCCGGTCAGTAATACCAACTATCATTTTTAAGACGTCGAACTTCACATGAACGTCAAGATTAATAAGAATATAATTCTCAACCTTTCTCCAATATGCTAAGACAGAAGGGCACTCAAAGAAAAAATGACCTATCACGTCAACAATATCTCTGCAATATGAACATTTGTTGTCATCTATGACTTTCCTCTTATACAGCATGATGTTAGTCGGATAAATATTATGCAAAATTTTCCAATGTAAAAGACGAAGCCTTGTTTCTTTTGTTGCACGTATAGCAAAATTCCATATTTGTGGTGTGATACTCTCTTCCAAAAACCTACCGCACAAGGCTGACTATAACTATTTATCTGCTAGTTGTTTTCGAAACTCTCTAACAGTTAATAAACTTTTGCAACAAAACACAAGAGAGCTGAGGTGAGTACTTTATCAGATAACTGTAGATCCAAATAATGCTGAACACGTATAAAACTGTTTACAGCATTGCATACAACATTATATTCTAAGATACGACAGGATGAATTTCCCACTATATCGACTATTTCATCAAAAGATTTCAGCGCATAGTTGTTTGTCAACATATCGCCTACACTTAGTATGTTTTCATGAATCCAGTGTTTAAAAAACAAGACGTTTCCTTGATACTTTATCGCACTATTGTTCCAAATCACATGAGACACAGGCAACTCTAAATGGTTGTTGTTATTTAACCAAGCACGTAAAATCAAGTTCCAAAAATGTGATTTGATAAGTTGAAATCCCTTAAAGTGTGTACTTTTTATTGTTGCATAAAAACATACACACTTTTCTCCAAATGCAGAAAATTATGTTTCTGGCTACTAGACACCATTTAGTTTTATTTGTGGCGTTACCTGCGTCCTTGTTTGAGCTTAGTTTGACAGCCCATTGTAGCAAACATGCAGTTTGAAATTCTTTTAAATCTATCATTTTAATCCCTCCCTTTTCTGTTTGGGTACACAGTACAATTCTGTTAACTTTTCCAAATGCTTTTTTGTTGCAGTCTTTTTTTCCTCCACAAAAATCTATATAGTAATGTATTCACTTCATCAATTACGTGATCTGGTACCACCATTACTTGCATAATGTAGACCCACTGTGCGATCAAGAAAGTTTTTACAATACTCACCTTTCCCATAATACTCAAATTGCTTTTTTCCCACATTGCAATCAGACGTCTACAGTTGTCAGTTCTACCCGCGCAGTTCTCTTTCAGTTCAGATGCACAAGCACTATTGCTGAAATACACACCCAAAATTTTTTTATTATTTTTAAATGTAAAACCCTGAAGGTTGTGTCCACTGTTTATTTTACTTCCCAGCCACATTGCTTCAGATTTATTTCTGTTTATTGTCAGACCTGATATAAAGGAAAACCTGTCAAATATTTCAAGGGCTAATCGCATATCGTCTTCGTCAGCTAAAAACAATGTGATGTCATCAGCGTACAAGGCTATTAATAATGTACGAATATCGTCAGCTTTACCTCTACACTTAAACTTAATGCCCTTAATCTCAGAAGATTGCCGTAGTTTGATTGCCAACAATTCAAGGGCTAGAACAAAGGCTAATGGAGAAAATGGGCAACCTTGCCTGATTCCAGATTCCGCATTAAAAGGCTCGGAAATCCATCCACAGTAGTTCATACTGCTTACAGAGTTGGTTGTCAATACTGGTACCCACTTCATGATGCGCTCCACGAAACCATACAATTCAAAGGAATTCAACATGAATTCTTTGGAAATACAATCAAAAGCATGAAAATAATCGATAGTTAATAGTAAGTCTGGTCTATTGTCTTGAGGCAGCTGATCTGCGACATCATCAATCAAACGAAGCAATGTAGATACTCGTCTTCCTTTTACATATCCAACTTGATCATCGCATATCAGATTATCTATGACACTACCTAATCGCCGTGCCAGACTTTTAGCTAGGAGTTTATAGTCCACATCAGTTAAAGGTATTGGTCGCCAGTTATTTAGATCATTCCTTGATAAACTTTTTCCTATATGTATAAGTGTTATAACGGCCTTACGCTGAGAAGAGGACATTACATACTTACTGATACGACTCCAGAACACTTTGTAGAACTCGGCTGTTAGTCCATCACTGCCAGGACTAGAACCATTTTTCATTTCTTTCAGAGCACTTCTAATTTCGTGCTCTAAAAGATTACTATCACAATATTCTCTATCGTTATTACATAAAGAAGGTACAACCACACCACGCAAGAACGCTTGCGTTCTTTGTAACATATTATCACTATTTATGTTTTTCTTATATAAATTCTTAAAATAATCCCTCGGTGCAGCTAGAATGTTTTTTCTGTCCCGTAACCTCAACCCTATCTGCACTTTCCATAATTTTCGAGTTGGCACGAGCTATCTCTAAACCAAGAAAAAATGTAGTGTTCTTTTCGCCCTGCTCTATCCACTGTGCACGGACACGTACCTGTGCCGCACGGGGTTTGTTTCTTTCTTCTAATTCTAACTGAAGTTTCACGTGCTCTCTTTTCCGCAGTGTTTCACTGCAATCTGGGTCAGTGCTGAGAGCAGTATCTAATGTGTTCAAATCAGCGTGAAGGTGTGCTATTTTATTTCTAGTTGACAATGCTTTCTCTTTTGAAAACTTGATGGTGCATTTTTTGATATTTTAACTTTTAATATTTCCCAAGTTACCTGATCGTCTTCTTCAGGGTCCTTTTCAAAATCGTCTAAAACGTTGTTCAAATAATTAACATAGTTTATATCAGAAAGTAACGAGCTATTAAATTTCCAGTACCCTTGACCATGTTCAGTATCTACAAACATAACAGACATGAAGCATCCTCTGTGATCGGAGAAAAGACACACTCTGAATCGTACTTTGCACTACTTTTTCAAAGATTGATGAGTTGGTCAACATGTAATCTATTCTAGCAATAAATGGGTTTCTTCTTGACCAGCTAAATTCCTTCTCTTCATTATGAAATAATCTCCATGCGTCCTGTAAATCACATTCACTAAGCATCCTATTGAATCTCTGTACAATATGCTGATCATGATATTCACCACTTATTACATCATACTCATTATCTAAGACAGCGTTAAAATCACCACACACGTCAATATTACTGACATTGACATTTTTAATAACATCCTCTAGTTTATGAAAAAATACATGTTTTTCTCGTAAAATATTAGGGGCATAAACATTAACCACAATCAACTGCTTGTCCTCTGAAATCACTTTCAGGGCCAAAATTCTTTCAGATGCATACACAAGCTCAGTCTCCACAGGCAAGCCTTTTTTTTTAAATGAATATAACCAACCCACCGCTGTGTGTACTTTTGTCAGTAAAAGTCAGCTTCCCACCCCATTCTTTTTGCCATTTTTCATTCACATTTTCAGTGATATATCTTTCCTGTAAACAGATCACGTCATACCCACTATTTTTCAAAAACTTATAAACACATATTCTTTTGTACTAGACCTTATCTCTCTCACATTCAAAGAAAAACATGAAGAGAAGATAAAGCCATTTTAGGGAGGTAATGAAAGGAAAGTCCACGAGATGCGCCGAAAACCGTTCAAACATTCATCACCCATGCCCATCCTGTCTGTGACTGAACGAGCAGTGGAAAGCTTGGCAGGTTTTTTCACGTTTGTCAGAATGACTGGGGGAATCCCCCTCTGGTGGGTCGTGGTCGTTTCGGAGTTTGCGACCGAGAACGCATTGCAAAATCCAGTTTAAACTGACGTGTCAAAACCGGATCTTCTCCCTTATCCACGTCTTTTCCCTTATCCACATCTTTTCCCTCTTGGATGGTCTACCACTCCTCTTCTTTTTTCCCTGTTCCCCATGACGGCCAGAATTAAAGTCTGACTGACAGTCCTCCACCACATCAGTCCTTCCTTCTTTCTCACTCTTTTTCTGACCTGTCCCTTTCTCGTTGTCAGTCGCATCACAGTCAGTGTCATTGTCAGAAAGGGGTGAGTCAGTGTCAGATGTGTGTCCAAACCTTGTAACCAGTGGCAGAGGGTCCCAAACGGACATCACTGTCGGTTCCTCACTCGCTTTCTGAATCTCACAGACGGGATCCCCTTGCGATGACCGGGTAGACGACAGGCTCTGCAGGTAACCACAGTTTCCGGACACTCCCTGGCCCAGTGACCCAGTTTCAGGCAACGATTACACTTTGTTACCCTAGTATCTCTTTTGGGCTGTTCCTTGTGATACAGGCTAGCCATAAATCCTGCAACCTTCACAGATCTATCAAGTGGTTTGTCTGGGATATCTGTGAAAATAAATCGCCTTCCAGTGTAGAATCGCGTCAATTTTCCGTCTCTATTCCTCATTTTTTCCAGAATCAAGGGAAAGCGTAAGACAGCTCCCAGCCTGACAAGAGCTGACTCGATGTCCGCCCCGTCGCAAGGCAGAGGGATATTAGAAATCCACACCTTTGTAGCGGAATGTTCAGTGTCGTCCTGTCCTCTGAGTACGAAAGGATTTTTGTCATACAAACGAAGCACAACAGCACCAAGTGACAAACCCTCAATTAGCAACTTGCTGCGTGCAGCCCTCGTCGATGGGTAAAGTCTCCACAGTCCCAAAATTTCTTGAGCATCCACCATACTTTCTCTACCACAAATGTCGAGCGCTTGAAAAGATCGCTCGTGATCATTTTCAAAAGAGAGTGGTAAGTCTCTCTTCAACAAGAACACGGGTTCAACGTGAGAGTCCGCCATTTTGAAAATACAAGATTCAATGTTGAAAAAGAAAATAAATAAAAATACCACAAATACAAGAGCTGACAGAAGACGGTGAGACGGACATCGAGACACAGTGGGAACACTGCAAGAAGCTCTGGCATGACGCATGTGAAGAGATCCTTGGCAAGAAGAAGGCCCAGCACGAAGAATGGATCTCTGCCAACACCATCCACAAGCTGGAAACAAGGAGAGAGAAGAAAGCTACGCTGAACACGAGCCGAACAAGAGCAGCTAAGGCAAAGGCACAGGAAGAGCACACAGCAGCGAACAGAGAAGTAAAGAAGAGCATCAAGAAGGACAAGAGGGACTACTTTGACGACCTGGCCAGCCAAGCAGAGGCAGCAGCCAGACAGGGGAATCTGAAGGACCTGTACCTGGTGACCAAGAAGCTGACGGGTAAGTTCCAGCAGACAGACAAGCCAGTGAAGGACAAGAACGGAAACCCAATGACAACAACCGAGGAACAGCTGAAACGATGGGCAGAACACTTCAGGGAGCTGCTGAACCGCCCCGCCCCTGACGCACCACCAGACATCCCACCTGCAGAGACAGAACTGCCCATCAGCTGTGACAAACCCTCAAAGGCAGAGATCAAAAAGGCCATCACGACTCTGAAAAATGGGAAGGCTGCAGGGCCGGACGAGATACCAGCAGAAGCCATCAAAGCAGACATAGAGACAGCTGTCAACATGCTATACAGCCTCTTCAGCAAGATCTGGGAGAAGGGGGAGGTACCGGCTCAGTGGAAAGAAGGAATCATCATCAAGCTGCCGAAGAAAGGAGACCTCAGAGACTGCAGCAACTACCGAGGGATCATGCTCCTGGCAACGCCAGGCAAGGTTCTCAACAGGGTTCTACTGGAGAGACTGAAAGAGGCTGTCGACCCCAAGCTCCGAGACCAGCAGGCAGGCTTCCGGCAGAACAAATCATGTGCTGACCAGATCGCCAGCCTGCGCATCATCGTGGAGCAGTCACTGGAGTGGAACTCCCCCCTCTACATCAACTTCATAGATTATGAGAAGGCCTTCGACAGTGTGGACAGAGAGACGCTGTGGAAGCTGCTGAGGCATTACGGAGTCCCCGAGGACATGAACTGCAGGATTGTCCACGCTGGCCAGCTGTCTGAAAGTTTCGAGGTGAAGACCGGAGTTCGGCAGGGATGCCTGCTGTCGCCGTTCCTCTTCCTCCTGGTCATTGACTGGATCATGAAGACCACTACAACAGGCAGGAACAACGGTATACAGTGGACACTCTGGACGCAGCTTGACGACCTCGACTTCGCTGACGACCTGGCGCTCCTGTCACACAGCCACAGCCAGATGCAGGACAAGACCACTCACTTGGAGACCACATCAGCTGGGACAGGGCTCAAGATTAACAGGAAGAAGACCGAGCTGATGAAAATCAACACCACTGCCAACACACCAGTCACACTCGGTGGAGAACCCATCAGGGAGGTGGGGTCTTTCGTCTACCTGGGAAGCGTGGTTGACCAACAGGGAGGCACGGACCGAGACGTCACAGCCAGAATCGGCAAGGCAAGAGCAGCTTTCGTCATGCTCAATGATATTGACCACTGGTCAGAAACGTCATAAATTGTTCACATAAACTCGTTCTACACTAATAGGCCAAATGACCATCGATCAGTGACCCTGGATAGTAATAATACTAAGAAAGAGGACATAATTTCACACAGGGATCATTTCACTAGATAGTCGCAACGCCAAGCTACTAACTTCTGAAACGTTACTAGTACTACTATCTTCTGAAATCACTACTATAATTTTCATAAGTTAGTAGTATTACTACTATCTTATGAAAATTATAGTAGTGTTTTCAGAAGATAGTAGTACTAGTAACGTTTCAGAAGATAGTCGCCTGACAACCGTGTGTCAAGCGACGAACTTCTGAAACGTTACTACTACTACTATCTTCTGAAAACACTACTATATATAATTTTCATAAGATAGTAGTAATACGACTAACTTATGAAAATTATAGTAGTGTTTTCAGAAGGTAGTAGTACTAGTAACGTTTCAGAAGTTCGTAGCTTGGCGTTGCGACTATCTAGTGAAATGATCCCTGTGTGAAATTATGTCCTCCTTCTTAGTATTATTACTATCCAGGGTCACTGATCGATGGTCATTTGGCCTATTAGTGTGGAACGAGTTTATATGTGAACAATTTATGACGTTTCTGACCAGTGGTCAATATCATTGACCAGTGGTCATTTTGGCTCCAATTCACTGTTTGACAGCTAGTTAGTGTAGAACGAGTTCAGGTGAACAAATTATGACATTGCTGACCAGTTGTCAGTGTCATTGACCAGTGGTCATTTTTGCCTTATTTCACTGTTTGACTGCCAATTAGTGAAGAACGAGTTCATGTGAACAATTTATGACGTCGAAATTGGGTCAAAATGACCACTGGTCAGTGACACTGACCAGTGGCCAGAAACGTCATAAATTGTTCACGTGAACTCGTTCTACACTAACTAGCTGGCAAACAGTGAATTTGGGCCAAAATGACCACTGGTCAGAAACGTCATAAATCGTTCACATAAACTCATTCTACACTAATTAGCTGTCAAACAGTAAAATTGTGCCTAAATGACCACTGGTCAATGACACTGACCACTGGTCAACCACAACATGAATGGTTCACATGAACTCGTTCTACACTAACTAGCTGTCAAACAGTGGAAATTGGGCAAAAATGACCACTGGTCAATGACACTGACCATTGGTCAGCAACGTCTTAAATTGTTCACATGAACCCATACTATACTGATCAGCAGTCAAGCGGTGAAAATAGGCCAAATGACCATCGATCAGTGACCCTGGATAGTAATAATTCTAAGAAAGAGGACATAATTTCACACAGGGATCATTTCACTAGATAGTCGCAACGCCAAGCTACTAACTTCTGAAACGTTACTAGTACTACTATCTTCTGAAAACACTACTATAATTTTCATAAGATAGTAGTAATACGACTAACTTATGAAAATTATAGTAGTGTTTTCAGAAGATGGCAGTACTAGTAACGTTTCAGAAGTTAGTCGCTTGACAACCGTGAACGCTTAGCTGACATCGTTTCTTATCATTGGTGTCTTACCTGTCCTCCTACCCCCCACCCACCCACCCACATTTCTCTCTGTGTGGAAGGGCAGGGGTGTATGGATAGGTGGGTGGGTGCCATAGCAAGTGTGAGAAAAGCACAGAAAGTGAGGTCAATAATAATCGATTGGATTTTTAAATTCCAGCCCCCGCACCCCCCCCCCCCTCCCTCCTCAGCCCCTTCCCCCAGCCTCCCCACCTCCTTTTTTTTTATTGCAAGTGAACATATTTTTTCTTTGTTGTTGCTGTCTGAAAAAAAAAGAAAAAAGAAAAAAAAAAATAAAAAAGAAGAAAAGCAGGAAGAAGGAAATATAGAGAATGTTTACAACAAACAAGCAAGCATAAAGAAAAAAAAAAGTTTTTTTAACTGGAAAAAAAGGAAAGGAGGGAGCGAAAGAAAGTCAAAAGAGAGAGAGGAAATAAAGATGAGGGGTGGGGGAGACAGGAGGAAATAAACCACAAGCATTTTAATTCGCCTATGAAGAAACTGAATGGAAAAACAGGTCAAGGCGGAAGTTTGGATGCACACAGGGAAGACGACAGAACGTGAGAGGGAGAGCAGGTGGTTAGGCAATGCGGGAATGGGAAAGGGTTTGGGGGAGGAGGAAGGGGCGGGGGGAGGGGGATGAGGGTAAGGTATTACAATTAAATGCTTCAGCCGTTTTCTTTTTTTTGTTCTGTGTGTGTGTGTGTGTGTGTGTGTGTGTGTGTGTGTGTGTGTGTGTGTGTGTGTGTGTGTGTGGTGTGTGTGACGCATGAACGGGATATGGTTTTACGGCTGAGCAGATGATAAAACAATCAGAATAAAAAAGCAAAACAAAAACAAAAAAAAACCACAAAAAAACAAAAACAAAAAAAGGCTCGGACGACCTTGCCGAAGATCCTTCTTTATAATTAATTACAAGAACGTCGACACGGGGTTTCAAAAACAGTCTTTAGTGCACTTGACTTCTGCATCAAAGTGGAAGTGAATAAATGTGACAATGAAAGTAAGCAGGGACTTAATAAAAATGGAAAAAAAAAAAAAAAAAAGATTAGGAGGAGAAAACAAGAATCACACTCGTTGTCAACGAACCTGCATTGCAAGGGAAATAATCGCGTTAAGACTGTCTGCCATATGCCGACCTCCATCACAAGTTGCTGGACATCACCAACGATCACGGCCTAGAGCAGATGCTGATGTTCCCAACGAGGCTTCAGAACACACTGGACCTCTTCACCAATGCCCCAGCTCAGGTTCCACGCGTTGAAGCTGTCCCAGGACTATCCGACCATGACATAATTTATGCCGAGTTCAACATCAGCGTGTAGAGGAAGAGACCTGTGTCTAGAAGTATCCCTCTCTACAACAAAGCTGATTGGATAGGACTGAAAGAGGCAACCGGAAGGATAGCCAGCGATGTCAACAACCTTGCGTCGTCAGAAGATGGTGCAGCTATGGGATTGCTTCAAGACCCAGTTGCTGAATGCAGTACAGGAATACATTCCTCACAAGCAGGCAAGCAGCAAGACCCATCAGCCTTGGATCACCCCAGAAATCCGCCGGCTCAATAACAGACGTGACCGAGCATACCAGAAATGGAAGAAGACAGGCTCTCCTTAACACCATGAAGAGGTCAAGAAGCGCAGAAGAACAGCTCAATGCCACAACCGCCGAGCCTACTGGGACTACGTCAGCAGTACACTGACGGAAGAGCCCTCCGAGCATGCGTCTAAGTAAAAACACTTCTGGTCCTACATCAGAAACCAGAAGTCGTCAACAGCCGGAGTCGCCCCCCTGAAAGTCAACGGTGTACTGAAGACGGATCCCAAGGCAAAGGCAGAAGCACTGAATGACCGTTCAAGTCAGTCTTTGGTGACGGCAAGACCTACACATCCGAGGAGTTCAAGGCCAAGTGTAACATGAGAGACCACAACATTCCGTCCCTCGACACAGTCAACATCTCTGAGGAAGGAGTACGGCAAATCCTGACCAAGCTCGACCCAGGAAAGCAACTGGACCTGATAGGATCAGTGCCCGCATCCTGAAAGAGCTGGCTGATGAAGTAGCGCCTACCCTCACTACCATCTATCAGTCATCCCTGAACACCGGAAATATCCCGTCTGACTGGAAAGATGCCTATGTCACCCCGACCTTTAAGAAGGGAGAGCACTACGATCCAGCGAATTACAGGCCTGTCTCCCTCACCTGCATCCCCTGCAAGATATTGCAGCATATCATTGTTTCCTCGACAATAGGACACTTCGAGAAAAACGGCATCCTCTGTCCGCAGCAGCAAGGGTTCAGGAGATAGAGATCCTGTGAGACTCAACTCCTAGAACTGGTTGATGAGCTGGTAAACAACTTGGAAGCAGGTGTGCAGACAGACATCCTTATCATGGACTTTTCGAAGGCCTTCGATAAAGTGAACCACAGCTTCCTGCTCCATAAGCTCCAACAGTATGGCATCAGGGGACAGGTACTCTGCTGGATCCAATCCTTCCTCTGGGAAAGACAACAGGCAGTTGTTGTAGAGGGTTCTCAGTCAGCCTACACTGATGTGAAAACCGGTGTGCCCTAGGGGTCAGTCTTAGGCCCTTGCCTATTTCTGGCCTATATAAACGATCTCCCGGACACTGTCACATCCAAGTCAAGGCTGTTTGCTGATGACACTGCCGTCTACAACGTGGTCACTTGCCAGGAAGACCAAGCCCAGCTGCAACAAGACCTGGACCACCTTGCTGAGTGGGAGGAAAGCTGGGACATGCAGTTCCACCCAGGTAAATGTACCACACTCCCAGTCACCAGACGCCGAACCACCCTGGACTTTCCATATGAACTGCATGGCCATACCCTGGAGAAGGTAACAGCATCAAAGTATCTGGGCATCACTCTCTACAAGGAACTGAACTGGGACCACCACATTGATGCTATTGCCACAAAAGCCAGCAAGACTCTTGGCTTCCTGAGACGGAACCTTAAACTCGGCTCAACTGAACTGAAGGAAAAGGCATACCTTGCGTTTGTAAGACCTATTCTTGAATACGCCAGCTCAGTTTGGGACCCTCACACCCAGGGGAATATCAGCAAGCTCGAAGCAGTACAGAGGCGTGCAGCGCGCTTCGTTCTGAACCGCTACCATAACACCTCGAGTGTGAGTAACATGCTGGACTACCTGGGCTGGCCATCACTTCAGGACCGCAGGAAGAAGGCAAGGATCAGCATGCTGCGGAAGATTCGCACTGGCAAGGTCCAAGTTAACCACAGCAAGCTGCAGTCAGGGCCATGCCGCAAGAGGAGAGGCCATGACCAGCAGTATAAACAAATACAGTGCAGGACAGACTACAGACGCTTCTTCTTCCCGCGGACCATCAGGGACCGCCGAAGAAGCTGAGTTAGCTACAGCTACTGACACTCTTGGCAGCTGACAGCTGTCAAGAGGAGAGTAGAACCAACCAACCAGCAGTCCCATTCCCGCTCCCCCCCCCCCCCCTCCGCCCCCGCATTGTTAAGTGTTATAAAATATGCCCCCCTTCCCTTCTTTCCCGTTGTTTTTTTTTTTTTTTTTTGTTTTGTTTTTTTTTTTGTTTCTGCTGGCATGGCGACTTTAGTCTGAGCAGTAGAATATTCCAGATTGAAGTGCAAGCTTTGGAATTGTTTTATGAATAAACTGACGCACGACACCACGTACAACACTAGAAGAGTAAGTTTACCACTTGAGCGATGCCCTAGGGCCTAAAAACGAATCGAGTAAGAGTAAGGTTTCAACCCACGAGTTACTTCCCTTGAATGCAAAACAACACGCAAACTTGGAAAGACAGCGGCGTCGGAGAAACCGGTCGGAGGAGTGCAGTCTTCAATGCTTTTATCTGTAGTTGTGTAATGGCTATGGGAGCATAACATTAAAGAGTGAAAGTAGTTTTTAGTTCGACAAACAATACCTGAACACGTAAACAAAGACGTTTCAGTTGAGTGAGCCCGAAAAAAAAAGCGTGATTAACTCCCTTGGCAAATTTATTATTTTTATATTTAAATGGTTAATTTTGGTTATCATATTCTTTTGTAGTTCTTGATTTTCATCGACAAGATGGAAAATAATATGTTAAATACAGCTATTTTCTAATTCTGAAATTCATATTCATGATCTAATCTTATATCCAGTACAGGTTGTAGCCGAAAAGAGAAATAATCTACACATTGCACAGCTACTAATGGGGTGTTGTCTTTTGTTTTATTACTATACTTTCTCTTTTTAAAATTAATTAATATACTTTCTCTTTTGCTTTTGTTTTAATACTATACTTTATCGTGTGTGTGTGGTCTTTTGTTTTAATATCACTGTTATCATTTTTTTTATAGGAGGGGGAGTGGGATGCTCTGCAAAGAATATACTAACAGAATTTTTAAATGATGGGGGAAGGGGTTGTCTGGGGTTGTTTTTTTTTTTAGTGTTTGTTTTAAAAAGACTTTTTATCTACATTGTCTTAAAGAACAGAGAGAGGGGGTGGGATGTTCTGCAAAGAATAAACTGACAGAATTTATAAATGGGAAGAGGGGTGGGGTGTGAAATGTAAGAATAACATTTTAAAAATATTGTTTTCCACATCTTCAGATAGAATATTGAGTGGGGGTTGGATGCTCTGCAAACAATAAACAAAATGTATGAAATTGTTATTCATGTCCGCAAACAGGAAAGCAACCAGCCAGTTTGCATAATATGCAACGGTCCTATTCTGCAGCCAGAAGATGGCGTTACACTGACATCAAAAGGAGCAAATGGAGTTAATGGAGCCAGTCGTACACGAGGCAAGGACATAACTGCAAGTACAGGTGACATGGCTCACCACGCATGCAGAAGCGTCTTCACAAACAAGAAAGCCATTGCAACAGCGGTCAAAACAGCAGAAGTAAAATGTCTCCGTGACGAAACATCTCCAAGAAAAGTTACACAGGGAGAAGATCTAAGAACACCCTCAAAATGTCAAGAACGGTGTCTGTTTTGCGGAAAAGAAGGGAAGGTGAAAAAGAAAAAAGGTTTGAAAGGCTTTTCCTTGCAGCTTGTTCCGGTACGAACAACTCGATTCCAACAAACCGTTCTTGAACATTGTGACAAACGTGGGGCTGATTCCTGGACACGAGATGTCCGAGCCAAAATTGAGTATGTTCAAAACTGTTTTGCAGCAGATATTGTGTATCACAATGTTTGTTACACTAACTTTCGAAGCAGATGCCAAATACCTCAGACTTTTCAGGAGCCATGTGCCAAGTTTAAGCGTCAGTCACAATGTGGTGATGGGGTTAGACACAGTGTTTTTCTCAAAGTAGCTGAATACCTACATAATATGAATGATGGCCATATTACTGTCCTTGAACTCACTAATATCATGGCATCACAGTTGCAAAACTCTCACATTGAAGCTTATAGTGTGAAGCATATGAAAGCAAAGTTAGTTGAACATTTTGGGGATCAGCTCCATCTTGTGCAGACCACTGGAAAGGCTGATGTTGTTTCACTACGGCAAACTACTGACAGTATTCTTCGTGCTTTCTACGAAGAGGGGACAAGTAAAGATCCGTCCCAAGAGAAACGGCGAATCATTAAGGCAGCAGCAAACTTGATCAGAAGTGACATTCAGGTCATACCAGCTGAGCGAGATGTGTATCCAGATGCTTCAGCAATCCAAAACCACCAGGATTTTTCGCCTGAGTCTTTAAAACTGCTCCTAGAACAGATAGTTTGCAGACAATCAGCTAGCCTTCAGAGCAGCAGCGTTGAAGTGTTGCATGCAAATGGAGATGCTGATTGTCTCATCGTCAAGACAACCCTTGAAAAAGCAGTGGAGGTGAAAACAGTACTTGTAGGCGAGGACACCGACCCTCTGGTGCTACTCCTGCATCATCTCGGATCAGATCACCACCCAGTTTATTTCATGTCTTTAGGAACTAAGAAAGATTCCAGAGTGTGGGACATCCGATCTGTCCAAGAAACTTTGGGCACAGATGTTTGCAGCAGAATTCTTTTCGCCCATGCGTTTGGGGATATGACACTACCAGCGCTGTTTTTTTCTTTGCTTCCCTTGAAAAAGCTGGCAATTTCGGAGATTTTTCGAAAGCAGGCAGATGTCTTTCTTCGGAAAAGTGACACACAGGAGGTGGTTGCAGCTGGTGAGACTGCCCTTGTAGTTCTGTTTGGTGGGAGATCTGACGACAAGCTTGATAGACTCCAATATGTCAAGTATTCCCAGAGGCTGGTCGTCAGCTCTTCAGCTTTGCAACCAAACAAACTACCTCCAGCATCATCAGCAGCGAAGTTCCATTCCATGCGATGCTACTACCAAGTGCAAGAGTGGCTTTTTCTCAATAACGGCAGTCCTGACTTCTATCTCACCCCCCTTGAATGGGGATGGCAAAGAACCAGCGGTATGTTGCTTCCAGTCTGCTGTGATGAGCCTGCTGCCCCAGAGGAGCTGCTGAACATCATTAAATGTAGCTGCAACACTGACTGCCAAACGGCAAAGTGTTCATGCAGACAGCACGGTCTTGTGTGTGGTGTTGTTTGCAGTGAGCGCAGAGGGGAAAGTTGTTTAAACTCCATACAGAAGATGGTGTGCTTTGATGACAGTGACTCTTCAGACGACAATGAGTAATGTCTCCATTTATATACTCGGTAAGAGAAATCTGCTGATTTCGAAAGCAGTCACAAGGTTATTTGTCAACTGTTGTTGTCTTGATTTTTGAACACAAAATCAAAACTGTACTCTGTTTCAGCATGATTACATTTAAGTGCAGTCTTATTTGTAGTGGTGAATCTGAAGTAACTGTGGCTCAGAATGACAGTGCCTCTAAAGCACATACTTTAATGTGACATTTTTTTCTGTGACAAAGGAAGATAATGAATGACAGAAATCGTCTCATATTCTTCCCAAGTTATATATATAGTTGTTTTCATTATTATTTTTAATGATGACCAAATTTTCTAAACCATGTAAACAAACGTTTGTGAATTATGTTCATTGTTAACACATGCATGTGGCTCACACATGCATGCACAAACCCATAATATTGATAATTTTAATAATAGTTATTGTTATCATTGCTATTGCTGTCATTTAAAGCAAGAGCGAAGTGAAAATTGCCTCAAGAAATTTAAAAAAAAACACTTTTTCATGGTAAATGTTCATCATAGTGGATAAGTTTTTAAAATCACTAGTAGAGCTGAGCTAAAAATAGAAAACATGCCTAAAAATAGATCAGGTCCCGGCAGATTTTGGTAAACTTTGCTTCATGAGATAAGAGACCCTTTCCACAATATAAAAAAACACAAACCATTTTTCACGCTGGGGCCATTTTTCAGAGTTGTGCTCAGACTACTTGTGGGCCTGGCCAACACTAGGTTGTGTGGGGCTGGCTTGGATCCCAGCTTGTTGGGATTTAAAGGCGACCATGGTAGCCGGCCAGCAGCTCCACATCCAGCTACTGCCCATAGCAGTTAGGGTTTTTTTTTTGTTTGTTTGTTTTTTTGAGTGATATCAGTAGCGTAGGTGTTTATTATCATTTTTGGTTTCCCCTTGTTTTCAAACCCACTAGGGAGTCACGCCCCCCCCCCCCCCCCCCCCCCAAAAAAAAAAAAAAAAAAAGTAACAGCAGCAAAAAAATCAAGTTGATTGTGGCTGCTCTCAACCCGAAGAAGAAGAAAGTCACCCACAAATTAACTTTGGACTATTAGAATCTGAATGACCACGTTTCCTGCATGTTTATGGATTTGTTGCCGGTCATAACAGTTGAACTCCTCATTGTAGAATGAAATATACAGGGAAACGACATACACACAGCGTTAGTAAGCCATCGGACAAAGCGCACCATAACGTGAAAACGGTTGCAGTCAGTTTACGTAAAGCTGTATGTTTGTGCGTTCCCCGGTGTCTCAGCTGGTGTTACAGCCACACAACTGGTGATCCAACTTAAGCAAAGCATGCTGGAGGACTCAGGAGACAAGGTGGTAGAAGCAATCAAGCCCCAGCTGAAGACAGGCAGAAAATGGAAAGTTCAAGAGGCGATGGATTCTGCAAAAGAAAGTCTCAAGATCAGAGAAATAACAGGACACACACAGACCAACAGACAAGGACTGGGGGTGACCAAAACTGAATGGTGGTCAAAGGCCTAAGGAAAAGCCAAAAGAGACATGATGATTCAGGAGATGAGAAAAGAAGAAGACCAAAAAAGACTCCAAAAAGCAGTCCAGCAGAGCCAGCAAGGGCAATGGACAACGTGGGAGAATGCACTCCAAAGAAGTCTCACTTGGAATGACATTTGGCACATGGCCCCTCTCAGGATCAGCTTCATTCTCAGATCTGCATATGACCTTCTGCCCTCAAATGCAAACCTGGTGAAGTGGGGGAAAACAGACGATCCTGCATGCCCCCTCTGCCATGAAAAACAAACAGTGGAGCATGTCCTAAGCTCATGTAAAGTAGCCCTGGCTCAAGGAAGGTACACATGGAGGCACAACCAAGTGCTCAAAGAGATTGTACAAGTAGTCTGGGCTAGTACCAACACCACAAAAGGGAAAATCAGGACTCCAAAAGCACCCGCAACATTCTTCACGGCAGGAGGCAGCAAATCATGGCCAAGAACAACAGTGCCACTCGAAACATGCAGGCAGAGTCTGCTGGACGGGGCAGATGACTGGGAGTGCACTGCAGACCTCCCAGAATGGAAGAGTCACCCAGAGATCATCAGCAAGAGTGGCATGAGACCAGACATAGTAGTCCACTCTCAGTCAACCAAGCAGCTGATCATGATCGAACTCACAGTGCCATATGAGAACAGAATGGAGGCAGCTCAAATCTACAAGACTGAAAAGTATGCTGATCTGGCAAACAGCCTGAGGAGGAGAAGGCTATCAGGTCAAAGTCCTCACTGCAGAAATTGGAGCTAGGGGGTTTGTAGGAACGTCTGCATACAGCCTCATGAAACAGCTCTCAGTTGCAGGGAAGGAAAAAACCAGAGCCCTGAAAGCAATGGCAGACGCGGCAGAGGGGTGTTCAAGCTGGATCTGGTCAAGGAGGAACAAAAGTGAACTTCATAAGGCTTAATTTCCGTACAAAATATCAGGTGTCCCTGTGGCTCAGTGGTTAAAGAGCGAGTCATTAAGTGGAAAATGAGCATGTCCAGAGGGTCATGGGTTCGAATCCCAGCCATGGCTCGTCCCAAGATGGGAAAAAAAAAAAAAGGGGCAGCAGAGGGACATCCGGAGTCATGAACCGGGTGTGGCCCAACCCCCCTCCCCCCCTCCCCTCCCCCTAGAGTGTCAGGAGATAAGGGCCGAAACACTTGCTTGAAGGGGGCTTCTCTTCTGAGGACACTCTGCTGCCACGCTCTCCACGAGTTTCTTTCTACTAAGCAGGTCTGTCCCAGACATGGCAACGCACAAGGTTACTGTGACTTGAAAGGAGCGGAAGCTGTTGTGTGAACATTGATGATGCGCAGATAATTTGCTTTGTAAGATTGTACTTATAAACTGTTACACTGTTGATCAGCTAGACCGTTCACAGTTCCACACTCGTAAAGAGGTTTGTTACACACTTCATGACAGAGTTACTTAACGATTTCAATTTGCATGTGTGTGCATGATAGAGAATTTCACCTATTTGCTATTTATGAATGAAGGATTCGAAAGCGTAGCGATACTTTTTAACTATTATCGTCAACACAGCGCAGGCCTCCAAGGGTTGGGTATAGGACTACTCTAAAAGGTGGGAGAAGATAGTGCTTCTCTAGGCCTGGGCCCGGAGCCACCTTCTGGTGTTTCCTTTTTTTTTGCTATTTTCCATGCACATTAGCCATCATTCCAGTGGGCAGACGCGCTGTCCACTGGCAAAGAATTCTTCCTTAAAAGGATTACAAGAGACACATCATTCACTCGTGCCGTTGCATTAAGTTTATAAATATAAGTAAATTTAGATATGGTGTTAAGCAATATGTAATAAATGAAGTACATACAAAGAACTATTATGCTGTAATTCTTCTTAATTGTATCTGTTGGTAAGTAAAATTATTGTTTCTATAATATCTTATTATGTATTAATAGCTTAACAGTTAAGATAATTGCATTATTTGACCTAAAGTTAATATTTCTAATGACTAGAATGGAAACTAACTCACACCGTGTGATTGAACTTTAACGAGTTGTCTCCCTCGTTCAACCTGTACAGGTTTACCGTGAACACTTGGCTGACATCGTTTCTTATCATTGGTGTCCTACCTGTCCTCCTACCCCCTTCCGTCCACCCACCCACCCACCCACCCACACTTCTCCCTGTATGGGTGGGCAGGGGTGTGTGGGTAAGTGGGTGGGTGCTATAGCAAGTGTGAGAAACAGCACGGAAAATGAGGTCAACAATAATCGACTGGATTTTTAATTACAGCCCCCTCACACCCCCTCCTCAGCCCCCTCCCCCAACCTCCCCACCTCCCTTTTTTACAATCGAATATATTTTTTCTTTGTTGTTGCTGTCTCAAAAAAAAAAAAAAAAAAGAAGAAGAAGAAAAAGAACAAAGAAAAAAGAAAAGAAAAGCAGGAAGAAGGAAATATAGAGAATGTTTACAACAAACAAGCAAGCATAAAATAAAATAAAAAAGATTTTTAAAAGACTGGAAAAAAAGAAAAGGAAGGAGCGAAAGAAAGTCAAAAGAGGGAGGAAATAAAGATGAGAGGTGGGGTGGGGGTGGGGGAGACAGGAGGAAATAAACCACAAACATTTTAATTCGCTTAGGAAGAAACTGAATGGAAAAATAAGTCAAGGCGGAGGTTTCGATGTACACAGGAAAGGCCACAGAACATGAGAGGGAGAGCAGGTGGTTAGGCAGTATGGGAATGGGAAAGGGTTTGGGTTAGGAGGAGGGGGGGGGGGTTGGGGGGATGAGGGTAAGGTATTACAAGTAAAAGCTTCAGCCTTTTTTTTTTTTTTTTTTTTTGACGCATGAATGGGATATGGTTTTACGGCTGAGCAGAAGGTAAAACAACAACAACAACAACAACAACAACAAAAAGAAGAAGAAGAAAAAAAAAGGCTCAGACGACCATGCCGAAAATCCTTTATAATTAATTACATGAACATCGATGCGGTATCAAAAACAGTCTTTGGTGCACTTGACTTCTCTACCAAAGTGGGAGTTAATAAATGTGACAATGAAAGTATGCAAAGACTTAATTAAAAAAAAAAAGAAAGAAAGAAAGAAAGAAAAGTAAAATAAAAGAATCACGCTCGTTGCCAACAAGCCTGCATTGCAAGGGAAATAATCGCGTCAAGACTGTCTTGCCCAGTATTTCTTCTGCTTCTCGCTCTCTCACTGCTCTCTTTTTCTCTCCGTGTAACGGGTAAAGAAAGTCACCCACAAATGAACTTCGGACTTTTAGAATCTGAATGACCACGTTTCCTGCACGTTATGGATTTGTTGCCGGTCATAACAAGTCAACTCCTCATTGTAGAATGAAATATGATTTTGGGGAAATGACATACACACAGCGTTAGGAAGCCGTCGGACAAAGCGCACCATAACGTGAAAACTGTTGCGATCAGTTTACGTAAACTTTATGTTTGGGGGTTTCCCAGTGTCTAAAAGCTGGTGTCACAGCCACACATTAGGTGATTCAACTTACGCAGGTCTGTCTCAGACACGGCAACGCACAGGACACTATGACTTTGGAAGGTGCGGAAGGAGGAACTTGTTGTGCGATGTGTGTGGACATTGATAATGCTTAGGTAATTTGCTTAATTTCGTTGTACTTGTAAACTATGACACTATTGATCTGTTACTAGCCTGTTCACAGTTTTTTTCTCGTAAAGAGGTTGTTACACACTTTTTATTAGAGTTATTTACGATTTCAATTTGTTTATGCAAGAAGTTGACTTGAATATGCTATTTAGCAGGTTAGGCCTACCAACCGATTCAACTGGAGACCATTCGCAATGACCACGGCCAAATAATTCGCAATCTACTTGAGTTTTCAGCGGTTTTATCTGTATTTTCGTCTTGTTAGCATGCCGTCTTTTTAGTATAAAATATAAAAAGTTTCAGAAATGGTGTTACATGATATGTAATAAATAAAATACATATATAGAATTATTAATGCAAAAATTCTTCTTCAGTAACTTTTTAAGTAGAATCAGTGTTTTGTTAATATTTCATTATGCATTAATAGATTAAAACTAAAATACAATTGCACATGCCATATAAAGTTAATATTCTTAATGACTAGAATGGAAACTAACTCACACTGTGTGATTGA
>CM065720.1:11188048-11190548 GCA_033310375.1 Conus canariensis
ATACATGAATACCAAGCTTTCCTTTATAACAAGAACTTTGCTCACAAATTTGAATGATGACTGTGTAGTGATTAAGTCATATTTTGAGCAAGATTTCCTTTTCAGCCCCACTGATGTCAGAACACAATAAGGAAGTTCGTGATAGTTAGGTTGCTTCTAAACGAAGATTTCCATTGCAACCAGCACTCGTATCACATGTCTTTTTCTTTTATTTTTCTTTTTTTTTTTTTTTTTTGGATACTGAAGTTTTTCTTTAATCTGTAATAATAAAAGGTATATACGATTCCCATATTTTTCAAGTCGTGTCAGGCAATTAATTTTGGCTATATATTCTTCAATTTTAAACTTTCCTGATAGTCGTTTCCTAAATACACTGCACATTGGAACACATCTGTTTTGTTTACATTGAAAAATAAACCATTTTGCAAACAGAATCATTCTTTCAAATGCTTCGTCATTTTCAATCTGTTTATCAGTACCTAAAATTAAGAAATTTTCGGTCAAATTTAACTCATTTTGCATTTTTCATTAATTTCTTTGATGAGTTTAGTCCAGAATGATGTGATCATATTACATCCCCAAAATAAGTGTCTTATAGATTCCTTTTCTGTATGGCAAAACGTACAAGGGTTATCGCCAACCACACCCATTTCTTTCAATATAATATTTGTACCAAGAATTTGATGTACGATCCTCATTTGAAACCATTTCAATTTCACTTCAGAAATTTTGTGTATCTTTTTGAAAACATTTTGCCCAACTATTTCGCCTTCCAATGTATTATTCCATTTTTTACAACAGTTAGGAGCTGGGCTATCGTCTGTTAATATGCGATAATAAAGGTTCATACCTTTACAACTCGATAAAATCGTTTTCAGGGCGCATGGAAGGTCAGACTTGTTATTATTTTCTAAAGCGATATTATGTTTAATCATATTGATGCCAGACCTATCAAAACCTATTGATGCCAGACCTATCAAACCTATTGATACCCGACCTATCAAACCTATTGATGCCCGACCTATCAAACCTATTGATGCCCGACCTATCAAACCTATTGATGCCAAACCTATCAAACCTGCTGATTCCAGACCTGTCAAAACTATTGATGCCAAACCGATCAAACCTATTGATGCCAAACCTGTCAAACCTATTGATGCCAAACCAATCAAACCTATTGATGCCCGACTCATCAAACCTATTGATGCCAGACCTATCAAATGTATTGATGCCAGATCTATCAAATCTATTTATACCAAACCTATCAAACCTATTGATGCCAAACCTATCAAACCTATTGATGCCAGACCTATCAAACCTATTGATGCCCGACTCATCAAACCTATTGATGCCAGACCTATCAAACCTATTGATGCCAGACCTATCAAACGTATTGATGCCAACCTATCAAAACCTATTGATGCGCATAACCTATTGATGCCAAACCTATCAAAACCTATTGATGTCAAACCTATTCAACCTATGATACCAGACCACAAATCAACCTATTGATGCCAGACCTTATCAAACATTGATGCACCATCAAATTGGTGCCAGACCTATCAAACCTATTGATGCAACCTTATCAAACCTATTGATGCCAGACCTATCAAACCTATTGATGCAAACCTTTGATCCCAACAAAACCTATTGATCCGACCTATAAATATTGATGACTCGACCTATCAAAACCTATTGATGCCAGCCTTGATCAAATCTATTGATGCCAGAACCTATACAAACCTATTGATGCCAGCCTCATCAAACCTATTGATGCCAGACCTATCAAACCTATTGATGTCAAACCTATCAACTATTGATGCCAGACCTATCAAACCTATTGATGCCAGCCTATCAACATCTTGATGATCCAGACCTATCAAACCTATTGATGCCAGCCTTATCAAACCTATTGATGCCAGACCTATCAAACCTATTGATGCCAGACCTAATCAAACCTATTGATGCCAGACCTATCAAACCTATTGATGCAAGCTATCAACCTTTAGAGACCACAAACCTATTGATGCCAGCCTATCAAACTATTGATGCCAGATATCAAACCTATATGCCAAACCACTATTGATGCCAGACCTATCAAACCTATTGATGCCAACAACCTATGAAACCAACCTATGTTTGAATGCGCCAACTGACTCCTAGACCAAAACCTATTGATGCCCCAGACCTAATCAAACCTATTTGATGCCAAAACACCTATGAAGCACTATAACTATTGTGCCAGACCTATCAAACCTATTGATGCAATTGACCTAGACCGACCTATCAAACCTATTGATGCCAGACCTATCAAACTATTGATGCCAGACCTATAAAGATGATGCCAACTACAAACTATTGATGCCAAACCTATTGATGCCAAACCTATCAAACTATTGATGTCAACCTATCAACCTATTGATGACCGACCTATCAAACCTATTGATGCCAGCCTTATCAAATCTATTGGTGCCGAGACCTATCAAACCTATTGATGGCA
>CM065720.1:11195548-11198048 GCA_033310375.1 Conus canariensis
GTCTGCTTGGTGGAACCAGATGGCTTGTACCTTGATGGCCATATGACAGAAAAATGAAGAATCAACTTTCAGATACAATACAAACTCTCAAACCAGTCTGATTGTGCCAGTCTATAAATACCCGACTCCTTAATTAAGCAAGGCCTTGGCGCATTAATGTTTTGGGTGTGCAGCCTTGTCCACTTTGTGTCCACTCTGTCCTCTTCTCCCTCCCCCCTCCCTCCCCGCAATGTTTCCATCCACCATCTACTTTCAACTCCTCCCTCATCCCTCCCCTATGTACCCTTTCTCTCTCACTTTGCCGCCGCTGCCCCCTTCTCACCACCATCCCGCCCCCTCCCCCTCCAACAACCCCTCCCCGGTGAAAATGAGAACGGGTTTTTTATTTTCATTTTTTTTATTTTTATTTTTTTTTTTGGTGCTCTCTCTCGTCACCGGGCGGCAGTGAGTGAGTGAGTGAGTGAGTGATGGAATGAGGGAGTGAGTGAGTGAGTGAGGGAGTGAGTGAGTGAGTGAGTGAGTGAGTGAATGAGGGAGGGAGTGAGTGAGTGAGTGAGGGAGGGAGTGAGTGAGTGAGTGAGGGAGGGAGGGAGGGAGGGAGTGAGTGAGGGAGTGAGGGAGGGAGGGAGGGAGTGAGGGAGTGAGGGAGTGAGTGAGGGAGTGAGTGTGTGAGTGAGGGAGGGAGTGAGGGAGTGAGGGAGTGAGTGAGGGAGTGAGTGAGTGAGGGAGTGAGGGAGGGAGCCCACCAAAGCTCCTGCGCCAGCCAGCCAGATCAAGGCCGTGACGTCAGCACTGGGAGTCTACCTTTCTGTTACAGGTCTGTATTGGCTGCCCCTTTCCCTCCCCCTTCCCCCGTTCCCCCACCACCCCACCACCCCACCCTCTCTTTCCTCGCGGCTGCCCAGTCTTCTCCTCCCTTCTCCTTCCCGTCTCCGTGCAGATTCACCCAGTGTGCCCTCCCTCCCTCCGCTCCCTCTTCCACCCATCTCCCTCTTGCTTCCCTCCCCCACCCTCCACACACACACACACACGCACACACACACACACACGCACACACACACACACACACACACACACACACACACACACACACACACACACACATCCTCCAACCTTCTTCTTGTAATTCTCGGGCACTCCGCAGGCTGTCGAGGAGAGAGAGAGAGAGAGAGAGAGAGAGAGAGAGAGAGACCATTCTCTTCTCATCCTCGTCTGCTCACGAGCGGGGCCGGTGATAACGTGCAAAGAATCTATCGCACTGTGCGCCTCTAGCGAGCACCTGGATGCGGGCCAAAACACATTGTGCCGTCTGTCCTCCTCCTCCTCCTCCTCCTCTTCCTCCTCCTTCTCCTCCTCATCCTCCTCGCCTTTGGTGGCATCGCCTGTCTGTCTGTCTGTCTGTCTGTCAGGAGCAGGGGGGGGGGGGGGTAATTGCTCCGGGGTCCTTGTCAGTCTGCTGGAGCCTGTAGGAGAAACGTAGAGTGCCAGACCGTGTCCTAAATGTGTGCTTGGTATGCGGTCGGTGTGTTGTCACGATGGCGTTGGAGGGAGAGGTGGGGGGTAAGGGGTGGAGGGTGGGGGTGGTGGGGTGGAAGGTACAGGGGGGGGGGGGGGGCATTTTTACTGCCCTTTTGTTTTGTTTTTTTTCTTCTTGTAGCTGAGAATAACTATTGTCAGTCCGTCTTCATGACTACTGTCTGACGTCGTCTGCTCTATCGGCTTCTTCGCAATATGTAAATCTGTGAGGATTACTACCCCTAGTTCTTAAGATGGACATGGGTGTGGAAATTCGGTTTTGTCGGTTTGTTCTTTGCTTTTGTTGACATGACTTTAGGAATCTGCATGTCAAACAGAGGGAGCTAAGCTTTGGTTCGTTGTTTGTAGTGACCTCCTCTTCCCTCCTCCCCTCCATCCATCCCTCCACCCTCACCCCTGCCCTCCATGCACTCACCTTCCTCACTACTACTCCCCCTCTCCCCCCCCCTCCCCCCCCCCCCCCCCCCCCCCCCCCCCCCCCCGCCCAGTTCTGACAGAAAGAGAAACGCAGCCGGAACGACTTGGAGGAAGTTGTAAGTGTGCATCAATTCATTTGGCGGTCAAGGACTCGTAGCGAAGCGCCAGGGACAACAATGAACATCAGACTGATGTCTATCACGAAGTCAACGATTCTGAACGCTCGATCAAATACAATTGGCTGCACTCCGAGAGAATGTTCAAGGTACCCGGATGGACAGCAGAAGGCCGAAGGTCATGGTTTCAGATTCAGGTGAGTAGAGAGAGAGAGAGAGAGAGGCGAAGCCGCCATGACAATAACATGCAGCGTTTCTCTTTCTCTTCTAGCAGGTACGATTCAGTTGTTGTGTGTTGTGTTGTGGTGCCGTGCCCTGCCGTGCCTCACTGTGCTGTGCTGTGCTGAGTGTGTGTGTGTGTGTGTGCCGTAAGCTGTGCTGCGCTCTGAGGGGGCCAGGCGGCCGTGTTGTTGTCTGCTGCTGCTGCTGCT
>CM065720.1:11203048-11208048 GCA_033310375.1 Conus canariensis
TAGGTCATTGTGGATTGATAATGAGAACATATATCAGATGTTGGTCATGGTAGGTTGATAATCACAAGAAAAGATATCAAATACAGGTAACGATGGGTTGATGACGTGACGAACAGATATCAGATGTCAGTCATGATGGGTTAATTATAATGACAGACATCAAAAGTAGTCATTGATGGGTTGATAACGATAAGAACATACACCAAAGGCAGGTCATTTTGGATTGAGAATGATGATAATAATGAGAACAGACACAAACGCAGGTCATTTTGGATTGAGAATGATGAGAATGATGAAAACAGACACCAAACGCAGGTCATTTTGGATTGAGAATGATGATAATAATGAGAACAAACACCAAACGCAGGTCATTTTGGATTGAGAATGATGATAATAATGAGAACAGACACCAAACGCAGGTCATTTTGGATTGAGAATGATGATAATGATGAAAACAGACACCAAACGCAGGTCATTTTGGATTGAGAATGATGATAATAATGAGAACAAACACCAAACGCAGGTCATTTTGGATTGAGAATGATGATAACGATAAAACAGACACCAAACGCAGGTCATTTTGGATTGAGAATGAGAATGATGAAAACAGATACCAAACGCAGGTCATTTTGGATTGAGAATGATGAGAATGATGAAAACAGACACCAAACGCAGGTCATTTTGGATTGAGAATGATGAGAATGATGAAAACAGACACCAAACGCAGGTCATTTTGGATTGAGAATGATGAGAATGATGAAACAAGACACCAAACGCAGGTCATTTTGGATTGAGAATGATGATAACGATAAGAACAGACACCAAACGCAGGTCATTTTGGATTGAGAATGATGATAATGATGAAAACAGACACCAAACGCAGGTCATTTTGGATTGAGAATGATGAGAACAGACACCAGATGCAGGTCATGGGGAGGGTGTGTGTGTGATAATAATGATAAAAACAGTCATCGTATGCAGGTCATGATGGGTTAATGATGATAAGAACATACCAAAGACATAGGTAATGATGGTTTGATGATGTGAAGAACAGACATCAGATGTAGGTCATTGTGTGTTATTAATGATAAGAACAGACATCAGATGTAGGTCATTGTGGGTTGATAATAAGAAGAACAGACATCAGATGTACTTCATGATGGGTTGATTGATAATGATAAGAACAAAGCGCAGATGTTGGTAGTGACAGGTTGATAACGCTAAAAACAGACATCAGATGTAGATCATGGGGATGATAATGATAAGAACAGACATCAGACGTAGATCATAATGAGTTGATGATAATGATAAGAACAGACATCAGACGTAGATCATAATGGGTTGATGATAATGATAAGAACAGACATCAGACGTAGATCATAATGGGTTGATGATGATGATAAGAACAGACATCAGACGTAGATCATAATGGGTTGATGATGATGATAAGAACAGACATCAGACGTAGATCATAATGGGTTGATGATAATGATAAGATCAGACATCAAATGTAGGTCATAACTTTTTCATGATGAAAAGAACAGACGTCAGATGTAGGTCATGATGGGTTAATAATGATAGAAAGTCATCAAATGTAGGTCATGTTGGGTTAATAATGATAGAAAGTCATCAAATATAGGTCATGATGGGTTAATAATGATAGAAAGTCATCAGATGTAGGTCATGATGGTTAATAATGATAGAAAGTCATCAAATATAGGTCATGATGGGTTAATAATGATAGAAAGTCATCAAATGTAGGTCATGATGGGTTAATAATGATAGAAAGTCATCAAATGTAGGTCATGGTGGGTTGATCATGAGAAGAACAAACCTCAAATGTAGGTCATGATGAGTTGATAATGATAAAAATAAACCTCAAATATAGGTCATGATGGGTTAATAATGATAGAAAGTCATCAAATGTAGGTCATGGTGGGTTAATAATGATAGAAAGTCATCAAATGTAGGTCATGATGGGTTGATCATGAGAAGAACAAACCTCAAATGTAGGTCATGATGGGTTAATAATGATAGAAAGTCATCAAATGTAGGTCATGGTGGGTTGATCATGAGAAGAACAAACCTCAAATGTAGGTCATGATGGGTTGATAATGATAAGAACAAACCTCAAATGTAGGTCATGATGGGTTGATAATGATAGAAAGTCATCAAATGTAGGTCATGATGGGTTAATAATGATAGAAAATCATCAAATGTAGGTCATTATGGGTTGATCATGAGAAGAACAAACCTCAAATGTGGGTCATGATGGGTTAATAATGATAGAAAGTCATCAAATGTAGGTCATGATGGATTGATCATGAGAAGAACAAACCTCAAATGTAGGTCATGATGGGTTGATAATGATAAGAACAAACCTCAAATGTAGGTCATGATGGGTTGATGATGGTAGAAAGTCATCAAATGTAGGTCATGATGGGTTGATGATGGTAGAAAGTCGTCAAATGTAGGTCATGATGTGTTGATGATGGTAGAAAGTCGTCAAATGTAAAGCTTGATTAGAATGAAGAGGGCAGACATAGGATACAGATCATAACGGGCTGACGTTGATGACGAGAAGAGACCAAAATATAAGTCACGATCGGTTTGACGATGTTTCAGTTTCAGTTCCAGTTTCATCAAGGAGGCGTCACTGCGTGCGGGCCAGTCCCCCTATACGCTACACCACATCCGCTAAGTTTTGAGACCACACTACGCATGATTTGAAGCTGATGGATAAATGAATTAACAACAAAGATGAGACAATAGAAGAAGAGGGTCTCGTGGCTACGACTCAGCGGATGTCTGACCTACGCATTAGCCCAACGCGCTGGTAGACCTTGAGTACCTACCTGCCATGTTGTTTTTTTTTCCATGTGTGTGTAGTGGATGTACACGTGTGTGTATGATGTGTGGGCATGGGCCCATGTGTGTGTGGGGGCGCATGTGTGTGTGTGTGTGTGTGTGTGTGTGTGTGTGTGTGTGTGTGTGTGTGTGTGTGTGCGCGCCGCGCGCGCGCGCGCGCTGATCACACGATGATCACAGACCACCGACATAGGTTATGGCTATTGGGTTGATGATGATGATACGAACAGATGTCAATTGTAAGTCCTGATGGATTGATGAGGAGGAGGAGGAGAATACACATTGTATTGTAAGTCAGAGAGATAGCGGAGATTGGTCATTCCTGATTCCGCGATGATCACACGATGATCACAGACCACAAACATAGGTTATGGCTATTGGGTTGATGATGATGATACGAACAGATGTCAATTGTAAGTCCTGATGGATTGATGATGAGGAGGAGGAGAATACACATTGTATTGTAAGTCAGAGAGATAGCGGAGATTGGTCATTCCTGATTCCGAGATCCGACTTCTGGAAAAATTATAAATGACGTGAACACTCTCTGTATAGCTTCCATGGTAAACCAGGTAAAAAAAAAAAATAAATAAAAGACCTCTACTTACTAATTCTTCTTCTTCTTCTTCTTCTTCTTCTTCTTCTTCTTCTTCTTCTGTGTACGCAGGCTGATACTCCTGCGGACACTCCCTGTATAGACAGGCAAGGATTAATCCCATCTACCCAACAAACTTACTAATTCGTTGTTGTATGGTCTGCTTCTATTCCTGCCTCACATCTGATATCTTGTCTTGTCATGAAACAGTTCCACCATGGAAGGAGGAATTATATATTGTAATGAATAACGTACTACTTAAAAGTTAGTTCCAATATAATGGAAGAAGTAATTATTTGCTGTAAAAAAATAATAATGTTCTGCTTGTGCTTAACGAATAATACATTCTTTCCTGATGGAGGGAGGCATGTCTTGCACGCTTAGGCTTCCCATTTCAGACATTATTTTCGTTTGCGGATAGTTTTTCATTTTGTCCATTTTGTCCCTCAGAGGTTAACAATGGGTCCCCAGAATTCTTGGTATTTTTAAAAGAGTTTTTTGTGTGTGTCCTGGGTATCTAAATTCTGGACCCCATGAACATTGTGGTATTTTCGTTAGTTTTGTTTGTACATTAGACCCCCTGAACATTCAGCATTTGTTGTCAGTTTCGTCATGTACAGATTTTAACACTGCACCCCCATGAACACCACGGTACTCTTTTTTTTTTTCAATAGTTGTGTCCATACATACTACTGGTTACTTCCCTGACCACCATGGGGTGTGTGTGTGTGTGTGTGTGTGTGTGTGTGTGTGTGTGTGTGTGTGTGTGTGTTGTGTGACATGTTATCAACCTTCCAACGGTCCCTGCAGTCGGCTAGGCTTTAAATGAGTGAAGGCTATGGAGGTCAGGAATTTGAGCTCTGTTTTTGTTTTTGTTTTTGTTTTGTTTTTTTCAGAGCTGGCTGCGCTGTCAATGCATGATGTGGACCAGTGTACAACACATTCTGCTGGAATTCTGCTGCTTCAAATCATCGTCAAACACATTCTGTTACAATTCTGTTGTTTCAGATCAGCATACAACACATTCTGTTACAATTTTGTTGTTTCAGATCAGCATACAACACATTCTGTTACAATTTTGTTGTTTCAGATCAGCATACAACACATTCTGTTACAATTCTGTTGTTTCAGATCAGCATACAACACATTCTGTTACAATTTTGTTGTTTCAGATCAGCATACAACACATTCTGTTACAATTCTGTTGTTTCGAGTCAGCATACAATACATTCTGTTACAATTCTGTTGTTTCAGATCAGCATACAACACATTCTGTTACAATTCTGTTGTTTCAGATCAGCATACAACACATTCTGTTACAATTCTGTTGTTTCAGATCAGCATACAACACATTCTGTTACAATTCTGTTGTTTCAGATCAGCATACAACACATTCTGTTACAATTCTTTTGTTTCAGATCAGCATACAACACATTCTGTTACAATTCTGTTGTTTCAGATCAGCATACAACACATTCTGTTACAATTCTGTTGTTTCAGATCAGCATACAACACATTCTGTTACAATTCTGTTGTT
>CM065720.1:11213048-11223048 GCA_033310375.1 Conus canariensis
ACTGCGCCTCCATCCAAAAAAATTGAAAAATTGGGGCCAGGATTTTCTCTGCCGACCATCCATAAAAACTTTTAAAATTTCCCCCAAAACCCCCGGTCCCCGGGCCCCAAATCAGTAAAACTTTTAAAAGGGGTCCATACGCGGGGGGCCCCCCTTCCATCAAAACATGTAAGAATGTGTCCATAACGCCCCCCCCGGGGGCCCAAAAAACAGGGTAAAAATTTCCAGGACTGTCCGGGCCCACCCATCAAGACATGAAAAAGGTGTCCAAAACTGTCTGCCTCCACCCCAAAATTTCCCAAACTTTAAAAAATTTGGGTCCATGACTGCCCTCCTCCACCCATCAAGACATGAAAAATTTTTCCCCCATGATGTTCGGGCCCCTTCCATTCAAGACATGTAAAATTTTCCATGACTGTCTGCCTCCACCGGGTCAAGCTTTAAAAAATGTGAAAAAGGCTTTTGGGGCCCCCTTCCCAAAAAAAAACCTTGAAAAATTTTCTTACGGGGGGGCCCCATCAGCAAGACATTTTTTTTTTGGGGTGCCATACTCCGGGGGCTCCACCCCCCCCAAACTTGTAAAAAGGGCTATAGGTGGGGGGCCCACCAGTAAGACTTTAAAAATTTTTCCCCTTAAACGGTCTCCCCATCCGAAAACATTAGAATTTTCTGACTGGGGGGGCCTTCCACCTTCAAACTTTTTGGGGGCCCCATCCGGAAGACTTTTTCCCCTTTTTCCCAAAATAAAGATTTTTTTGGGGGCTCCACCCAGGAAACATTAAAAGAATGGCCTATACGTGGGGGGCCCACCCGAAAAAAAGAAAAATTTTGGGGCTTTTAGGGGGGGCCTCCCCCCAAAAAAGACTTTAAAAAATTTTCCCCCTTCCCCCTTCGGGGCCCATCCAGCAAACGTAAAATGGAGTTTCCGGGGGGCTCCCTTTTTAAAATGTAAGAAGGGGGCATTACGCTGGGGTCCACCAAAATAAAAAATTGGAATATTTCTAGACGTCTGCACCCATCCAGTAAAACATGAAAATTGCCTATATTTCCCCGGGGCCAACCATCAAACATGTAAGGGGGGTTTTCTAATGAACCCCCCCTTTTAAGAAAAAAAAGGGGAATTTTGGTCTATGATGCGGGGGCTCCCCCAAAAAACCCCTTAGGGGGGGCTCCATCCAGTGAAGACTTTAAAATTTCTATGACTGTGGGGGGCCCCCTTCCAGCAAGGGGGGTAAATTTGTGCTATACCCCCCTGCGGGCCCATCCTTTCAAACATGAAAAATGTTTCTTTTTGACTGTCGCGGGTTTCCACCCCCCCAAACCCCCAGTAAAAGTTCATATGTCTGGGGCCCCCCTCCATCCATAAGACAGGATGGGGGCCCAACCAAAAAAAATGTAAAAGTGCTTTGCCTTGGGGGCTCCCAGCCAAACATGTAAAATGTTCTATAAGCGGGGGCCCCCTTTCCGAAAACCCCTTTAAAAATTTTCCTTGACTGTCTGCGGGCCAACCAGTCAAACATGTAAAATTGTCTATACTGTCTGCGGGCTCCCCCAGGAAACAAAAAAAATTTTTCTAAACTGCCCCCGGGGTCCACCCATGAAACAGTACCCCCCGGGCCTCCATGGGGGAAAAACATTTGTCGGGGGCTCCATCCAAAAAAGACATGTAGGGGGGGCCAAAAATTTTGAAAATGTACCCCCGGGGCCCACCTTTAAAACATTTAGGGGGTTTTCCATCCAGGAAACAGTAGGGGGCCCCCCTTTTTTCCAAAAATTTTTTTTAAATTCCCCTTTTTTCCAAAATTTTTTTAAAGGGGCCCCTTCCATAAAACATTATTGGGGGGACCCATCCCGTAAACATTAGCCCCGGGGGTTTCCCCCCCAAATTAAGACATGTATGTCGGGGGGCTCCATGGGGGAAGACGGGGGGGGGGCTCCACCGTGACAGGAGGCCTCCACCCATAAACATGGTTGGGGCCCCCAAACCAGGGAAACAAAAAGTGGGGGGGCTCCACCCATGAAAATTAGGGGGGGGCTATCCATCAAGACTTATTAAACTCCATCCGGGAAAAAAGGGGGTTTTTGGGGGCCCCCCCCAATAAACATTGGGGGGGGCTCCATCCATAAACATTATTCGGGGGCCCACCCAGGGGGGCCCCATTTTTTTCCCCGGGCTCCACCCGGGAAACAAAAAAGGGGGGGGTTCCACCCTTTTAAAGAAATATCTGGGCCCACCCAAAACATGAGGGGCTCCACCCATAAAGACGGGTTTTCCTCCTCCATCCATTAAAAAACCCATGTAGGGGGGTTTTCCCATCCACCCAAAACAGTATGTTGGGGCCCCCAAAAAATCATTAAGTTTCCCTTTCCATCAAGACATTAGTCATTAAAATCCATTAAAAAATTTTTGGGGGCCCCATCCAGTGAAGGGGGGGGATGTTCCCCCCCCCCCAAAAAAAGGGGAATGTTTCGGGGGGTCCACCCATGAAGACATTAGTCTGCCTTTTTTCCAGAAAAACTTTTTTGGGGGGGCTCCGCCATGAAGACATTTGGGGGCTCCACCCCTTGAAGAAGGTCCCCCTGCGGGCCCCCATCCATGAAGACATGAAAGGGGGGGGCCCCAAAACCCTTTCAAACATGTTTTGGGGGCTCCCCCTTCAAAAGCATTAGGGGGGGGCTCCTCCACCCAAAAAAAACCCCGTAGGGGTGGGGCTTCCCCTTAAGACATTTATGTTGCGGCTCCTCCAAAAAAAACAGGGGGGGGGGCCCCCACCCATAAACATGTAGGGGGCCCTTTCCGGGCCAAGACATTAGGGGGCCCTCCAGCCATAAAAAATTTTTTGGGGGGCTATCCGGAAGACATTACCCCCCGGGGGGGCCCCTTCCATGAAGAAAAGTATTCTTGCCCCCCCCCCCGGGCAAACTGAAAATGTCTGGGGCCCCTTTTCCATGAAAATTTAGGGGGTTTCCATCCATGAAAAATTTTTTTTTTGCCCCCCAAACCAAAAAACATGTAGTGGGGGGCTCCACCCGGGAAATAATTATGCTGCTCTCCATCCAAAAAATTTTTATTCCCTCCTGGGGGAAAACGGTATGGGGGGGGATCCATCCATCCCAAGTTTTTTGGGGCTCCACCATGAAGATTTTTTTGGGGGGCCCCACCAGGAAAATTTTTTTGGGGCCCCATCCTGAAAAATTTAACCCCCCCCCCGGGCCCTTTTTCCAAAAAGGGGCCCTTATGTCGGCTCCACCTAAAACCCCATGTTTGGGGGGCTCCATGGGGGGAAAAACAGGTATTCCGCTCCATGGGGGGAAAGGGGAATTTTTTTGGGGGGCTCCAGGGGGAAGACGGGGATGGGGCTCCACCCCGAAAAAATTTTTATGTGGGGGGCTCCACCCATAAGAATGTTTGTCCCCTTTCCACCCAGTAAACTTTTATCCCTGCCTCCATCCTTAAAATGTAGGGGGTCCGGGGGGAAAAATTTTTTGGGGGGTCCACCCAGTAAAAAAATTATTCTGGGGGGGCTCCCCAGTGAAACTTTTGGGGGGGGGCTCCATCCATCAAGACATGTATGGGGGCTCCACCCTTAAGACTGTATTGGGGCCCCCATCCATAAGATTTTTGGGGGGGCCATTCCGTGAAACGGGAGTGGGGGGCCTTTTCCAAAGCATTATGCGGGGCACCCCCTTTGGGGAAAAAAGGTTTTCCCCCCAAATCCAGCAAACAGGTGGGGGGGGGCCCCTAAGTGAAGCCATGAATTTTTGGGGGCTCCACCATAAAAAAGGAGTCGGGCCCCCCCCCCTTTTTCAAGACATGTTTCTGCGGGCCCCACCCGTGAAGACTTGAGGGGGGGGCTCCATCCAGTAAAAAAAGTATGTCGGGGGGCTCCTCCAGAAAGACAAGGGGGCCCTTTGGGGCCCCCACCTTAAGACATTTTTTGGGCCCCCCTTGCTTGGGGCTCCATCCTTTAAAAAAATTTAGTCCCCGAGCCAAAAAAAAGATTCGGGGGGTTTTTTTTCCAGGGGGGGGGGCCATTTTTTTTGGGGTGGGGCCCTCCCGGTGGCTTATTTTGCAAAATCCATCCAGTAAAAAGGGTTTTTCCCCCCTCCATCCATTCAAGACCTTGGAAAATGTTGCGGGGCCCCCCCATAAGAAATGAAAGGGGGGCTATCCATCAAGAATGAAAGGGGGGTTCCCCATCCAGAAAAACAGAGGGGGGGGCCCCACCCATAAAATTTTTATTGGGGGGCTTTTTTCCCAGGAAACTTATGCCCTGCGGGCTCCATCCAAAAAAATTTTGGATGTCGGGGGCCCCTCCACCAGTGAAACATTTAGGGGGCCCCCCCCCAGTAAAATACAGGTAGGGGGCCTCCCCCAAAATGAAACGGATTGCTCGGGCTCCCCCTGGACATTGAGGGGGGGGCTCCACACAAAAAAATTATTGGGGCCCCCACCCAGAAAAAAATTTGGGGGGGCTCCACCAGAAGACGGTGGGGGGGGCTCCATCCATTTTAAACATTATGTCTCGGGAAAAATCCAGTGAAGACAGGGTTTTGGGGGGCTCCACCCATAAAGAAGTGGGGGGGCCCCCCTCCATAAAAAAATTTTTTCCCCCCGCCAAAAATTTGGGCTCCAGGGGGGAAAAAAATGTTTTCGGGCTCCATGGGGGAAGTTTTTAGGGGGGGCCATCCATAAGACATTATGTGGGCCCATCCATAAAATTTATGCCCCTTCCGGGGTTCCCAAAAACACCACACCCACCCAAAACAACCGGGGCCCCTTTCCCAAAAAAAGGGGCATGTATTCCCCGGGCTCCATCCAGTGAAGACATTATTCGGCTCCCCCCCCCCTGAAAAAAAAAGGGGGGCCCACCCATGGGGACATGTCCCCCTGGCGGCTCCATCCTTAAAAACATGTAGGGGGGGGGCCCACCAAAAGGACTTATGGGGGCTCCACCCATAAGTTTTTAAAAGGGGGGCCCCAAAACCATGAAGAATTATGTTGCGGGTCCCCCTTGAAACATGTAGGTGGGGTTCCTTCCAGTAAACATTTTTGGGGCTCCCCCAGTAAACTTTTTAGGGGGGGTCTCCCCAAAATAAGACATGGGGGGGGGCTCCCCGGGGGAAGACATGTGGGGGGGGCCCCACCAAAAGACATTTTTTGGTTGGGGGCCCCCAAAATCCAGGAAAAAATTATGGGCGGGCTCCATCCATAAAATTTTGGGGGGCCCCCCCCCCTGAAGAAATTTGGGGGCCTGACCGAAAGGCTTTTTTTTCCGGGGCCCAAAATTGAAAAAGGGTTTTTGGGGGGCTCCATCCATAAAATGAGGGGGCCCCCATAAACTTTGGGGGGGCCCCCCAGTGAAACATGAAGGGGGGGGCCCCAAAAGGGGAAGGCGTTTTGGGGGGGCCATAAAAAAAAACATGTTTTTTTCCCCACCCAGGAAGAATAGTGGGGGCCTCCATCCATGAAAAAACATGTAGGGGGCTCCACCAGTAAGACATGTAGGGGGCCCCAAAACCCCGGAAAAGTTTTTAGTTCCTCCACCCCGGGAAACCCATTAGGGGGTCCATCATCAAACATGTTTCCCCCTCCCCCATGAAGACAGAGGGGGCTCCCCATAAAGTATGGGGGGGGCTCCATAAAAAACCATAAAGTTTTCGTGCCCACCCAGTAAACTGATTGTTGTGGGCCCTCCATAAAAACCCCGATGGGGGCCCCCCCCCTTTTTTAAACCCCTTTATTCGCGGGCCAGGGGGAAACTTTTTTTTTTTCGGGTTTTTCCAAAAAAACCCCTTTTTGGGGGGCTCCAGGGGGAAATTTTTAGGGGGCTCCCCCGGAAACAGAGCGGCTTTTCCGTAAAGACAGTAGGGGGGGGGCTATCCTAAGAATTTTTTCGGGGGCCCCCTTCCAGTAAAACATTATTCTGGGCCCCCATCCTTTAAGACATTTTTTGGGCCATCCTGAAGACAGGGGCTGTTTTTCCTTTCCCAAAAAAAATTTTTTCCCCGCTCAACCAAAAAATTTATGCTGTTTCCCCATCCAGAAAGAAGGTAGGGGGTCCACCCAGTGAAGACATATTCGGCTCCACCATGAAAAGATTCGGGGGCTCCATCCAGAAAACCCCTGTTTTTGGGGGCTTTTTTCCATGAAACATTGGGCCCGGGGAAAAAACCATCCATGAAGAATTAGTCGGGCCCCAACCAGTGAAACTTTATTGGGGGGCCCCATCCATAAAAGAAAAGTATTCGGGGGGGCCCCCCCCCTTTGGGAAAAATGTCCCCCCGGGGGGCTCCCCCCCAAAAATCCAGAAAGGGGGGGCTCCACCCCTTGAAACATTTATGTTGGGGGCCCCCAAAACCATGAAACTTTTTTTGGGGGGGTGGTTCAACCCCGGAAAAAACATGTTGGGGGGGGCCCATCCAGTGAAGCCATGTATCTCTGCGGGCTCCATCCAGTGAAGACATGTATGTCTGCAGGCTCCATCCAGTGAAGACATGTATGTCTGCGGGCTCCATCCAGTGAAGACATGTATGTCTGCGGGCTCCATCCAGTGAAGACATGTATGTCGGGCTCCATCCAGTGAAGACATGTATGTCTGCGGGCTCCATCCAGTGAAGACATGTATGTCGGGCTCCATCCAGTCAAGACATGTATGTCTGCGGGCTCCATCCAGTGAAGACATGTATGTCTGCGGGCTCCATCCAGTGAAGACATGTATGTCTGCGGGCTCCATCCAGTCAAGACATGTATGTCGGGCTCCATCCAGTGAAGACATGTATGTCGGGCTCCATCCAGTGAAGACATGTATATCTGCGGTCTCCATCCAGTGAAGACATGTATGTCTGCGGGCTCCATCCAGTGAAGACATGTATGTCGGGCTCCATCCAGTGAAGACATGTATGTCGGGCTCCATCCAGTGAAGACATGTATGTCGGGCTCCATCCAGTGAAGACATGTATGTCGGGCTCCATCCAGTGAAGACATGTATGTCTGCGGCTCCATCCAGTGAAGACATGTATGTCTGCGGGCTCCATCCAGTCAAGACATGTATGTCAGGTTCCATCCAGTGAAGACATGTATGTCGGGCTCCATCCAGTGAAGACATGTATGTCTGCGGGCTCCATCCAGTGAAGACATGTATGTCTGCGGGCTCCATCCAGTGAAGACATGTATGTCTGCGGGCTCCATCCATGAAGACATGTATGTCGGGCTCCGTCCAGTGAAGACATGTATGTCGGGCTCCATCCAGTGAAGACATGTATGTCTGCGGGCTCCATCCGTGAAGACATGTATGTCGGGCTCCATCCAGTCAAGACATGTATGTCGGGCTCCATCCAGTAAGACATGTATGTCGGGCTCCATCCAGTGAAGACGTGTATGTCGGGCTCCATCCAGTGAAGACATGTATGTCTGCGGGCTCCATCCAGTAAGACATGTATGTCTGCGGGCTCCATCCAGTGAAGACATGTATGTCGGGCTCCATCCAGTGAAGACATGTATGTCTGCGGCTCCATCCAGTGAAGACATGTATGTTGCGGGCTCCATCCAGTGAAGACATGTATGTCGGGCTCCATCCAGTGAAGACATGTATGTCGGGCTCCATCCAGTGAAGACTGTATGTATGTCGGGCTCCATCCAGTGAAGACATGTATGTCTGCGGCTCCATCCAGTGAAGACATGTATGTCTGCGGGCTCCATCCAGTGAAGACATGTATGTCTGGGCTCCATCCAGTGAAGACATGTATGTCGGGCTCCATCCAGTGAAGACATGTATGTCTGCGGCTCCATCCAGTGAAGACATGTATGTCGCGGCTCCATCCAGTGAAGACATGTATGTCGGGCTCCATCCAGTGAAGACATGTATGTTCGGGCTCCATCCAGTGAAGACATGTATGTCGGGCTCCATCCAGTGAAGACATGTATTCGTGACTGTGCGCCATCCAGTGAAGACATGTATGTCGGGCTCCATCCAGTGAAGACAGTATGTCTGGGGCTCCATCCAGTGAAGACATGTATGTCTGCGGGCTCCATCCAGTGAAGACATGTATGTCTGCGGGCTCCATCCAGTGAAGACATGTATGTCGCGGGCTCCATCCAGTGAAGACATGTATGTCGGGCTCCATCCAGTGAAGACATGTATGTCTGCGGCTCCATCCAGTGAAGACATGTATCTGCGGGCTCCATCCAGTAAGACATGTATGTCAGGCTCCTCCAGGAGACCATTAGTCGAGGCTCATGTGAAGACGTATCGGGACATTAGTAAGACATTATCGCCCATCCAGTGAAGACATGTATGTCGCGGCTCCATCCAGTGAAGACATGTATGTTCGGGCTCCATCCAGTGAAGACATGTATGCGGGCTCCATCCAGTGAAGAATGTATGTCGGCTCCTATCCAGTGAGACATGTATGTCGGGCTCCATCCAGTGAAGCTGTAGGTCGCTCATAGAAACATGTATGTCTGGGCCCTCCACCAGTGAAGACATGTATGTCGGGCTCCATCCAGTGAAGACATGTATTCGCGGGCTCCATCCAGTGAAGACATGTATGTCGGGCTCCTCCATAGGAAGACTGTATGTCTGGGCTCCATCCAGTGAAGACATGTATGTCTGCGGGCTCCATCCAGTGAACATGTATGTCTGCGGGCTCCATCCAGTGAAGACATGTATGTCGGGCTCCATCCAGTGAAGACATGTATGTCGGGCTCCATCCAGTGAAGACATGTATGTCTGCGCTCCATCCAGTGAGACATGTATGTCGGGCTCCATCCAGTGAAGACATGTATGTCGGGCTCCATCCAGTGAAGACATGTATGTCGGGCTCATCAGTGAAGACATGTATGTCTGGGGCTCCATCCAGTGAAGACATGTATGTCGGCTCCATCCAGTGAAGACATGTATGTCGGGCTCATCCAGTGAAGACATGTATGTCGGGCTCCATCCAGTGAAGAAATTTTATGTCGCGGGGCTCATCCAGTGAAGACATGTATGTCGGGCTCCATCCAGTGAAGACATGTATGTCTCGGGCTCCATCCAGTGAAGACATGTATGTCGGGCTCCATCCAGTGAAGACATGTTGTTGCGGGCTCCATCCAGTGAAGACATGTATGTCGGGCTCCATCCAGTAAGACATGTATGTCGGCTCCATCCAGTAAGACATGTATGTCGGCTCCATCCAGTGAAGACATGTATGTCGGGCTCCATCCAGTGAAGACATGTATGTCTGCGGGTCCATCCAGTGAAGACATGTATGTCTGCGGGCTCCATCAGTGAAACTGTATGTCGGGCTCTCCAGTGAAGACATGTATGTCGGGCTCCATCATGAAGACTGTATGTCGGCTCCATCAGTGAAGACATGTATGTCGGGCTCCATCCAGTAAGACTGTATGTCGGGCTCCATCCAGTGAAGACATGTATGTCGGGCTCCATCCAGTGAAGAGTTATGTCGGGCTCCATCCAGTGAAGACATGTATGTCTGCGGGCTCATCCAGTGAAGAATGTATGTCCATCAGTGAAGACATGTATGTCGGGCTCCACCATAAGACAGTATTCGGCTCATCATAGCTGTATTGGCTCATCCAGTGAGCATGTTGTCGGCCACCAGTAAATGTATGTCGGCCATCCAGTAGACTATGTCGGCTCCATCCAGTAGAAGTATGCGCCCATCATGAGAGTTTTCGGTCCATCATAAGCATTATGTCGGTCCATCAGTAATGATTCGGTCATCCATGAGACAGTATGTGGCATCGAAGTGTGTCGCGCTCCATCCGAAAGTATGTCGGCTCCATGAAGAATTGGTCCAGTGAGCATGTGGTCCGGCAGTAGCGGGCTCACATGAGTGTAGTGCGGCTCCATGTAGAATGATGTTGCGGGCCCTCAGTGAAGAATGTATTGGTCCATCAAAGATGTCGGGCCTCATAAGACATGTTGCGGGCTCCATCCATGAAAATGTGGGTCTCCGAGCAGTGGGGCTCTCTGAGGTGCGGTCATCCAGTGAA
>CM065720.1:11250548-11253048 GCA_033310375.1 Conus canariensis
TGTTTTTAACTGGCGTCTGTCAGCTAGTATGTTTCTTTTGTCTGTCATTGAGATGACGCCCAAACAGCTGCCAACGATTTGAACGACACTTCGTGAAAAAAGAGATAGGAATGTCGCCCAACAACGAACCCGTGCAACTTTTGGTGCGGATCTTAGAGTGCTGGTCATGAGGGTTAAAGGGCAGGATGCAGGTCAGGGTTAAAGGGCGGGATGCAGGTCAGGGTTAAAGGGCGGGATACAGGTCAGGGTTAAAGGGCGGGATGCAGGTCAGGGTTAAAGGGTGGGATGCAGGCCAGGGTTAAAGGGCGGGATGCAGGTCAGGGTTAAAGGGCGGGATGCAGGTCAGGGTTAAAGGGCGGAGTGCAGGTCAGGGTTAAAGGGCAGGATGCTGGTCAGGGTTAAAGGGTGGAGTGCAGGTCATGGTTAAAGGGCAGGATGCAGGTCAGGGTTAAAGGGTGAGTGCAGGTCATGGTTAAAGGGCAGGATGCTGGTCAGGGTTAAAGGTGGAGTGCAGGTCAGGGTTAAAGGGCGAGATGCAGGATCCATTCAAACTTGACAGAGGTCTGCTTTCTCCTGGATGCATTTTGAGTTTTTTGTGTATTTGTTTTGTTTTGTTTTGCTTTCCGTGTGTGTGTGTGTGTGTGTGTGTGTGTGTGTGTGTGTGTGTGTGTGTGTGTGTGTGTGTGTGTGTGTGTGTGTGTTGTTCGTTTGTTTGGTTGTTGTTGTTGTTGTTGTTGTTGTTTTCCCTTTTTTCGTTTTGGTAGTTGGTTTGAAGTTTAGGCATGCGTTTTTTTCTCTTGTAAAATTCTAGCGTATTTCCAGCCTTTGGTGTAGGAAGAAACTCTAGGAAGAGCTTGACAGCAGAAGATCTTCAGAAAAGACACCCATCACCCTCCCCTCCCCCACCCACCCACCTCCAGCCTCAACCCTCAGGCAAGTGTTCTCCAGCCCTGTGAATTTCTTACAACACGCGGTAAAGATGGCCGGCCGGGCCGCATCCAGGTCATGCATGACTCCTAGATACCCCGTCTGCTGCCAACATTTTGATTTTTTACTTCTTGGCGTTCCCGCCAGAGTTCCAGCCACCACCAACACTTCTGGGTAGGCTGGCATGTGAACATGTCGCCCTGTGAGAGGGGTGTCTGATCGATGTTACCATGACACTGTTAGTGTCGCCCTGTGAGAGGGAAGTCTGATCGATGTTACCATGGCAACTGTTAGTGTCGCCCTGTGAGAGGGTTGAAACATGTACGCCCTGTGAGAGGGAGTCTGATCGATGTTACCATGGCACTGTTAGTGTCGCCCTGTGAGAGGGAAGTCTGATCGATGTTACCATGGCACTGTTAGTGTCGCCCTGTGAGAGGGGTCTGTGTCAGGTGGTAGGATCGATGGTTACCATGGCACTGTTAGTGTCGCCCTGTGAGAGGGAAGTCTGATCGATGTTACCATGGCACTGTTAGTGTCGCCCTGTGAGAGGGAAGTCTGATCGATGTTACCATGGCACTGTTAGTGTCGCCCTGTGAGAGGGAGTCTGATCGATGTTACCATGGCACTGTTAGTGTCGCCCTGTGAGAGGGGTCTGATCGATGTTACCATGGCACTGTTAGTGTCGCCTGTGAGAGGGAAGTCTGATCGATGTTACCATGGCACTGTTAGTGTCGCCCTGTGAGAGGAGTGTTACCATGGCACTGTTAGTGTCGCCCTGTGAGAGGGAAGTCTGATCGATGTTACCATGGCACTGTTAGTGTCGCCCTGTGAGAGGGAAGTCTGATCGATGTTACCATGGCATGTTAGTGTCGCCCTGTGAGAGGGAAGTCTGATCGATGTTACCATGGCACTGTTAGTGTCGCCCTGTGAGAGGGAAGTCTGATCGATGTTACCATGGCACTGTTAGTGTCGCCCTGTGAGAGGGAAGTCTGATCGATGTTACCATGGCACTGTTAGTGTCGCCCCTGTGAGAGGGAAGTCTGATCGATGTGACCATGGCACTGTTAGTGTCGCCCTGTGAGAGGGAAGTCTGATCGATGTTACCATGGCACTGTTAGTGTCGCCCTGTGAGAGGGAAGTCTGATCGATGTTACCATGGCACTGTTAGTGTCGCCCTGTGAGAGGGAGTCTGATCGATGTTACCATGGCACTGTTAGTGTCGCCCTGTGAGAGGGAAGTCTGATCGATGTTACCATGGCACTGTTAGTGTCGCCCTGTGAGAGGGAAGTCTGATCGATGTTACCATGGCACTGTTAGTGTCGCCCTGTGAGAGGGAAGTCTGATCGATGTTACCATGGCACTGTTAGTGTCGCCCTGTGAGAGGGAAGTCTGATCGATGTTACCATGGCACTGTTAGTGTCGCCCTGTGAGAGGGAAGTCTGATCGATGTTACCATGGCACTGTTAGTGTCGCCCTGTGAGAGGGAAGTCTGATCGATGTTACCATGGCACTGTTAGTGTCGCCCTGTGAGAGGGAAGTCTGATCGATGTTACCATGGCACTGTTAGTGTCGC
>CM065720.1:11270548-11273048 GCA_033310375.1 Conus canariensis
ATACAGCGAGAATGTGTTTGCTTTCACCAGTCAAACGTGATGCAACCTCTCGACGTGATAATTCTGACAGCTTTCCAGCTATTCAGGATTTGCCCAACCGCACACCCCCAAACAGAATTCTTAGACATGGCATGCATACATCCCCCAAACACACAGACTAAACACAGACACAGGGTTCCAAGGCCGTCCCGGATTTATTGTTATTTATTGTTCAGGTTTTGTGCAACATTCTTGCCGAGGCATTCGCTCATTCGAACCATGAGTATATCACAAGCAAAGAAACCAGGACGACAGAAATGGATCGACAGAGCTAGATGAGGTAGTGGACAAAAGAAAAGTCTATGGAGAATTAGGACTGGCTACAACAGGAAGGTAGCTACCCATCTCCAGGAAAATAATTCTGAACCCCCCCAAAAAAGTCACCTTTGACCTACAAGACAGTGCCCAGACCGTTGAAACCATAGTTGTAGCCGTAGCCGTTGTAGGGGTAGCTGTAACCGGAGTTGTAGCCGTAGGCGGGATAGCCGTAGCCTAGCCCCACCTTGGGATGGAGGGATCCATATGAACCAGCAGCAGCAGCAGCGGAGCCGGCTGTGTTGGCATCCCTGTCCCAGGCCTGGGCGTTCTGGGCACGTGCATCACCACCCTGGCGGGCCTGCCTGTCGTTCCACTGCTTGTTGTTCCAGCCCTGCTTCTTGCCGGTGTCGGAAGCTCTGGAAGCGATGTCAGCGTTCTGCCACCCCTTGGCCTCCTTCTTCCAGTCGGCAGTCTGAGCGTTCTTCCCGGCTGCGGCCTGGCTGGCCGCCCAGGCGTTCCGGCCGTTAGCGTCAGCTGCGGACCTCCACTGGTTGGCGTTGGAGGCCTTCTCCCAGTCCTTCTTGGTGCCCGTGTTGTGGCCAAAGAGGTCGTCAGACTGGTCCACGTCGTACTTGAGGCGCTCCGAGTTGTCCCCTCCACGGCGTTTGTTGTTGAACCACTTCTTGTAGACGTTGTTGTTGTTGTGGCGGTCCCTCAGATGTTGTCTCTCGGCCTCCTTCTTCCACAGGTTCTCGTCGAAGTCCGACTTGCCTTGGTCGTTGTTCCAGGTGTTGGCGGAGTCGGCGTGAGCGGCGTCGGCCTTGTTGGCCGTCTGCGCGGACTGCTTGGCCCAGTCTGAGGCTTGTTTGTCGTTGGAGGCCTTCTGGGCGTGGCGCTGGAAGCCTCGGTCACGGTCGTTGAGCCACTGGTCCCGGTTGAAGGCCGTCCTGGTCTGGTCCGCCAGGGCAGTGCTGTCCTGCTTGTGCGCCCCTGCCTTGGATGCCTGGTCCCAGGCCCTGGCGGCGTCAGCGCCTTTGCCGTAACCCAGGGAGGGAGCGTAGTAGGCGGGCTTGGCGGCGTAACCTTGCACTGCGGCTAGACCGTAGCCATAGGGACTGGCGTTGTCGATGACCTTGCCGTAGCCATCCACCCGTTTGTAGCTGCCGTCAGCCGCAGCCAGGTTGTTGTACACGTCCCTGGCGGAGTTCCGGGCGTCAGACCACAGGCGGTGACCTCCCTGGCTGCGGTCGATCTTGTTGGCCCAGTCCTTGTCACGGCCGCTGCCGCTTTGGGCGTCACCAGAGTCCCTGTAGAACTTGTCCCAAGCGGAGGCGTCAGAGGCGGCGTGCTGGCCCCGAGCAGAGTTCTGGTCGGCCCTCACGGCATCGGCAGCGGAGGCCCAGGCGGCGTTCCTGTCCAGGTCGCGGTCATAGCTGCCCGCGCGGTCCCTGAGGTCGTCAAGAGCGTGGGAGCTCTCGCTCTCTGCCAGTTGGAATCCACCGTTCTCCACGTCCTGCAGGTCGAATTTCTTGTCGTAGGCGTAGTTGACGTCGTCGTTGTTTCGCCCGCCCTTGTGCCACCGGTTGCCTCGAGACCAGAGCTGGTCCTTCAGAACGTGACTGGCGTCGGCACCATCAGCCCAACGGTTCGCCGCATAGCCGGACTGCGAGGCTTTGTTCGCCGCCTGACTCGCCGCGTTGGAGCTCTGGTCCCAGTCAGAGGCGCGAGAGCCGTGATCGCTGTTGGCATTGTGAGCCTTGGCCGTGTGTCTGGAAGAGGCGTCATCATAGCCGGCAGCCTTGCGACCATACTGCTGTCCCTCAGACGTCCAGCGCTGGGCGTCGTTCCTCAGGTTGGCCCAGTCCCTCTCTCCGTCCGTGGCTTTGGATTGTTGGACCCCGGAGTCACGGGCGGCATACCCTCCTCCCAGCACCCGGGGGTAGAGGGGGGGTCCGGCGAGGACCCCAACCAGGAAACAGCCGACGACCAGGACCAAAGACTTCATAGCGACTGCCACTCAGACCAACCGACGCTCAAGGGAGACCAGCGAGCCTTCTGATGTCCCCCTCATGGCTTCGCTCCCTTTATGAAAGTCTGGTCCATGGCTGTAAAGTTTTACGACACGCATATATTACATATATTAAATCAGTCCCTTCGTATTTGCATGTGTTCGGGGTCTAAACTCTCACCATCGAAAGTAAAA
>CM065720.1:11288048-11290548 GCA_033310375.1 Conus canariensis
ATTCCATCTGCAGTGTGTCCTCTTTTGAATGGCAACTTAAAGCAGACAGACGTGCACTTAGTCTGCAACGAGAGGATTCCATCTGCAGTGTGTCCTCTTTTGAATGGCAACTTAAAGCAGACAGACGTGCACTTAGTCTGCAACGAGAGGATTCCATCTGCAGTGTGTCCTCTTTTGAATGGCAACTTAAAGCAGACAGACGTGCACTTAGTCTGCAACGAGAGGATTCCATCTGCAAGGTGTCCTCTTTTGAATGGCAACTTAAAGCAGACAGACGTGCACTTAGTCTGCAACGAGAGGATTCCATCTGCAAGGTGTCCTCTTTTGAATGTTAACTTAAAGCAGACAAGGATAAATCAAAAGTATGCGGATCTGTGTGTGCCTCTTCCTTCACCAGATCTGTGTGTGCCTCTTCCTTCGCCAGATCTGTGTGTGCCTCTTCCTTCACCACATCTGTGTGTGCCTCTTCCTTCGCCAGATCTGTGTGTGCCTCTTCCATCACCAGATCTGTGTGTGCCTCTTCCTTCACCAGATCTGTGTGTGCCTCTTCCTTCACCAGATCTGTGTGTGCCTCTTCCTTCACCAGATCTGTGTGTGCCTCTTCCTTCACCAGATCTGTGTGTGCCTCTTCCTTCACCAGATCTGTGTGTGCCTCTTCCTTCACCAGATCTGTGTGTGGCCTCTTCCTTCACCAGATCTGTGTGTGCCTCTTCCTTCACCAGATCTGTGTGTGCCTCTTCCTTCACCAGATCTGTGTGTGCCTCTTCCTTCACCAGAGGGGGGAACATTCTCATGAGCTACCTTGCCTGAAGTAGACCTAAGAGGTCGAAACGCGTCGTGTTTTGTCTTGATAATGTGTTCGTCCATATCAACCGACGGAGTTACTCAAAATTACGTTTGAAATTTATTCTCATGAGCGCGTTGAAGATTTCCATCCCGAAGAACATCATCGTTGCAGCCTGGACTGGACACGATTTTCATAGCTGTTTCTCTTCCTCAGCAAGCCCCCCTAAACAGAAGTGCATTGGAGCAATTGTGAACTATGTATCAAGAAAAATATTAGTTGAAATATGAGTAGTAGTAGTTGTTGTTGTTGTTGTTTAAATCAGTAGGCCGTGGTGATATTAGCTTAAGATCATACATGACGAGCAAAGGATTTTCAAATCCTATTGTTGTAAGGATACGTACAAGAAAAAAAAAATAGTGTCACACCATCAGCATCCGCCTATGATCTCATGACAGGGTTCTCAACTTGTGAGAAAAAAAAGTTCGTTTCAAAGCGAGGTAACTGAAGGGCGGAAATGGAAGCAAGTTTTACAAAAAAGAAAGGTTATTACTTCCGCGAGACAATACAAACAGATTACAGGACAAACCCGATTTCATTTCGACCTCTTGGGTCTTCTTCAGGTGAAAAACAAACAACATTGAGGACACTGAAAACGAAGAACGAGCAACCACTCACCTTCTCAAATTCGGCGCAAAATGTAGTTTTGTTTTTTTTTTTGCCTGAAGAAGACTCAAGAGGTCGAAATGCATCGTGTTTTGTCATGTAATCTGTTTGTCTGGATTGTCTTGCGGAAGTAGTAACCTTTCTTTTTCAAAATGTGTGAGAAGAAGACCAGATCAGAACCGCCAAGACAATGACAGAAGCAGCTAGGAAGAGTTCCAGCTGGAGCTGTCAAGGAAAAACATAAATAACCTTCGTAAGTTTCAAAACAATGACTGAGGACGGAAATTGAAACAAAATCTGAAAAGAGAGGGGTTAGTTACCGCCACCCCCCCCTCCCCCCCCCTCTCCCCAACACCCTCTTCCTCTCCCATAATCCCCTCGTTTCCGTCTGGCGGCCATTTTCAATTTGGAAACGAACAGGAGAAGCTCAGCTAAGTGTTCTTGTCACTGTCCTAAATATTGTGTGTTTTCACCTGAAGAAGACCCAAGAAGTCGAAATGCATTGTGTCTAGTCCTGTACTCTTGTTTGTCTGTGTCCTTGGCAGTAACTAACCCCTTTCTTTTCAAAATGTAACCTTCGTAAGGTTTGAATTTCCCGAGTCACAGCAGGTGTCCAGCGGCTAGGTGGGTAAGAGTCACAGCAGGTGTCCAGCGGCTAGGTGGGTAAGAGTCACAACACGTGTCCAGCGGCTAGGTGGGTAAGAGTCACAACACGTGTCCAGCGGCTAGGTGGGTAAGAGTCACAACACGTGTCCAGCGGCTAGGTGGGTAAGAGTCACAACACGTGTCCAGCGGCTAGGTGGGTAAGAGTCACAACACGTGTCCAGCGGCTAGGTGGGTAAGACATCGTCACAAGCACTGGCCATGAGGAGCTCGACCATGAGGTGAGGTTCAATCCAGACTGAAGGTTAAAAAAAAAAAGTTAGGGAGAGCAGTCATGAGTTTGCCAGCACTTACATCGGTTCCGGTGGGTAACAATTCCTCGGCTGTCCAACCAGTAAATTGAGGTCTTGGTAAGTACCAATCGCCAGCTAGAGTACAAATTACGGC
>CM065720.1:11295548-11298048 GCA_033310375.1 Conus canariensis
ACTACTACTACTATACTACTACTACTACTGCTGCTGCTGCTGCTGCTGTTGCCGTTGGAACACAACTCCAGGGGTGAACTTGGAAACTTGAACTGGTGTCTGTTCCTTTGGGGTCATCTGGTAAACTCGGGAACTAGCCGGTCCAGCAACTGGCTGATAAGGGGAGGAGAGAGAGAGAGAGAGAGAGAGAGAGAGGAGGGAGAGAGAGAGAGAGAGAGAGAGAGGAGAGAGAGAGTTAGAGAGAGAGAGAGAGAGAAAAGAAATAGCACCGAGGCAATCAGGGAGAAGGGCAGTTACGTGGCTCGGGGGTAAATCATCCCTCCGTAAGAGTGAGGTGGGGAGGAAGATGTATTACACTGTTCGGTGCCAGTCCGTGAAGATGGGATGGACTGGGGAAGGATGAGAAGGTGTTAAGAAATGAGCGGGGGGGGGGGGGGGGAGAGGAAGAGAGAGAAGAGACGAGGGTAGGGGATGAAGATGCAGGGTTGGGAAAGGGGGAGAAGGCAGGGGGGGGGGGGGGGGCAACAGGTATGATTCGCAAGTTCCACCATATACCAGTCCCTAAAGGGCTTCCTCAATTCGCCGGAGAGAGACCGAGTCGAGAAACAAAAGCAAAGTGTGAACAAGGTAAGGTAAGGTAATGTGGCTTATAGCCCAGCCGACCACAAAGGGCCATTTCAGGGCTGTCACCGCGTTAAAATCAACTCACAAGTCTTTCATTCACACAACTCTTTAAAATACTTCTTCTAAAAACCCATCCAAAATTTCATTAAAAAATCTTTCCACTGTAAAATCTCAGATCCGATGAAAAATGTTAATCTCTTTCAAGAACTCAAAGATCGCGTCAGGCGAAACATCTCTGAGTAAGGTTTTCATGGAATCTACTGTAAAATGTTTGTGTCTCACATCATGCAAATCCCAACACTCCAAAAAAATATGTTTCAATGTGAGTGGCGCATGACATGGAATGCACCACGGAGCTTCTTCACTCTTTAAAAGGTATGAATGAGTAAAATACGAATGGCACTCTATGCTTCAGCATCTTTCCGTTTCAAACCCTTACATCTTACAAACAACAACATGATATTTATAACTACAGGAGCGACAGAGAGGGGTGTGGAAATGACATTCATTTATCAATGTCATAACTACATTCCTCTTTCGCCACACTTCTATACAATTGATTTGTATTCCTGAAGCTTTCATAAGCCGTTCTTCCTTCTTTTTTACGTGTTTGTGTGTATACATACATAAGTATATAAATATTGCTTTTGTCACATACAAACAGGATGAAAGTGTTAGTGCACCAAACGTTAGAACAGAAATAAACCCCGACGCTGCGGATCGTACGCTCAAACATTAAATTGTGCATTCGAGTTTATGTCTGTAAACAGAACGCACAGATCTACATGGTGAGCAAGCGTTGACGGAAAATGAAGACAGACAGACAGAAACAAAAGAAAAAGTGGGGGGGAAAATAGCAGGATGGAGGCTTCACTTGAAAACAACAAAAACAAAAGCAAAAACAAATACTACGACACACAAAAAAATAGACGTGGCAAAATAGGAGGTTGGAAGCCAAACACACACACACACACACACACACACACACACACACACACACACACACACACACACGCACGCACGCACGCACGCACACACACACACACACACACACACACAACACACAACACACACACACACACACACACACACACACACACACATGACTGCTGTCTGCTCGAGCTTCTAGACGTTCGAAATGACTTTTTTTTTCCTAATCGCGAACGGCCACCATTGGTTTTGGTTTTAAATAACTTTTATTCAAGAAACAAATAAACAGCATACCATTGGTTTTGTTTCCTCTGTGCTCCCTCGTACATAGTTAATTAAAAACCTTTACCGTGCTTCCTGGGTCTTCCATGACCCAGTGACTCAATAAAAAAAAAAAAAACATCACATCTTATGAACGGATCGAGCTATGCTCACGAAATCTTAGGAGTTCCTCAACAATGTTAATAGCCGTTGGTCACATAAATTTCATGTATGGGCACAATCAATTATCAGCGTAATTAGTCGCGGTCCCCCCAGGACCTATACATTTTAATGGGTCGCACATGACCCACGCCATCGGGTGAGGAATAAGCTGCTGAACCGCCCTTATCAGGTGTGGGTCTTACTACAAGACCCACGCGATCTGAACAGGGACAAGCAATAGGGAAAAGCCTCTACAAAATGTGTTGGTCTTGGGCGACCCGCCACGATCGGGTCTGTGTAGTGAAAAACGTCATCCGGTAACAGGTTAGCAGTCTCTGAGTCTTGTTTGTAATACGATCGGGTCAGTGTGTAGTCATCCGGTAAAGGTTAACAAGTCTCTTGAGTCTTATTCATAATTGTCTGAGGGGAGTGAGGGGCTATAGGGAGGGGGGGGGGCAGGGTACAGGGCGGGAAAGCGGGGAGAGGGGGAGGGAGGTAGGGGAGGGAGGATTGCTGGCGTTGG
>CM065720.1:11313048-11318048 GCA_033310375.1 Conus canariensis
TTCCTATCAGTTAAACCCTATCGCTGTCAAACTATCCCCATCGATTGGACTTTGTCCCCGCCAATGGACCATATCCCCGTCAAACTGTCGACATCCCCGTGAAAATGTGGACTATATCCCTGTCAAACTATCCCCATCGATGGATGGACTATGTGCATGTTATATGCCATCTGTCGGACTTTGTGTACGACAACTGCGCTCTGTTCCCGTCAATCGGAATATATCCCCGTCAATCGGACTGGTCTCTATTCCCAATTAGATTCTACCCCCAGAAAAAAAAAAAAAAAAAAAAAAAAAAAAAAAACGGGCTCTCTCCCCATTGACTGGTCTCTAATCCAATGAATTGGACTCTATCCCTGTCCGATTTGTCCCATATCGGACTCTGTCCCTGTCCGATTTGTCCCAGTCAATCAGACTCTATCCCTGTTGAATTTGCCCCAGTCAATTGGATTCTATCCCTGTCCGATTTGTCCCAGTCAATCGGACTCTCCCTGTCCGATTTGTCCCAGTCAATTGGACTGTATCCCTGTGAGATTTGCCCCAGTCAATCGGACTCTTTCCCTGTCCGATTTGTCCCAGTCAATCGGACTCTTTCCCTGTCCGATTTGTCCCAGTCAATCGGACTCTATCCCTGTCCGATTTGTCCCAGTCAATCAGACTGTATCCCTGTCCGATTTGTCCCAGTCAATCAGACTGTATCCCTGTCCGATTTTTCCCAGTCAATCAGACTCTATCCCTGTTGAATTTGCCGTCAATGGGACTCTCTCCCTGTCAAATTTGTCCCAGTCAATCGGACTCTGTCCCTGTCCGATTTGTCCCAGTGAATCGGACTCTTTCCCAGTCAACCGGACTCTCTCCCTGTCAAATTTGTCCCAGTCAGTCAGACTCTTTCCCTGTCTGATTTGTCCCAGTCAATCGGACTCTATCTCTGTCCGATTTGTCCCAGTCAATCAGACTCTTTCCTGTCCGATTTGCCCCAGGCAATCGGACTCTACTCTGTCCGATTGCCCAGTCAATCGGACTCTATCTCTGTCCGATTTGCCCCAGGCAATCGGACTCTATCTCTGTCCGATTTGCCCCAGTCAATCGGACTCTATCTCTGTCCGATTTGCCCCAGTCAATCGGACTCTATCTCTGTCCGATTTGTCCCAGTCAATCGGACTCTATCTCTCTCCGATTTGCCCCAGTCAATCGGACTCTATCTCTCTCCGATTTGCCCCAGTCAATCGGACTCTATCTGTCCGATTTGTCCCAGTCAATCGGACTCTATCTCTGTCCGATTTGTCCCAGCAGTCGGACTCTATCTCTGTCCGATTTGTCCCAGTCAGTCGGACTCTATCTCTGTCCGATTTGTCCCAGTCAGTCGGACTCTATCTCTGTCCGATTTGTCCCGGTCAGTCGGACTCTATCCCCGTCAGCTGGACTCATGTCATCAGATCCATTCTGATCAGACTCCTGTCGAGTGAGGTCGATTCTGTCAACTTGGGGTCATTCTCTCTGTTGCAGTCTGCACGGGGGTATCCTAGTCAGAGTAGTACATTCGCAGCACAATTATACACTCCCCCCTCCCCCCCCCCCAAAGTTCCCTTATCCTTTGACGTCTTTTCTTTCATTTATTTTTGTCTTTCAGTCATTCCCCCTCCCCCCCCCCCCCCCTAAAGCTCCCTTATCCTTTGATGTCTTTTTCTTTCATTTATTTCTGTCTTTCAGTCATTCTTTCTGTCCTTTTATTGGGGGGTTTTCCTCCTCCTCCTTCATCCTCTTTTCACCTCCTCCTCCTCCTTCTTCACCTCCTCTTCCTCCTCAAACACTCCTCCTCCTCTTCCTCGTCCTCATCATCCTTCATCATCATCGTCCTCCTTCTTTTCCTCCTCCTCTTCCTCCTTGTCCTCGTACTCCTCATCTTCTGTCTCTTCCCTCCTCCTCCTCCTCCTCCTCCTCCTATTCCTCTTCCTCCTCCTCCTCCTTCTCCTCCTTATTCCTCTTCCTCCTCTTATTGTTGTTCTTCTTCTCCGCCTTTTTGGTCTTCTTTTTAACCGTTACGTTCTTTTTCTTTTTTTGTTGTGTGTGTGCTTCCTTTCTATTTTCTTTTCTTTTCTTTCTTTCTTTCTTCCTTTCTGTTTTTCTTCCTTTCTTTCTTCCTTTCTCTCTTTGTGTATTTATTTCGTCTGCTGTGGAGTTCTCGCTTAGACTCAAGATATGATTTGCTTCATGCCGAGTTCCATTCTTGAACCGGCGACCCACATTTTGTTAGCGCGTGCATCATCTCCCGCCCCTCCCTCCCCCGCCCCCCCCCCCCTCCCCCCGCCCCCCCCCCCCCCCCAACTCCCCCGCCACCAGTATTCTTTCCTTCCTTTCTCTCTTCCTCTTCTTTTTTTTCTTCTTTTGTTTGGTTTTTTTTTTTTTTTTTGCTGTTGTTGTTGTTGTTGTTGTTGTTGTTTTCTTTTTTTGTTTGTTTTTTTTTCACTCCTTTCTCGTTTCCTTGTTTATTCTCTCTCTCTGTCTCTCTCTCTCTCTCTCTTGCTCTCTCTCTCTCTCTCTCTCTCTCTCTCTCTCTCTCTCTCTTTTCATCTTCGTCTTGTCTTTAGCTGGGAACCATTGACAATACAGTATATGTCAACATTTAGTTTCCTTCATTCCATTGTCCTTCCGTTCTTTGTTCCAACTTTCATTCATTTTGTTTTCTCCCCTTTCTTTCTCTTTTCCTTCTTTCTTTGTCTTAATTTCTTCTGGGGGAGGGAGGGGGGGGGGACCATTGACATACTGGCAAGCGATTTTTCTTCTTTCTTGTCTTTTTTCTCTGATTCTATTCTTCTCTCTCTCTCTCTCTCTCCTCTCTCTCTCTCTCTCTCTCTCTCCCCCCCCCCCCCCCCCATCCCCTAATATTCCCCATTCCTTTATTTCCTATGATGCAAAAGCATTTATAAAGCAGGTAGGGTCATTTGAATTGGTTGCTGGTTTTTTTTTGTTTCTTTGTTTGTTTGTTTGTTTGTTTTTTGCCGCCTTCGTTTTTGTGTAACACCGCCCCCCACCCCCACCCCACCCCACCCCTCTCCCCTCCCACCGTTTTCCCCGTTCTTCTTCGCTGTCTTTTTCTCCCTTTTTTTTTTTTTTTTTTTTGGTCTGTCTTTTGGTTGGAACGCATTGTTGACAAAAGCAAGAAGGCATGAGCAAGGTGTGTGTGTGTGTGTGTGTGTGTGTGTGTGTGTGTGTGTGTGTGTGTGTGTGTGTGTGTGTGTGAGTCTTTCTTGTCGGGCCTGTGCCGTGTGATGACCCCATGACCCCATTTTGGGGAGGTGCAGCACGTGCAAGGAGGATTCAAAACTATGCGCTATCTCCCGGCAAGATCTGTTCGTCACTCTTCCCCTTATCTCTCCGCGTTTGTTTATTTATTTATTCATTGTTTTGCTGTTGTTTTTTGTTTTCATTGTTTTTGTTTCGTTTTTATGATGTTCTCTCTGCCTGTCTGTCTGTCTGTCTGTCTGTCTGTCTCTCTCTCTCTCTCTCTCTCTCTCTCTCTCTCTCTCTCTCTCTCTCTCTCTCTCTCTCTCTCCTCTCTTCTCAGGTGAAGTCAGTACGTGATGGGGAAGTAACTCCATGGTTTGAGGTCGGAGGAAAGACAGACACGGCGAGCACATAACAAAGAAAAGGAGAGTAAGTGAGTGAGACAGACAGGAAGACAGGGACGAGAGAAAGATAGTGGAGAGACAGTGAGAGAGAGACAGGATAAGGAGAGTGAGTGAGACAGACAGGAAGACCAGACAGAGAAAAGACAGTGAGTGGACAGACAGGAAGACAGGGACAGAGAAAAAGACAGTGAGTGAGACAGACAGGAGACACAGACAGAGAAAAGACAGTGAGTGAGACAGACAGGAAGACACAGACAGAGAAAAAGACAGTGAGTGAAGACAGACAGGAAGACACAGACAGGAAGACAGAGACAGAGAGAAAGAGAGTGAGTGAGCCAGACAGGAAGACAGAGACAGAGAAAAAGACAGTGAGTGAGACAGACAGGAAGAACACAGACAGAGAGACAGAGACAGAGAAAAAGACAGTGAGTGAGACAGACAGGAAGACACAGACAGGAAGACACAGACAGAGAAAAAGACAGTGAGTGAGACAGACAGGAAGACACAGACAGGAAGACACAGACAGAGAAAAGACAGTGAGTGAGACAGACAGGAAGACACAGACAGGAAGACAGAGAGAAAGACAGTGAGTGAGACAGACAGGGAAGCAGAGACAGAGAGAAAGAGAGTGAGTAAAGACAGACAGTCAGGAAGACAGGGACAGAGAAAAAGACAGTGAATGAGACAGACAGGAAGACAGAGACAGAGAGAAAACAGTGAGGGAGAAGCAGACAGAAAGACAGGGACAGAGAAAAAACAGTGAGTGAGAAGGACAGACAGAAAGACAGGGACAGAGAAAAATACAGTGAGTGAGAAAGATAGAAAAAACAGGGACAGAGAAAAATACAGTGAGTGAGAGAAAGATAGAAAAAACAGGGACAGAGAAAAATACAGTGAGTGAGAAAGATAGAAAAACAGGGACAGAGAAAAATACAGTGAGTGAGACAGACAGGAAGACAGGGACAGAGAGAAAGACAGTGAATGAGACGACAGGAAGACAGGGACAGAGAAAAAACAACAGTGAGTGAGACAGACAGGAAGACAGGGACAGAGAAAAAGACAGTGAATGAGACAGACAGAAAGACAGGGACAGAGAAAAAGACAGTGAGTGAGACAGACAGAAAGACAGGGACAGAGAAAAAAACAGTGAGTGAGACAGACAGACAGAAAGACAGGGGACAGAGAGAAAGACAGTGAGTGAGACAGACAGGAAGACAGGGACAGAGAGAAAGACAAGTGAGTGAGACAGACAGACAGAAAGACAGGGACAGAGAGAAAGACAGTGAGTGAGACAGACAGAAAGACAGGGACAGAGAGAAAGACAGTGAGTGAGACAGACAGAAAGACAGGGACAGAGAGAAAGACAGTGAG
>CM065720.1:11355548-11358048 GCA_033310375.1 Conus canariensis
ATACCGCTAGCGCTTGCTCCCCCCTCTCTCCCTCCTCCCTAAAGCGTACAGTGCGGTGCGTGCAAGTGTTTGTTGGGACAGCGACTGTAGCGTGCCATCCCACAATACGCTATGACCACCTGTTGCGGTCCTCGCTCGCTACGGCCGCCCTCGCCCACGACAGATCGTAGGACTCTGTCCGCCAGCGCCTGGAACATCAAAGAGTCTTGTTTGTTGACCTGGGCCCCGTTTGCCCATGGGATTACCAGGTGTTAGTGGTTGCGGAAGAGTGGACGTGTAGGGGAGGTACCTGACAGCTGATTGTCTCCCCTCATGTTGGTGATGATGGTGTCGAGTGAAAGCGGTCCGTGTGCTGGTAGTATCAACAAACAGTGTGCTTGATCTCTGCTACGGAGCGTTTTGGTTCTGTGTCGGCGTCGGCTCTTAAGTGTGTCACGTCAGGTGATGTACCTGACTACTACAGGTATTCATTCACACAACGGGCTGTCGGAGATTGTTTGGATCTTCTTCACATGACTGTGGCAGTGCCGTAGAAACTGTGTGACCTCCTCACTGGAGATGCTTCTAGTGGCGTTGCTTGCGTAGCGTGAGTTTGATTTGTTGTTTACCTGGATCGGTGGTGGCAGAAACGGGTTTATGGTTCCTAACAGGAACGTTTGAACTGGTGGTGTATGGTGATGGTTTACAAGCGAGCAATTTCCGAGCTAGAGTAGGGAGATCTACAGGGAAACAGAGAACTGGTGTGTACATGGTGATCTGTTATGAGAGCAGTTTTCGAGTTAGAGTAGGGCGATCTATAGGGAACTAGAGAGCAGAGGGACCCACACAGCTGTGGCAGGCACCCAGGCCAAAGTCGGCGAGGTGGAACAGTTTCCCTGTAGCCGATGCAGGGAGATGATAGCAGTACCGGCGCGTGCTCATCACCCCCGGACACCTCATCCACCTCACCAGCCCCTCATTGCCCTCACCTGTCAATACAGCGTGCCGTCCGCAGCAGCTTCCTTGATGGATGTGACAGCGGGGGTGGAGAACGCAGTCGCCCACCACTGACACACACACACCGCCGCCTTAGCACTCAGCACGTCACAGCTGATGTGGAGACCAGCCTTGATAACTCTGTGTGTGTGTGTGTGTGTGTGTGTGAGAGAGAGAGAGGTGAGGGTGATAACGGCCCCCTGTGGTGTTGATAGCGGTGTGGATCAACGCGCTGACGGGTGAAAGGTCTGTCGCCCTAGACTCCCAATTCTCACACCAGCACGTGGAGTGACAGGTTATGTCACAGGTCATGTGGGGAGATACAGCCTTCCTACATGCAGGGCGATAGAAAGTGACGTTGAACTATCGCTACTGTGCACGCACGTTTGAAGCCATGCTTCAGCCCGTCTCTGCTGTTTGTAAACAGTCCAACGTCAAGTTAAGCAAGCAAGATTTCATAATTTCATTGCAATTTCTTCAAGAATTTTGTTCTATAGTCACACAATAACTGTGTCTCTTACTCTTGCTTTTTTTTTTTTTTTTTTTTTTTGTAGAGCTCAATGGAGTTTCTGATTCTATATTCTATGCGTGACTAGAATAGTCGTTTTTGAAATTTTTGGCATTTCATTTTCTCGGCAAGCTGGAGTCAATCCTGCGATTGGTTTCAGCTGACGCCTTTTAGCGTGAATCTGGAACTGTTTTGGGGTTCTTCGCCCAAGTACATGTTCCCTTCTTATCCTCTTTTCACATTATTTTCAGAGGAACCAACCTGGAGTGTGACGGCCATTTTCTGAAGCTGTGTCAGCAGCGAGGGTTCTCGTGAATGGAACGCGCTTGACATTCTGTTGCCGTTTTGTGAGTTTGAAGTTCAACTGTCCCAACAGTGATCACAATCCCTTTGTGTCGTCACGTTGTGGAAGAGTTGCAGGGTCCTGCTGGCAGTCAGTCCTAGCAGGGAGGTGCCGCTGAGCGGTGTCAGGTGGCTGGCAGTAGGGGCGGTGTGGGGGGGCACAGCCAGCACATAAAGGGGCGTTGACAGACGGAGGAGTCGGGGCACTGGACACGGGAACGGAATGGTGCTGCTGAGTGCTCTGGCTATGCACCCTGCCAGATCCCGCCCCTCGCGACATGCCCCCTCCTCCTCCTCCTCCTCCTCCTCCACCTCCTCCTCCCATCAACAGCCCTCCAACCCCTACCCCTTGGGATACGCCAGCAGCCCCCCACAAACGTTGGGGTTCGTCCACACCAACGGCTATTTCTACAGCCCCTCCCACGGCGAAGACGCCCCGATCAAGGGGGTTCCGGCTGACAGGGCCCGAACTACTAGCTCCAGCCAAGATGTGTCCACGATCGTGACGTCACCTGTGACGTCACGGAGACTGTACACGTCTCTGACGAACCTGGACGAATGGAGTCCCGCTACCGTCAGCGTGAGTTCTTTGCTGCGACACTCCCGTGCGGCTCAGAGCCATTCTTCTGGGCCGCATGGTGACGTCAGTGAAGATGAAGGGGCCAGTTCGAACAC
>CM065720.1:11363048-11365548 GCA_033310375.1 Conus canariensis
GCTTGCCAGCATACAACATGCGAACAGCTATATAGTTAGTTTCTTTTTCGAATTGCATCTTAGTCATTCGACTAATAAAAGAAGAAGGAGGAGGAGGAGGAAGAGGAGGAGAAGGAGGAGGAGGAACAGAAAAGAAGAATAAAATAATGAAGGAAGAAAAACTCAAAGTGCGTGGGAAAAAATTGTAATGATAACGAAGCTAAAACATAAGGAAGTAAGAGTGAAAAGGTGTTTGTAGTACGAGTGGCTGAGTGTTTGTGTGATGAGAGCCTTTAAAAAGTGTGTGTGGGAGGGAGGGAGAGAGAGAGAGGGGAGAGAGAGAGAGAGAGGGGAGAGAGAGAGAGAGAGAGATAGTGAGAGAAAGAGAGAGAAAGAGAGAGAACAGAGAGAGAGAGAGAGAGAGAGAGACACACACACACCACACACCACACACACACACACACACACACACACACACACACACACACACACACACACTCCACGGCCGTTCATGAGTATTGTGGAGAAAAAAGAAGAATGACAAAAAATGAGATTACTCACATTATATCACAATGCACCCTGATTATTTTCAAAAGAAAAACATTTGCACATCATATAGTAATTAATCACTTATTGTACAGAGAGAGAGGGCGAGGGGGAGAGAGGGATAGACAGGAGAGGGCGAGACAGAGAGCGAGAGAGAAAGAGAGAGAGAAAGAGAGAGAGGGAGAGAGACAGATAGACAGAGACAGACAGACAGAGAAAGAGAGAGACAGAGGGACAGAGAGAGAGAAGGAGAGACTGCAGGGGAAAGAGAAGGGCACGCACGTTGCCTGCAATCGTAACTAATCACACCATGACTGACACAGGGTCAAATCAGACAGATCGTGGTATTCCAGGACACACACACACACACACACACACACACACACCTGACAAACAAACGGACCGAACAGTCAGTCAGTCCCCTCCCCGCTCGTCGTTGCCTCGAGGAAGGAGAAGGGGAGGGGGATAGGTTCTTCTTCGATGAAATTCTGATCCGCGGGTGATTGGGAAAAAGGGATTGGCAAGCGAAGGGCAGCACACACACCTCATCAACAAAACAACCCGGAATGCGACCGACTGGGTGGTAAATGGGTTGGGAGGGAGATAGGGGAGGGCTGGGGGGGGGGGGGGGAGAGGTCAGGGGGAGGGAGGTGGGAATGAGATGAGAGGTGCAGGGGCGGGGGGGGGGGGAGGGGGAGAGCCTGATCATTATTGATGTTATTAAGAAGTGGGGGTGGGGGAGAAGGAGGTGTGATCACTGTTTAATTAGCAGGGAGGGGGAGGAGGGAAGGTACTTGTGGGTGGTAGAAAGAGTAAAGAGGGGGGGGGGGCGAGGGGGGGGGGTTAAGGACAAGGAGGTGAGGCTGTGTGTGTGTGTGTGCGCGGGAGAGGGGGGTGGAGGGGGGACGGGGCGGGGGGATAGAAGAAACCTTGGAGATTGCGGTGGTGAAGCGGGGAGTGTTTGGGGTGGGGGTTTGAGGTAGGGGAGGTGGTCGGAGGGGGGGGGGCGGGGTGGTGGTTAGTAGTGGTGGTAGTTGGGGGATACCCCATAGCTGGAGGGCAACGGAGCGTGTGTCGGTTAGAGGTGACTTGACGTTAACTTCACTGCCGCTTCCGTTGTTGTATCTGTCAGGTGTCGCTTGCTACTGGTTCGGAGGGGGAGCCACGGTGCGCTCGGGGAAGGAGGGGGAGGGGGGGGGAGAAGGTGTGTGGGGGAGGAGGAGGGGTCGAGGAGGAATGTGTGTAAGCAAATATGTGTGGGTGGGTGATTTAAGTGCAGGAAGAAGTGGAGGAGACGAAACAGCAGGTTGGAGTGGAAGGAAGGAGGGGGGGGGGGGGGGGGGAAGAGACCTTGAGAAACTGTGACAGTATCTAGGTACTGTATGTGTACATCCAGAGCATTTGGTACACACACACACACACACACACACACACACACACACACACACACACACACACACACACACACACACACGCACGCACAGAAGCATATACATACACGGATTCTCTTTCTCTCTCTGTCTCTCTCTGTCTCTCTCTCTGAAACGCTCACACATATGCCAAGGTGCACACACAAACACACACACACACACACACGCGCGCGCCGCACCACGCACACACGCACACGCACACACGCACACGCACGCACACATGCACGCACACACACACATACACGCACATACACATAAACATACACACAAACACGCACACACACACATACAACACACACACACACACACACACACACACACACACCACACACACACACGCACACATACACTATATGCTTAATCCCTTCCTCTCTCTCTCTTTCGTGCTTATTGCACCCCCACCCCCACCCCATCCCCCTGTTTTTGCTTTGTTTTTGTTTTGTTTTGTCGTTTCTATTCATCGTTCGTTCGTTCAAGCCATCGGCTCCCATTGGAGCAAAGCGCGCCCTGTCCTGGGCTGCCCTTTCCAATTCTCTCCAGGTGTA
>CM065720.1:11383048-11390548 GCA_033310375.1 Conus canariensis
AGCGCTGTTTGTTGAAATAAAAACAGGGCAGGCGAAAGAGTGAGAGTTATCATTATGAACAAAATGACATCAGAACCTATATGTTACACACATATTTCATTCACTGAGTCGTTGTAAGGAGGAGGGGGAGGGGCGGGGGGGGGAGGGGCGGGGACAGACACAGGATTAATTTTATGACGGGTGGGTAACCTGTCTTCGGTTAGGTGCGAAAGGGTTAATTAAAAGTACTGTTGTTTGCCGTCTGAACGGCCGATTGCGGCCTTGTTGTTGTTTGTCGTTGGCAGTGTGGAGTGGAGAAAGGTTGGCTGGCAGTGCGTAGGTCCTTGCCGTACTATGGATTAGTTGCCCTTGTTGTGAGCCTCATCGTATTGCCACTTGATCCTTTTTTTTTTTTTTTTTTTTTCTGGTGATGAAACCAGCACGCGCAGTTTTTGCTCAGGCGCGCGCGGAAGTGTGGATGGAAAGAGAGCACCGTCTCCAAGCAGAAACGCGCGCATAATGCTGTCTACTTCTCTCTGTCTCTGTATCTCTCTCTCTCTCTCTCTCTCTCTCTCTCTCTCTCTCTCTCTCTCTCTCTCTCTCTGTGTCTCTGTTCTCTCTCTCTCTCTGTCTGTCTGCCTCTCTCTTTCCCTCTCTCTCCCTCCCTCCCTCTCTCTCTCTAACACACACACATGCACGCACGCACGCACGCCACACACACACACACACACACACACACCAACACACACACCCACACGCATGCACGCACGCACGCACGCACGCACGCACGCACGCATACACACACACACACACACTTACACAGAGAATCCCCCCTCCCCCCCCCCCCCCCCCCCCCCCCCCTCCTATCCGACACAGGAACAAAAAATTAAAAAGACAACGTCGTCAGTACTACGACATGTCGTCATTCCTATTAGACTAGTTTCTTACTCCTGTTGACAGAAAGAGGAAGTCGACCTGTTTGTGGCAAAGAGGTCGACCGGAAGGCCAGTGACTCGATTCGATCTCCTCCATCTTCCGCCTTGACGTGCGCTGTGTTCTGTCAGAGCTGGCTTGATCAAAAAGCCATTTGCAGGCCAGCTCAAGCCCCCCCCCCCCTCCCCCCCCCCCCCCCCCCGCCGCGGATTGCCACTCCCCCCTCCCCCTCACCCCCCCCCTCACACACACACACACACACACACACACACACACACACACACACACACACACACACACACACTCGTCTGCCACAGTTTGTTTATCTCTGCTCCTTCCTGTTGCGAAGGATCGTCGGAATGGGACGGGGACGGGGGATATATCAAAATAATGTTTGTTTGGTTGGAGTGGTCTGCTTTGTGTTCTTGGTGATTGATTGATTGATCAGGGGGATAGTTGAACTGGGTCGGGGGTACCACCAGAACGTGTTTTTGTTCGGAAAAGACTTCGTATTCACGTCTCTTGATTATGAATTGATTTGTGAGGCGTTCAAATGTTATGTCAAAACGTGTTTGTTTGTTTGTTTTTTTTATAATTTGTCAGAACTTGTTATACGTCTGTCTGACTGAATGAAATACAATCCGTTATGTGTGAATATAGGGTTTTTTGTTTTTGTTTGGAAAGACTACCGACACATTTGACAATATAACTATTGTATGTTGGGACTTGTTTGTTTGTTTCTTTTAAGGGTTTTGCCGGTCAGATACACAGTTTGCTTTTCGCCAGTCAAATACGAGGTTTGGAATAGTTTTGTTGACTCAAATCTCTCTCTCTCTCTCTCTCTCTCTTCTCTCTCTCTCTCTCTCTCTCTCTCTATCTATCTATCTATCTATCTCTGAGAGAGAGAGAGAGAGAGGTGTTGTGTGTGTGTGTGTGTGTGTGTGTGTGTGTGTGTGTACGGTGGTTATGTTGTTGTTGTTGTGGGCGAGCTCCTTCACGCACGCGAGCGTTTTTACCTACACGTACCAGACCAGAGCGCCAGAAGGCCAGGCGAAAGCCCTTCACCTTGTTGACGAGAAAATCGGATCTTGACAAGAGAACCTCTGAAACCACCACCTTCCTTCTTGCAGCTGGCCCGAAAACCTGATTAACCCATTCGCCACTCCACGCCACTCACTGGGCGGGCCCTCCACGAAGCGTCCTTTCCACAACGGCATTGTTGCATCACCGTTTGCCCGTCACGCTCTGCTAGCGTCATGGGTGATTGCGTCAGTTCGAACTGGTGCTTCGTGTCCGGGAGTCTGTTGAAAATGGCTTTCGCGTCTTCCACCTGCTGAAGTGTGTTTGGATGAAAGTGTGTTTGGAATGGAAAGTTGTGTTTGGAATGGAAAGTTGTGTTTGGAAATGGAAAGTTGTGTTTGGAAATGGAAAGTAATATTTTGTTTTCTTCTTCTCCTTCGCTGCTCAGACACTTGTTCAACTGGAGAGGCCGTGGTTGAATTGAAGGAAACTGTAGACACTGGAGACGTGGGTTTCTGGTTACCCACAATGTTGAAACATCCAAAACAGTTTGTTTTCTTTTCTAAAGGACAGGTACACAGAGAAAATGGACACTTTTTTTTTTTTTTTTTTTTTTTTTTTTACCTGAGCAGGACTGAACAACCGCTACTGAAACATGCATAGTAATTTCTGTAATGTGTAGAGGTGGAACATAATTTCTTACCGCTGGCGAAGAGGAGGAAGAGGAGGAGGAGGAGGATTAAGAGGGATGAGAGGGAGGGAGGAAGGGGGAGAGGGGGGGGAGGGGTGGCCAGCGGGAAATAGGGGGTGGGTGGGGAGAGGAAGAGGGGAGGGACGCGCTCACAGGACATTGACAGATAACGAGTATAGGCTGTTTTCCTCTTAGACGCACGCACGCACGCACACACACACACACACACACACACAACACACACACACACACACACACACACACACACACACACACAGGAGGGGAGAGAGAGAGAGAGATAGTGGTGTGGTTTTATGGAGAGAGATTGAGAGAGAGAGAGAGAGAGAGAGAGTGTGTGTGTGTGTGTGTGTGTGTGTGTGAGAGAGAGAGAGAGAGAGAGAGACACACACACACACACACACACACACACACACACACACACACACACACAGATTCAAATCAGTAAATTCAATAATCCCCAAGTCAGTTCAGTTCAGTTCAGTTCAGTAATACTTCAATCTAGGCGAACATGCGAACCGATCGGCAACGTCCGTCCAGTCCGTCCGTCCGTCCGTCCACCAACCAAGTCAGAGAGCGGCCACCCTAAACCTGTCATTAAAAGTCCCTGGCCCCCAGTGGGTCGTTGGCTGGGTGTCGATTTGCCCTCAGACCACTATACTTAGCCCTCTATGTACAGGCCGGGCCAGGCCAGGTAGGCCAGGCCAGGCCACGTAAGATTGTACCGGTGTGGCGGACAGGTAGGTAGGTATCCACATTCCGCTCGGCTGACGTTCTGATGGTCGGTCTCATATGACTAGCTTAATAAAGAGTATGGTATCTGTCTTCAAGCTCGTGTATCCTGCGTACAAGCTTGCCTGATGTGAGAGAGAGAAGAGAGAGAGAGAGAGAGAGAGAGAGAGAGAGATCGCCCTGCGTTCTCTCTTAAAAATGAACAACAGTAAATTTATGTCAAGTCACCAAACACTACTGTCACTCTGTTCTGACGTCATTGCGTACGTCGTTAGAATTGGCGTCATGTGACAAAAAAAAAAAAAAAAAAAAGCTTGCGGTGTGAAATATTATGGGATGGGTGTTGTTTACTTGTTTGTGACATTTTCTCTTGACGATGTTGTCATTCTCGTGTACTTCGTCAGCATGACCTGGGTGTGTGTGTGTGTGTGGTTGTGTGTGTGTGTGTGTGTGTGTGTGTGTGTGTTGTGTGTGTGTGTGTGTGTGTGTGTGTGTGGTTGTGTGTGTGTGTGGAGGTCAGAAGGTTATGGGTCACTGAATATTGATTGATCGACAGTTCCCCATGTGATTCTCATTACGCTCTCTCATTAATTGAACTATTCACCCCTATGAAGTCTTCGAAGCGTAGCTGAATTCAAGAAAGAAGAGGGTGTACAGACAGTTTTCGAGTTTGTTGCTTTTCTCGTACGTTTGGTTATCTTTTAAAAGTACAGGTACCTTGTTGTGGAGTGCGCCCGATTACTGTGAATATAGGAGTAATAAAGTATGTTATGGACACGTATAAACATAAATGGCTACCAGACTAAACAAGTCACTCAGATAAACAAGGCTACTACTCACTGTGTGCGTAGCTTTCGTCGGCAATCCGGCCGACTTCTTCAGCGCGACTGCTGGGTTGAGAACTGGATTCAGTATAAACAAAATGTGAAAGGATCATCGTCTTACTGATAAACCTCAAGCATAGAGCAACTATGTCAGAATTTTTTTTTTTTTTTTTTTTTTTTGCAGATATCATCTGAGAATATCTTCATGAAATCGAAAATGCTGCATGACGTTTGAGAAGGGGTGGAGGAATAGGAAGCGGGGGGGGGGGGGGGGGGGGGTCCGTCTTGTATGCAAAATGGATACTTGTTCTTTTAGAGAAATTCCGTCCCTGTGCGTGTCTGCACCCTATGTGAACACAGCGCAGGTTTCCAAGGGTGGTGCAGGATTGCTCCCAGCTGGTTTGTTCGGCAGTTGAGGACAGTACTTCTCTGGGTCGTACCCGCACCTTCGGATGTATCTTTTTTTCTCTCTCTCTCGACAAATTCCGTCATACTGAATGGAACTGTTTGCGCCTTCGCCCGCAAGAATGTTCCTTTTTGCCTCAGTGTTGAGTTCTCTTCCATGACCGTGTTTAACACGTAGATGGTTGGTAGATCAGTATGTTTGTTAATTACCTCTTCCATTACGTTTAAAGCTCAGACAGTTTTGCTATATAGTGCTATGAAAACGAAGTTAAGGTTTGGTGCTGTAAATAAACCTGTATATTGTTAAACTCATACAAAAAGCCGTCTTTGTTACAATGGTAAAAATGTGCACGTACTCATAGAATACATTGCTGCTAACATACACTTAAAAAAATATTTTAAAAAAATTAAAAAAATAAACAAACATTCTAAAGGACAACAGAAAGTAAAGCCAAATGTGTTGCCAGTCTGCTATGCTTGTTCAAAACTTCACGAAGTGTGTGGTGATTAGTGTTTTAACACACACACACACACACACACACACACACACACTCCTCTCTCTCTCTCTCTCTCTCTCTCTCTCTCTCTCTCTCTCTCTCTGCTCTCTCTCTCACACACCACACACACACACACACACACACAAACATACACACACACACACCACACACACTACACGCACACTACAACACACACCACACACACACACACACACACACACACACACACACACACACACACACACACACACACACAACACACACACACACACACACACACACACAGCTCGAGGAGAGAGAGTTGTCTTCTCAGTGCATAGGAGGGGGACACTTTTGTATGGCTCACTGAGATTTCAGGTCGTAGTTTCTTCTCTCTGTCCCTCACCCTCACCTGCCCCCCCCCCCCCCCCCACCCCACCACACACACACACACACACACACACACACACACACACACACACACACACACACACACACACACACACACTCTCTTCCCTTTTTTCTCCTCAACGTTTACCGTCGTCTTTCTTTTCACTCTCCTCTTCTTTAATGTAATCAAGAGAGAGAGAGAGAGAGAGAGAGAGAGAGAGGAGGAGAGAGAGAGAGAGATCCGGTAGGACTGATCTGTTCGACACTCGAGCGGAATGCATGCCAAAGGTGAAAGCGACAGCGTGGGTTTCGCTCCATTGAATATCTCGGTTTGGTTTGGCCTCCAAGTGAGCTGAATGGCATGCAGAGAGAGAGAGAGAGAGAGAGAGAGAGAGAGAGAGAGAGAGATGTCATCGTTGTATTCCATGCCCCCGGGGTTGGAACTTTAAAAAAAAAAAAAAAAAGGAGAAGAAAGAAAAGGAAATAGAGAAGGGAAGTGTTTGGGGGTGGCAGTGTGAACAGAGCGGGAAGGAAGGTGGGGGTGGGGGTGGGGGGGTATGTGTTGATTGTAAAGCAACGAGGTTGATCATTAGTGATGGGAAGGGGGAAAGGGGGGGAGGGGGGTAAAACTTAAAAAAGAAAGAAAAAAATCAACCCTTCGCTCCTCCTTCTCACTCTTCACCACCTTTTCTCCCTCCCTCTCCCCCCCCGACCCCCCCCCCCCCCCCAATCCCCCTGCTCCGTTTCCCCAAAGGAAAGTCCAGCGATGCATATGAAATAAACGCCAATCTGGAAATACTTTTTTTTTTTGTGCCCAGAATCACAAAAAAAAAATACGTGACGCGCATGCGTTAAACAGAGGTAAACCAAATTATCGTCCTTTTTGTCTTTGTTGATACCGGTGACGTTCAAGTGACTTATCAATCCGTGTTGTTCACCAGAGTGATGTTAAAATCATAGTTATTTTCTTCTTATGATTGTCTTTTCGAAAACTTCGTTCCATGTGCAAAATGGCAATACTCAACTGAGTTTCTCATGATATTGCCTGCATGAGTGACGGTTGTGTGGAACGAGAAGTGGTTTGTCATCCACCATGTAAACTCACCAAGAAATTCTGAACTGCCCTACTGTCTTTTTTTTTCCCTTCAAAAAAAAACAGAAATCCATCACAAAATATCGATTTTCCATCACATAACTCAAATGCAAAATTCTTGCAAGTTTTGATAAATTATGTTGTGTGTTGTACGGTGTAGTTATATCTAAATGTTAACCATTGGCATAGTATGTGAGCTGTTTTTCATTCACGTTTTCTTCTTCCGTTTTTTTTTTCCCCATTCCATGTTATTGTTTTGAGTGATACAGAATACTTTGAGTGTGTGTGTGGGTTTTTTTTTGTTTTTTTTTTTGGTCATACAGATGTATGTCACTTATGTGTCATACAGACGTGTATCACTTCTGTGTCATACAGATGTGTGTCACTTCTATCTCATACAGATGTGTGTCACTTCTGTGTCATACAGATGCGTGTCACTTGTGTGTCATACAGATGTGTGTCACTTATGTGTCATACAGATGTCTGTCACTTACGTGTCATACAGACGTGTGTCACTTCGGTGTTGTACAGATGTGTGTCACTTAGGTGTCATACAGATGTGTGTCACTTAGGTGTCATACAAATGTGTATCCATTCTGTGTCATACAGATGTGTGTCACTTCTGTGTCATACAGATGTGTGTCACTTAGGTGTCGTACAGATGCGTGTCACTTATGTTTCATACAGATGTGTGTTACTTCTGTGTCATACAGATGTGTGTTACTTCTGTGTCATACAGATGTGTGTTACTTCTGTGTCATTCAGATGTGTGTTACTTCTGTGTCAAACAAATGTGTGTTACTTCTGTGTCATACAGATGTGTGTCACTTCTGTGTCATACAGATGTGTGTCACTTCTGTGTCGTACAGATGTGTGTCACTTAGGTGTCATACTGATGCGTCACTTATATAACATACTGATGTGTGTCACTTATGTGCC
>CM065720.1:11416766-11419266 GCA_033310375.1 Conus canariensis
ACGTTGTTCACCAGTTAAAAAGCAGACACTTAAGCATGACCTATTCGTCAGTTTATAAAACAAACTCTTTAAGCAGAGGACGGCTGAGAAAGAGCTGGTCCGACAATATAAAGGACTGGACCAAAATGACCATGCCAGATCTCCTCACGACAGCTACCAACAGAAGAACCTGGAGAGAAACGGCGGCTGCCTCATCACGTCCCCCCCCCCCCCCCCCCCAACGACCCCAGCGGTCAGGGGAATGACTGACTGACTTTAAGCATAGCACGTTTCTCAGGTTTAGACACGTGGGAATTTTTGTTAAAGCAACCTTACGTTCGCTGAATGATGGCAGAAAACAGAACTATAAAAATGGCTTATGTTTGCCAAGTCATGACAGAAAAGTTTGTTTGTTCGGTATTTTTTTTTTTTTTTTTTTTTTTGAAGTTACGCTGCTCAGGAAACATGACTTAGGTTCGCCAATCCATAACAGAAACGAGAAAAGGTTTAACTTCAATTTTTTTTCTGTTGTCCATTTCATACGAAAACCAAGCCCTCTCACCCACGGTCTTTATTACTCTATTTCATTTTTCTTCCTCTGTTGTCTTTTTGATGTTCCTTGAGAAAAAATCCCAACTCTGTGGTGAAACATGCATTACACCGTTAATGTATTGTAACCGCCAATACATTGTCAACGTTATAACTGAGCACAGTATAAGCCGAGGGCTCTTCCTTTGGCCTGACGACGGTGAAGGTATTCTGTTTATTTGTTTACTGAATAAAAGTCATTTAAACCAAACCGCGGTTTTTACTCGCCCATTAATGTCCTTCATCCTCACCAGCGCCCCCTCCCCCTTCCCACCCCACCCCCATCCATCCCTCCTCCCCTTTCTCTCCAAGCCTTCCTTAATTCCGGGTCCCCCCCCCCCCCCCCCCCCTCGATGTTGACACAAGGGGTACCATGCAAACACTGCACAACACTTTGCCAGCCCTTTTTTCTCACAGCGCCGGGCCTGAAGCGGGTTCGGATGGAAATTCTCTCCCTTGTCCTCTTCGGTTTTAAATCGGGGAGGTTTTTAGCGCCTGTTTGGCGCAGGAGTCACGGCGCACGGTCCATTGGCGAAGGGCTTAAGCACGTTTACCGAGCGGCGAAGACGGATCGCCTTACAAGGGTGTAGACTTACGTGCGGTCGAACGTGCTGTACACGTATGCACAGAACAGTGTATATGTGGTGCGTGTGTGTGTGTGTGTGTGTGGTGTGTGTGTGTGTGTGTGTGTGGTGTGTGCGTGCGTTGTGTGTGTGTGTGTGTGTGTGTGTGTGTGTGTGTGGCGTGTGCGCGTGCGTGCGTGCGTGTTTCCGTGCGTGCGTTGTGTGTGTGGTGTGTGTGTGTGTGTGTGTGTGGTTTCGCTTCAGGGTGCTTTTAAATGGTGTTGTAATGTCTGGTGTGCGGTTGTTGCTACATGCCATTCATGATCATGAACAATGTCTCCAACGCATCTATTCATCTCGTGCATACACATGTACGCCCCCCCCCCCCCTGCGCGCGCGCGCTAACACACACACACACACACACACACACACACACACACACACACACACACACACACATTTTCTGTGTTTTAAAAGTAATCTTTCAAAGGTTCTAAGAGTACTTTAAACAGACAGACAGACAGACAGACAGACACACACACACACACATACACACACGCGCGCACATGCACACACGCACGCACACACATACACACAAGCAGACAAACACACACACACATCCACCCACCCACAAGCATACCACGCCGCATAATTCGCATTTTTTTTTCATTTTCGCTTTCGAATAAAAATTCCTGCATCGTCTTCAATTTTTTTTTTTTTTTTTTTTTTTGCCACCTCAAGCATGTCATCCCCTGAATGATCCACAAGTGCTCTTTTCACAAGGGGACGCAACTCACGTCGTTCTTCTCCACACACACACACACACACGCACACACGCACACACACACACGCACACACGCACACACACACACACACACACACACACACACAACACACACACACAAAAGAGAAGGAAAGAAAGGACCCTCAAGCATCTACAAAGTTATGCAAGTAGACCGGGCATTCGAAACCAGCCAATGGACCTGTTGAAAGGCCTTCAAAAGGACTCCCGTCCAGCACCCCCTTCACCGACAAGCACCCAGCGAAGGAATGCAGGGAAGATCGGCATGCACAAAGAGCGAGTGCACTCATTGTCAGAATCTTCTTGGCAAGGTCGTGTGTCTTGGCAAGACACACTGTTACGTTCTTTGTTACTCAGCTATACAGTGTAGCGTTCTTACTCAGCGAGGTTTCGTGAAGATGCTGGTTCTCGTGTCGCTTGAGCCCGGGACGAGCACAGTAAGGATGGCCACATCAGGGGTCTCCGTGAAGAAACTGGAGAGAGCATGTACTGTAAAGCTGTATAAAAGCTGTAAAAAAAAAAAAGGGAAAAATACTGTAAAGATGTATGTGACGTGAAACTGGAAAGA
>CM065720.1:11427010-11432010 GCA_033310375.1 Conus canariensis
TAGGGTTGTGTCTAGGAGGGAGATCCGCTACACCAGATATTCATTTATGTCCCAGGAAAGGATCGGAAATAGAAAGAGTAGAAGTAAGGTTGCAGTTACAAGCAAGGCTAAAAAAAAAATAAAAAAAAAAAGCAGCATTAGGATTAGAAGCAGGTTTAGAGGTCGGAGTCGGACCAAGGTTAGCAAGTTGCGTTAGGGTCAGCATTGGACTTACAGAAACTGGGAAAGATGGGACCCGGGACGGGCATTGATGGATTTTATGGTGCTGAAAGTTAAGTGCCTGCAGGCGAGAGTTGAAAGGAAGGGAATACAAGTTATATAAAAGGATCACCCAGCAAAGGAACATGTACTGGTCACCTGGTAGTCCCCCCATTCGTTGCGCGGTATAACGACACAGCTGTTCCCACTGATTGATATTCTACATGAAGGTGAACATTTTTGAAGCAGCATTAGTAAGATCACGTCAGTACTGTTGGGCCTCCTCAGTGTGACCGCCATCCACTGCACCCAACCTCGTCAGACTCAAACTTTCAAACGTGAACACTCTTCCAAATTTAGAGTAGGTAGCATCAATTAGTAAGTTGAACCAGTGGGGCTACCGCGGACGACATACTTCTGCGAGACTGCTCACGTCACCGCTGCACTAGTTTACGTCTCTTCCGCCTGCGCGCGCTTGCGTGCGTGCGCCTTGCGAGAGAAGAAATGCCTCAGAATGACAAAATGAGAGGTAGGGGACAGAGGTGTGGGGGTGAGGGTGGGGGGGGGGGGGAGGACAGACAATGTGTGGACGGAAATTCCAATTTGTACTGTATGGTAATTGATTGGAGTTAGGAAAGCTGTCACTACTGCGGCTACAGTATTGTGAATGGATGGAGACGGACAGAAAGAGACAAGATGGAGGAAGAGGTGGACGACCTCACGAGTCAGGTTAAGACCAGATGAAGAGAGAGAGAGAGAGAGAGAATGTTGCTTATAGCCCAGCCGACCGCAAAGGGCTATATTAGGGCTGTCACCGTGTTGAATTATGACCGGATGAAGCCAGATTTAAACTGCTGGTGAATTTCATAAACCAACGCCTGAAACTTCTTTAATAATAGATGTCAGCCCAGTTTCGGTCATTCAAAACTCCATTATGAAATTACTCTTTTTCCTGCAGTATTTTTTAGTAAGTCTGGGAACGAAAAGAGAGGAGGAAAGTAGGAAAAAAAAAAAGAAACGTAGCGAGCAAATAAGGTGTAGATCCGTGTGTGTGTTGTAGTGGGAATACTGTATTGTTTTGCATACACATGCGCAACACTATTCAGCGCTTCGGCTTGAAGGGGCTGTGTCTGTTTACTACCACCCGTCATGATCTCATGAGGGGGATACGCCCTCCGCTGTACACGACCCCCTACAGAATGATTTATTGTTTGCTTGGCAAAGATTGGGACAGACATGTCTACCTGTATAGACACACTGGGAGAGAGGGTCTTTCGTGTTTTGAACGGTGTTTCTAGATGTGTGTCTTCTGTGCTTTTCATGTTTTTCTCTGTGCCACCTTCAATACCTCCTCCTCTGCCTTCACGTCGCTCTTTTGATGTGTGTCTTCTGTGCTTGTCATGTTTCTCTCTGTGTCACCTTCAATGCCTTTCCCACTCTTTCACTGTCGCTCTGTTGATGTGTGTCTTCTGTGCTTTTCATGTTTCTGTGTCACCTTCAATGCATCTGTTCTCACTGTCGTTCTTTTGATGTGTGTCTTCTGTGCTTGTCGTGTTTGTCTGTGTCTTTTTCCACTCTGCTCATACACAGCCACACCCCAGCGTGGTGTGATCTCTCACCGCCCTACCTTAAGAAGCCCCCCCAAAGGAGCTGTCTGTGTTCTCTTCTCTTATCACTACTAACTTCTTTTATCATTTTTCCCCCATGTGTGGTTTCTGATGTTGGAGAGTGTTGGTTGTGTAGACAGCAACTGCCTGTACAGTGTGTTACAGATGTTCAGTGATCTTTCGAATGTCAAACAACAAAGGAAACTGCTTGGAAACAGTTGGTGTAATACTGTTTTGTTGTATACTGCGCTTTTTTTTTTTTTTTTTTTTTTTTTTTTTTTTTGTTAGTCATTATTGTTCAACGTTTCTGGGCTCATAACTTGGGTCACACGCGTATCCAACATGTATGTGTGATCATTAGCACTATCAGGTACATGAATGAAATGCATCTTCTGTTTAACGTGATTTCACCATAGTTAGTGATATTACACGTGTGGAACAGTTATGTATCGCCCAATACAATCGATTTCACCATAGTTAGTGATATTACACGTGTGGAACAGTTATGTATCGCCCAATACAATCGCGTTTCTGAATAACGCTGCATGAACACTGAGAGGCTCACAACCTCACCCCCCACCCACCCACCCCCACCCTTCCTCCATGTATAATTACCATGCACTGAAAAGAAAAAGAGAAGAACTCGTATCCCACTCAGTATGAAGAATTAGTTATCCTCATAAATTAGCACGATTAGTACATCGAAAAACATACTTTTGTTGTCATTTCTCTCTCTCTTTTTCTCTTTATGTGTGCACTGCGCCTCACATTGTTATAGGCCAGAGACCTGAAACATTAAAAGTATGTGTGTGTCCCCCACACCCCCCACCCCCCACCCCCACCCCCACCCATACCCAACATGACTGTTCCATACGTGTAGTATTATTTTGTTAGGTGCATCATTTGAAAGAAATGTCAGTTTGTAGAAAGGGAGGAAGGACGCGGGTGGGGGGGGAGGGGAGGGTTATTAACCTCTTAGTTGCATATGTAGCATTATTTAGAAACGCCGCATCTTTTCGCGATTGTATTAGGACCACACGCGGTTCTTCCATACGTTTGAAGACAGTGTGTGTTACTTGTCATTCACCGGATGTTTTTTTTTTGTTTGGTTTTGTTTTTCCCCTCAGACTGCTCTTTTGCCTCATATCTGATTCCTAATTTCAGACCTGTGAAAAGTTGACAGGTATGGTGTGACCCCCCCCCCCCCCTCCCCCCCTCCCCCTCCCCCTCCCCCTCCCCCCTCCCCCCCCCCCCCCCCACCCCCCCCCCTACGCACCACCCAGTCCCCTGCCCCTTCCCTATTCCCCACCCACCCACTTCTTCTCCCTCTTCCGCCCCTCCCCCCCCCCCCCCCCCCTCCTCCTCCCCTCTTCCGCTGAACTTGCTACTTTCTGTCTGTCGCCCCCTTTTAGCATATTACAGTGAATTGACAACCACAGAGAATGAGGCATGTTTTTAGCTTAGCCTTCAGGTTAGTGAAAAGCCGTGCTTGAAATCAGCCCAGATGGAAGGGGAAAGGAGAGAGCCACAGGGAAAAGGGGGCCCGGGGGGGGGGGGGGGGGGCACTGTATAAGTGATGTATATTCCCAGGGGTGGTAAGGAGAGAAGAAGGGAAATGCATTTCGGGTGGGGGGTGGGTGGGGTGGGGGGTGTTGTGTCAATTTTCAAAGCCAGGTGGTTGGAGAATGTGTATAGACGAAAGGTGGGTGGATGTGTGTGCGTGCGTGCGTGCGTTGCGTGTGGTGTGTGTGTGTGTGTGTGTGTGTGTGTGTGTGTGTGGGGTGTGTGTGTGTGTGTGTGTGTATGAACTGTTTTTACGCTTGTGTCAGTTTATTGCAAGAGTCTCTCTCTCTCTCTCTCTCTCTCTCTCTCTCTCTCTCTCTCTCTCTCTCTCTCTCTCTCTCCCTCTCTCTCTCTCTCTCTCTCTCTGTCTCTCTCTCTCTCTGAGTCCCTTATCCTTTATTCAACCAACAACTCTTTAAAGACAAACAAATTACGAATTTCTTTTCTTTCTTTTTTCCCCATAAAAGCAAATGAAAACTAAAGTGCCACAACTGGAAAAAAAAAAACAACAACAACAACTTATGACAGAAGTTATATAGTACACTTGCCTGTTCAAGGCACAAAAAAAAAAATGTTTCCTCTTTCCATCTGTCCCCATACCACCACTCCTTTCCCCCCCCCTCCCCCCCCCCCCCCCCCCCCCCCCCCCCGATTCCCAGCGCAATCAACCGCGGCTGTGTGACAACAAACAGTCTGTCCACCCACAGAATGTGGGGGGAAGGAAACTTCCTTCCACATTCCCCCCCTGTCCCCCACCATTGTTCTCTGACTCGAACAGACACGCCCCTCCCTATATAGTGGCCCTTTCTTTTCTTTCTTTTCAACGTGACGCTGACTGCTGTATGTATACTCAGCAACAGGCGGCGGGCAGTGAGTTAACCTACTGGTCACCTTGGCGTTAATTAGGGTCTATGTAGTAGGTGTGTGTGGGGGTGGGGGGGGGGGAGGTTTAGTTGTGCCAGAAGGGCGGTGGGACAGTGTGGCGAGAATTGACCCGTTTGTTTTCCTCCTGGTCACTGTGCCCAAGACCGTGCCTTCGATCAATACTAGCTCTGTGGCTACACGCCACAATTGAGGATTTTTGCTCTAAATCACTATGATGCATATACAATCCATGTAAGCGTGAGGCGTACCGTAAATTCAAGCCAGCATTTATTGTTAAACTGATAACTGATCTAAAGAACAATTCCCCCTTCCAATTATTTCGCTTGTTTGGGGGATTTTCACCGATGAAGTCACAATCTTCAAATACATGACTTTCCCCATAGTTAATGTCGATTTCAGTGTTTTGCCAGAAGAAGACCTAAGAGGTCGAAACGTGTCGTGTTTTGTCTTGTGACTCGTTTGTCCACGTTTTTCTTGGCGGTTCGCTAACATTTATTTTAAGATTTGTTTAGATTTCCGCCTGCAGTCGCCTCACTTTGCAACTAGGTCAATTTCAGGGTTTTGCCCTCCCTCACCCGTGACCCTATCTTTGCGCCAGCTGAAAACCCCCAGACAGTCCCATTCCTTTGATTTTGATCTGTCTGCCTGGAGCTGCCTGGTATCGTACGTTGATGGCCGTATGACAAAAAATGAGCAGAATCAACTTTCAGGCACACTAAAAAAAAAATTCTCAAAACAATCTAATTG
>CM065720.1:11442010-11456984 GCA_033310375.1 Conus canariensis
AACTACAAGTACGCCTCCCCAATGACAACGCGTTTAATCCATTTCTCAGCCCAATGGACAATAATGCATATGAAAGAATCTGCAACGAATTTAACATTAACCCTTCAAATAACTTTAGACAAAAGTTAGACTGCAATCACGGGTTGGGCACATTGTATTTGTGGGGTCAGCGTAGAGAATATAATTTTGACTACTGGCCCGGCCACACCTCTTTTAAGTCAAACTCCCAAGTTAGATTCGGATCAATAGAACAAAAACACCCCAATGCTTGGGCAACATTTATCTTAGATAAAAGTGAAGGCCTAACAATGCCAGGAGTGCAAAGACAATGACGCCATACGGACGTACGTTTGGTGTCTATTAGGAGCGCAAGCACAGACCAAGTCTAGCATAGTGGATCAATCTACAGGTTTTGACGCCAGAAAACAATTTCTAGCCAATTTAGAAGATGCTATTAACTCTGCCGTTGATTTGCCTTCCAGCATACAAAGGTACCAAAACGTTCTTTCACATGCTAGGTCAAAGGTTGACTTTGTTGTGGGTCATGGATTATACATGCTGCCTTCTGACCTTAGACTGCAGATTGGCATGATACAGAATTATAATAATGAAATTCTCATAGCCGGAGACGATCAAAACTTAGGACACAATCAAGGCTTAAACACAAGGCCCGCACCAGCCATTTTGAAAAAAAGTATCCAGCCCAGAACCTGCAGAAAGCGACCCCCCACCAGTTATAAGCAGCCCACAGCCAGAAAGCAGTCCACCGCCTGTTGATGTACCTCACCCCGACAGACACACTAGCGAAAAGACGGCCCGTGTTGTGTTTTTAACTTTTACTGGACTGGTCATACTTTATTTTACTAAAAATTAAACCGGCAGCCAGCACCCCCAAAGTCCACAGATGGTCAGCCATATAACCAACCACTTTGCCTATTGTAGACAAAACCCAACTAACAACACCGCCTATTATGCCAGGCAGTGCACCAAGCGCTTTGGCAGCTAACTTCTTTAATAAGTTTGCCAGATGGTGCAATTGTTTTCTAATCCAACTTTTACCAGGTTGAGGCGTTGGAGGCGCTACTGACCCTGTTGGCGCACTGCCGGTTAATGCATAAACCAGTGTAGAGATAGCAAACCCAACGGCCGTTAATATACTAACTATTGTAATCCCCTGCTCTCTGAACAGAGTCCTTATTCTTTCTGCTAGCGTAGTATTTTCATAAATCATTTTGTTTATAGTTTCTCTGATTCTGCTTATTTGGGTTGCTATTTTTTCTCTGTTAATATACAACGCTGCTAACACGTTTGCCTTTTCTTTCATTAAATCCTGTATTTTCGCCTGTATTCTAGCCTTTTCTTCTTGTCCTAAATTGTTATCATCTGCATCAGCCAGCTTATTTTTTTCTTCGTCTATCTCTCTCTTTATCTCATTAAATTTTGCCAAGTTGTTTTTTAGTTCTTCATTCGTAGTTGTTAAAGCAGACTTAATATTCAAGAGTTCACGCAGAGCAGTTCTAATATCCCTGAGTTCACTCGTAGACAATGGAGGATCAACAATTGTTTTTAAAGCTGTTTCTTCTTCAGGACTCAGCTCACCTTCTCTTTGCCTAGGCGAACCGCCAATTGGCCCCTCAATAAAACTCGTCTCATCAATAAAACTCGTCACATCAATAAAACTCGCCTCAAATTCTGTTATTACTTTATCTGTTTTTTGACCTACCTCTGGAATAGTGGCGATTTCTATTTCAGATCGTGTTGGCAACAACCGCCCCATTTTATGTAAAAGTCTAACAGCATCAGACCTTAGATTTGTAATGTTTAATCGTTCTGCATCAGCAGCAGGGAGGTCTCGTCTAATTGTACTTAGACTTAAAAACTTGGTCGCGTTTGGCTTTGTAGTAACTCTTACGCGGCCTCCTTTACTAGTCCTAATATACAAATGGCCGCCATCTTCTTCAAAATCGTTAAGATCAAGTATTTCTGGCAGCTCCCGTTCTATACTTTTATAGAATGATTCAATTCGTCGTTGCAATAGTTCGTGACGCTGTCTAGGGAGTGAAGAGCCTACTCCTAAAAGTTTTTGACGAGCACTAAGGAGTGAAGAACCTACATCTTGAGGTTGTCTAGGGAGTAAAGGACGTGCTTCTGCCCCCTAAAGTTCATCTTGTATTGAACGACCTGGTTCTATTTCATCTTCTTCTTCAATAGGACTAATCGCGTCAAAATCTTCATCAGCCATATTTATATATTTATTATTTTTTGTTTTATAAAAAATGAATCCATACGGCTGCGACCTTGATCCATTCAGAAAAGCGAAGGAACCCCATGGCATAAAAGGCATAAGACAGACTGTGCGGTTGTAAATAATCCATCAACAATTGAGCCAAATGAAATGTTAACAGTAAGATTTAGTGACCTCGGGCCTGACGATGTTATAATGCCGGGCACTGCCAGGCTGTCATTCAAAATAGATATTGAGTCGGCGGATCCTAATGCCACTGTCGTTGCTAACCTGGGCAGGGCCATCATTAAAAATATGGTAATTAAACTGGAGGGTAGAGAAGTCTTCTCACTGAGTAGCGCAGACATTTTTAATCTCTATTCTGATCTGTGGCTGCCTAGAAAGAAAGAAAAGACAAAATCTTTCAGGGAATCCAGAGCCCAAACGGCCTTAAGCACAGGCTTAATGCTGCAGATGCAAAGGAAGACGGGGGAGACCAGGCAATAGCGCGAGCATTTAAAAACAGATTTTGCATCCCTCTAGATTTTGAACTGTTAAAAACCCATCAGCCATATTACCAAGGTGCACTAAGAGACAAACTTACTTACGAACTGACATTCAATGACAGCGGGTCTGTTATTCTATCAGATGACCCAACAGCTAGATACACTGTCAGCAACATCTCTCTTAATTTTGACGTTGTTACTAACCCTGAACTAGCTAGAATAATCTTAAACCAGTATAAAAGTAGGGCGGTTGTTTACTTTGAAAGAGTTTTACACCACAGTCTAGCGATTAAAAACAAGCAAGACACCGTCTGGGAAATAGCTATAAGCAATTCTTTAAGGTCCCTAAAGGGGGTTCTCTTGCTATTTACTGAACCCTCAGCTCCTTTTCAGAGAGAATCTGAGGTGTTTTACAACCCAAAAATTGAGCAGTTGTCTTGCACAGTAGATGGTAAGCCTTTTCAGCTGTATTCAGCCGGACTTTTACCTGACCAACACTTTGATGAAATAAGAAAATTGTTTGCTGGAGGCAGACAGACAAGCCCCACAGCCGATCATGTGTGTAAAAAACTTCACCTTCACGATGTAAGACTTGAAGATTATCTAACAGACAAATATGGACTGTGGCTGGATTTTAGATCCACGTATGACAACAGACTGCACGGGAGTGGAAGAAGGGTAGGGTCAGATGGCATACTCATACAGATTAATAAGGAAGAGGAGGAGAATGGCCAGATACAAATGCACGTTTTTGTGGTTTATGACGCCCAGCTGAACATTGAAGAAAATAGACTGAAAGAAATAGCCTATTAAAACAGATGGATAGTTTGAACTTTTTGCCCAAAGACCCGCACTCTTCGCTTATTTGTGGGATTACTGGGTGTGGGAAAACTGTCTTCGTGCTTGATTTGTTACAAACAGTCTACAGATTTCATTACGAGCACATTGTTATATTCTGCACAACCATTAAGCACAACAAGTCTTACAAAGAAAGGCAGTTTGTTTGGACAGACGAGAATATATTCTTAGTTGATCCTACTGACAAGCTAAGCGACTGTTTAGAACATTACTATAGGCTATTTGAGGGAACCGAAACGCTGTTTATTATTGATGACTGTTCAGCCGAACAAGACATTGTTAAAAAAAGAAGGACTCTGTCTAAGCTAGCCTTTAGCGGAAGACACGCATTAGTTTCTGTTTGGCTCTTAACTCAGAAATACAATGCTGTCTTAAAAGACTTTAGATCGCAGTTAAAATCAGTCATCTTATTCTATACTAAGGACCGGGACAGTTTTGAAGAATGTTTAAGTGAAAACTATATAATCAGGGACAGGGATGAACTAAAAAAAATAAAAGAGCAGCTAGAAAAATCTAAGCACGCTAAACTATGCTTACGGACTGACCCGCCAGTTCAATACGTTTGCTTATTATAGATTGCACATTATTAAGATTGCACATTATAGATTGTTTATTATAGATTGTTTATTATAGATTGCTCATTATAGATTGCTCATTATAGATTGTTTATAACAATTTGTTTATAATAAATTGTTTATATTAAAAAGAATGTCTCGAGGACCTGAATCAAAAGCAGAGTTAGCTCCTAAATGCGTTGCAGTAGAGATAAAAGATCTAGCAGATACAACTGACTTTGATCTGATAGGAGTGCCAGGAAATGTTTATGGATTTGAATACACCGACGATGGTGTTTACAAACGAATAGAAATTGAAGATAAAAAACGGCAGCAATATCCTACCCTGGAAGAGATAAGAAATCTAAGGGCAAACGATTTTGGCAAACACGAATACAAACTTCATAAACGAGAGAATGCCTGGGCGTTGCTTCCTGACATTAACTGGGATTTAAAGTTTGAACTACGAAGGCCCCATGTATACTTTGATAAGAAATACAATTTTAGAAAAGCTTTGAATGAAGGACGCCTTCTTGCTAGCCTAGTCCCAGGATTACAACAGAAAAAGCAGATTGAAATAACCAGGCAGGGCTCTGTATATATGCTGCGGAGAAAGAAGTTCTTAGCTGAAGTGGGAGGTGACACCGTCGGCTTAGAGTTTAACCCAAAACTAGAATCACTGCCTAGAAAAATGACGATGCTTTTTCGCTTATTTATTACTCCAAGGGAGTCTGATCCTAGTTTGCCAGAGCATACGTTAATCAGAGGCGTACAAATAAAGTCTGAAAACTTGGACGGGCCTCTCAGGCTTGTTATTGCTATTACTAAAAACGGGGATGAAATAAACACTTCTGTATCTTCTGACAAAGTCACTGTGATGGTTGACAAAGACAAACTAACAGTGCTTGATTTTATTTTTATTAAGTATGTTGATTTTATTGCGTTTTACTCTGTTGATGAAGTGCTGCCAGAAGGGTTAATAAGAAAATATGTACAAGATTAATCTTAATTAAAAAATTAATCTTAATTAAAAATGGATGATCAGGCTCAAAAGTTTAGGTTAGAGCAAATAACTGAACTTCAAGAAGAAATAGAAAGTGACTTGAATAAGTATAGGGTTACTAGAAAGAAATATGCTAAAGTTTTAAATACTCTTTCTTATATAATCACCGGCTCATCAGCTGTAGCGAGCGTAAGTGCTGGGTCCGGCGTTGCTCTTTTAGCTACTGGGGCCGGAGCGCCAGCCTCTTTAGCATTAGGGAGCCTTGGTTTGGGTTTAGGTGCTATGTCTATGATTGGGAGTGCTGTTTTAAAAAAAATTAACGCCTAAACTACAAAAGCACACTGCCATTGTAGCCCTAGCATCAGCAAAACTTTGTTCATTAAGACTGAGAATAAGCAAAGCATTGCAGGACGAAAACATTACAGCTGAAGAATTTGAGCATCTTATGGCTGATGGTGAGGATTACAGGCGACAAAAAACTGAACTTCAAAAGGAGTGGAGAAAGACTTTTACTTCGCAACAGGTAGACACTGAGACAATCAAACAGAACATTGAAAAGCAAGCAAACAATCAGTTAAACCCAAAAATAGACTAAAAATAAGATGTGAACTAAAATAAATAAATAAATCATAAGTTTAACAAACAAAAAAAATAAATCATAAGTTTAACAAAAAAAATAAATACTTTTTTTTTTTTTTTTAACTAATCGGCACCGTGTTTGGTGGGACAACTTGCAACTCTTCGCGAACAAACGATCTTTTAGGGGCAGGCTTTTTAGACGCAGAAGAAAGAGTCTCTCTTAAATAATACACGGGAGGGGCTGTTTTCATAATTCTTTCAACTTCATATACGTCTACGCTCCATATGGGGTCTGTGGCTCTAATTCTAACATCGCCCTCTGCTTCTCCAGGCGCATACAAGTATCTTACTTTTAGTCCAAAAGGCAAGAGTTTTTGATTACCTTGGATGTCTTCAGTAATGCTAATTTTTTTTAATTTGATCGCGTTCACTGGCTTAAGACCCGTTGCTTTAAATTCTTCATTGTTCATGGCGCGTAAGACTGCTGGCAATCTCCTAACCCATTCTGTGTTGCGCGTCCTGTCCATAAGATCTCTGTGGTATTGATAGATAAACAGACGCTCAGCTAGATTCTTATTAAAGTTTTCTACTAGAGCTTGGGAGCGATGGTTGCCTGGGATCCCTCTCTTAACTGTAACCCGATGTCTTAAAAACAACTGGTTTACGGCTCCTTTAAACTCTTTCCCATCATCAACCTGGATCAACCTAGGATACTTTAATGGACCTCGCATGTATATTTGTTGTAAAGCCACAGCCACAGCAGTTGAGCTTTTATCTGTTAAAGGCTCAGCGTCTTTATACCTTGAAGCCATGTCAACAACAGTCAGGGCATACTTAAACTTTTTTCTTCTAACTTTGTCATGTGGAAGGTACAACAAGTCCATCTGGTGGGTGTCATTAGGAACTGAGTTAACAAATCGAGGCCTTATTATTCTTTTTGGGGCAGGCAGATATATTTGCCAGATCGCTTGTTTTGAAAGCCAGTCTTTCGCTTCTGATTCAGACACCCTAGCAGCTTTACTCAGTTTATCAATAGCAGCCTTTCCTTTCCAATACCCTCCAGGTGAATAATATATTTTGTACTTTGTATCGTCCATAAGAAGGGACTGTTTTTATTACATTTTTAACTATTGTTTTTTAGATTGAATATGCAAGAAGAAAGATTGCTCCCATAGCACCTATAATAAAGCCTATTTCTACCATTTTCTGATCCTCAGATGGTTCATAAAAGTCAGACAGTTCTGGCGGTGCCGATGTTAGAAACTTCTTTCCTGTCACTAAGTAATATTCATTCATTGCATCATCAACGTCTGTAAATGTGTGCTCTGCATGTCCCTGTTCTCTTAACTTTTTATTAATAAAGTCTAAGTGAGCAATCCTCCTTTTCTCGTAAGCGTCTCTTGCCTTAGCTAAATCTTCCATTGCCTTGTTATGGCGTTCTCTCTCTTCATCAGACCGCAATTTACTAAACATATAATTACTGCCGGAGAAAGCCAATGCATTAACAATAGCTCCTCCCACCATCAGAACTATTCCAGACATCTTTTTTTATAAATGAATGAATCTTTTTTTATAAATCAATATTTTTTAGAATGAATCTTTTTTTTTTATAAATCAATCTGCCTAAATGCATTAATCTTTCTATGCATTGATGTTTTCTGGGATAATCCCCTGTGTAACAAGAAAGTCTTTTGAGGCAATCCCCGCCGTTATTACAGCTATAACCTTAACAACATCCTCAATGTCTAACCTTCCTAGATCGGCCGGCCTCATTTTAAACATGTTTTTTGCTAACATGCTATATCCTATACTAAGGCCGCCGATTACAGCAGAGTGGTAAATCGTATTGATGATCTTTGCAGTGCTCATATTTTTTATTAACTAAAAAAATAATTAAAATAATCATAATATGAAAGACTGTCTATGTGCTTTTTAATCAGATAATCTTTTGTTGCCAGAGCTAAAAATAAGGTTGTAACTAGTTTCGGCGAATCTTCTATCTTTCCTATGTTGGGCGGTTTTATTCTTAACAAACATTTTGCTAGGGTTGAATAAACTATAACGCCAACAATAGGCACTGCATAATTAACCAGCGTTATACTCATGGTTTTATTTTTTTATTTATTTAATTTTTAGATTTAAAAATGACGGCCAAACACAGCGAATCTGATCTAATGATTTTAGTAGAAAATTGTAATGAACTATTTGACGAAACGATGAAAGTGTTAAACATTGATTTTAGTAAATCTGGGTTTGAGAATGATGTACACAATTTAATCAAAAATCATAGTGAACTATTTGACAAAGCAATCAAAGAGTTAAACATTGGCTGTAGTGATTCAAAAAAAGCTAAAGTATTGGCAGGCGTTCTTGTAAGATTAGGGTGTCTTGAAGTATTGCAACGCCTGGGTGAAGAATAAAAGAGCATTTACTTACTTTTACTTACTTTTATTTTTTTTTAATTTACGTAAATATTGTGGGTTAAAAATGAACCCCACAAGTAAATCCGAGGTTGGAAAACTATATACGTGGGAGGAGATATTTGACGGTAATGAACAATTAAGCGATACGTTCATTGAATTAGACATGGACACGGTCATAGACATGGACATTATTAACCCTACAAACGTTCAGAAAAGTGTAACACATGCTATTTCTAAAATTCCAGAGTTTCTTCAAATTAACCCGCCAGTAAAAGTCATGTTGGTTGTTCAGATTGAATATATAACCCCCGATGATAGTAGTATGCAAGTCTGGGTTTCAACTAGACAGAAAAAAGTAATCAGCTATCGCAACTTTACACCTGACTGGGCTGATTACATGCTTACACAGTTTAACCATGCGATTGAAGAAGCAAAAATGCGCGGCTCCGGTTGGTCTGAAGGAACAGTCCTCGAAATCAAATTAAGACAAACAAAGTTCTATGATATAGTCGGCAATTCTTACATCCTTCTCCCGAGAGAGTTAGTTCTTAAACGAGCAGTCTTAAATATACATAATTCAGACAACTTATGTTTCATGTGGTGTGTTTTGGCGCATTTACACCCTGTTAAAAAGCACCCAGACAGAGTTTCCAATTACAGGCAGTATATAAATGAGCTGAACTTAAATAACATAGACTTTCCAGTGAGCATAGAAAGTATCGACCAGTTTGAAGAGCAAAACAAACCAATAACCGTAAATGTATACACATGGTCTGTAGTAGACAATTTACAGCCTATAAGAATCTCTCCCAATGCTCCCCCTTTAGGCGAATCACTTGAGAACCATGTCGACTTGATTCTGTTTGCAGACGGTTCCAAGAGCCATTATGTATTAATTAGAACAATGAGTAGACTTCTGGCTTATACTACAAAGGACGGTTTTAAACAGGGGCTTTGTAGAAGGTGTTTGGTTAGAATTCCATCTATACAGGCAGCTGACAAACATAAGAAACATTGTAAAAGTTTTGAAGACTGTAAAACCGAAATTATTGCGCCCCCGCCCGGGTCTAAAGTCAGGTTTAAGAATGTACGAAAAATGCAAATGAGCCCATACGTAGTCTATGCTGACTTTGAAGAAATCTTGCCACAGTACTACGGCCCTCAAGAACGGACACAACAAAAAACAACCTTATTGTCCCGCCATCAGATCTGTTCTTATGCATTTGTCGTTGTTAGGTCAGATGGCGGACACACACAACCAGAGATTTACAGAGGCCCCAACGCAGCCGGTCGATTTTTGGAGCAGATGAAACACCTTCGCAATCAATTTTCCAATCGGCTGAACCTTTCAGGCATTAAGATGACTCCTGAAGATGAAGAACGTTATAAATCAGCCACCCACTGCTGGATATGCAACAGAGAATTATCAGGCGATGCTGTAAGGGACCATGATCACATTACTGGAAAATTCAGAGGGGCAGCGCATAATATCTGTAATCTTCAACTTAAGGTTGACCCCAAGACATGGAAACTGCCAATCTTCTTTCATAACTTGCGGGGCTATGATTCTCACTTTATCATGCAAGCAGTAACTTCTAAATATAAGAGGGTTAGCTGTATTGCACAATCATCAGAAAAGTACATGACCTTTACTCTTGACTGTTTGTCCTTTTATGACTCTGCCTAGCATCTGATGGGGAGCTTAGACAAATTGGCAGGATCTCTGCAAGACTATCCAATTACTAAAAAGTATTTCGACCCATCTTTAGTCCGTAAAGGCGTCTATCCTTATGAATACATGGACTCGTGGGAGAGGTTTGACGAGCCAGCGCTGCCAGCAAAGAAAGACTTTTACAGCCGTCTTAGAAGAAAGGACATATCTGACGCCGACTATGAATACGCACAGAAAGCCTGGACAGAATTGCACTGCAAAACGATGGGCGATTATCACGATCAATATTTATTGGCCGACGTGTGTTTATTAGCTGACGTCTTTCAGAATTACAGATCCACTTGCATGAAACACTACGGTCTGGATTCGTCACAGTACATCTCTTCCCCGGGGTTGTCTTGGGATGCATTCTTGAAGTATACAAACATTCAGATTGACTTAATCTCTGATTTGGATACACTTCAGATGATTGAGGGCGGGCTGAGAGGAGGCATTAGCATGGCCTGTCATCCTTACCGCAGAGCCAACAACAAGTATTTAGACGATTATGATCCAACTAAACCATCCAACTATCTAATGTACTTAGACGCCAACAATCTGTATGGGTGGGCCATGAGCCAGGCACTGCCATTAAGAAATTTGAAATGATAAACGGGCCTCATGAGGTTGATCGGGTAGTAGGACTATTGTCGCAGCTTACACCTGATAATCCAATAGGACTAATCTTAGAGGTGGACTTAGATTATCCCGCAGAGTTGCATGACCTTCATAATGATTTCCCCTTAGCCGCAGAAAGATTAAAGATGAGTCCCACAGAACCGCCTAAACTCGTGCCTAACCTCTTTAACAAAACTAAATATGTCTGCCATTATCGGCTGTTACAGTTTTACTTAAGACACGGGTTAAAGCTGACAGCTGTTCACAGAATAATTACCTTTGACCAAGAGCCTTTCATGAGACCATACATCATGAAGAACACTGATCTTAGGACTGCGGCCACTGACGCTTCAGAAAAAGACTTCTTTAAGTTGATGAACAACAGTTGTTTTGGCAAAACCATGGAGAACGTACACAATCGTAAAGATGTAAGATTAGTTACAAACAAAAAACGAGCAATTAAGCTGACCTCTAAACCTAACTATCAAGACTTTAGAATATTTAGCGACAGCCTGGTTGGCATTATGATGAAGAAACTGAGTGTGAAGTTGGACAAGCCGGTGTTTATCGGGTTTGCCGTGCTAGAGCTGTCAAAGTTATTAATGCTAGAATTTCTATACGATTACTTTAAGCCGCTATACCCAGAATCAAATGTCCTTTACACAGACACTGATAGTTTTATTCTGGACATCCCAACCGAAGACTTTTACAAAGACATGGAAATAGAAGTAGCTAAAGGAGCCGACGGATGGTACGACACATGCGACTACCCAAAAGATTCGCCTTTACATTCAACCGTGAACAAGAAAGTGATTGGAAAGATGAAGGATGAATTTAATGGGACGGTTATACAAGAATATGTTGGCCTGCGGTCAAAGATGTATAGCGTTGCTACCCAGACTTCTGTAACAAAGAAAGCTAAGGGCATAGATAAAGAAGTTGTAAAAAAAGAAATAAGTCACAACAACTACAAGCAGGCTCTCTTTGAACGCGAAGTATTTTATCACACAAATGTTAATCTGCGCTCTACTCTTCATCAAGTAAACACAACTGCTGTTAATAAGAAGTCACTAGTTTCTAACAATAACAAGCGAACTTTCGTTAGCCCCGAGTTTTCATACGCTATAGGCCCCCGGAGAACTGACTTGTCCGACTTAACTTAAGATCTTAACTAGTACTTAACTTAAGATCTTAACTAGTACTTAACTTAAGATCTTAACTAGTACTTAACATGACTTGCACTTAACTTGCACTTAACTTGCACTTAACTTGTTATAACTGACTTAACCAGTACTTAGCTTGTACTTAGCCAGTACTTAACAACACATTTAAAAAACTAATTTATTAAAAATGGGTCTACAGCAGGAGGTTGTACTTTTTTTGCAGAAGCTGGTTCTTTTACTGTTTTTGTGGGGATTTGTGACTTTGTTGCTAAGTATGGCTTTAGGCGCTTGTATGCCAAAAACCCTCCACCAACAACAATACTCCCCAGTACATAATAATACATCTTATAGTTTGATTGTGTTGTTGTTGGTGGCGGTGCTGGTGCTGGTGCTGTTGTTGTATTACTATCTAATAATTTTTGTTTTGCTGCTTGGTTTGCTTTTTGCAGTCTGTTCCATTCAGCTAGTTTACGGCCGGCCTCAACACGCCCAGCACTTTTAGCTTTAGTAACACTACTCACCTGCGGGACACTCAGTTGTGGATTCACTTGTGGGGCACTCGCCTGTAAATTCACTTGTGGGGCACTCGCCTGTAAATCCACTTGTGGGGCATTCTGCTCCTGTGGATTCTTCTTCTCCTGCTCGCTCATTTTTTTTAGTCTGATTAAAATTAATATGATTAAAATTAATATGATTGAAATTAATATGATTGAAAGTAATTAATCCCATGATGAATGGGCATAGCAACGTCCCAAATCTATAATACATGTCACATGCAAGAGATTCTAGAGACTTGGTTAAAACCGGATCTTGTGTTAAGTCATATTTTAAATCTTCTTCTGAATCAATCGGCGCTATCTTGCCTACTAACTTAGCATATAAACTAATTATTGTCTGCCCCACCGATCTAACCATTTTTGACTCCAGCTGTGCCTCGTACCTAGCGTAATACTTCTCAACGTCTGATGTAGACAATTGCTGAATCTGTTCGATACTTAGTTCAACGCCTAAATACTGCCTGGTTTTCCCGCACGCAGCCAGCGAGTATAATCTTTCTTTATGACAGAGGTCTGCTGCCTCCTCACACTTTAATAGCTCGTCGCAATCCATTTTTAAAAGCAATAAAACATAATAAGAAAAAATAATAATAATAATGAAAGTGATTTGTCTCCCTTTAATTATGCATAAAAGTAATTGTCTTCCCCTGAATTAATTATCTATTTATAGATTAATGAGACAGATTTGATTATTCAAAGTTGTGTTTTTGTGTTTAATTTGCTAAAGCTTTTAATATGAATATTGTACAAAGTAGTAACTAAAAAGTACTTTAACGTACAGTTGTAATTAACCTTTAAAAATATTCTGCTTGAATAAAAAATAATTTTAACAACAGTCACACTTATGCATAAACACCATAAAACTGTGAGAGCTTTCAGTGTGTACAGTACATATATTAATCCTAAAAGTGTAAAGTTGGGAATATGCCTGCGGTGGTTTAGTACTTGTTTGTCATGGCATTTTGAAAGTCCAAATTTGGCCCTATTCTCTGCCTTCTAGTGACTCTTCCAATTTTCGTTTGTGTTTGTCTGTCTGGGTCACTGGCGAGGCTATAAACGCCCGTAAACCCAAATGTGGTCACTGGCGAAGCTATAAACGCCCGTAAACCACCTGCGCACCCTCAAACGCACTAACACGCACGGTAAGCACGCAGACGTGCACGCACGCGCGCCTACTCACTTATCAAGTGCTGTCTCTTCTCGGAAGCTCCAGTGACAAGATGACGATGACAAAGTGTTCGAGGTCTGGAAACAAAGTAGGTTTGTATCTGTTGACCCCATTCAGTCTTGAATTAACAGGTAGAGAGAGGAGAGAGAGAGAGATTCAGCTGAGAGAGAGAGACAGAGAGAGAGAGAGAGAGCTTCAGCTGAGAGAGAGACAGTCAGAGAGAGAGAGAGAGAGGTGTTAGAATACAGGTCACACATACAAGAATGATAGGCAGATATCAAGTGCTGTCTCTTCTCGGAAGCTCCAGTGACAAGATGACGATGACAAAGTGTTCGAGGTCTGGAAACAAAGTAGGTTTGTATCTGTTGACCCCATTCAGTCTTGAATTAACAGGTAGAGAGAGAGAGAGAGAGAGCTTCAGCTGAGAGAGAGACAGTCAGAGAGAGAGAGAGAGAGGTGTTAGAATACAGGTCACACATACAAGAATGATAGGCAGAGTGGTGGGGGGGGGGGGGGGTGTCTTTACACCTGTAGGCGTGAATAAATTTTAAACAATACACGAGAACACCTGTAGGCGTGAATAAATTTTAAACAATACACGAGAATATTCTGCAATGTTTGCAGTCCAGCGCCTTGTTCTCTCAAGGTGAAAGTATAGCACTTTTTGTGTGTATGTGTGTGTGCGCGCGCGCGCGTGTGTGTGCGTGTGTCTGTGAGCACGCGCGCACGCGTGTGGTGTGTGCTTGTGTGTGTGTGCGTGCGTGTGTTTGTGTGTGTGGTGCGCTCGCGCGCGCGCGTGCGTGCGCATATGCGTGTGTGTGCGTGAGCGCGCGCGCACGTGTGGTGTGTGTGTGGGTGCGTGCGTGCGTGTGTGTGGTTCCGATACGCGGCAAGGTCACACGACAACACAAGAAGCACTGTGTCAGTTTGGGCAGGTTGAGAATGCTGTCGACGTAAGTGTGACGTAAACAGGGCCGTTGACAAGCGCTGACGTCAGGTCAAAGGTGGAGCGCAGGTCGCGTCGCTCTAGATCCTGATGTCACCTCTAGCCTTACTTGTTTTTTCAGTGCGTAACTGGGGTTGTTGGTTTATTTGTTTGTTTGTTTGATTGTCTTCTTATCTTCAATCTCCAACCCCCACCCTTCGTCTCTCTCTCTCTCTCTCTCTCTCTCTCTCTTCTCTGCTTCTCTCTCTTCTCTCTCTCTCTCTCGCTCTCTCTCGCTCTCTCTTTGTCTCTCTCTCGCTTCTCTGTTCTTCTCTCTCTCTCTCTCTCTCTCTCTCTCTCTCTCTCTCGCTTCGTTCCTCTTCTCTCTCTCTCTCTTTCTCTCTTCTCTCTCTCTCTCTCTCTCCTCTCTCTCTCTCTCTCTCTCTTTCAAAAGTGCGTGTGTATGTGTACCCGCGCGGTGCTTATGTGTGAGCGCGTGTGTACGTGCATATATACATGTTAATTGGGCTCATTGCAGATCCGACGACCTTAAACAATGTCATTGTTTTCGTTTTTAACGCGTGTGGATGTGTGTGTGTGTGTGTGTGTGTGTGTGTGTGTGTGTGTTTGGTGTGCTTTGCGTGTGTGGTTGTGTGTGTGTGTGTGTGTGTGTGTGTGTGTGTGT
>CM065720.1:11467084-11468656 GCA_033310375.1 Conus canariensis
AGCAATGCCTCAAGCTTTAGAAACGCAGTTCAGGTCACTCGCGGTAAAATAATTAGGAACACCCAATGGTTAAGAAACGCAGCTCAGTCACTCGCGGCAAAACAGCTAGGAACTTCCTATGGTTAAGAAACGCAGCACAGTCACTCGCGGCAAAATAGCTAGGAACTTCCTATGGTTCAGAAACGCAGCTTATTCACTCGCGGCAAAATAGCTAGGAACTTCCTATGGTTAAGAAACGCAGCTCATTCACTCGCGGCAAAATAGCTAGGAACTTCCTATGGTTAAGAAACGCAGCTCAGGTCACTCGCGGCAAAATAGCTAGCAACTACCTATGGTTAAGAAACGCAGCTCAGGTCACTCGCGGCAAAATAGCTAGTCAATGACCTATGGTTAATAAACGCAGCTCAGTCACTCGCGGCAAAATAGCTAGCAACTACCTATGGTTAAGAAACGCAGCTCAGGTCACTCGCGGCAAAATAGCTAGCAACTACCTATGGTTAAGAAACGCAGCTCAGGTCACTCGCGGCAAAATTGCTAGCAACTACCTATGGTTAAGAAACGCAGCTCAGGTCACTCGCGGCAAAATAGCTAGACATACCCTATGTTAAAAACGCATCTCAGGTCACTGGGCGATAGCTGAAACTAGTTGAAGCGTGGTACTAAGGAAAAAGAAGGAGAAACCGCTCAGGTCATGGGAATAGCAGATGGAGTTCTGGTCATGGCGATGGAGCTGTTGGTTCGTGGTCTTGGAGAGGGGGAAGGAGGGGGGGGGGGGGGGGATGAGAGGGGATGGGAGGGGTGGGGGGGGGGGGGGGTGGGGGAGGGGGTTAACCGGTTGCGATTTTCCGCCGGTTTTGAAACGTCTTTCAAAGATTCGGGGTGTCTGTTACTTAATAGAATTACGTTTGCTGCAGCGAGCAGCTTGAATGTTAGGGTGGGTGAAGGGGGTGTCTTTTTGCTGATTTTCCATTTGTTGTTGTTGTTTTTGTTTTGTGTTACGGACAGGCTGGGTATTGTAGTAATGGTAGCGGGGGGTGTGGTAGTGGCGGCGGTGGTGGTGGTGGTCGCTATGGTAGTGTGAATGACTGGCAAACGTGACGATGCACAAGACGTCGCCAACGTTCATCGGTTGCGGAAAACATCACATCGAGGGAGTGCAAGCACCTGAACAGATTTAGGCACGCGCATGCACACACACACACACACACACACACAACACACACACACACACACACACACACACACACACACACACACACATGTGAGCATGTTTGCTTGGATACACACTTGCGTGCGCGCTCTCACTCACTTTCTCTCTCTCTCTCTCTCTCTCTCTCTCTCTCTCTCTCTCTCTCTCTTTCTCTCTCTGTCTCTGTCTGTCACACACAAACTTAAAACAACAAAACCACACACACACACACGCGCACGCGCGTGCGCGAGCGCGCGCGCGCGCACACACACCACACACACACACACACACACACACACACACACACACACACACACACACCACACATGTGAGCATGTTTGCTTAGAAACACACTTGCGCACGTGCTCTCTCTCTCTCTCTCT
>CM065720.1:11471256-11483756 GCA_033310375.1 Conus canariensis
CTCCACACACAACACACGACACACACACACACACACACACACACACACAACACACACACACACACACACAACACACACACACGCCACACACACACACACACACACCACACACACACACACACACACACACACACACACACATCACCCACTTTCTGTCCACCCACCCTCTCTTTCCCCTCATCCCCTCCTTTACCCCTTTTTCCCTTCCCTCAGTGACCCTCTCCGCCGTTACCTCCTCCGCCCCCACCCACCCCACCCCCACTACCCTCCTTCCCCGACCACTCACCTTCGCTTCCATTCTCCCTTTTTCGTCGTCGTCGTTGTTGTTGTTGTGTGTGTTGTTGTTGTGTTGTTGTGTGTTGTTGTTGTGTGAGTTTTTGCTTTTAGAACTGGGACTGGGAGAAGAGAGTGAAAGGGATTGGTAACCGGAGAGAGGAGAGAGAAGACGAGAAGAGACGAGAGAGAGAGAGAGAGGAGAGAGAGAGAGGGAGAGAGGGGAGAGAAAGAAGACAGACAGACAGAGAGAGCTGGAGAGAGGAGAGAGAAGAGAGAGAGAGAGAGAGAGCAGAGAGAGACAGAGAGAGAGAGAGAGAGAGAGAGAGACGGAGAGAGGGGAGAGAAAGACAGACAGATAGACAGACAGACAGAGAGAGCTAGAGGAGAGAGGGAGAGAGAGAGAGGGAGAGAACGGAGAGAGGGGGGGAGAGAAAGACAGACAGATAGACAGACAGACAGAGAGAGCTAGAGAGAGAGAGAGAGAGGAGAAAAGAACGGAGAGAGGGGAGAGAAACAGACAGATAGACAGACAGACAGGAGCTAGAGAGAGAGAGAGAGAGGAGAGAGGGGAGAGAAGAGATAGACAGACAGACTAGAGAGAGAGAGAAAGGAGAGAGGACGGAGAGAGGGGAGAGAAAGACAGACAGATAGACAGACAGACAGAGAGAGCTAGAGAGAGAGAGAGAGAGAGAGAGACGGAGAGAGGGGAGAGAAAGACAGACAGATAGACAGACAGACAGAGAGAGCTAGAGAGGGGGAGAGAGGGAGAGAGAGAGAATGCGCGCGTGCATACGCGTTGTTGATGTTGTTTCACGTACGCTCGCCTGGCAGCGCCTCTAATTGGATTTCTCGGTCTCCCTGGTTCTGCAGATGCCAGCGATTTGCGGAGGCAGAAGAAGCGAGCGCTGTCCCTGAAGCGGAGGTCCAAGTCGGCCAACCTGGCATCCCTCCTGGACACCCTTTCCTCCGACAAGACCAAGGATAAAGAGAACAAAGGTCAGTCCATGTTTAGGACCCGAGAGGGGTGGTAGGTTGTGTGGATGTATATGTGTGCGCGCGTGTATGTGTGTGTGTGTGTGTCTGTCTGTCTGTCTGTCTGTCCGTCTGTCTGTGAATCAAAGAGAGAGAGAGAAAGAGAGAGAGTTTGTCTGTCTGTCTGTCTGTCTGTCTGTCTATGTAAGTTTTTGTGTGTAGAGTGGTGATCCGTTGACTGTGAGATTAAAAACTGAATTTGCGTATCGTGTGTGTGTGTATTTGTGCGTGCATGTGTGTGGTGTGTGCGCGTGTGTATGTGTGTGTGTGTGTGTGTGTGTGCGCGTGCGTGCGTGCATGATTGTGTGTGTGTGTGTGTGTGTGTGTGTGTGTGTGTGTGTGCGTGCGTGCATATGTGTGTGTGTGTGTTGTGTGTGTGTGTGTGTGTTACCGCCAGTTTTCAAACTCACCGGTTCACCACTCTACACCCACATTTTACACCGACAGACGACCCCCCCCCCCCCCCCCCCCTTTCTCCACGGACAAAAGTATGCGGCAATAAACAGGGAGCAGGCAGCGTATAATTTCAGTAGTCAGATACTCAGGCACGAAGTCCACCACCACCACCCTCCAAAAAAAAAAAAAAAAAAAAAAAATCAGTGCCAACTTTTCACAGAAAGAAGAAAACAACGGTTTGAGGATTAACCGTAATAATTACCACCATGTAAAAATGGGCTCGATGATTAATTAATGAAGTCGTCGTGGACTTCTACAACGAACATTCTTGGTTCCCCCCGGTGACGAATTCAAAACGTGCCAGGGCAGATGTCATGGTGATTTGGAAGCAGTCCTTTGGGCTACGCTGCGGTATGTTGCACCAGGAAACGTTTCATGTGAAACCTGTCAGGAAAAGGCAGGGAAGGGGGGGGGGGGGGGAGTGGCGGACAGGGGAAGTAACTTCTTTTTATCTTGCCCGCCGATCTAGAAGGCACAGTTCAGTAGTCTGTTCTACATTCTTTGTGCTGTGTTCAGAATAGCATGTGCGTACGTTGGGGGGTGGGGGTGTGTGTGTGTATGCGCGCGTGTGTGTCTGTGAGAGAGAGAGAGAGAGAGAGAGAGAGAGAGCAGGCTGCAAACTAAAGTTACTCGTGACAGATTGGTTTCAGTGTGTGTGGGTTGATGAGTATGTGAGCACGTGTGTGTAGTCTTCAGTTTAATGATTCCTATTCATGTTATGTGATCTATGACAAAAACGAAGAAAGAAAATTAATGAGCACAGCAACAACCAAAAATAACCCAAGTAGCATCAAACACAAAGATACGACATCTGCATCTCATTACAGGTAAGTGAAAATTGGACTCTGAGTTAATGCTAATCCAGTGTCACATGATAGTGAGGAATTATCTTAAATTCCGTCTAGGGAAGATCCAGACAAAGCAGGCATTTTTTTTCCAATTGACTGCATCTTAGAAGCATACGTATATTTGATGTTCACACACACACACACACACACACACACACACACACACACACACACACACACACACACACACACACACAAACACAAAACAAAGAGAGAGAGAGCAAAATGTTGGTGAAGAAAACGCTGCTGTTGATGATGATATTGATGACGCCGACGTCGACGACGACAATGATGATGATGATGATGGTGACGACGATGCCGACGACGACGACGACGATGACGATGATGGTAAACACATTTCCTACCAAGGCGCGCACCTGTGATCTGCAACATCCAAGAAATTCATCCTCCTAATCCAGTCTCGCCATCACAACGTTACTGCCCCTTACCGCTCCCATCTCCCAACCCCCCAGCCCTCCCCCCAACCCTCACCTTTCCCTCCCCCCCTACTCCGCCTGTCCTAAATCCTTCTTTCCCCGGTCGCCAGCTTCTAGCATCAGGAGATGAGAGGGGGGGGAGGGGGGGGTTCTCAGCCATCCAAGGCGTGGCCAACCCTCTTTGATGTCAGTTTCCCCACCTGGGCCAAGGTGTGGCGGCTCTCTGTAGCCAACAACTCAGGCGTGGTCCGTAAAAAGTTGGACAGGGGGGAGGGGAGGGGGGGGGACACCCTTGGTTGATCCTGTACCCCACCCCTGACCCCCGCTTGAACTGTCGGCCTTGTCCTCCCTCCTCCCCCCCACCCCCATGACCCCCCCCCATCCCCTACCCCTACCCCCTCTACCCGTCACCGATACCGCCGTACTGTGCATCATGCGTGTGTTGCTTGATGACGTGTCTTGCCCCTCCCCCCCCCCACCACCCCCCTTCACCACCACCACCCCCCCCTCCTCCTGGACAGGCTCATAAGGGGCGTGTGTTACATGATTCGGCGTGTCTGACTGGCCTTTCGCTAGGAAGGCTAAAAAAAAAATGAATGAATGAATAAGAATTAAAACAAACAAACAAACAAAAACACCCCTCCATCTGACTCCACTTTTCGTTGCCCCCAGGTGTTTTGGTGGTGGTGGTGGTGGTGGTGGTGGGGGTTTTTTTTTTGTTTTTTTTTCGTTTTTTTTTTTTAAAGTAAAGGAGTTAAGCTGACGACTTTTCCAGTGTTAAGATTCAGCAAGCAAAGAGTCTCACTGCGTGCGGATGAAGTCCATCTTATGTGCTAACCCCCACATCTACTGAGCCATGAGACAACAGTGCGCAAGGTTTACAACAAGATGAATCACTGGGGGGGGGGGGGGGGGGGGACAATGAATGAATAAGTATATAGATAAAAGATAAAGATGAATAAATGAATGAATGAATGAATAAAGATGAAATAAAGATGAATGAATGAATAAGCAGATAAACAAAAAGACAAAATAAAGAGAGGGGATGGGGGGAAGGAGAAGAGGAACGGGAGGGTGGGGGAGGGGGTCCTCATGGGCGAGACCAAACAGATACCTGACCTATGCGTTAACCCCAAGTAGTCATGCTGATAGGCCTCGGCAACATGCGTCACGGGGATGGGGTTTCAGGGGTTATGACTTCGGGAGGGTCACGTGGGGGTTGTTGTGTTTGTTGAAAACGTAACTGCGCAGATGAACGAAAAAGCAAACGAACGGCACTCAGACAAACGAGGGAAGAAGAAAACTGTGTCATGTTGTTGATTGTAGCCCTGTCTGACCTCGAGAGAACTGAAAAAAAGATCAAATCAGGACTCTGTACAACTTAAACCTCTAACTGAGTCACTTGCTGAAATACATCTTTTAAACGTTTATGTGATAAATCCGCCAAACATGAACAAACGAATCACAAGACAAAAAAACGACGCGTTTCGACCTCTTAGGTCTTTGTCAGGCAAGATAAACAAACACTCAAGACAACGAAAATGAGGAAAGAGCGATCACTTATCTGGTCAAAATCGGCGCAAGATGGGCGTTGAATGAATAATCACTTTCTAAAAGCCGAAAAGACCAGTCTGAAATCACCTGTTTGTCACTCAGGACATGTCGCAGAGATGAGACGAAACAATGGATGTCCTTTTCCTTTTCCAAAGGAAAAAAATGACATAACGTGGAGTATATCGAAACAAGGCTGTACTACGGAGTCTTCAGTTAAATACTTAGTGCCTAATATCAGTTGTTGTTTTTCCCATAAAGGAAATGTGTAGCTAATGTCAGTGTCTCAAAAGGAAATGTGTGCCTGACGTCAGTTTGTCAAAAAGGAAATGCGTGCCTAACGTTGGTTTGCCAAAAGGAAATGCGTGCCTAACGTTGGTTTGCCAAAAGGAAATGCGTGCCTAACGTTCGTTTGCCAAAAGTAAATGCGTGCCTAACGTTGGTTTGCCAAAAGGAAATGCGTGCCTAACGTTGGTTTGCCAAAAGGAAATGCGTGCCTAACGTTGGTTTGCCAAAAGGAAATGCGTGCCTAACGTTGGTTTGCCAAAAGGAAATGCGTGCCTAACGTTGGTTTGCCAAAAGGAAATGTGTGCCTAGCGTTGGTTTGTTTAAAGGGAAATGCGTGCCTAACGTCAGTGTATCAAAAAGGAAATGCGTGCCTAACGTCACTTTGTCAAAAAGGAAATGCGTGCCTAACGTCACTTTGTCAAAAAGGAAATGCGTGCCTAACGTCACTTTGTCAAAAAGGAAATGCGTGCCTAACGTCACTTTGTCAAAAAGGAAATGCGTGCCTAACGTCACTTTGTCAAAAAGGAAATGCGTGCCTAACGTCACTTTGTCAAAAAGGAAATGCGTGCCTAACGTCATTGTATCAAAAAGGAAATGCGTGCCTAACGTCACTTTGTCAAAAAGGAAATGCGTGCCTAACGTCACTTTGTCAAAAAGGAAATGCGTGCCTAACGTCACTTTGTCAAAAAGGAAATGCGTGCCTAACGTCACTTTGTCAAAAAGGAAATGCGTGCCTAACGTCACTTTGTCAAAAAGGAAATGCGTGCCTAACGTCACTTTGTCAAAAAGGAAATGCGTGCCTAACGTCACTTTGTCAAAAAGGAAATGCGTGCCTAACGTCACTTTGTCAAAAAGGAAATGCGTGCCTAACGTCACTTTGTCAAAAAGGAAATGCGTGCCTAACGTCACTTTGTCAAAAAGGAAATGCATGCCTAACGTCAGTGTGTCAAAAAGGAAATGCATGCCTAACGTCAGTGTGTCAAAAGGAAATGCATGCCTAACGTCAGTGTGTCAAAAAGGAAATGCATGCCTAACGTCAATTTGTCAAAAAGGAAATGCATGCCTAACGTCAGTGTGTCAAAAAGGAAATGCATGCCTAACGTCAGTGTGTCAAAAAGGAAATGCATGCCTAACGTCAGTGTGTCAAAAAGGAAATGCATGCCTAACGTCAGTGTGTCAAAAAGGAAATGCATGCCTAACGTCAGTGTGTCAAAAAGGAAATGCGTGCCTAACGTCAGTGTGTCAAAAAGGAAATGCGTGCCTAACGTCAGTGTGTCAAAAAGGAAATGCTGCCTAACGTCAGTGTGTCAAAAAGGAAATGCGTGCCTAACGTCAGTGTGTCAAAAAGGAAATGCATGCCTAACGTCAGTGTGTCAAAAAGGAAATGCATGCCTAACGTCAGTGTGTCAAAAAGGAAATGTAAGAGACTTAAGTGGCTCATGTCACGACATCGGCTTGTCACCCTTGAGAAAGGTTTTGTTGTTTTTTTTTATAATGCAGTAGGAAAAGTTTCGGGACAAGAGAGAAAGAAGATGGAGGGAAATGAAGAAGGAAGAAGGGAAGGAAGAAAACAATCGAGAATGAAGGAAAGAAAGAAGGGAGCAGTGAATACGACTTGAGGAGCGGAAGACGGGTTTCCTTTGCCAATGTTTTCACAGCATGTTGATGATGGCTGCGGAGTCTTTCTCCTCCCTGTTGGCTGCCAGGTTTGGTTAGTGGGCTCCGCGGATTTCAGACCTGTAAACGTAGGAGACTGTAGGTTCGATTCCTGGCGGGTACAAGAGTTTGGGGTGTATTTATTTACTTGTTTATTTTCCTACTTTTTAAAAAATATTTATTTTCTTATATATCCTTCTACGTGTTAATTAAAATGAGCAGTTTGTCCACGATAGAGCCAGTTCTGAAGAATATCGGAGTCAGCCTGAATTTTATTCGCATGTGCGGAGAGAGAGAGAGAGAGAGAGAGAGAGAGAGAGAGAGAGAGAGAGAGAAGAGAGAGAGAGAGAGAGATGTTTGAATTAATTCTGGTCCACCTTTTACCCGTTTTAAGATTAGTTCCAGCTCTTCATCACCTGTTTATTATTGCAGATTTTTTAAAGTCATCTGTCTTGAATATGTTCAATAAAACAATCTAAAGCAAACGAATATACCATTATATCAGCCATAAACGAAGGCCCTTGTCTTCACCCCCACCCCTCTCCCCCTGGCGCGACAGAGCATACAAGTGCGTTAATACACATACACGCGCACACAAAACACACACACACACACACACACACACACACACACACACACACACACACACACACACACACACACACACACACACACAATCCACACACACAAACGCATACACGCTCAAACACACAGTCTCTATCGCAGATGTGCACTCTCTCTGTCTCTCTGTTTCTCTGTCTGTCTGTCTGTCTGTCTGTCTGTCGCTCTCTCTCTCTCTCTCTCCTCTCTCTCTCTCTTCTCTCTCTCTCTCTCTCTCTCTCAGTCTGATACACATACACGTACACACAAAACCACACACACACACATCCACCCACACAAACGCATACACGCTCAAACACACAGTCTTTATCGCAGATGTGCTCTCTCTCTCTCTCTTCTCTCTCTCTCTCTCTCTCTCTCTCTCCTCTCTCTCTCTCTCTCTCTCCTCTCGCTGTTGTGTAAAGGAACCAATAAAGCGGCCATCGAGGTGAACCACCTGCAGAGTTCATTCAACCGAGGAAACATAAGGGGTTTTGCTTGCAACTGAATGGTTAGCTGCCTCCTCCTCCACCTCAACTACCACCACCCCCCCTTTCACCTACTCCTTCCCCTCTTCCTATCTCTCCCTCTCCTCTCTCCTCTCCTCTCTCTCTATTCTCCTGTCTTTCTTTCTTCTTCTCGTGTCTCTCTCTCTCTCTCTCTCTCTCTCTCTCTCTCTCTCCTCTCTCTCTCTCTCTCTCTCTCTCCGTCTGTCTTCTGTTTTGTGATCTGTGGTGCGTTGTCTTTCTCTTTCCCTCTCTCTTCTGTTTTCTCTCGTCTCTCTCTCTCTCTCTCTATCTCTCTCTCTCTTCTCTCTCTCTTCTTCCAGGATCGTCTTCTTTTGTTTACATCTCGTATCTTTTGTTGTTCTTTTCATCCTTCCTTCTCTCTCTTTCTTTTTCCTCATTAAAGATCTTCGTTCGTTGTCGTCTTGTCTCTCTTTTCATTCTCTGCTCTCTCTGTCTCTCTTCTGCTCTTCTCTGTCTCTCGTCTTCTTCTCTTCTTCTTCTCCTCTTCGCACACACACACACACACACACACTACACACACACACAACACACACACACACGAGTTAAGGTAGATTATGATGAAACTGGTCAAAAGATTGAGGGGAACGTTCTCGTCCTTCATACAAGAATATGATTTCCGGTGAGTTAATGGACAGACTGTGCCGTGACCAGCGCTCGTTTGAGCTTGGTTGGGTATGGTGAGGTGGGTGGGTGGAGGGTGGGGCTTTTTCTTTTCAGTTCCTAAGTAAAGACGTTTTGAGGATAGAGAAATACGGAGGGAAAGGGAGGGGGTAGGTGTGAAGATTTATCGGTGTACCACCGGGTTTTTTTTTATTGGAACTCATAAATGGAAAGAAAAATGGTGGGAGCAAAAGACCTTTGGGATTTTTTCTTTCTTTCTTTCTTTTCTTTTTTTCCTTTTTTTTTTTTTTTTTTTTTTTGACATTGTAGTGAGAGAGAAAAAAAAAGGTTGGGGAGTAGGCGGTTGGTTAGATGAAAGGGGAATGAGTTGAGAGTGGCGGTAATTTGAAAGTGCGGGGAGGGGGGGGGTGGTCGTGGTGGTGTGTTCGGGGGGGGGGGGGGGTGGAAAGGGACGTGTGAAAGTCCCAATCCGATCGCCCTAGCTCAAGTTGACATACAAGTCAAGGTTACAGGTCGGTGTCACCACGGGTAGTGGCGACAAGCCTCTTTTTTTTTTTTTTTTTTTTTTTTTTTTGTAAAGGCACAAGACCAGAGACTTACAAGGACACCGCGCGGGGGGGGGGGGGGGGGGTGTAGTTGGGCATATTGCTGGATGAATATACATTGACAAAAAAAAGGGCAGCGTTGGCCCCGTGGATAAGTGCGGGATAAGAGATCCCAGGTTTGGGTGGTGAGCATGTCTCCGGTCCGAGGTTCGAGACGTGCACCAGGACCTGTTGTTGTTGTTGTTGTTGTTTGTTGTTGTTGTTGTTGTTGTTGTTGTTGTTGTTGTTGTTGTTGTTGTTGTTGTTGTTGTTGTTGTTGTTGGTTGTTGTTGTTGTTGTTGTTGTTGTTGTTGTTGTTGTTGTTGTTGTTGTTGTTGTTGTTGTTGTTGTTGTTGTTGTTGTTGTTGTTGTTGTTGTTGTTGTTGTTGTTGTTGTTGTTGTTGTTGTTGTTGTTGTTGTTGTTGTTGTTGTTGTGTGCTGCTGCTGCTGCTGTTGTTGTTGTTGCTGCTGTTGCTGTTGTTGTTGCTGCTGCTGTTGCTGGTGGTGGTGGTGGTGTTGCTGCGGCTGTTGTTGGTGTTGTTGTTTTGAACCCCTCAAGATTAGTTGTTTCTAGCCGAGCCGAACACGAAGGCTGTGTGTTAACCGCGTTTCGCCCCACCCCCATCCCACCCCCATGTGTATATACCCCGTACATAACATGTCGCGAAGAACACACCCGTTATATTCTAGGAAAACAAGGAAAAGTGGGGGATGCAGAACACACACACACGCGCGCGTGCACCCACTTCAGCAAGCATGCACGCACGCAAGCACACACACACGCACGCACACACACACACGCACGCACGTATGCACGCACGCACGCACAACACAACACAATCCAACACATACACAAATACACTCAAGCACGCACATACACAAACACACACACGCACGCGCGCGAGCACGCACACACACACACACACACACACACACACACACACACACACACACACACACACACACACATACACACACACGCACGCACGCACGCACGCGCACACACGACATGGGATGGTGAAGACAATGATAAGGCTGACAGGAAACAACAACCATGGGACCGAGTCGATACCAATGACGACGGTGTGTGTTGTCGTTGTTGTTGTTGATGCAGACGTCAAACAATTGAGATGGTGTGTGTTGTCGTTGTTGTTGATGCAGACGTGAAGCAATGAAGATGGTGTGTGTTGTCGTTGTTATTGTTGTTGTTGTTGCAGACGTCAAACAATGAAGACGGTGTGTGTTGCCGTTGTTGTTGTTGCAGACGTCAAACAATGAAGACGGTGTGTGTTGCCGTTGTTGTTGTTGTTGTTGCAGACGTCAAACAATGAAGACGGTGTGTGTCGTTGTTGTTGTTGTTGTTGTTGTTGTTGCAGACGTCAAACAATGAAGACGGTGTGTGTCGTTGTTGTTGTTGTTGTTTTTGCAGACGTCAAACAATGAAGACGGTGTGTGTCGTTGTTGGTTGTTGTTGTTGTTGCAGACGTCAAACAATGAAGACGGTGTGTGTTATCGTTGTTGTTGTTGTTGTTGTTGTTGTTGCAGACGTCAAACAATGAAGACGGTGTGTGTTGTCGTTTTTGTTGTTGCTGACGTCAAACAATGAAGACGGTGTGTGTTGTCGTTGTTGTTGTTGCAGACGTCAAACAATGAAGACGGTGTGTGTTGTCGTTGTTGTTGTTGTTGCAGACGTCAAACAGTGAAGACGGTGTGTGTTGTCGTTGTTGTTGTTGCAGACGTTAAACAATGAAGACGGTGTGTGTTGTCGTTGTTGTTGTTGTTGCAGACGTGAAACAGTGGCGATTGTTTATGTTATCGTCGTTGTGGTTGCAGACGTGAAACAATGAAGATGGTGTTTGTTGTCGCTGTTGTTGTTGTTGTTGTTGCAGACGTGAAACAATGAAGATGGTGTTTGTTGTCGCTGTTGTTGTTGTTGTTGTTGCTGCAGACGTCAAACAATGAAGACGGTGTGTGTTGTCGTTGTTGTTGTTGCAGACGTCAAACAATGAAGACGGTGTGTGTTGTCGTTGTGGTTGTTGCAGACGTCAAACAATGAAGATGGTGTGTGTTGTCGTTGTTGTTGCTGCAGACGTCAAACAATGAAGACGGTGTGTGTTGTCGTTGTGGTTGTTGCAGACGTCAAACAATGAAGACGGTGTGTGTTGTCGTTGTGGTTGTTGCTGACGTCAAACAATGACGTTGGTGTGTGTTGTCGTTGTTGTTGTTGCAGACGTCAAACAATGAAGACGGTGTGTGTTGTCGTTGTTGTTGTTGCAGACGTCAAACAATGAAGACGGTGTGTGTTGTTGTTGTTGTTGCTGCAGACGTCAAACAATGAAGACGGTGTGTGTTGTCGTTGTTGTTGTTGCAGACGTCAAACAGTGAAGACGGTGTGTGTTGTCGTTGTTGTTGTTGTTGCAGACGTCAAACAATGAAGACGGTGTGTGTTGTCGTTGTGGTTGTTGCTGCAGACGTCAAACAATGACGTTGGTGTGTGTTGTCGTTGTTGTCGTTGTTGCAGACGTGAAACAATGAAGACGGTGTGTGTTGCCGTTGTCGTTGTTGCAGACGTGAAACAGCGACGGTGGTATGTGGTGTCGTTGTTGTTGTTGTTGCAGACGTAAAAAACAATGAAGACGGTGTGTGTGGTCGTTGTCGTTGTCGCAGATGTCAAACCCACGGGCCTGGTGTTCGGCCTGCCGTTGTCGCGCTGCATCGCCAACGACCGAGAGCTGCTGAAGAAGAGAAGGAGCAAAGCTGCCGCTGCTGCCGCCGCCTCCAGCACCCTGCACTCTCGCTCCGACAGCTCCGACCAGCTGCTGGCCCCTCGCCGCCCCAGGTCAGTCCGGCTGGAATCAGGGGTAATCGTGAGGAAAGCGTATTACACGTGTAGACAGATTTTTAGAAAAGAAAGAAAGAAATGTTCCAGATAAAACGTTGAAAATGGAAAGGGACTGGGAATCTTTGTTTAGTCTGGTATTGTGTTTATAAAGTTGAAAATGGAGAGAGACTGGGAATCTTCATTGAGTCTGGTCATGGTGTTTACAAAGTTGAAAGTGGAGAGAGACTGGGAATCTCTATTTAGTCTGGTCACGGTGTTTATAAAGTTGAAAGTGGAGAGAGACTGGGAATCTTTATTTAGTCTGGTCATGGTGTTTATAAAGTTGAAAGTGGAGAGAGACTGGGAATCTTTATTTAGTCTGGTCACGGTGTTTATAAAGTTGAAAATGGAAAGGGACTGGAAATCTTTATTTAGTCTAGTCATGGTTTTATAAAGTTGAAAATGGAAAGGGATTGGTGATCTTTACTTAGTCTAGTCATGGTGTTTATAAAGTTGAAAATGGAAAGGGACCGGGAATCTTTATTTAGTCTGGTCATGGTGTTTATAAAGTTGAAAATGAAAAGGGATCGGGGATCTTTATTTAGTCTAGTCATGGTGTTTATAAAGTTGAAAATGAAAAGGGATCGGGGATCTGTATCTAGTCTAGTCATGGTGTTTATAAAGTTGAAAATGGAAAGGGACTGGGAATCTTTGTTTAGTCTAGCCATGGTGTTTACTGCCAAGCCAACCACGGAGGCCGTCTCAATGCTGCAAGCAAGTTGAAAAACGGAACGGTGTAC
>CM065720.1:11493756-11503756 GCA_033310375.1 Conus canariensis
AAAATATTAAACAGACAAAAAAAATGAAGGATGAAAAGCTTCAGTAAAAATAAAATCGTTAATTTAGTAAGGGGAGGAAAAAAAAACCCTGCTGATTTTGATTAATCTCATGCGAAGGTGTGTGTGCGTGTGTGTGTGTGTGTGTGTGTGTGTGTGTGTGTGTGTGTGTGTGTGTGTGTGTGTGTGTGTGTGTGTTTCCGTCCTTCGCGCAGGTTCCGGGTAACAAGATGGACTCGCACAATCTGGCCACGCTCTTCGGCCCCAACATTCTTCACCGTGCACGCGCAGTCAACGAGAAGCAGTTCATGGCGGAATGTGCCGAGCAGGCCGAGCAGAGTTCGGAGGTCATCGGGGTCGTCAAGGACATGATCGACAACCATTACGAGCTGTTCCAGGTGAGTTCTGTCCCTTCGTCTTGCCAGCTGGGCTGTTAAACGACTGCAAAGGGATGGTAGCCTATGAATGATGATGATAGTAGTAATAATAATAATAATGATAATGCATGATAATATTGATAATGATCACGATCATGATGAGGACGGTAACATCAACAATGAAGAAAACAATTGATAGATACATATTTGAATTGAACTCTCCCCTCTCTCTCTCTCTCTCTCTCTCTCTCTCTCTCTCTCTCTCTCTCTCTCTCTCTCTCTGATTTATTGTGGGCACAGCTTGAGTTTTGGGATGCCTGTCTTTGGACAGTTACTCCCCTTCAGACATAGTTTTTCCTCTGTCACGTCTTCTTCTTTCCGACAGAGTGCAACATGATTGTAAATGGAAAACACCCAGTATGTTTCCTGTAAATGCCCAATAAACACACAGAGGACAGGTTTAACTTAAACTGGCCTTGGTTATTCGACGGACTGAAGCTCTTTTGGGGCAAGCAGTTATCCACTGAGTTTTTGAATAGGAGGTTCCGGGGTTCCCCTTTTTTGTGTATGTCCATGCTTGCTCTCTGTAGTTGAGCTGGTGTGTGTGTGTGTGTGTGTGTGTGTGTGTGTGTGTGTGTGTGTGTGTGTGTGTGTGAATGGAGGTATGAACCCAGTCTTGACAAGACAGTTCAGTGCAGAGTAATATAATTCAGTCCAGTGCTGTCAACTCGATCCGCACTGTAATGAACTAAAATGCAACACATTACATGAAACTGAATTTAAATGTAAAGTGCGATGTAACAACACAAAACAACCTGTTTATATATATAAACAGGTTGAGGAGAAACAATCAGGTTTCGAAATATCGGTATCTGACCAGGAGTTATATGTTAGTGAGTTTCCTCCCTATTGGAGATTGTCTCCCCCTTGGAGACTATAAGCTTGCTGAAGGCTCATTTTGAGAAGCATTTATTTTATTTTTCCCCATTCACCCACTTAAGCACATACTGTTAGTTAGGCAGAATTATCTACCACTGCAGATATGAATGCTTATCTCCCCGTATTTCTTCAGTCTAAGACATAAGAGCAAGCTTTGTTTATAATTCAATATTTCTTGCAGTCATTGCAACACCAAGCTGCTCTGTAAGTTGCCGGAATGGTGCGGTACTTATCCTTGGAATTTATTAGTTTATTGTAATTTAGTCCCTTGCGGATTCATTCCAAGAACTGGCCCTCAGCAATTGTGTCTAAGAGGTTATCTTTTTATATTTTCTACTTTTCACAAGAAAATGTAGCTTGTTTTGTTCCTTCATGATTTCCTTTTGCTTCTTAGGTGGCACCTTTGGTTGGTTTTTTGAAAACTCAACAAACATACTACGGTATTGCACACCAGCCTTTTCTGGGATAGCATTCTTCTTAAAACCGAAAAGGCAGAGGAGCCAAATTACCACTTTCCGCGGTCACTGAGGAGAAACAATCAGGTTTCGAAATATCGGTATCTGACTAGGAGTTATATATTAGTGAGTTTCCTCCCTATTGGAGATTGTCTCCCTCTTGGAGACTATAAGCTTGCTGAAGGTTCATTTTGAGAAGCATTTATTTTATTTTTTCCCCATTCACCCACTTAAGCACATACTATAGTTAGGCAGAATTATCAACCACTGCAGATATGAATGCTTATCTCCCCGTATTTTTTCAATCTAAGACATAAGAGCAAGCTTTGTTTATAATCCTATATATATAGCACAGACCGGTGTTATTGATCTATGTGCGTTGGAGGACTGAGAAAGGAAGGAGACCGTAAGATGAAAGAGAGAAGGGGAGGAGGGTTGCATGTATAGCATGCACGTACTTCAGCTACATGTAATTTCGCTTCATGTATAAATCCATGTCAGCAGTGCCAAACGACGCCAGGATTCGCAGGGCACGTCAAATGCTCCTTTTGTCTTGTAAATTGTTTGTCCATGTGAACCGGCAGAGTTACTGAAAATGACTTTTTAAAAATTCATTCCTTAGTAGTCCGTTGTTAATAGAAATGATTAACCGGCAGAGGTACTGAAAATTACTTTTTAAAAATTCATTCCTTAGTAGTCCGTTGTTAATAGAAATGATTAACCGGCAGAGGTACTCAAAACTGCTTTTTAAATTGATTCCTTAGTACTCCGTCATGAACAGAAGATGATTGATAACCGTAGATTGTAGTTCCAGGCGGTAGAAGAGCAGCAGGCTACAGCCGTGTGCACGGTGTTCCTCACTCAACGTGCTGTGTGTCCTCAGATCTCGGCGGAGCAGCAGGACGAGGTGCTGAGGCTGATGATGGAGGCCGACCACGAGAACCTGGACCGGGTTCTGCGCCGTCTGTCCAACGAGAACCAGTAAGTCACCACCATCTGACGCCGCCAGGGCAGGGAGTGGAGGAGGGGTAGTGGGGGTGGGGGGCACTGTCGAGGAGGGATTAGGTCACTGGATTCTTAAGAGAGTAGGTAGGGTGGGTAGGTAGGTAGGTCGTGGGTTCGTTGAATCGGATGAAGCGTTCAGCGAGGGATTTTTCACCATGTTTCAGGACTACCTGTGTATGGGCCTGAAAAAAGCGGCAAAGCTGCGTCTTTCTTTTTTCTTTTTTATTTCTTTTTTTATGTATATATATATATATATATATATATATATATATGCACGCTGAACTAGGCATCAGAAATCCTAGGATAGGTGGGTCATGAAGATCCTGGTGCTGGACGAGGAGAGGAGCACTGTACTGCCCGGTACTTTTCACTGCCCGTGCGTGGCTGGCACTCGGACTATGGCCTCCGGTGGACGAGTGTCACTCTCAGACAATGACCACAGGTGTAGTAGGTACCGAAGGACGGTGTGTCGCACTGGAAGCCGCCGTGAAGCAATGACAACCAGTGATGACTGGATATGACGATGATGATGTACATGACTGCTGCAGCTGTTAGGGGGCCGGAATAGCCCAGTGGTAGAGCATCGGACTCGTAATCTTGGTGATCCTGGGGTTGCGGGTTCGAATCTCCGCCGGACCGTTTCGGTACAGGGGGATTTTCCCCTCGGAGTTAACATTGGTTCTGACTCCATTTCCCATACAGTCCTTCGAATGAGACTATAAACCGAGGTTCTGTGTGTGAACGCATGTATAACATCTTGCACACACGTAAAATCCCATCAACTTTCGGAAGAGTAGGCCAGTTTGGCCGTTGGTGTGGATGACACGTTACACATAGCATGCACCTTCTCCGAAGCTGAAGTATGGCTGCCTTAATGGCGGAATGAAAAAACGGTCATAGATACAGAACTCCACTCCCTTTGTTGGGTAGATGGGATTAATCCTTGCCTGTCTATACAGGGAGTGTCCGCAGGAGTATCGGCATGCGTACGCAGAAGAAGAAGAAGAAGCTGTAGCTGTTAGAACACACATCGTACCACATTAAATCAATCGGAATGCGCGCACACACGCGCGCACACACACACATACACACACACGCTCACACATGCACACGCTCACACATACATACGCACACACACACACACACACACACACACACACACACACACACACACACACACACACATGAGTGATCAGTTTTTTCTGTAAGTGACGGCCCCTGGTGTTTCAGGATCGAGCCAGACCCGGAGTCCACGTGCAGCGTGTTCGAGGCGGACAGCGAGGGCCCGCAGTCCCTGCCCACACCGCCAACAGCGACGCCGACCTGCTGCAGCTGCTGACCCGGAAGAGAGCCCCCGTGCCCCACCCTCCCCTCCGACCCTCGCGCAGTGCCGACCCCTGGACCGACCCCCCGCAGCGAGCCAACCCCTCCTCCTCCTCCTCCCCTGCCTCCCACCCCTTCAACACGGGCTGGCGGGTGGGTAGTCTGGACAGCGCGGCGGAACGTCTGTCCCACTCCCCCAGCCCCCAGGACTCCCCTAGCGGACCATTCTCGCCCAAGCCCGAGCCGGGGTCAGGGTCGGGGTCGGGGTCGGGGTCAGGGTACGGGTCTTTACCCCGCCCGCCCGTTGTCACCATTTCTCAGGAGAGCCCGGAGGTGGTGCTGAGGACGTCGTCCGCCCGGCGGCGAGGTCAGGACAGTGTGGCGCCCCGGCCCCTGTCGGCGCACCTGGCGGGGCGGGAGAGGCCGTACTCCGAGTCGTACACCGGGAGCCTCAACATCCCCAAGCCCTCCTACCTGCGGGAGAACAGCGGAGCCTCCAGCGCCAGCTGCAGCAGCTACCTGTCCTCGTCAGGGGGGCACGCCTCGGACAGTTCGGGCCACTGGGTGATGCCCACCCCGCCGGCTTCTCGCAACGCCTCTCCCCAGCCTCAGCGGCGCTCCGACCACCCCGGCCCTCGCCAAGACCCCTCCTCCTCCTCCTCCAGAAGGCGGGGGGTGCTGACCAGCTCTTCGCGGAGTGACGATGATGACGGAGCCAGCCCCGCCGTGGGCTCTCCCGAGTGGCAGCGGGAGAGGTGGCGCCACTGGCAGGAGATCACGGCGGGCAGGAACAGCGGGGCCGGGGACGCGGAGCAGGAGACGTTGGTGTGAGTGTATCTGGTCGCCTTCCCACACCAGCACGTGTTCATCACGGTGTGTGCGTGCGCACACACACACACACACACACACACACACACACACACACACACACACACACACACACTCAAGCACGTCCGCCGTTCTGTCCAGGAGCTGGGGCAGGCTGCCCTCAGTCTGGCGGAGACTGGTATCCCTCAGGAAAGGTGGCCGTGACCGCAGCCGGCACGGCGCAGGAAAGCTGCCGCCGCCAGTGGTCATGGTTTTCAGAGTCCCGTGTTCAAGAGAAGAGTCAGTGTTTCGCTGACCAAGCTGGGAACTGATGTTACAGTCTGCGTGGAGGCGGTCCAGCTGTCTACAGCGTCGTTGCTATCGGCAGAACAGCTCAGTGGGGCATGGAAAGTGACTCTAGGCAATGGAACAGGGGAGGTAATGCTGTTTCCATAGTTTTCTATCGGCGTTTTCATTGGACAATGGCTTGTTGCTTGGAGCAGAGAATTAGCACATCCCGTTAAGGGAACAGTTAGAACGATCATACATCGGCGTCGCCGTCGCTCAAGTGTTGAAATGAAGTGCGCAGTTTGTTGTGGATTGTGATCCCGTTGATGGACCTTTTGAAAGATTCCACGCCATCTTTGTTAAGCAATGACAAGATGAAACATAGGAGAGGATGTTTTCGAGAGATTAGACGCCCTTCAGTCATGGACGAGAGTTCTGCTGATGCGTAACCCTTCTTCGTCCAATGTGGAACTACAAATACAATCAACAAAGTCGTCAGAAAGGTGATCACGCGTGACAACTAAATGGGATCGATTTATATGTGTGTATAATACTCATTTTCTGTCACGAATTCTCTATGATTTGCTTGGAGTTTCAACCATACGCATAGTATCCAGTCATTTTGATGTTTTAAGGAATCTCGGTTGTCGGAATATCCAAATAGAAACCATGACTCAGTTGAGAACTTTTTTCATTGTCATAATACATACCTGTTTGAGAGTAATGGCAAGGCATAAAAGCTGTATTTAAGGAATGTACAGCTTCTGTAAAGCATTGACGGGGTACAGACTTGGTGATCTCTCCTTTTCCAGGCTGAGATGGCCAGGTGACGTTTCAAAGGAATTGGGGTGGACCAGAAACAATCAACCATGGTATTTATATGCACAGTTGGATGGCAACTCCGTTTCGTGTCAGTTGATCGATTTGCTCAGACAAGAGACCTCGAGAATAAACCCCGGTTCACCGTGGAATGACCTCTGCCCCATGCTCATCCAACTTCTCCCCAGTAAGAGCTTCTCTGGAGAATAGCAACAACGAGAATTAGGGTTTTTCTGTGTTATAGAGTGTTATTACAATACCGTGTTTGTGGTCAGTGGGTGAATTGGGATTGTAGGAGCGTTTCACTGTGGAGGTGAAGCCAGGTGGTGACTGCTCTATGGAAGGCTGTGGTGGAGGTTGTTCGTGCCCTGGTGCAACGCTTCAAGATGGCAGGTGCCCGTGTGCATTTACAATCATTTCTGAATCAAAACCCGCCCCCCCCCCCCTCCCGCCCCATGTCTAGGAAATGATGTGTGCATTCTATGACCTGTGGACAAGACTTTGAAGTTACAGTATAACAGATGGTCGATTTGGCCTCCTGGTCTTTGTATGTGCATATGCCAGATGTTTCTTGTATATTTTTGTAAGCTTTCAATCTGTTAGGAACTCTGATACAATTGATGATCCGACCGTGACTTGATTAACTATTGAATCTGCAATATTTTAAACAGAGAAAGTATATATATATGCAATGTGCTTATGGTTGTTTGAGTGTCGCCTAACTTGTTCCAGGGCCACAGATCACATTAATGCAATCATGGTTCAAAGTCTGTGTGTACAGCGCAAACTGCAGCTGGCAACAACAGAAGAGGACGGGTCAGGCAGACAGGGGTACATGAACTGGACAATCATACTTTTATCAAAAGGACAGAATGATGGGCGTATGCTAGAACGATTGTTGATTGGGCGTTTTGCTGTTACTGTGAATAGCGTTGTTTAGATGGCATAACCTGTTCTACAAGAAATGTATGAGTGGAACAAGAGAGATTTGGACAGATAGGGGAACGGGCTGCCGTGTTGCTTTTGAATAATGACTTGTTCCATGAACATTCTGGTCGTCAGGATGCTTTGCAAATTCTGGCTTTTCTCGTTGGAGTGTAACTGTCATGGCGTGTGACATCCTTTTCATATGAACGTGTTGTTTCCTTCAATGTGATGGATTGAATTGTTGCTGCTGATTGATTGAATTGTTGCTGCTGATTGATTGAATTGTTGCTGCTGATGACATGAGCAAACGAAGTTCTTCAATTTCAGTAACTTTCTTGATAATGTATCCGATTTTTTGAGCCTGTATTACCGAGATTACTAAATGAGAAAGAAATGATTTTTAAAACGATTTTTTTTTGGTACTGCAAACACCTGATGATTTTAAAACACCCCAGTCAGGTTGTTGTGTTTTTTGGTGAAGAGGTAGACTGTGAACTAGTGAAGCTGTGGGAGATATGAGCGTGTAGATGGACACAGGATGTGGAGTACTGGTAGAGTTGTTTGTGGTTTCTTTCCCTGTCCGAAATGCTCCTCTTCTGCTGGTAGACATGTTGGCCTTTGCTCAACCTCAAGTTTCTGTTGTTTCCAACATGGCAGAATGTTGGTCATGCCAAGTGCTGTTAGTTTGTCAGCACGGTACTTGGTAATCACGGTACTTGTTCATGGACATTGTGTGACAACGGTGAAATGTTGATGGTGCTGCTGTTCTCTTTTCTTCTTCTTTTTTTTTTGGTAATTCTCATCGTTTGACAGACTACAAAATCATTGCACATACGTTTACCGTTTAATTAACATGCATGCTTGTGGTCATGTGCACGTAGAAACAGACAAATGATATACACATACACACGCACAGACACACACATACACATACTCTCTCTATCTCTCTCTCTCTCTCTCTCTCTCTCTCTCACACACACACACACACACACACACACACACACACACACACACACACACACACACACACACACACACTTTGCACAAATTATGCATTTGCGAGCACTCATGCTCGAATTCATACATGCACCAACCCCCCATCCCACCGCCGATCCCCTCTCCCTCCTCCCCCTCCCCACACACACAGTGGAGATGGGGGCCATTCCCCGGAGTACTCCGCAATATCAGATTTTTTTTCCCCTCTTGAAGTTCGATTTCAACAAACCCACATCAAGGTCATGTCTAGATGAAGCTTACTGTCTAACATGCGCACAATACTTAGCAAAATGCTCACAAAGTTCGGTGCATAAATGTGTTCGTCAAACATCGAAAACACCCATGTTACTACTCGCTTGAATAGTAAAAAAAAAAAAAAATTCATATACGCAATATTTTTTTACCTCGTTCACTGACAGGGCTTTAAAACTACAGTATCTGCAAGGGAGAAGGTTACGCGTGTTAGGCTGGCCGACTCTAGCATAGAGACAAACTGCTTTTTGCATAGTCTTAGCACTACCTCAGAATGTAGATAATCGCGCCTTGTTATTATACTGCATGTACGTTGTGTGTGTGATTCTTGTTTTCAGATCCTTTTGCGGGAGGGGAGGGAAGGGTGGGGGCGGGGCTTCATGCAGGTGGGGGGGGGGGGTGGGGGTATGGGTGGTAACTAGATAAGGGTGCAGAGAAAGCTTGTTTACCGTGATCGCAAATCTCTCAAAAAGATTAGCGTTTTGTTGCGAAAATAATGGCAGATACTATGTGAATTGCAGTGGGGAAAATAAATGTAAACCTCTCTCTTTTTTTTTTTTTTTGTTTTGTTTTTGATAGCTGTATGAGCAACGCAACCTGAAACAGTTGTCTAGTCGTCTGTGTGTTCAATACAGAGGTATATGCGGGTATGATTCTTTGCAACCGAATGAGACTTTGTGTCTTGTCGGATACGTGGGTTGCTGTCGTGTCATAACAGTTTACTGATGAATACCGACCGTGTACTGCGAGCTTCACCTTTCTTTGGACGTTTTCTACACATCGTTCAGCAAACATGACGAGGATCGCAGACTTTCAGTTGGTACGGTCATTGACAAAAATGAAATAAAAAGTGAAAATGTGATTGTGTTTTCAAAATCATGTTGTTGTGCCCCCCCCCCCCCCCTCCCCGAAACTGGGTTGTTGTTGTTTTTTTCTTTAATCCCTCTCTGTTGCTCGTGGTAAATGAAATGGCCAGTGTCGCTGCCCATCTGAACTTGTTGTCGTTCTGGGGGGGTGTAAGTGTAGTTTAAGGGAGTTCCTCCGTCCCTCTTCTCCTGGTCACCCCGTCTGCCATATCCCCTTTTGTGGGTGGGCGAGGCGTTAAATCTGAATGTAGTTGAAAGTTGTGTACAGACCGAAATTTTGTTTGGGACCCGGCGTGTCATAAATGCTAAGGTTAACGTCAGATTTGCCCGAGGTTCTGTCGGGCAAGTTGCCCCCAGGGCGAAGTCTGTACAGGAAAATGCTTGAAGAAAACAATGCGAGGGTTGAATGCCTGAACCCAGTATCTCTCTCACGATGTATATATATATATATATATGTATATATATATATATATATATATATGTATGTATGTATGTATGTATATGAGATACTGGGTTCTGGCAGTCAACCCTCGATATTATGATTACACACCACTCAGAGCACGACTAAGAGTTTACCTTTGTGGCACCCGGCCGTCTGGCAGGTGCTCGTTGGTGGTAACAGAAAGGCATTCGAGAGTCATGATCTGGACGCAGCCTTGCGCCCTGCCCTCTTGGAGTGTAACTTGCATCAGGGGGGTCCATCTCAAAAGACTTTCTATCATCTTGCTCCTCCTGTCGTTTCTTCAAACTTAGCTTGTCGCTTTTGCGGGCGTGCATGCATGCGGCGTTGTCAAGGGTCCAAGGTTCCCTCTCTTGTGTCACTAAATTTAACTAGCACTACCGGAAATGACCTGAAGTTTAGACAAATGGCCGTATTTTAGTGTCACAGCAATTTAGATATCGTTCTCAAATATCGACAACGATTGACTACTCTCAACTGCGCCTCAAA
>CM065720.1:11511256-11518756 GCA_033310375.1 Conus canariensis
TTTTTTTTTTTTTTTTTTTTTTTTTTGCAGTGCATTTGGCATTGCTGGTTTTCTTCTCCTTGGTTATTGTTACAAAATGAATATACCAGGCTGACCGAAAACAGTTTACTTTATAGTTCTCGTTTCCTTACAAAATGAATATACCAGGCTGACCGAAAACAGTTTACTTTATACTTTTCGTTTCCTTACAAAATGAATATACCAGGCTGACCGAAAACAGTTTACTGTATACTTTTCGTTTCCTTACAAAATGAATACACCAGGCTGACCGAAAACAGTTTACTTTATACTTTTCGTTTCCTCATTATTTCGACTGCAAAGTTGTGAAAAAGTGAGTCGCCCAAAATAAACTTATACAAAATAGGTCGTTGTATATTATGCCGTAAAATTAGCTATGCTTTGTCCACACCATATGTGGATTATTACATAAAGTCCGTGTCTATTAATTGTATGCCAGCTTCAGTTTTGCTCCTTGAAACACACACACACACACACACACACACACACACACACACACACACACACACACACACACACACACAGAGTGGGGGAGTGTTTCTGTCTCTTGGACTTGAAATAAAGTTGTTAAAAAATATGTTTTGCTGTTGATTTGTATAGTGCGTATGAGGTGGAGTGGGAGGAGTGTCCTAACGAATGGAAACACTTTGGCATTAGTCCAGAAGTTATGACATGCACTGGAGTGAAAATACCAGCTTTAAAAACTGACAATCACCAACAGAAAAAGAGAGAGCTCTGAGTGTGTGTGTGTGTGTGTGTGTGTGTGTGTGTGTGTGTGTGTGTGTGTGTGTGAGAGAGAGAGAGAGAGAGAGAGAGAGAGGGGGGGTCGGTTATGTATACTGAACCAGAGCGCACTTACATTGTGATGTATACTCGACCCTATTGATGTGAACGGGCACGAAAAAGCGCGTGCCAGCTCTCTCTCTCTCTCTCTCTCTCTCTCTCTCTCTCTCTCTCTCTCTCTCTCTCTCTCTCTCTCTCTCCCATTTTTCGTCTGGCGTCTCTTGTAGTGAACAGAGATTAAAGTGAAGAGTGAGCAGACGTTAGATACAGTGTATCAGTTATAGGTGTCCCAAGAGTGGCCACAGTGTGGTCAGACCACTACATCCCCTTTGCCTATGAAGGGCTGGGCAGGTCACACACCTGTGCTGGTCACACACCTGTACACTGCGGCCAGTGTGGTCAGACCACTACATCCCCTTTGCCTATGAAGGGCTGGACTGGTCACAGACCTGTGCACTGTGGCCAGTGTGGTCAGACCACTACATCCCCTTTGCCTATGAAGCGCTGGACTGGTCACACACCTGTGCTGGTCACACACCTGTGCACTGTGGCCACAGTGTGGTCAGACCACTACATCCCCTTTGCCTATGAAGGGCTGGACTGGTCACACTCCTGTGCTGGTCACACACCTGGGCTGGTCACACACCTGTGCTGGTCACACACCTGTGCACTGTGGCCAGTGCCTGAGGACACGGTGCAGAGCTAGGGCAGAGTCTTGACTGCCCAGCCGTCTGCCTTGGCATCCCTGTGAACCACTCACGTGGGATGATGATAACAACAACGATAATAATGATAATCATAATAATAATGATAATGATATGGTCATCATCATTGTGAGTATCATTGTTGTTGTTATTATCATCATCATCATTATTGTTATTATTATTGTTATTATTGCTGTTGTTTGTTATTGTTGTTGTTATCATTACTTTTATTATTGTTGTTTTTATTATCATCCTCATTATTACTATTTGTTGTTGCTATTGTTATTAAAACATCACATTTGCAAAGCCTTGAAGTCCAGACGAATTTTATTTTAAGTCAAGGTACATTGTTGGGATCCAAAGATCAGTAACAGAACCAGCAATAACCACTCTATGTCGAATTCTTCTATTCTTTGCTGATGCATTTTTCATGTTTGAGTATTCCCAAATTGTTTGGAAGCACTTCAGAATGAAAATGTTTGTTTTGTTTTTTTTACTCATTCTGCTGCACAGAGTGTAATTTGCACTTTTGACCTCGTAATTTCGTTCTCTCATTGTCAATGCTGGCTTTTATTTTTCATGGTTTTAGCTACAGCCTTTTTTTCACCTCAAATTTTTGCGCTAAAAATGGATTTGTTTTATGTGTTTCAGACCAATTTTTATATCGAAGAAGACCTGAAACATACTACGTCTACACCCCAACGCCGACTGTGTGACATATGTACAGAAGACAGGGAAGCCACTCACACCTGTATTCAGTGCCAGCAGAGACTTTGTCTCCCTTGCCGTCGATCCCATGACGCCTTTAAACTGTTTCGTGGTCACACAGTCGTGTCCATGGCAAAAGGGGATGAAGAGGAGTGTGCCAAGGGAGGGTCCGTATCGGTCAGAGTGGACAATCAGTCCCAAGTGGAGATGTGTCCCAAACACCCCAGCCAGCAACTCCTGCTCCACTGTGACCAGTGTCAGGCAGACATCTGCATACAGTGCAAGCTGACCCAGCATGACGGCCACCCCACTCAGGACCTCGCCGACACCCGAGCCAAAGCGAAGACCAACCTGCAGGACATGCTGGGGAATGTGACGCAACAGAGGCAGCAGATCAACCACCTGATCCTCGCCCTCAACGACCGACGAGCGAAAATAGAGCACCGGCGACAGGACACGGAACAAGACTTGAGGGGGCGAGCTGACACGTTGCACCAGTGGGTGAACCAGTCGCTGGATGAGGCGGCAACGAGCGTCCAGACGACAGCCAGGGAACTGGACAGGTGTCTGCAGGATCAGGTAGAACAGCTGCAGAACAAGGACACGGCACTTCAGGCTCAGCAAGAGTATGTGATGCGTGTCTTGAAAGACGGCAGGGAGGCTGACGTTGTCAGTCTGGAAGCTCAGCTGAAATCCAGTCTTTTGGAAACCGCAGACATGGAACCGATAGAGAAGGAGCTGACCAAGGACATTCCAAAACTTCATGTAAACCACAGCAGTTCTGCTGTCAGTCAGCTTCAGCTTCGGGAATTTGTTGGTGTGTTGCAACCAGTCCAGCAAACGTCATGTCCACTGCAGCCTCCACAGACATCCTCTAGAGGCCCCACACCCATGTCAACTCCAGTGAACACTTCTGTTATTAGCGGCAAAACTAAATCGCCAAGGAATTTCTCTTATTCACAAAACGAAAGTGCTTCAGTTGTGGCCATGTGTCCTATTAGCCAGAACCGACTTTGGGTCATGTACCGCCCTTCAAAGAATGCTGCTGTTTTGATGAAGCTGTTAGATACTGATGGACAGGTACTTACCACTGTGAATAGCGCAAAAGCGTGCAGTGGACTTGTAGCCATTACTGAAGACACCATCCTGTCCTGGTGTTTTGATAGCAGGAAGGTACAGATGATCAGTGATGATGGAGGAATGAGCGATCACGATTTGGGGTATGCTATTGGCCACCTTATTCCTAGTGCGAAAAATGATGTTCAGTATGTGAGAGACTCCGCATATAGCATCCTGCGTCAGGTAAGGTTTTCAACGGCAGGTCAGGTGACACACTTAGTATTGCGCAGTGCATGCAGTAGGGCACCACTTAGTAATTGTCCCGGACACGTATCTTCCAACGGTGACTATGTTGCTTTTGTAACAGACGGCAAGGTGCTAGTCTTTAGAAATACTTCCGATCGGAGCGCAGGCCTGTTCGCTTCTTACTTTAAAGACAAAAGGATGTCAGTTGATGCTCGTTTCTGTCGGTTTGATGGTCAAGAACTGCTGCTGGTCGTTTTTCAACATTACACCCAAATCGACATTGTTGATCATACAGATGGATGTAGATTTGTGAAGTGCTGTGAGTGGATCGGTCCAAATGAACTATATGTTTTCAGTCCTCAACGTCTGGCAACAAACTTTGACCAGCGGGTGTGGATTGGATGTGAGAGAGGAAGAATTACAATGATCAACCTGTAAGCTAGCAAGGAACGCCGCTGATATCAGATAGATGAGCTGTTGAAGTATCACAACTTTGCGAGCACGAATCTTAACATCGTGCTCGCGCATGGAGGGAAAATTGCACGGACGCGTTTACATTGCTGATGAGGCATCTGTACATGTGAGCGTGTGTTGGAAGGAAGGGGGAGGTAGGAGTTTGTGAATACTGTTGTGATAATACGTTTGATTTTAGTTTGATTTACATGAAATACTACCGTCATTTCTTTGTGATTACAAGGAATGGAGAATAATGAGCCTTGCTTGAAGGTTTGGTTTGAAACGTTGCCTTGTTTCATGTCTGTCATCCATAGTACTAACAAACATTAACTACAACATTCCAAACCACTCTATCCTAGGTGGTCAGATCTAGCTGTTGCTGTTCTTAAGATAACCACAGAAAGTGAAAAAAGTAGACATCTGCCGTGTGCCTTTGTGATTTCTTAAGATAACCACAGAAAGTGAAAAAAGTAGACATCTGCCGTGTGCCTTTGTGATAGTTTGCGCACTGACTCAAACACCTCCCTTAAACGGAAGCAGGCTTTCGTATTTATTTTCCATTTATGAAATACAGATTTTTGCATTTGTCCCAGCAGCAATGTGACTTTGTCCCTGGGACAAAAACAAAATGTACATCCCCGCGCAACTCCAGTGCCACCTAAAATTCTTTTTTTAAGCAGCTCATTCCTGGGACTTCGGAAAGACAGTGGGTGCTATGTTTGACTTGGAAAACAGCCAGTGGTACCAGGGATTTGTGAAAGAGCTGCCAGTATTGCCAGGGTTTGGGGAGAGGGGACTGGGTGTTTCTCGTCTGTCCCCGTGCCGTCGTGTGTACAGGCTATAAAGCCTTCATCATTGCATGCCCCTTACATTTTACCACTCCGTTTCCTCGCTGCTTCAAGAACTCTGTGATCATTATGGCACCTGGAATAAATGGCACCCGGAATAAATGGCAACCGGTAATAGGGCCTAATGGTGTGACACACACGCACACACAAACACAGAAACCACACACACACACACACACACACACACACACACACACACACACACACACACACACACAGAACACATAAACAAGCTCACCCTTTACATTATCACCCCATTTCACCCCATTTCACACACACACACACACACACACACACACACACACACACACACACACACACCTGCGTAATTGGAGCATGGCATGGGATGTCAATAATGCACGTGCTTTTTCTGTCAATAATGCACGTGCTTTTCCACAGTTCTGCCGCGCTCAGCAGTATTGGCGCGCTTTAAACTCGCACTGTTAAAAATAGCGTTTGCTTTACTGACAAGTGTTCAGGAAATGTGATCGGTTCATTTCAGATACAAGGAGCCAGCCATGGAAGTCATATCTAGTAATAAGGGTGGACAAAAAGTGATCTTGGACGGTTTTATTTACACCAAACAGGTTACCAAGCCTAACAACATTCGATGGAGGTGTGTACAACGTGGCACGGACAGCAAGGGTACCTTAGTAACAACTCTCGATCTTCGTAATCCTCAAATAGGCAATCGTCATAACCATGATGCATCTGAGGCTAAAGTATCAGCTGCCAAAAGTCGTCTGAGGATGAAAGAACAAGCTAAGAACAGCTTCGACAAACCATGTCAAATCTTCAGTCAAGCTGCTGCTGAGATTGACGTGGAAGCCAGGACGGAATTGGGCCGTGAGGACTCAGTGAAACGCTCTCTCCGCAACCAGCGCCTTGGTCGTTTCCCTGCCGTACCTGACTCTCTGCAGAACCTCATCATAGATGGAGAGTGGGCTCAGACATCAGGACCAGATCCCCAGCAGTTCCTTATCAATGACAACGGGCCAGACACAGACACTCGGGTCATTGTCTTCGGTACCAGTGAGGCCCTTCAGCAACTCTGTACAGCTGACACATGGTACATGGATGGCAATCACGCTGTTGCTCCAGAACACTTCTGCCAGTTATACGTGATACGTTGTCCTTTAGGCAACAGTGCTGTGTCCACTGTGTACGCTTTGCTTCAGAGGAAGTCGCAAGCAAGCTATGAGCTCCTCCTTCAAGCCATCGTGGACAAGTGCAGATTACTCCATATGGAACCAGACCCAAGTACAATAGTCATCGACTTTGAGCAGGCCATGATGCGTGCCATATCAGCTGTACTTGGGGACCACATCACAGTGCAGGGCTGCTTTTATCACCTCGCCCAATCGACCTGGAGAAAGATTCAAGAGCTCGGTATGACCAACCGTTATAGAGACTCAGAAGAGGTAAAACTTTTCTGTGGAATGGTAGACGCTTTAGCTCTGCTCCCTATCGGGGATCTACCGGAAGCACTGGACTTTCAAGAAAACAGTACCCCAGAGGGAATGGAACCCCTCCTCGACTACTTCAAAAGAACCTACTGTAGAGGAACATTTCGAAGAGTTGAGCGTGCGGCTCCAAACGGAGAGAATGTCATTATCTGCCGCACTCCTCCACTATTTCCCCCTGCCATGTGGAATGTCCACCAAGTCACACTAGAGGGTGAACAGCGGACAAACAACCTATGTGAGGCGTGGAATCACAGGATTGAACAGTTATGCGGTGTGCAGCACCCATCTATATGGAAGCTGATCTGGTGGCTGAAGCGAGATGCAGCACTTTCCAGCACCCACATCCTCAGCAATTCACGCGGAGATCCTCCACGCAGACGCATCAAACGCGTCTACTGTCGACTACAGGCACGTCTCCGGCAACACTGTTGTGATCGACAGGATGGATCCAAGTCTGTGGAAGAATTTCTCCGAGGAGCAGGACACAACATTCGATGGAAGCCGGGCCGGGAAATGACATTCACTGAAATGTGATATGTTTGTTTTTGTCACATTTGTTTTACTTACACGTTTTTTACTTACTTTTACTTACTTGTTTTATGTTATAATGCTAGCCAAGAAACTTGCACTTTTAAACGTAGAAAGTAAAATAAACATCCTTACAAATTACCAACATAACCCATATAGGATATAATACATCACAATCAGAATTTAACGGTGCCATTTATTCCACTTTCTCATATTTCTATTATTTTTGGGTGCCGTTATTTCCGGTGCCATTTTTTCCGGTGCCATTTTTTCGGTGCCGTTTTTTTCCGGTGCCCTTTTTTCCTACACTCGTCATCAGTTGCTCCTTTTTCTCTCTCTCTCTCGTCTCTCCTCTCTCTCTTCTCTCTCTCTCATCTCTCTCTCTCCTCTGCTACAAAAACTCTTCTCATTAGCTCCTGTTCTTTCTGTCTGTCTCTCTCTCTCTCTCTCTCTCTCTCTCTCTCTCTCTCTCTCTGCTACGAAAACTCTGTGATCATTAGCTCCTGTTCTCTCTCTCTCTCTCTCTCTCTCTCTCTCTCCTCGTCTCCTCTCTCTCTCTCTCTCTCTCTCTCTCTCTCTCTCTCTCCCACCCACCCTATTAATTGCATGAGTGTTAACTGATAGATGTACTAATATTCATGTATCCACTTTCAGTCATCCTTGAGAGAGAGCTACAGTCTGCAT
>CM065720.1:11523756-11526256 GCA_033310375.1 Conus canariensis
ATGTCAGCTAGCCTTAGCCAGGCTATGTCAGCAGGCTATCCACGTGTCAGCAGGCCTTCCAGCTGTTTCACAGTCAGGCCTTGCCATGCTTGTCATCAGGCTTTGTCAGCTGTGTCATCAGAGCCTTGCGGCTGTGTCAGTCATGGCCTTCACGTTCAGTCATGGGTCCTTTTGCCAGGCTGTTGTCAGTCATCAGGGCCTTTGCCAGGCTGATTGTCAGTCATGGGTCTTTGCCAGGCTGTTGTCAGTCATGGGTCTTTGCAGGCTGTTGTCAGTCATCATGGCCTTTGCCAGGCTGTTGTCAGTCATGGGTCTTTGCCAGGCTGTTTCAGTCTCATGGCTTGCCAGGCGATGTCAGTCAGTCTGGCTTTCCAGGCTGTTGTCAGTCATGGGCCTTTGCCAGGCTGTTGTCAGTCAGTCATGGGCATTTGCCAGGCTGTTGTCAGTCAGTCATGGCCTTTGCCAGGCTGTGTCAGTCATGGCCTTTGCCAGGCTGTTGTCAGTCATGGCCTTTGCCAGGCTGATGTCAGTCATGGGCCTTTGCCACGCTGTTGTCAGTCATGGGCCTTTGCCACGCTGTTGCAGTCATGGGCCTTTTCCAGGCTGTTGTCAGTCATGGCCTTTGCCAGGCTGTTGTCAGTCATGGGCCTTTGCCAGGCTGTTGTCAGTCATGGGCCTTTGCCAGCTGTTGTCAGTCAGTCATGGACCTTTGCCAGGCTGTTGTCAGTCAGTCAGGGCCTTTGCCAGGCTGTTGTCGTCAGTCATGGGCCTTTACAAGGTGTTGTCAGTCAGTCATGGCCTTTGCCAGGCTGTTGTCAGTCATGGCCTTTGCCAGGCTGTTGTCAGTCATGGGCTTTTGTCAGGTGTTATCAGTCATGGGCATTTTCCAGGCTGTTGTCTCAGTCAGGGCCTTTGCCAGGCTGTTGTCAGTCATGGGCCTTTGCCAGGCTGTTGTCAGTCATGGGCTTTTGCCAGGCGTCGTTGTCAGTCAGTCATGGGCCTTTGCCAGACTGTTGTCAGTCATGGCCTTTGCCAGGCTATTGTCAGTCATGGGCCTTTGTCAGGCTGTTGTCAGTCATGGGCCTTTGCCAGGCTGTTGTCAGTCAGTCATGGGCCTTTGCCATGCTGTTGTCAGTCATGGGCCTTTGCCAGGCTGTTGTCAGTCATGGTTTTGGCAGGCTGTTGTCAGTCATGGGCCTTTGCAGGCTGTTGTCAGTCAGTCATGGGTCCTTTGCCATGCTGTTGTCAGTCAGTCATGGGCCTTTGCCAGGTTGATGTCAGTCATGGGCCTTTGCCATGCTGTTGTCAGTCATAGGCCTTTGCCAGGCTGTTGTCAGTCATGGGCCTTTGCCAGGTTGTTGTCAGTCATGGGCCTTTGTCAGGCTGTTATCAGTCATGGGCCTTTGCCAGCTGTTGTCAGTCATGGGCCTTTGCCAGGCTGTTGTCAGTCAGTCATGGGTCTTTGCCAGGCCTTGTCAGTCATGGGCCTTTGCCAGGCTGTTGTCAGTCAGTCATGGGCCTTTGCCAGGCTGTTGACAGTCATGGGCCTTTGTCAGGCTGTTAGTTCAGTCATGAGCCTTTGCCAGGCTGTTGTCAGTCATGGGCCTTTGTCAGGCTGTTGTCAGTCAGTCATGGGCCTTTGCCAGGCTGTTATCAGTCAGTCATGGGCCTTTGCCAGGTTGAGGTCAGTCATGGGCCTTTGCCAGGCTGTTGTCAGTCATGGGCCTTTGCCAGGCTGTTTTCAGTCATGTGCCTTTGCCAGGTTGCCAGTCAGTCATGGGCCTTTGCCAGGCTGTTGTCAGTCATGGGCCTTTGCCAGGCTGTTGTCAGTCAGTCATGGGCCTTTGCCAGGTTGATGTCAGTCATGGGCCTTTGCCAGGCTGTTGTCGGACATGGGCCTTTGCCAGGCTGTTGTCAGTCATGTGCCTTTGCCAGGTTGTTTGTGTCAGTCATGGGCCTTTGCCAGGCTGTTGTCAGTCATGGGCCTTTGCCAGGCTGTTGTCAGTCATGGGCTTTTGCCAGGCTGTTGTCAGTCAGTCATGGGCCTTTGCGAGGCTGATGTCAGTCATGGGCCTTTGCCAGGCTGTTGTCTGTCAGTCATGGGCCTTTGCCATGCTGTTGTCAGTCAGACATGGGCCTTTGCCAGGCTGTTGTCAGTCATAGGCCTTTGCCAGGCTGTTGTCTGTCAGTCATGGGCCTTTGCCAGGCTGTTGTCAGTCATGGGCCTTTGCCAGGCTCTTGTCAGTCAGTCAGGGGCTTTTGCCAGGCTGTTGTCAGTCAGTCATGGGCCTTTGCCAGGCTGTTGTCAGCTATGAGCCTTTGCCAGGCTGATGTCAGTCAGTCAGTCATGGACTTTTACCAGGCTGATGTCAGTCAGTCATGGGCTTTTACCAGGCTGGTGTCAGTCAGTCATAGGCCTTTGCCAGGCTGATGTCAGTCAGTCATGGGCTTTTACCAGGCTGATGTCAGTCAGTCATAGGCCTTTGCCAGGCTGATGTCA
>CM065720.1:11531256-11543756 GCA_033310375.1 Conus canariensis
ACCTGTGCTGGTCACACACCTGTGCACTGTGGCCAGTGTGGTCAGACCACTACATTCTCTTTGCCTGTGAAGGGCTGGACTGGTCATACACCTGTGCACTGTGGCTAGTGTGGTCAGACCACTACATCCCCTTTGCCTATGAAGGGCTGGACTGGTCACACACCTGTGCTGGTCACACACCTGTGCTGGTCACACACCTGTGCTGGTCACACACCTGTGCACTGTGGCCAGTGTGGTCAGACCACTACATCCCCTTTGCCTATGAAGGGCTGGACTGGTCACACACCTGTGCTGGTCACACACCTGTGCTGGTCACACACCTGTGCACTGTGGTCAGACCACTACATCCCTTTTGCCTATGAAGGTCTGGGCTGGTCACACACCTGTGCTGGTCACACACCTGTGCACTGTGGCCAGTGTGGTCAGACCATTACATCCCCTTTGTCTATGAAGGGCTGGACTGGTCACACCCCTGTGCTGGTCACACACCTGTGCACTGTGGTCAGTGTGGTCAGACCACTACATCCCCTTTGCCTATCAAGGGCTGGGCTGGTCACACCTGTGCTGGTCACACACCTGTGCTGGTCACACACCTGTGCACTGTGGCCAGTGTGGTCAGACCACTACATCCCCTTTGCCTATGAACGGCTGGACTGGTCACACACCTGTGCTGGTCACACACCTGTGCACGGTGGCCAGTGTGGTCAGACCACTACATCCCCTTTCCCTATGAAGGGCTGGACTGGTCACACACCTGTGCTGGTCACACACCTGTGCACTGTGGCCAGTGTGGTCAGACCACTACATCCCCTTTGCCTATGAAGGGCTGGACTGGTCACACACCTGTGCTGGTCACACACCTGTGCACTGTGGCCAGTGCCTGAGGACAAGGTGCAGAGCTAGTGCAGAGTCCTGACTGCCCAGCCGTCTGTCTTGGCATCCCTGTGAACCACCCTTGTGGGATGATGATAACAACAATAATGATAATAACAATAATAGTAATGATGATGATAGTCATCATCATCATTCTGATTCTTATTCTTATTGTTGTCGTTGTTATCATTATCATCATCATTATTATTGTTATTATTGTTGTTGTTGTTTGTTACTGTTGTTATAGTTATCATTGTTATAATCATTATCATTAATGTTATTATTATTTGTTGTTTGCAAAGCCTTGATTTTAACGTACAGACGAATTTTATTTGAAGTCAAGGTACATTGTTGAGATTTAAAAAATCAGTAACTCAGCCAGCAATAATCACTCTATGTCGTATTCTATTCCTTGTTGGTGCATTTTTCATGTTTGTGTATTCCTGTCCTAAGCAGTCCAGCAGAGCCAGCAAGGGCAATGGACAACGTGGGAGAATGCACTCCAAAGAAGTCTCACTTGGAATGACATTTGGCACATGGCCCCTCTCAGGATCAGCTTCATTCTCAGATCTGCATATGACCTTCTGCCCTCAAATGCAAACCTGGTGAAGTGGGGGAAAACAGACGATCCTGCATGCCCCCTCTGCCATGAAAAACAAACAGTGGAGCATGTCCTAAGCTCATGTAAAGTAGCCCTGGCTCAAGGAAGGTACACATGGAGGCACAACCAAGTGCTCAAAGAAATTGTACAAGTAGTCTGGGCTAGTACCAACACCACAAAAGGGAAAATCAGGACTCCAAAAGCACCCGCAACATTCTTCACGGCAGGAGGCAGCAAATCATGGCCAAGAACAACAGTGCCACTCGAAACATGCAGGCAGAGTCTGCTGGACGGGGCAGATGACTGGGAGTGCACTGCAGACCTCCCAGAATGGAAGAGTCACCCAGAGATCATCAGCAAGAGTGGCATGAGACCAGACATAGTAGTCCACTCTAAGTCAACCAAGCAGCTGATCATGATCGAGCTCACGGTGCCATATGAGAACAGAATGGAGGCAGCTCAAATCTACAAGACTGAAAAGTATGCTGATCTGGCAAACAGCCTGAGGAGAGAAGGCTATCAGGTCAAAGTCCTCACTGCAGAAATTGGAGCTAGGGGGTTTGTAGGAACGTCTGCATACAGCCTCATGAAACAGCTCTCAGTTGCAGGGAAGGAAAAAACCAGAGCCCTGAAAGCAATGGCAGAAGCGGCAGAGAGGTGTTCAAGCTGGATCTGGTCAAGGAGGAACAAAAGTGAACTTCATAAGGCTTAATTTCCCTACAAATATCAGGTGTCCCTGTGGCTCAGTGGTTAAAGCGCGAGTCATTAAGTGGAAAATGAGCATGTCCAGAGGGTCATGGGTTCGAATCCCAGCCATGGCTCGTCCCAAGATGGGAAAAAAAAGGGGCAGCAGAGGGACATCCGGAGTCATGAACCGGGTGTGGCCCAACCCCCCTAGAGTGTCAGGAGATAAGGGCCGAAACACTTGCTTGAAGGGGGCTTCTCTTCTGAGGACTCTCTGCTGCCACGCTCTCCACGAGTTTCTTTCTACTGAATTGCTTTGAAGTGCTTCGAAATGAAAATGTTTTTTTTTTTTTACTCTTTCTGCTGCAGAGCGTTATTTGCGACCTTGATCTGGTAATTTCGTTCTCTCATTGTCAGTGCTAGATTTCAGTTTCCAGGGTTTTAGCTACAGCCTTTTTTCACCTCAACATTTCGCACTAAAAAGGATTTGTTTTATCTGTTTCAGACTAATTTTTATATCGAAGAAGACCTGAAACATTCTACGTCTACACCCCAACGCCGACTGTGTGACATATGTACAGAAGACAGGGAAGCCACTCACACCTGTATTCAGTGCCAGCAGAGACTTTGTCTCCCTTGCCGTCAATATCACGATGCCTTCAAACTGTCTCGTGGTCACACAGTCGTTTCCATGGCAAAAGGGGATGAAGAGGAGTGTGCCAAGGGAGGGTCCGTATCGGTCAGAGTGGACAATCAGTCCCAAGTGGAGATGTGTCCCAAACACCCCAGCCAGCAACTCCTGCTCCGCTGTGACCAGTGTCAGGCAGATATCTGCATACAGTGCAAGCTGACCCAGCATGACGGCCACCCCACTCAGGACCTCGCCGACATCCGAACCAAAGTGAAGACCAACCTGCAGGACATGCTGGGGAATGTGACACAACAGAGGCAGCAGATCAACCACCTGATCCTCGCCCTCAACGACCGACGAGCGAAAATAGAGCACCGGCGACAGGACACGGAACAAGACTTGAGGGGGCGAGCTGACACGTTGCACCAGTGGGTGAACCAGTCGCTGGATGAGGCAGCAACGAGCGTGCAGACGACAGCCAGGGAACTGGACAGGTGTCTGCAGGATCAGGTAGAACAGCTGCAGAACAAGGACACGGCACTTCAGGCTCAGCAAGAGTATGTGATGCGTGTCTTGAAAGACGGCAGGGAGGCTGACGTTGTCAGTCTGGAAGCTCAGCTGAAATCCAGTCTTTTGGAAACCGCAGACATGGAACTGATAGAGAAGGAGCTGACCAAGGACATTCCAAAACTTCATGTAAAACACAGCAGTTCTGCTGTCAGTCAGCTTCAGCTTCGGGAATTTGTTGGTGTGTTGCAACCAGTCCAGCAAACATCATGTCCACTGCAGCCTCCACAGACATCCTATAGAACCCCCATGCCCATGTCAGCTCCAGTGAACAGTTCTGTTATTAGCGGCAAAACTAAATCGCCAAGGAATTTCTCTTATTCACAAAACCAAAACGCTTCAGTTGTGGCCATGTGTCCGATTAGCCAGAACCGACTTTGGGTCATGTACCGCCCTTCACGGGATGGTGCTGTTCTGATGAAGCTGTTTGATGCTGATGGTCAGGTACTTACCACTGTGAATAGCGCAAAAGCATGCAGTGGACTTGTAGCCATTACTGAAAACACCATCCTGTCCTGGTGTTTTGGTAGCGGGAAGGTACAGATGATCAATGCTGATGGAGGAATGAGCGATCACGATTTGGGGTTTGCTATTGGCCACCTTATTCCTAGTGCGAAAAATAATGTTCAGTATGTGAGAGACTTCGCAAATAGCATCCTGCGTCTAATTAGGTTTTCAACGGAAGGTCGGCTGACATACACAGCATCGTGCAGTGTGTGCAGTTTGGCACCATGTCGAAATTGTCCCGGACACGTATCTTCCAATGGTGACTATGTTGCTTTTGTAACAGACGGCAAGGTGCTAGTCTACAGAAATACTTCCGATCGGAGCACAGGCCTGTTCGCTTCTTACTTTAAAGACAAAAGGATGTCAGTTGATGCTCGTTTCTGTCGGTTTGATGGTCAAGAACTGCTGCTGGTCGTTTTTCAACATTACACCCAAATCGACATTGTTGATCATACAGATGGATGTAGATTTGTGAAGTGCTGTGAGTGGATCGGTCCAAATGAACTATATATTTGCAATCCTCAACGTCTGGCAACAAACTTTGACCGGCGGGTGTGGATTGGATGTGACGAAGGAAGAATTACAATGATCAACCTGTAAGCTAGCAAGGAACGCTGTTGATATCAGATAGATGAGCTGTTGAAGTAACACAACTTTGCGAGCACGAATCTTAACATCGTGCTCGCGCATGGAGGGAAAATTGCACGGACGCCGTTACATTGCTGATGTGGTGTCTGTACATGTGTGCATGTATTGAAGGTTGCTGATGTGGTGTCTGTACATGTGTGCATGTATTGAAGGATGAGGTAAATAGGAGTTTGTGAATATTCTTGTGATAATCAGCAGAGGTTTTTTGTTTGTTTGTTTTGTTTCGTTTTTTAGTTTGATTTACATGAAATACTACCGTCATTTCTTTGTGATTACAAAGAATGGAGAACAATGAGCCTTGCTTGAAGGTTTGGTTTGAAACGTTGCCTTGTTTCATGTCTGTCATCCATAGTACTAACAAACATTAACTACAACATTCCAAACCACTCTATGCTAGGTGGTCAGATCTAGCTGTTGCTGTTCTTAAGATAACCACAGAAAGTGAAAAAAATTAGATATCTGCCCAGCGCCATTGTGATTGTTTGCGCACTGGCTCAAACACCTCTCTTAAACGGAAGCAGGCTTTCGTATTCATTTTCCATTTATGAAATACAGATATTTGCATTTGTCCCAGCAGCAATGTGACTTTGTCCCTGGGACAAAAACAAAATGTACATCCCCGCGCAACTCCAGTACCACCTAAAATTCTTTTTTTAAGCAGCTCATTCCTGGGACTTCGGAAAGACAGTGGGTGCTATGTTTGACTTGGAAAACACCAGTGGTACCAGGGATTTGTGAAAGAGCTGCCAGTATTGCCAGGGTTTGGGGAGAGGGACTGGGTGTTTCTCGTCTGTCCCCGTGCCGTCGGGTGTACAGGCTATAAAGCCTTCATCATTGCATGCCCCATACATTTTACCACACCGTTTCCTCGCTGCTTCAAGAACTCTGTGATCATTAGCTCCTGTTCTCTCTGTCTCTGTCAGTCTGTCTGTCTGTCTGTCTCTCTCTCTGTCTCTCTCTCTATCTACCTATCTATCTATCTATCTGTCTGTCAGTGTGTGTGTGTACTACAAAAACTCTGTGATCATTAGTCCCAGTTCTCTCTCTCTCTCTCTCTCTCTCTCTCTCTCTCTCTCTCTCTCTCTCTCTCTCTCTCTCTCTCTCTCTCCACCCCATTTATTGCATGAGTGTTAACTGATAGATGTACTAATGTTCATGTATCCACTTTCAGTCATCCTTGCATGAGAGATTAGAGCTACAGTCTGCATAGTGCAGCTTTTTTTTTTGTTTGTTTTTTTTTTTTGTTTTGTTTTTTAAGGTATTTTGAGAGATATTACATACAAGAAGTATAACCTGCAGAAAGCAATCCTGAAGATTCTCCCACCATCTAAAACGGATGAATGTGTAGTATAATTGTAAACATTAGAATGGATACTTGATTCACATTGAGCATGGTCTGTGTTATTTGCCATTACAGCGGAGAAACTGTTCCTGACCTTTTGGGCTGTTCAGATTACAGTTTCTTTTGCCTTCAAACAAAAATGACCTGGTAGTGTTGAGTTTATCATATCAGGCACCATCCAATTTCAATGCACATGTTTTATGGCTTTCTTAAAATCTGGATGATTTCATGGTCTGTGTATCACTGTATGATAATATCTAGGGAATTGTGTTTAGACTTGGATTTGCAGATGATTTTCTAGAGGCGTTTTCAGATTAGCTATGGCTTCAGCGGTTGGCATGGCTGTCACAGAAATATGTGCTGTATATATTCTGGAACTAGTTTACGACACTTTCATCTGTATAGCCGTAGGTATCTTTTTTCCCCCTTTTTTGTGATATATGTATGAAGGACCAGAATTTGTCATGGTGCCTTTTTATGCATTGTGCTTCATCAGATTAGCCCCCAGTGGCTTCTAATGTGAATCCAGGCCAGTTTTTTTTTTCAATGTTATAAAGGAGGAAGATGGTGGACAATTTTTGATCTCGTAAAGATGCTTTTGTCGCTGTTTCCCCAGTTCCCTCTTCAGGCAGGTCTTCGTACTGTGTCGACATTGACTTCTTAAACATTTACAAATAGTGTCATCCTTACTCCCTCTCTGTTATATTGTTTTTCACCAGACATGTAATCTGATTATTTTGTTTTCTTTATGTCCTGCTTTTTTACTAAATCAAAAACCATTGTTTCTTCGTCTTAGTGTCAAAACTGGGAGGCAGTGAGAACTATGATACTGCCATGCATCTGTAAGAGAACGTTACTATTTATGGTGTATGGAGAGAGAGTAATGGTGGTACATAGATGTAATTTTGTCTTTAGCCTCTTGCCCTTAAATACCTCTTCTTTTTTTTTTCTTTTTTTTTTTTTCTTTTTTTTTCTTTACGTCGAAGAGGAGGTAAAATGAACTGGTAAGAGACTGAATCAGAGACTGGGTTTTTAAAGCATCGCCTTAGCTTTTCAACCGCTTTATTTATGTAGTTTAATACACATTGGGTTACATGTTTTGCAGAATTCTGTAAATTTCGTGCGATTTAGCCAAAACAGCTAATGATGATGATGATGATGATACTTTTAGTTACAATAGCATGGCAATAAAAAGAACACGGTTGGTAGGTTGGCTTAAACTTTTTTTTTTTGATGGCTGAATATGCGACAGTCGACATTCCACGATACACTATGTACACGACTGAGACCCTCTAAGTTAAACCAGGACTCCCACTGACAAAAAGCAACCTCCTCTTCCGTCTCCGCGCTCCCGGAAAATTTCAAACTGGCATTCCAGAGGGTGCAGTCAGTGTGATGAAAATCTAGTGTGTTGTGCACTTTTTGGTCTAGTCGTAATCAGGAACACTTATTCGTTTGGCTTATGTCGAATCGTTTCCTTTTCGTAGAGTCTTACCGACATGATTACCCTCTGTCGCGGAGAAGTTTGCGCAGTCTCACGACCGTAGTATCGTCTACGAAAACTGGATAAACACTTTGAGGATTCACTAATGTTTTTTTCGGTCCATTTTTCCCCCGCAGTTTCTCAGTTTTAAATTTCCCAGAAATCGTGCACAAGTGGTAGCTCTGCAAACACGCCAGGTTATTTCAACACGCTGCGTGTACAATTGCCGAGTCTGTGATCAAATGACGCCGGTTTTTCGCCGGTTCAGCTTTCAACATTGGAGACGGCACGAACATCTCGCCCAAATCAGGCTTCGAGAGCTCACTGAAAATCGGATGTTACCAGCTCGTTCTGTCCATACCTGCGAGGGGGGGGGGGGGGGGGGGGGGGGAGGGGGGATGAATGTGTGCGCACGTGTGTGTGTGTGTGTGTGTGTGCGTTCCGAGTCCTCGAGAAAAAGTTGGAGGTCGGCAGGAAAAAAAGAAAACAGGGTCGGTCGGGCTATCGTAACCACGCCCCTTTTATTTATCTTGTTTATGTGGGGCCTTGGTTCGTAATAACACCGTAACCAACCTGTTGAACAGGATTTAATTAAAAAGAGGAAGGAAAGGGTGGTTGCGAGAAGGGAGGGGGGTTATATATTTTCGTATAAAATCACGTGTTTTACAGTATACAGTGCAATAGTCGTATTCTGAGTATCTATGCAAGTATGTCCGAGAGAAAGGCCAAACATTTATTACACAAATACGCAAGACAGACTGTCTTATGAGAAACGGTTGTTGATCCATCGAGGGTTTGATGTTACATTTCCAGTCTTTTGAACATTTTGAAATGTGGGTTCTGTTCTGAAGACCCGCTTTGGACACCTGGAGAGGTCAATTTGCATTTGTCTACCACCTAAGACATTTGCCCAGCTACAGATTTCAACTCCCTCAGGGAGGACGTGGGTTCTTTCAATATAATTAACTTCCCTGGCTTGTGGAAGTTATGTGTCAGGTACTTCCTCGTCGCGTTCTTTCACTCTTTGATTCTCTTTTTCTTTTTTACTGTCGTCTACTGTTGTTCTTATTTTGTAGACCATTCTCTTGTTTTTGTTCTGGAAATTCTTTTGAATTCTCTTTATTCATTTATGACATGCTAACTTTTTTTATACTCTGACATTTAGATAGTGAAAAGTGTACATACTGTTCACAATGGACACCCACTGTTCATTCTTCAGCGTCTCTTTGCCCATATGACTGTTTTATGTATATTCATGACATCTGAGTGTTCTTCGTTCATTTCTAAGCTTTTTTTTTAAATCTGGAACCAATAAATTACAGGTAATATCTAGCACTCTCATCGCAGCCTAATTCAATATGCCACAAGATGTCAGTAATTTAGATATCATCATAGGCTGTTTTTTCGTTGTTGTTGTTGTTGTTATTTTTTTAAGATGTAATGTTATATTAGTGTGACTTCTTCGTGACGTGTGGTTTTCTTCCTGTGTAGCTGACATTTTGTTCCTGTGTCAGTTTGACGGTGCTGAAAAAGAGGTGTGTGGTCGGCTGGGCCATAAAGATTAAAACCTGAAACTTTCATTGAAACAGAGATCAGCATTGTCACTTTGGAAAGACAGTCCCTTGTATAAACCACTTTGAAAAGACAGTTTGTAGTAAGCTACACTGGAAAAACAGTCCATTTGCCACTTTAAAAAGATTGATGATCCATCACTTAGGAAAAATGTGTTGTGGCGGTGGTGGTGGTGGTTGAGGATGATGATGTTGATTTTATTTGCCACTTTGAATTTGCATTTGTCTACCACATAAGACATTTGCCCAGCTACAGATTTCAATTCCCTCAGGGAGGACGTGGGTTCTGTCAATACAATTAACTTCCCTGGCTTGTGGAAGTTGTGCCAGTAACTTCCTCGTTCTGTCCACTCTTTGATTCTCTCTCTTTTTTGTGTGTGTGTGTTTTTTTTGTTGTTTTGTTTTGTTTTGTTTACTGTCGTCTACTGTTGTTCTTACTTTATAGACCATTCTCTTGTTTTTGTTCCGGAAATTCTTATGATTTTTTTTTTCACTGATTTATGAATGCTAAATTTTTTTTAATAATCTGGTGTTCAGATAGTGAAATGTGTACGTACTGTCCAGAATGGACACCCATTGTTCATTCTTCAGCGTCTCTTTACCCGTATGCCTGTTTTATGTATTTTCATGACACCTAAGTGTTCTTCGTTCATTCCTACGCTTACTCGAAATCTGGAACCGATGAATCACAGGTGAATGAATCAAGCACTCTCAATTCAATATGCCGTGAACACAAGGCGGATTGATGAATGAATAAGAGACAGCTTTGAATACTGCAGCAGAGAGACACATGACATTCCAAGATCGGGTTTTCAGCCCCACTCAGGAGACGCATTTCGAGCTCTGTGGAATGAAGACGGCATGTGATGTACACAGTGATGGACCCAGACTGACGACCACAGTGACTGAAATGTGTTACTGGGCTAACAGTAATCGTCTCAAAGAAAATAAATGGAATGGACATGTAAGTGTGTGATGGACAAGGTGTGTCTCTCTGTCTGTCTGTGTGGTTTTTATAGGTCAGGAAAGATGAAGTGAAAGGGTGATTGAGTGGATATGAGGGAGGGGGCGTGTATTAGCCAGACGGGAGGTCGGAGGAGGGGGGGGGGGAAGAGTTGCATAGAAAACAAACCCAACCAATACTGCGTCAGTGTCAAAGGCTTTGTATATGTATTCTTTTCTTTGAGTGTTTGATTTGCTTTAACACTTTTGCTTCGAAGTTTGTTCAAGTTCATGACTTCTTTTTATAAGTATTTGATTTGCATTGAACATCTTTTTAAGTTTGTGGGGGTCTTTTTTTTTATATACATTAGGAAAGAAGATGTGGGAGGATGAATGAGTAGATGTGAGGGTGGGGGGCGTGTGTCACCTACCGGGGGGGGGGGGGGGGGGGGGGGGAAGGGGGGGGGGGAAGGGGGGGGGGAGAGAAGAAAGAGTTGCAAAGAAGACAAACCCAATCGATAATCAATACTGCGTCAGCTTCAAAGGCTTTGTATATGTGTTCTTTTCTTTGGGTGTTTGATTTGCTGTGAACGTCTTTTTAAAAGTGCGTTCAAGTTCATAACTTCTTTTTTGAGCGTTTAATTTGCTGTGAACATTTTTTAAAATTTGTTCAAGTTCATAACTTCTTTTTTAAGCGTTTAATTTGCTTTGAACATTTCTTTTAAGTTTGCTGAAGTCCACAACTTCTTTTGATCTTTTTTACACGTTTGCGCAAGTTTATTAATTTCCAATGGTGCAGTGCTGTTTGAGTTTATCTTTTTGTGTATCAGACGTAGCTTTGGCAGATATTTAATCCACATGTAATTAATTAAGCAGAAACGTTGTTTTGCCACCCACGTTTTATCAGTCGGTCTGAGGAATGTAGGGATTTGTAGCCGACATACAAGCGTATGTTTGATGCAGGCCATTTGCTTGACTTTTTTTCTTTTCTTTTCTTTTCTTTTTTTTTTTTTTCTTTTGCTTTTGTTTTTGTTTTTTTGGTCTTAAACTGATTTCGAGATATGAATGATTTTGTTTTGCTTATCTGCGGTCAGCAACACTGTAAACACATCTTGGCCATTGTCCTTTTTTTTTTTTGTCCATCCTCTGTTGCCTTCATTACGCTTTTTTTCTTCTTTGTGGGCTTTTGACTTCTATATTTTCTACCCCTTTTTTTTCAGAATACGACGCCAGGTTTTGTTGTTGCTTTTTTCCTGTTTAGTGTTGGGTGATTCATTGTTTGTTCGTGAACATTACTGTTGCTGATGATTGGTATTCCTACCGTACTTTTCTTTTCCACTGTGAGGGAGCTCAAAGCTCCTTACATGATTACACACGTACGTGCGCACGCGAGTGGCGAGCACACACAGAGAGACAGAGACAAAGAGAGTGAAGAGAATGGGAGAGAGAGAGAGCAAAACAGATGATAACTATGCAAATGCATAGCAGTAAACACACACACACACACACACACACACACACACACACACACACACACACACACACACATTTTTTTTACCCCCCCCCCCTCTCTCTCTCTCTCTCTCTCTCTCTCTCTCTCTCTCTCTCTTCTCGTCCACCATTTCAAAGCGTCCTTAGACAAAATAGCGGTGTGTGTGTGTGTGTGTGTGTGTGTGTGTGTGTGTGTGTGTGTGTGTGTGTGTGTTGCTCTTCCGATTCCCTCGTAGTTTTTATCATTGTCTGAATCAATTTTTCTTTTCTTTTTTTAATTCGGGATTTTTGTATGCGTGTACCATTGCCCCCTCTCACCTCACCTGCACTCACCCTCTCCCCCATCTGCCCATCCACCTTCTCTCTTTCAGTGGTACATACTGTAATGGTAGGTTGCGAACTATTTAGCCAGAGCTTGCTTTCAATAAAGAGACAAAATGATAGACACACTCGCGTCCATCTTTGTACGCAGCGAGTCACTGGTTCTCTCTCTCTCTCTCTCTCTCTCTCTCTCTCTCTCTCTCTCTCTCTCTCTCTCTCTCTCTCTCTCTCTCTCTCTGGATTGGTGTGTGTGATGTTTTTATTGAGTTGCATTCAATCCCCTCCAAACTCTGTGCATATAGGAACAGATACTAAGAAACATTTGAAAAAGGTGTCCCACTAAAAGATATAGATAAAGAGGGGGAGGGGGCGCGAAGCCAGACCACCCAGCAGCGACGGGATGGAGGGAGGGAGGTGGGGGGCGGTTAAATTGAAAAGCTTACAAGGTCCTATGCAGGCTGTTTACTTTATTTTTCCCATAATATGTTAAAACAAAAATGAGCTAAAACCTTCCCAGGACCACTTTTTAAAACTGTAGTATTAGTCTTCTGAAACAAAACGACCAGACCAAACGGATACACTAATAATACTGCATCATACACAACTCGATTGCCTCTCGCCCACTTCAGTTGGCTGAAAGAGCCGCTACTCAACCAATCACCAGAGGGCTGCCATCTGGCAAGAGGACAGGGATTCTCCACTTTCGAATCCTCCTGCTCTCAATACATCTCTTTGTCTCGGACCTCTTCTAGACCAAGGTCTGACCAGCGTGTTGGGATAATGCGTAGGTCAGACATCTGCTGAGTCGCAGCCGTGTGACCCTCTTCTAAAATTATCTC
>CM065720.1:11548756-11593756 GCA_033310375.1 Conus canariensis
ACTATTTTAAGCATCTTTTATTTACTATGTTTACGCATGCGTCAAATTATCGCCCTCTACCGTGCAAAGGAAAGGAAAACCCCGAATCTTGGGTCTGTATAACAATAGCTGCCATGCTAACCTTTGACTCTCAGTGTGTGTTCTTCTGTTCGTGTGGTGTTGGACTTGTGTTGTTTATATTCGTTGGATTTAGCAGCCCCATGGATAAATTACTAAAGCCTTGCTGCTTTCCATGTATCAGGTTAGTACTTTCCTTCAATTATTTTCACTTTAATTGTAGTTTTCCCTGTTTCTTCAGCCTGTGACCCTGTCGTATCCTGTCCCGTGGGTCTTGTTGACCCTTGACTCGTACACATGTGCCTAAATTGCCTGTTGGCCAGAGGAGTCTCTTAGTGGTCGAATCCCAAGAATTCAAACTTGAATAATTCAAAGCAACCGTCGGAAAATAATCAAAATGCATATAATAGCTATCATTAATCAAATAGTTCAAAACCATACTTTTATAATATGATCTATGGGCAGCCATTTCTTAGCAGACGATCCAGCCTCCGTCCCATCCCTGTCCCCCCCCCCCCCCCCCCCCCCCCCCCCCCCCCTCTCTAAGCAGAGAGCGAGGGAGAACGAAGGAACGCGCGAGCTCGCGAGACGGACTGTGTGTGTGCTCAGAGACGTCTCTGGTGTGCTGCAGTGTGGGTCACGTGACTTCATGCTGATTTGCATGTTGACCTGCTAATTTCATTTCCTGGTTTATCTTATTTGTATACTTCATCACTTCATGGTCATTTATTTATCTATGTTTCCTTTGTATTCATTTCGTAGTTTTACATGTGTATACAATGTATTAAACAATTTCGTTGTTATTCTAACCTTCCAACTTCCAAATGTTTCCTTATATAATTGATTTTTTTTTTTTTTTTTTTTAAATATTTATGCGCATTTCCATACTCATTTAAATTAAGCCATTCTATTCCTAGACTACCACCCCCCCCCCCCCCCCTCCACCCACGGTTGCCACGTTTATTCCCATATGGTGTTAACCAGTCTCTGCAGTTGCTTCCTCCATGACCCCTCCCTCCATGGTCATGCATTCTTAATTCATATCTGTTAAGATTATAATTACACTTTTTCCTCTTATTTACCTTAATTGTCTATACTCTTGCATAATTACATATTATTAGTTATACATTCAGTTCTACTACACCTCTTGATCCAATCAGGCTCCATCCGTCTCAATCCCTCACAATCAATATACACACACACATATACAGACACATACATACATACATGTACACACATACATACACACAAGTATATATGTGTACATTTTACAACCTTGTTCATGTTCATATAAGTATTCCTACTCCATCATCCATTTATAAGAGAGAGAGAGAGAGAGAGAGCGAGCGAGCGAGCTAAGAAGAACCGTTGGGCTTTCTCGACTGTTGAGCTTGTCATTTAACGAATAAATCTTATCGTTGACAGTTTTCATGCTTCTTTTAAGGAACACATAGTTCACCTTTTGGTGAAATATAACAAGTCTAAAAGGAATGTTAATGGCAGACGATCTGGTTTCAATTGTTCCAGACCAATTTTTATATAGAAGAAGACCTGAATCACCCCACTTCCTCACACCAGCGCCGACTGTGTGACGCATGCACAGAGGACAGGGACGCCACTGACACCTGTCTTCAATGCCGACAAAAGTTTTGCCTCCCTTGCCGCAGATCTCACGATACGTTCAGAGGGTGCCACGGTCACACAGTGGTGTCCTTGACGGCAGAAGACGACCAGGGGTGTGGGAAAGGGGGGCTCTCTGCAGACAAGGTGGACGACCGGTCCCAAGTGGAGATGTGTCCCAAACACCCCAGCCAGCAACTCCTGCTCCACTGTGACCAGTGTCAGGCAGACATCTGCATACAGTGCAAGCTGACCCAGCATGACGGCCACCCCACTCAGGACCTCGCCGACACCCGAGCCAAAGTGAAGACCAACCTGCAGGACATGCTGGGCAATGTGACGCAACAGAGGCAGCAGATCAACCACCTGATCCTCGCCCTCAACGACCGACGAGCGAAAATAGAGCATCAGCGACAGGACACGGAGCAAGACTTGAGGGGGCGAGCTGACACGTTGCACCAGTGGGTGAACCAGTCGCTGGATGAGGCGGCAGCGAGCGTGCAGACGACAGCCAGGGAACTGGACAGGTGTCTGCAGGATCAGGTAGAACAGCTGCAGAACAAGGACACGGCACTTCAGGCTCAGCAAGATTATGTGATGCGTGTCTTGAAAGACGGCAGGGAGGCTGACATTGTCAGTCTGGAAGATCAGCTGAAATCCAGTCTTTTGGAAACCGCAGACATGGAACTGATAGAGAAGGAGCTGACCAAGGACGTCCCCAAATTTCGCGTGAAACACAGCAGTTCTGCTGTCGGTCAGCTTCAGCTTCGGGAATTTGTCGGCGACTTGGAACCAGTGCAGTCAGATTCGTTTCCCTTGCAGTCTGGCTCTGTTGCAGGCTCCACGGCTCCAGCAAATGATGATTCGTCGGCCAGTACGTCTGTGGACGCCAAACAAAAACAACCACCGAAACAGTTTGTCTATTCAAAGAACCCAAAGTCGTCTGTCGTAGCCATGTGCCCGATCAGCCAGAACCGACTGTGGATCATGTACCGCCCTACCGCCGGAGCCACTGTGCTGATGAAGCTGTTCGATGCCGACGGGCAGGTCGTTGCCAGTGTAAACAATGCACAGACCTGCAGTGGACTGGTAGCCGTCAAGGACGACACCATCCTGTCCTGGGCATATAAAGATGCAAATACACAGATCATCAATGCTGATGGGGTACTGAGTGACCACAAGTTGGGGTTCTCAGTTGGATCTCTTGGCTCTTCTGCGGCAAATGATAAACAATATCTGAGAGTCGTGTTAAGTTGCAGTTTCGATCGAGTCAAATTTTCGAAGACAGACATCCAGAAATTTTCGAATTTAGACACAGCATGCAGTGTGCTGCCAGGGTCTAATTTGCCTGTGCACGTATCTTCAAAGGGTGAATACGTCGCTTTTGTATATGAGGATAAAGTGTTCGTCTGCACAAAATCAACCAAAAAGCTGTCGGAAGCATTTTCCTCCTATGTTCCAGCTGGCACAAAGAGCGCGCCAACAGATGTTCGTTTTTGCCAGGTGGATGGTCAGGAACAGCTGCTGGTCACAGTGGAGGGTGACAACAAAGTCCACGTTGTTGACCACATAGACGGAGGGATGTTTGTTGGGTACTTTGATACAGGGCCCCTTAAGATGGTCAGCCCTACACATCTGGCCACAAACTTTGACCAGTACGTGTGGATTGGATGTAATCCAGGAAAGGTGGTGATGGTTGGGCTGTAGGCAAAAGAGTTCTTCTACTCATGCCCGTTGGTTCAGTGCCACAGCATGTCAAAAGATGGAGCTGCTTGTGTGCAAACGTGGGAAGATGGGGATAATGGAAAACAGCTTGGGTAGAGAGACCTGCTGTGCTTTCAACAGCTTTGCTGTTGTTATGAATTGGTGTACATGATTAAGGGTATGGTGCATGCGTGTGCGTGTGTGTGTATGTGTGTGTGTATGTGCGCGTGCATGCGCATATGTGTGTGTGTGTGTGGGGGGGGGGGGGGGGGGGTAACACAAGACTTGCTTTATGTTTATAACTCACAAAAGACTGGTGGGCTTGGCCACAATAACACTAAAACTGGACGCTCCCAACTGATGACCATACAGTAACTGCTTGGTCTTGGAACCAGCGCATCGGAGCGAAAGAAGGAGAATGCCACCAGCCCATGAACCTACTGACAGATTGTCACGAACTCACCCTCATGCTTGGGTGTGGAGGAAGCCAGTGAAAAGTAACTCACACGTTCATGTGACCATGCGCATGGGTAAGTGTTTGCAATATGCAGACTTCGTGTTTGTCAGTTATCGATGGAGATACACAGTTATCAGTCGTACAAGATTCACTTGAAATGTTCTTGTATCGTGCTCATGTATCATGGATATGTAAACGACACATGTTTATACATTTCTTTTACTTTTGTTTTTGCGTACTTCCAGCTGTTTGATAATTGAAACGACGTCTAATGAAATGTGTTTTGAACAGAATATTTTTTCTTTCCAATGATGGGGAAAAAATGACAAGTACTTCCACCATTCACAATATAACCACATAACCATGTTATGTGTCAAATGTACCACCGTATTATCCCCAGAAATTTCCGGAAAGAAGAGGCTTCAGTTTCCCTACATAGAATGACGTAATCTGACCCAACAAAGAAAAAAATCCAGTGCGGTTGAATACTGCTGGTGGTTAAATGTTTCAACAATTGATTGAACGCTTTTGCACACGTGTTAGTGCGAAATCATGTGCACCTGTATGCTCGTGAGTGTACGTTTTTGTATTAGAGAGAATGATTGTTACATGTGAAATTTACCTAATCCATTTCGGCTCTTTTTTTTTTTTTTAACCCCATGATTTTTTTTTATACCGCACTTTTTTCACGAAAAATAGAAAACAAAAAGTTTATTTGACTTAACTAATTCACGCACCTGCTTTTCAGAATTTGTCTTTTAATCAGGTGTCTTGAGCATTCCTTCAGATGACGCTTGAAGAACTTTCAGTTGCAAATGCTATCGACGTCTGATGAAAATGTACCAGTGACCGGTTAGCTCAGCGGTTAAGTAATGAGTTCGTAGTCAGACGTTGCCAGTTCAAATTCTACTCGCGCCCAGCACACAAACTGGCATTTCCACTGGTAATTTTTATTTTTTTTTGGTTTGTTAGGTTTTGTTTTTAACGTGTTGTCGATGTGGGAGTGAACGTCAAGCTATACAGAACCCCTACCCATTCTGTCCAGTGATGGTTAACCCTGTCTGTCAAACTTGGTGTGCCTGGACGTTAAAACTGAACTTTACCAACAGAAAAGGCAACACTTAGAAATGTTGTCTGTTCTTTCGCATACTGTGTGTTTTGGCCAGTTCCTTTGCCATCCCTCCCTATGTTTCCACCTTGAAGTATTTTTGGTCTATTCACCTCAATTTTTTACCGCAAGCCTTTTATTTTCAGTCCTTTAGATTCTCCCTTGTTTGTGTAACTCTGATGACAATGCAGCATTAGTTCCGACTCAGGAACAGGCGCTGGTTGCGCACGGCGTTATCAGTATTATTTTGCCAGTAGAGAGTTCTTTACTGCCTATGACGTTATAATTTAACATTCTTTTTCCCCTAAAAACAAACAAAGGAACACTGAAGGTATTATCACCATTGGCACAATGGCCAGCACCTCCATCTCTATCAGATTTCATCTTAAGTGGTCTGTGGCTTTCACTAAATCTCTGTGAGGTGTGTGTGTGTGTGTGTGTGTGTGTGTGTGTGTGTGCATAAAATCTGTCATAAAAGTTATGGTTGGCAGTAGCCGTGTCAGATAAAGGGGAAATGTTGCTGTTGAAGTTTTCGTTTGTTCGGGAAAGAGAGTGTGGAAAAGGCGGAGGAGTGGGAGGGAGGGAAGGGTCGGGGGTGGAGTGTAAGATAGACAGAAAGGAAAGGGTCACCGGGAGGGAAGGGATGGGAGGGGGGGGGGGGTAACATAGACGGAAAGGAAAGGGTCACAGGAAGGGAAGGGGTGGGGGGTGTAACATAGACGGAAAGGAAAGGGTCACAGGAAGGGAAGGGAGGGGGGGGGGGGGGTAACATAGACGGAAAGAAAGGAAAGGGTCACTGGGGGGGGGGGGGGGGGTAACATAGACGGAAAGGAAAGGGTCACAGGAAGGGAAGGGAGGGGGGGGGGGGGGGTTAACATAGACGGAAAGAAAGGAAAGGGTCACAGGAAGGGATGGGGGGGGGGGGGGGGGTGTAACATAGACGGAAAGGAAAGGGTCACAGGGAGGGAAGGGATGGGGGGGGGGGGGGTAACATAGACGGAAAGGAAGGGGTCACAGGGAGGGAAGGGATGGGGGGGGGGGGGGTAACATGAAAGGAAAGGGTCACAGGGAGGGAAGGGATGGGGGGGGGGTAACATAAACGGAAAGGAAAGGGTCACAGGGAGGGAAGGGATGGGGGGGGGGGTAACATAAACGGAAGAAAGGGTCACAGGGAGGGAAGGGATGGGGGGGGGGGGTAACATAAACGGAAAGGAAAGGGTCACAGGGAGGGAAGGGATGGGGGGGGGGGGGTAACATAGACAGAAAGGAAGGGGTCACAGGGAGGGAAGGGATGGGGGGGGGGGGGGGTAACATAGACGGAAAGGAAAGGGTCACAGGGAGGGAAGGGATTGGGGGGGGGGGGGGGGGGGCGGGGTAACATAGACGTAAAGGGAAGGGTCACAGGGAGGGAAAGGGGGGGGGGGGGGGGGACATAGACGGAAAGGGAAAGGTCACAGGGAGGGAGGGAAGGGATGGGGGGCGGGGGTGTAACATAGACGGAAAGGAAAGGGTCACAGGGAGGGAAGGGATTGGGGGGGGGGGGGGGGGCGGGGTAACATAGACGTAAAGGGAAGGGTCACAGGGAGGGAAGGGGGGGGGGGGGGTAACATAGACGGAAAGGGAAAGGTCACAGGGAGGGAGGGAAGGGATGGGGGGCGGGGGTGTAACATAGACGGAAAGGAAAGGGTCACAGGGAGGGAGGGAAAGTGTGGGGGGGGGGGGGGTAACATAGACGGAAAGGAAAGGGTGACAGGGAGGGAATGGATGGGGGGGGGGGGGGGTAACATAAACGGAAAGGAAAGGGTCACAGGAAGGGAAGGGATGGGGGGGGGGGGGTGTAACATAGACGGAAAGGAAAGGGTCACAGGGAGGGAAGGGATGGGGGGGGGGGGGGGCGGGGTAACATGGGAAAGGAAAGGGTCACAGGGAGGGAAGGGGGGGGGGGGTACAGACGGAAAGGGAAGGTCACAGGGAGGGAGGGTGGGGGGGGGGGTGTAACATAGAGGGAAAGGAAAGGGTCACAGGGAGGGAAGGGATGGGGGGGGGGGGGGGGTAACATAACGGAAAGGAAAGGGTCACAGGGAGGGAATGGATGGGGGGGGGGGGGGGTGGTAACATAGACGGAAAGGAAAGGGTACAGGGAGGGAAGGGATGGGGGGGGGGGTAACAAACGGAAGGAAAGGTCACAGGGAGGAGGGAGGGGGGGAGGTGGTGTAACATAGACGGAAAGGAAAGGGTCACAGGGAGGGAAGGGATTGGGGGGGGGGGGGGGGTACATAGACAGAAGGAAGGGTACAGGGGGAAGGTTGGGGGGGGGGGAACATAGACGGAAAGAGAAGGGTCACAGGGAGGGAAAGGGGGGGGGGGGGGGATGTAACATAGACGGAAAGGAAAGGGTCACAGGGAGGGAAGGGATGGGGGGCGGGGAGGGGGGGGGGGGGGTAACATAGACGGAAAGGAAAGGGTCACAGGGAGGGAATGAATGGTGGGGGGGGGTAACATAGACGGAAAGGAAAGGGTCACAGGGAGGGAAGGGATGGGGGGCGGGGGGTAACATAGACGGAAAGGAAGGGATCACATGGAGGGAAGGGAAGGGGGGGGGGGGGGGTAACATAGTGACTATCTGTCCGCCAAGTGACTTTCTGTCCGCCCAGTGACTATCTGTCCGCCAAGTGACTATCTGTCCGCCCAGTGACTATCTGTCTGCCAAGTGACTATCTGTCAGCCAAGTGACTATCTGTTCGCCAAGTGACTATCTGTCCGCCAAGTGACTATCTGTCCACCAAGCGACTATCTGTTCGCCAAGTGACTCTGTCCGCCAAGTGACAATCTGTTCGCCAAGTGACTATCTGTCCGCCCAGTGAGTCTCTGTTTGCCAAGTGACTATCTGTTCACCAAGTGACTCTCTGTCTGCCAAGTGACTATCTGTCCACCAAGTGACTGTCAAGTGACTATCTGTCGCCAAGTGACTATCTGTCAAGTGACTATCTGTCTGCCAAGTGATTATCTGTCCGCCAAGTGACTATCTGTTCGCCAAGTGATGTCTGTTGGCCATGTGACTGTCAGCCAAGTGACTATCTGTCCGCCAAGTGGCTGTCAAGTAACTATCTGTCCGCCAAGTGACTATCTGTCAAATGACCATCTGTCCGCCAAGTGACTATGTCCGCCAAGTGACTATCTGTTCGCCAAGTGACTGTCTGTTCGCCATGTGACTATCTGTCAGCCAAGTGACTGTCTGTTCGCCAAGTGACTCTGTTCGCCAAGTGACTCTCTGTTTCGCCAAGTGACTATCCACCAAGTGACTATCTGTCCGCCAAGTGACTCGCTGTCCGCCAAGTGACTCTCTGTTTCGCCAAGTGACTACCCAGACAGCAAGCCAACCTAGAATCAATCTTGGCATAAGCTAGGGACTCGCTTGGTTAACCAGCTGGGGACAGTCTATCCTTGGTTCTAGCTTGGCACCCTAGCTAGTTCTACATGGGTCTATCCTTGGTTCTAGCTTGGTACCCTAGCTAGTTCTATAGGCCTAACCTTGGTTCTAGCTTGGCACTTTAGCTAGTTCTACATGGGCCCAACCTTGGTTCTAGCTTGGCACTTCTACATGGGCCCAACCTTGGTTCTAGCTTGGTACCCTAGCTAGTTCTACATGGGCCCAACCTTGGTTCTAGCTTGGCACTTCTACATGGGCCCAACCTTGGTTCTAGCTTGGTACCCTAGCTAGTTCTACATGGGCCTATCCTTGGTTCTAGCTTGGCACCTAGCTAGTTCTACATGGGCCCAACCTTGGCACCCTAGCTTGTTCTACATGGGCCTATCCTTGATTCTAGCTTGGCACCTAGCTAGTTCTACATGGGCCTATCCTTGGTTATAGCTTGGCACCTAGCTAGTTCTACATGGGCCTATCCTTGATTCTAGCTTGGCACCTAGCTAGTTCTACATGGGCCTATCCTTGATTCTAGCTTGGCACCTAGCTAGTTCTACATGGGCCTATCCTTGGTTCTAGCTTGGCAACCTAGCTAGTTCTACATGGGCCTATCCTTAGTTCTAGCTTGGCACCCTAGCTAGTTCTGCTTGGGCCCAACCTTGGTCCTAGCTTGACACCCTAGAAAGTTCTACATGGGCCCAACCTTGGTTCTAGCTTGGCTGACGTCGGCATTCTAGTTAGTTCTATGACGGGCTGTATTGCCAGCATCATCCACTTTATCCTTCTCCTTCGCCGGTGTCACCAGTGGGAGTCGTTGTCTCCCAAAGTCACAAATCTTCTCCAGCTCCAAGTCTCACGATTGAGACATCTGTGGGCAATTTCCTAGATCCCCAGCACACACACCAGCGATGTTGTTGAAGTAGGAGATGTGCTGTTGTCCCTTTCCCCTGCAGAACTATTGACATCAAACCTGTCTTTGTGTTTCTGATCACATGGCCTACGTGTTTCAGTTTTCTTCTGTTGATCCCTGTGAACAGTTGGCGTTTAACATTCATTTCTTTTAACATGCTGTCGTTTGTTCTTGTCTATTTGACTCTGAGAGTCGTCTGTACAACCACGTACATTTCTGCTGCATTCTTCTTCTTCTGCGTACACAGGCTGATACTCTTGCGGACACTCCCTGTATAGAGAGGCAAGGATTAATCCCATTTACCCAACAAAGGGAGTGGGGTTTTGTGTGTATGACCGTTTTTTATCTTGCCATTAAGGCAGCCATACTCCAACTTCGGGGAGGTGCATGCTATGTGTAACGTGTCACCCATACCAACGGCCAAACTGGCCTTCTCTTCTAAAAGTTGGTGATGGGATTTTACGCGTGTGCAAAATGTTATGCATGTGTTCACACACAGAACCTCGGTTTATAGTCTCATTCAAAGGACAATATGGGAAATGGAGTCAGCACCAATGCTAACTCCGAGGGAAAAATCCCCCTGTACTGAAATGGCCCGGCGGAGATTCGAACCCGCAACCCCAGGATCACCAAGATTACGAGTCCGGCACTCTACTACTGGGCTATTCTGGCCCCTCCTGCTGCATTGATTTTATTTTCTTCATCCTTTCACAGGCTTCACAGCCATACTGTTGTCCACCATAAAGTTTACTCGCTCGCACACACACACACACACACACACACACACACACACACATACACAAAAACATCAGTTACTATGGGAACAATTGATGTAGTTTTATTGAAATTTCTTTTCATGTGAAAATGTGTCACACAGTATTGACTGTCACACTCACATATATGAAACTCAATATCTATATGCATGTCAGCATTAATTGCAACAATACATCTGAACAAGTGTTTCATGTAAGCAAGAGTACAAAATGAAGACGGCAAAGGATTTAGATACAAATATTACTGTGGATGTACTCTGTTTACTATGAACAAAAATGATAGAACTACTGAGAATTCTCTGAAAAGGATATTTTATCTGCTGTACGTGAACACTGGATGATGCCAGAAATATTGGATCTTGGCACATCTAGAGAGACAACCAGAGGAAGGTAACATGATATGCCATAGATATGATTGTCTAAACAATTCTATCAATTGACAATACATTGAAATCTGTCTTCCATTTAGAGTACAAATCATTTTATGTCATACTTTAGCTCTCAAGAAAGCAAACCCACCCTGTTCACATTTTGATATCTATGCCATCATCTCAACAACTGGTTTCCAAAAACATTTCATCAGGAATTTGTCCCAAGAGTCTCTGCTTTGTTTCTAAGCCTGTAAAGTCTTTCTTTTGGAGAAATTTTTATACCTCATCTGCAATTATGTCGTATGTCAAAACTGCCATAAAATTTCTTTTAACCTTTGTTTGGCCCAAAAGAAATAGTGAACAACTCTGTATTGTCCCTAGGCTTCAGCCTGGAAAACCAAAATAGGGCTGTGTACTTCGAAAATTTGCCAAAAAAAACCTTTAAGTTGGATTCCTTCCAAATTTGGAGGGCTTCATTGTGGACAACTATGACCCATCGTTCATATTGTCTGTGTTGGCCTCTGCCAAATTGTCGGCAACCACCACCACTGTCTTCTGCTTTTTGCCACCGGGGACACGGTCCCTCCATGTGGCCAGCCAATCGCTCAGGTATGTCTTCATCTGCTGCATGGTCGTCTCATGCCGCTCCTGAACAGCACCTGCACAAAAATCCAGGAATGGTGAACGGAAATTTAAAGAAAAAAGACAAGAGGAAAAAAGAGGAAGGCAACTCATTCAGATGTGTCTCTAGTCAAGTCAATTCCGATGTTTAGCACTAATCTGCCCCTAGTTACCTTGACCTATATCAATTTCGTAGACACAGGAGGCATAGCCATGTCCCAGCGCATACTCGCACCAAATTTGGTGAAAAACCTCCCTGCAGTTTTTGCGTTAGAGCATTCAACAGACAGGCGGAGTAAGCCTTGTTTAAGCAGCGCAACCTTACAGTACACGAAATAAGTACAGTAAAATCTGAGAGGTAGCTCATTTGTTTTATTAATTGCAAGTGAATACTTTTTTTAATTTTTCACAGGGATTAAAGTTTTGAAGTGGAGTAAAAAATATTGCAGACTACTATTGTTTTTATTCATCACACTCGAGTTTGATAAATAGTATAATTGAACACTAACCAACCAATCAGAAGCAGCTTGGAAATAAAAGATGCGACATACCGCCTTTAAAACAAAGCAAAACTGTATCATTGATCAGTGATATGAGAAGTCTTACTTCACCATTCACTTAGCTATTATGAGCAAGGCTTTTCTAATTTTGGTATGCTGCAACAGACTTCTATCAATCCAGTCACACCATCATGCAGTCTGCCAACACCAGTCTTGACTCTTCACAAAATGTGGTGTCCTGTTCCAACATTAACCCTATGCACCCTGCCCATTTTACCAGAGAAGGACATGCCCAGCCTGCAAGTTTTGGGAGTTAACAGCAAAATTTATGGTTACCCAAATAAAACATATATATCTTAAAAACTACTGGATGAAACTTGTTTAAATTTGGCATACGTGTTGATGAATAGATGTGGATTGACAAAGTTTGAGAAGTTTCACCATCTTCCGACTCTAAATCAGCCACTTCAGGGTTGAAATCGGAGTCACTGTTGAGGAAGATCTCATCTATGACTTGTCTAACAGTGTATTGAGCTCGTTTGCTCATTTTGGCTTCTAAAACGAAGAAAAAAGCATGTGTAAAACTGCTCAGAAACAGTGCTCGAACATAGCCAAATCACTGGGAAGGTATGCACGATAGAGTAAGCTCCCTTTCCTAATGAATGTTAATGCGATTAGAAGTGAAAGTAAGTGGGTATTGCCGACCTACAATTTGCCGGCTGCAGGCACTGAGAGGGGGCGTATCTTGGCCAACAATTCGTCGGACACAGGGTTCAATGAGTTAAACTAGTAATGATGAATTTACACTGCCATTATCAACTGGCACATCAATGATAATTGATGGTTTGTTAATAAGATATTTGAAATGCTGTGTCAACTTACTGAAGAGCACACGGTTGACCTGCTGCAGCTGGCTGAAGTTGGCCTTGTTCTGTCCTGATCTGTTGGTCCCTGTCATGTTGTACTGGCCCTGCAGGGAAGGAGCGATCAGCACAGACCCAGCTGCGTGCAGACTGTGTTTGTAGGTGATGCCTCCCAAGTTGTAGAGGTACTGCTCCTTAAAAAATAGGAAGAACATATTCATGCTACAAACTTTCAAACATCAGTGAACTGTGTCTGCCTCCTATGCTGAAAATTTGGCGACAATGCAGCCCAAAACAATTTCATAAAATAAATGCAATTTACCGTCCGTTTTCCACCTTATGGTTTAATAAGCAGCATTTGTAAATATATGCTTAGCTCAGTCAGACATCAAAACTTAACCTGATGAAAGTTGTGTATATAAAGCACCCATTATTTTAATATCACTGCATAATTTTCTTGATGCAAAACATTTTTTTTTCATGCTGATGGTGCAACTCCGTATGTGTGTGTGTGTGTGTGTGTGTGTTGTGTGTGTGTGCAGGATGTAGGATAAAAGTGTGACACAGTTTGCAACTGAATAAAATGACCTTGTTTTATTATAAAGGAAATTAATGAGCAGTGATTATCAAGATCATCGATAACTGGTTGTAACCAATTACTGCTTTTTCATAAACAATTTTACAATGTGCTGTCAACTGATCCACGTATTGCTGTTAAAGCTCCAGATCTGTGTACTATGACACCACTATTACTAATATTATGTATTCTTGGGGCAAGCTAATTTCTGCAAAAGGGAAAGAAGTAACTGTTTTGCTTTCAGTTAAGAAATTTGTTTTAATTCATACTTTTGAGTGCACGCTACATTATGTCAATACCTAACGAGCATTACTGCTCTTTTTTTTTCTACATTAAACCTAAATCTTATCGGTGACCGCCAGTTTTTCCTTCAGTTCATAGCCTGATATTTAAAGCTTCAGGCAAAATGTTGTTTCTTGACTTCACAATCCAGAAAAACATACATTTTATGTAAATAACAACTATTCCACTGCATATCCTTACTACACTGTATGATGTAAAATCAAACAAAAATGTTGATATTCAAGGTAGAAGCAACATACCAGCCGTCGCTGGACAGCCTTGTCAGCTGCAAGCTGCTGGTCCAAGCACTCCAGTTCCTCTCTGGATGATAAAGGGAAGCTGAAGCCTTGTGGCAGCTCTGGTCTAGACAGACCCTCGCTTCCCTCCCCTTCACTCCATCCTTTCCTCTGTCTCAGGGCCCACACTTCTTTTTTCAAATCTGCAATTTCTGATGCAAATTCTGTCCTAAATGCCCCAAATTCTGTCCTCAATGCCTCAATTTGTACCAGGACAGCTTCAAAATATGGTCTCATATCTGAGGCGGTGGACTGATCTGTGAAAAAACACACACACACACACAGATGCAAAAGAAATTAAAGAGAAAGTGCTGGGACAACACAAACCTCTGCCAAGGATTAACAGGCATGGGAACTGGGAACTGTTAAACCCTCTGAAAAGAGCTTCCCAAAGGAGCTATCCTCTGAAATTCACATTTTTTTTCCCCATATTTAAATCTGCACTGGTTCAAATGACTTTTCCTCTGAAAATGGAATACGAAACCTCTGAAATCAATGCCCTCCAAGCCTGTTTAATAAGAAGAGGCAAATTGTTTCCCATGGTGGTTTACACATTAGAAGAGGTATGTTATTTTATTAGAAGAGGCAAGTTGTCTCCACTGACAATTTGCACTTTGACCATTGTTATTTCCCTGTTTAACCCGTTCACTGCTTGAAAATGTTACAAACAAAGGCTTTCCCAGTGCCAGGGAAATCTAATGATTTGGGGGTAATAATTAACAAAAAATTCTAGCTCAGAAACTACAAAAGATATAACAATGATATACATATGATTTTTGAAGGAAATTGAATGAAGATTTTGAATCTGGGCTTCTTTTGTTTTAATTTTGATAATAAAAAAATATTTAGGCATTTAGATTTGGATAGATTTTTTTGCACAATCAAAAACATATGTATTTACCACTACAGCTTCACATCCAAAAAAGAACACAAAGCAAAAAAGTTGAAAATAAAGTTTGTATTGTCACACTACACATGTAAATGAAAGTAAAACAGTTTAGAAGTCTATCAAGACGCTCACACTCTATGCAGACAGGTCAGTCCATGACCACGCCCCCCTCTCCCCACCACGCCCCCTTGCTGGACTTCAACCCTCTCTTTCACTCCTCCTCTTCTCCTACCTTTCCCTCTGCCCCGTGTCACGCCGCGAGCAGGCCACGCTCCCCTCTCGCGCTGACTATCACATCACTGGCCACTGGCACGCAGTGCAGAGTACACACTAGGCGAGCTCGTTCGACGCTGGCAAACCAGTCAGCTGAACACACACTGAGGTCACACAGCCCGACTCAATAACTGACCAATACGGTCAGCAATTCCATCACAATCATCATCTCACCTTCATGCTCCAGTAAGTCGTTGAATAAAAGATTATTGTCTTTGTCAAAAATGATTAGCAGAGCCTGCTCAGCTGTGTAAATACGTTGATTTGGTCGCTACACTTGTCGAAGGTTGCGCCGCCATCTTTGCAAGCGAGACGAAGTGCTGGCTGGTCATCCAGTCAGTGATGAGAATAAATGGGCTTTCCCCTCACGTGTGGTCATTTGCATATCATTTTAATACTACAGACATATAAGGCTTACTATGCACACTCTATTTCAGTCCGTTAATAGAAATAGTAATGAATGAAAATTGAAGAAAAATGCATGACGTCAGTGGACGGCCCATAGGCACTGGGAAAGCATTTTTACTTCGGCGTCAGCTGACGGCTTATAGGCACTCTTCGGGTTAATTCATGTCCTTTAAACCTTGGTTTGTGCATTTGCTTCCACCAATTAACGCCAAATCAAAAAATTTTCCTTAGAATATTTTCAACTTTTCCTGCAAAATTCATGAAAATTCTTTCATAACTCTCCGAGTAATCCTGTTTACAGTTAAACAGACAGATGGATGGATAAAGAAATAAACGATGAGCAAACCATTACCTGGTTGGCGGAGGTAAATATTGTTTACAGCAAATTTATATTTTTCACATTGGATGAAAACAAAGAGTTACTTTGAGCCTTGAACTGATGGCACAAAGATAATTTAAGTCACATCATAATTTTTGTGTTAGAAATGTTTTCATAGGGCACCTTTTTTCTCCTCAAATTAATCTAAAATACAATGTTTAATTTCTGGTTGACAAAGACTTCACTAGTTTCTGGCTATCAGTATCACAAAATACATATCTTTAAAGTTTTACAATGCACATTTTTTAACGTTTAAACAATATATGAAATTCTCATCTAGATGCTGAAACAGACTTAAATATCTGTCTACTTTGGGGAGAGGAGAGGAGACCTACAAAACAAACAAGTAAATAATTTTCATACCAACAGGCATTGGTGGTAATTCGTCTCTCATAGGAGACGGAGACAGAGGTAAGCTGGTGGAAGGCACAGGTTCTGGCACAGGTGATGGTGGTGGTGGTCTGACAAGAGAAAGAGACCGCTTTGGTGGTGGTAGAGGCAGCGGTGAGGAAGGATGGTGTCGGTGGCGCTTCAATGGTGGTGAGCAATACTGCTCCTGTTGGTGCCTAGGTGGTGCTGGGGAAGGAGAATCTCCTCCTGAAGATGGGCATCTGGGATAGGGAGAGCAGACCCTGCGGACATTCAAGTTTGGTACCAACACATAATAGTTTCAAATTTACTATCAAGACAAACTATCACGGTTGCATTTATTCTCATAACTAAACATTCAAAACAAACAATGCAAGTGTTTCGATACTTCTGGATGCAAAAGTTGTCCAAGAACTTGGCACTTTTTTGTTGTTGCAAATCACGGTTTATTGGACAAATCATGGTTTATTGGACTGACACTAAAACTAGTAAAAGGTCAATTTGCAGTGGTGATTGTTATCACTCCATGACTATCTGAAGAAGACTTTTCAATATATTTAAAGCTCGTTTTATTCATTAAATTCAACTTATAAATTGGTAGTAAACAAAGTATATGATCATGGATATGACAGGCAACAGCATTAAGTTACAAACCTACAAGATCTCGATGAAGAAGAAGATAAAAACTACACTAATTTCTTCACCAAAAAGCATATGCATAATGTGGCCTTAAAAGTTACAAATATGCATCTACATAGATGCATATACATACACATGGGGATGTCGTTTCCGCTTCCGAAAGGTGTGCTCATAGTCCAAGTAATCTGTGGTCTCCATGTCAGTTTTCTCTAATAACTGCGTCTCCCAGTGCTTCGCCTGCTGCCAATTTTCTGTACATAAATTTTAAAAGTAAGTACATGACTAAAAAGATTTAAAACAATTTCAGTAAAATACAAATAAGAAACAATAATCAAATAAATAAAGAATTAAAGAAACACAGATAAAATGCAATAATTACACAAATATACAATCTTTTGATTATTGCAATGGATAATGAGTCTTGCTTTCACACGCAAGCTGGCTGTCATTAATCTGTTTAGTGCTGTTTTATATTGAGGGTATTCTGCTAATTTATCACTATCACTGCTTAGCAACAACTTACTATACAACACATTGGATAAAAATGCCAGGTGTGAAATCAAGTGATTCTAAGCAACAATTCACACTTGCAGTGCATGACATTAAGAGGGTTTTTTTCTGTTTACTTCTGCTTCACAATTGTTAAAATGCAAACAAACAATACTGACCACTGCAATTTCCTTTTAACCACTGATATAAAACTAATTATGCAGTCCAACAAGTGCAAATTCGCAATTACCTCTGGCCCTGTTCTTCATCAGTACCGCACATGTCATGAGCCTTGTTAAGAATACTTTGATGTGATAGATCTGTTCTTGGGAATACAAGTGGCCCAGATGGTAAATCAGCCTCAAAAGAGTGCCAGCTTTGTTGTCAACAAGAGAAGTATAGCTTGCAAAGGCATTTTGGCCCCTTTAGTAGGCAGCACCTTAAAGTTAAACACTGTGACATGTTCAGGTTGTCTTATCACTGAAAAAAAAAAAAAAACCGAGATGGAAAGCCAGTCAAATGTGTTCCCAGTCATTGATGTTGATTTTATTCCTGGAACCTTCAATTCTGACCAAAAGAAAAACTACTGATACAAGATATTGTCTTTTTCATGATCAAGACAATATTTGATGAAAATTATCATTGGTCTTTACACTTGAGCACTCTGTGTGTTTTACACTTATTAGACCATTGTGTTCTTGACCTTTGATCAACTGAAAATCTAATGAGGGAGTTCTGCTACATTTACATGTGGTTGAGAAGGCTTTAAAGCCTAGGCCTTTTAGCCTGTATTTGTCTCCTCAATATAGGAACAAGGCCCCATGGCCTTTTCTGTATTGGTCTCATTGCATGCCTAAATATTTCCCTACTCATTCATCAAATGTAAAAAAAAAAAAAAGGTCTAAAAGCTTTTGGTCCTCACCCGTACTATTTTTTACATAATGTTCTTGTTAAATATGGTCAAAATCCACCCATTGTTTTTGTGCCAGAGTACACATTAAAAAAGTTACAGACATATGGTTGCAGTACATCATTTGATCCTCTTCTTCTAAAGTGTTCCCAGTTTTGGGAACACACAACAAATCATAACAACAAAAAAAAACAATGTAAATCTAATCAGTAATCACATTAGAAATGGCCAAACAGCATATTTTATCCTAACAGATTATCTTCCATACGATACCTCCCCTTAAACTAGTTAAAGTTAACGGCGGCCAAAACACAGCAGATAATATTCCATCATAATCCATGCCAGTTTACGAATCATAATGCCAAATTTTGTGATAATGTGATGAAAACTGTGGATATATGGCATCTGATAATGGAAATAAGGATCCAAATGTAGTGACGGACCAACTGACAGGTGTACAGACGGCCCGAACTGCCTGACAGACCAACTTATCTACTGAGCTGCATCAGCTGCAGCTGAAAACCACACACACACACACAAACACACACACACACACACACAAAACTGTCATGAATATTGCATGATTTCTCTCATTTTCTGCCCTTTCTTTTACATTCGAAAATGATTTTTGTACTTAATCAGTTAATGTCATGAAATAATCAACATGTTACAATTACCAGTAAACACATTTCTTTGTGAATGTGAGTCAAACTTGTTTAAAGTCTAGTATTAATTGCGCTGATGACATATTCAAGGAGCCTCACTTGAGCTTTTGATGATCCTGGAGCACTTGTGTGGTGACCAGGAGACATCCGGCAAAGGTTCAACAGGATCACAAACAAGAGACACTTTTTTTGCTTTGGCTTTGTTTGGATTGCTAGAAGTAGAACTTTCGCCGAACATTACTGCAGCCTGATCACAAGCTTTTAAAGTTTCAGACACAAATTTTTGTATCCGTCTGTTTTTGGACCAGTATGAAGACATGCTTTACTATCATAAAAGATGGAAAAGAAGTCCAAAAAGCAGACCTGCCAACCCCCTAAGAGACCAATGAGTAAGAATTGAAGCTCAGTGAGGCAGAAATGTGTAATTTCTGAGAGCTAAGAGTAATCAAGCGCGACACTTACCTTTTTTCAAACAAACACGATGCGATGAAATTGTTCGCACAATTTTTGTGAACTTTACTTTCCTTCAAAAACAAGCTTTTCTTTTAAGTGTCACAAGAAATCTTTACAAATTATGAAAATGTAGAATACACTGGAAACACACATACTGTTAAGTATGTATGTGTTTGTTTGCATGAGTATTTTCCCTCCCTTCCTCTCTCTCTCTCTGTTGTGTGAAGTCTATATGTTTTTCTCCCTTCCTGATTACTCCCCCCCCCCCCCCTCTCACTCTTCCTCAGTATATATACATGTGTGTGTGTGTGTGTTAGTGTGTGTGTGTGTGTGTTAGTGTGTGTGTGTGTGTTAGTGTTAGTCTTCTTCTTCCGTAGAGTCTCCACAATCAACAGGCTGATTATTATGAGACTGTGAACGGGGGATCTGCTGGGGAAGAAAAAAAAAACTATTCTAATTCCTATTTCATAAACATGAGATTACACACATTCATACCACAAAGTAACGCCCTCCACCCCTATCTTGCCTACTCATTAGCCTACACAAAAAAAGCAAAACAAAAAAAAAGGTAAAAGCTATGTGCGGAGCTGCCAGCAGGCTACCACGGTCACTTTTCATCCATTACTATGGACTAGCTGGCCCCAGGCTGCAGTAGGCAGCTCAGGCCCGCAACATCCTTCCACTCATCCATGCATACTCAAACGCTCAATGCAGAAAAGGTTCCCTCCTAAAATATGTTATCACAAAGAAAAAAGAGAGGGGGAGAAAGAAAGGGGAGAAGAAAAGAGGAAAAGAAAGAAAAAAAAAGGAAGGAAGGAATAAGAAAAAGGAAGAAAGAAAAATTTTAAAAAAAAAGAAAAAAGAAAAAAAAAAAGAAAAAGGAAAAAAAAATGTGTGAGGTCAAAAAAGAAAGTAGGGGAGGCCGGCATAGAGAGAAGGCTCTTCCTTGAATGGATTGAGAAAGATAGATTGATAGATCGATAGATGGCTAGATAGCTTGTGTGATAGACAGACAGACAGACAAACAGACGAAGAGATTTATGGATAGAGAGATGGGGAGTTAGGTTGGAGTGATAGGGAGGGAGGGAGGGGAGGTGTTGGCAGATAGCGGGGGAGGATGACGGTAAGAGGGAGGGATAGAGTCTGAGAGAGAGAATGTTTCTATAATTTTATGTTTGTATATGTCCTTATGTATCTGTGTATATGTGTGTGAGCGCGCACGTATGCGCGTGCGTGTGTGTGTGGATGTGTGCGCAAACATATCTAGAGTGAGGGAATTTGATTGAGAGAGGGTGGTCGAGTCTGGGGATAGGCAGGTGATAGAGGGTTGGGAAGCTAATAGATGAACAGGGAGGTTGGCATTTTTTTTTTTTTTTTTTTGGGGGGGGGGGGGGGATCTATAAAGAGGTGAAGAGAAAGACGATGTAGACTTAGTTGATAAACTAAACCCGATTCTAATAACTTCAGTATCGTAATATTTTTCATAATTCCACCTTCTGGTTACCCAAACCCTATTATGTTTGAAATCCAGTGATTGCCATGTGTTATGTTTAAGTCCCTCCCTTCCAAATTCAAAGCGAAAGATTTCTTCTTTACAACATAGAGCCTAATCTCGATGTAGGTCTCTCTGATAGACCGGGAATGTGGTGGGAAAAAAAAAAAAAGCTTTATGTAGAAATCTACTGAAGATGCCTATTGACCTGTGACACAAATGTGTCAGGGGGTTTAGCATCAACAATATCCTGGGAGAGGGAGTTCCAGTCCACAATTGTTCTTGGGAGGAATGACATCAGCCGGTAGTCGGTGTCTGCAGCTAGTTGATTAAACTGCTGATCATGACTTTGTCGCTCTCTCTTCTTGTGTGTGTGTGTGTGTGTGTGTGTGTGTGTGTGTGTGTGTGTGTGTGTTGCTGGAAGAATTCGGCGCGTTTGAGGAATCATTGTGCTTGCGTGACTCAAGGTGATGCTTCACATCCACCATCCCACCATGGGAAACTGTGAAGTCCGACTCGCAAACTTGTGGTACACCGTGCACAATTTACACCTTTAGCCGAAGGTCGTATTCAGGGGAACTTTTCCGAGTATTCTTTATGGAACTTTTGACCAAGTTTTTTCTTTTTCGCATCTTGTCCAGAACTTTCTGCTCCTTGTCTCGACATTTTCGCAGCTAAAACTTCAGAAGGACGCCAACTTCGCCGAATGGTAAAGATTGTGAAACGAACCGCGCATGACCGGAAACGCTTCTTGAAGATTACTGGTTATACGCACGGCGCCGTGCGTGTCCGTACATAAGCCGATTTTTTCGTCCGGTTTTTTTTTTGTTTTTTTTTTAAACTTTCAATGCGTAATTTTTTGGCTAAATGCGTAAGGGCGTAAGAATTATCACTTGGGCGTAATAAATTACGCGAAATGCGTAATGGTTGGCAGGTCTGAAAAAGCCCACTGTAACCGTGTAAGCGATAATGGCGAGACACACATGTGTACAAAAAAAGAGTTGCAACAGACCCTACACCGGCGAATGAAGAACGATGAAAACCGCGAAACCGGTTAATAAAAAGTACAGACCACCACACAAAATTCCCGATCGGAAAATCTCATATAAATTCTAAAATCTGACAACGACATAAAACAATCAAAATGTGTACAAAATTCTCGTGTTTTATATCATTTCTAGTGATAACGCCGCTAGAATATTGTAGAGTGTGAAACAAAAGAACAATTTTTTTTTTTTTTAATGGAATTGAGATTTGCGCTAGGCTAAATATAGTTTAAACAGTAAACAAGTAGGGTAACTCTTGCTCCCATAAGAAAACCTAACACAGAGTAACTTTTATTCAAGACTGGCACAGCCTTTCAAACTTGAATAAAGTCAGACAAATACAAAGACGAACAACCTAATAGTGGGGGAAAAACAAGCGCCGACCAACAACCCCTAAGATCTACTCAATGCCTTCAAGAGGGATTACGATGGTTCTCTCATGCAGCTAGCGAAGAGTTTTCATATTTATAACATATTTTCTTAATTCTATGTTCCCATTTTCTTCATCTTCACCCCCCCCCCTCCCCCCCCCCCCCCCCCCCCTTACTTAGGTTCAAATCTTTGCCAAGTCATTACTGTGATGACGGAGGGGTTGTTGGCCTGCGCTTGTTTTCCCCCACCATTAGATTGTTCGTCTTTGTATTTGTCTGACGTTATTCAAGTTGAAAAGGCTGTGCCAGTCTTGAATAAAAGTTACTCTGTGTTAGGATTTCTAGTTACACTACTTGTTTACTGTTTATTGTTTACTGTTCCCTGCCTCATTTTATTTTAAACTTTAAATATAGTTTAGTTGGCCTGATGACTCAGTGCATCATGGGAGGCAGAGCGTGCGTGCTAGGGTGGCAGGCTAGAGCTGTGCTAGAATCTAGCATGGTTCCCTAGATCAGTGTATGCATGAGTGACGGGGTAGTGCCTACCTAGAATCTAGCTAGGCGCCCAAGGTGCAGCACGCTGCTTGGGTGACATGCCAGTGCCAAGCTAGAACTTAGATTGGTTTGCAAAACAAGCGGATGAGCCTAGGATATCTAAGACAAACAAGCTGAAGCTAGCTAGAACCCAGGTGGGCCCTAAGACCCTCAGCTGTCTGCGAATTAAGATCAAGCGTGATTTCTTGGGAAGAGAAGACAGCAGAGGCAAGAAGTGGTCAAGCATTGACCAGGCCAGTCCTTGCGTGGCGGGAGGAGCAACCCAGGAGATGACCTCAGCGACTCTCCAGCGGCAGGAGAGGTGCTGGAAGAGGACCAGAGCAGACCAGACATTTTGCTGAGCGGGCAGAGTTGATTCAGGGCAGGCGATCATTAAACTGTATTACTGTAACACGTCTATGTCTACTCTTGTAGATCATAACCCAACCGTATTTGAACACGCGTTCATGATCAAAATCGTTGCATGGCATTTGTTCGGCAAATGTCTGCTAGGTCGGGGCCTGCTGAGGAGTGTCAGCCTTGGGACGAAAGGTGACCCTGCACACGCCAAACCTGGTCCTGATCACCAGACAAAAGTCCATGGTCTTCGTATACCACCGGTGCAGGTACTGTACATGTGAAGAAGGTATTAAAGCTGAAATTTTCAGATATTTTAAACTTTACTTCTCATCTACCGTATGTGTAGATTTTCATCTACTTTCACTGTTTACGCACACACACACACACACACACACACACACACACACACACACACAGAGTGAGACAGAGAGAGAATGTGCACGCGCGCGCGCGCATCTATAGTAGGCCTACATATGTATCTTTCTTGCTTGAGTGAATGCGTTTTCAGTCGTTCATTTACGTTCACACATACACGTCACACTCCATAACCGTTTGTTCAAGGTACAACACGGAGTAGTTGTTGTCGAGTGTCAAACATGCAGTCGGTGTACCGTGTGTTCGTTTTGCGTCAGCTTGTGGCCCACACAATGCAGACAGCTGGGACCAGTCCGCGAATGGTCCTAAAAATAGTAAGCAAGGTTTTCACGTCTTCCGTCAATCTGGTTTCGAGCGATGACGTCACGTTTCTACCGAAGCGAACGGAAACCTCCCTGTTGGGAAGCCATTTTTTTCGATGACAGCCAGCAGTAAAAGAGAACGTCAAGTACATCAACAAGTTAGATGGGGAGTGTAGATCTCGCTATCGCCAAAAATAGGTGTGGTTGAATGGATTTGATCCGTACGATGAAAAGAGTGGTCAAATGAATTCAATCTTACACCACCACTGAAGTTTCTTGGACTCGTGAGTTGCCTTGTCTGTGGTGTATGCGCATACACCTTGCAGCAGTTCGAGTGCTCCAAAAGCCTTGATGCACATATGTAGTTTACTGATGGTTGGGTGCAGGAATTGAAAGTCTACAACCCCCCCCCCCCCCCCCCAACTGTGAACACTTGGTTGTCAAAGCAAAGGTAGATTTTACAAAGTCTTCTCTGTCAACTCTGTTAAAATGTGTCAGTGACTGCAACATTTGAATGCAATAATTCACTAGATGTACAAGAGTTCTCATCAATTCAAAGGCATAGGTTTTTATGTTTCAGTTTTGTAATTTATTTAATGTGTGTGTGTGTGTGTGTGTGTGTGTGTGTTGTGTGTGTGTGTGTGTGTGTGTTACAGCAGCAAAGAAACATGGGGGGGAAAAATCATGATTCAGTCACTCAGGTTATCAGTTATTTGTTTGAAGCAGCATTCGTGTGAAATGCTTGATAAGGGGATGCATGAATTAAATGTATTAATACTGGTCAACATGGATTTGGTGACAGTGAAGATCTAGCCCACAAACAACAAACATCCACTGATTATGCTCCAAATCAATGCATCACACATTCACTAGGTTATGCTGTGTAGATGTAGGGCTGTGAGTGTGCTCATACAGTGTTTATTTCATTATCAAAGGCAAAGGAGATCAAGTTTATAAACAAATTTGATTAAGCTTTGATTTTTTTCGCAGGATGTTCTGCATTTGTGTGTGTGTGTGTGTGTTTTCTCTTTTGTGTGCATGTCTGATGTGTCTTGCATCATTTCATGTTGTTTTTTTTCATTATGTAGATCAAGCTGATAACTAACAATATCTTGCACCTTTGTTAAAGAGTTTAAAAAGATGAATCTACATCATGAATATGTATATTTTCTTATTAACATTGCATCAACATTCAGCAGTTAAAAGTATAATTTCTCTTCCAGACTGATGAACTACTTCCTCTTCCTCTGCGTTCACAGGGGACTTTTCGCTTCCTTGGCTGGCACACTACCTTAAAGGCCACAAAGCCACTAACACTGAGCAAGAAAAAAAAGAAAGAAAGAAAGAAAAGTTAAAGAACTCTGTAACAGAGTTAACTTTAAGTGTTGGAGTCAAAGTGTGATACACATTTAACATTCACAATGACCATAGATATTTCCTCTACTACTTTTTCATTTGCAGTCATCTTGTCACTTGAAATTTGCTTTTTTGGTTCTGCAAAGAATGTTCATCATAATACCATTTGCATTATGTAGTATTAGTATATGCATTCAAGTGTAATGGTTGATGCAGTTTCCCCTGTAGTTTTCAGAAAACTGTGTGTGAAAATTTATTGTCTCTCTTGATGCATGTAACAGCAAAATCATGTATTGTCATTTACAGCTCTTTCTAATATTTTCAGGAAGTTTTTTCTCTTGTAAACCAGTCTTTTTTGATAATGGTGATGCTTTTTTCTACTGCACTGTTCATGCATACAACTCAGATACATAAATGAGAAACACTGCCAGGAAAAAAATGTTCTTATATCACAATCTATTTTGTTGTTGTTGTTGTTTTTCAACTTTCGCAGTGATCATTTTGTTTGAAGTGTGTAACAGCAAAATCATTTGTCATGTTGCATACAGTACAGCTGTGTTACCTTTGCAGTATAATTTTCCTCTTTTAAATCAGTCATTGTTATTGTGGGAATTCTTTTTAATTGTACTGCTCATGCATGTGTACATAACTCTGCATGTGTGCACTGCTGGAAAACAAGTGCTCTTGAATCACATCACACAAACATAGTAGAATATTAATAGTGCACATAATAGCTGAACTTCAGAATCAATTTGTTTTGAAACTCAGAGGAATACAAAGCCACACAGATCATAAATGAAAAGGTTTTTTTTTCATTTTTTGTTTGTTTTACAAACTCTGCACTTGTAAAATAATACTGGAGGAAGACAGGCAATTTATCATGGAAAACCCACTGACACAGTTTTTGTGCCCAAATATGATCACTAATATATGCCAATGACAGGGAGGAAAATGTCATCTTAAAAAACATTTCAATTTTAAGAGTCTTCTGCTTCATCTTTGTGCCCTCATAGGGAACAGATACAAGTTGAAGATATACATGGAGACAAAGATCATCTTAAAATAATATTTCTATTTTACCAGTCTTCTGCTTCATCTTTGTACCCTCAAAGGGAACAGATAGAAACTGAAGATATAACTGGAAAAAAAAATCATCTTGAAAAGTTGTGCTATGGTCAGATGGCCAAATATCACTTATACTAATTATAGCAAATCAGTTTTTTTACCTTAAGACCCAAGAGGTTGAAATGCACTGTGTCTTGTCCTGTACTTTGTCAATGTTCTTGGTGGTAACTAACCCACTCTTTCTAAATCGTTTTTTAGTCAAGCTGTCATGTGTGTGTGAATTTGATGTTTCAGATTGTTTAGGAAAATACTTGGATACATTGTTTTATTCAAATTATGATTCTACAAGTGTCCTTTCAATGCTAGCTTTTTGTGTACATAATGTGCGCATGCTAGTGATTGCTTTGACTTTTCATGTATTTCAATCCAAAATGGAGAGAAAAAAGCAGGGGAAAAATATTTTGAATGAAAGCAGCTTCTGTACATGTTCTGAGTTGTTTTGCATAGTTGTGTGTCAGTTTGTGTTCCAAGCAGTGAGTGTGTGTGTGTGTGTGTGTGTGTGTGTGTGTGTGTGTGTGTGTGGTATTAAAACTGCAGAAGGTTACAGATCAGCTGACTAATTATTACTTTATTAAATCTGGAAATTGTGGAGTCAGTTCTATCCCACTCTTTTCAAAGATTTACTTTCAGGAAATACTCACACTGAACTTTTTTAATATGTGAAATGATCAGTTTCAAAAGTTTGCCTGCCTCATTACTTTCCTTTACCACTTTCACTGATAGTATAATTATGAGGATTCACATGTCAGTCATTCAGATTTGATCTCCCAATGTTTGTTACACTTATGACAATGTTGGCTAAAGGAAGAACCATACTGACAAGCTGAATCAGTGAATGAGAGTCTCCCATAGTAAGGAACTTGAACACACACTCAATCACTCACACACACACACAACACACAACAACACGCACGCACGCACACACACATTCATTTTGGGCATTTTTAAACTCTGTGCCCCTTCCATCCACATAAAATCTTAATGCACGTTGCATACAGAGTCGAGGGGTATCTAATTACATCCATGAAAATGTTTGGAACAGACTCAAGCGCCTTCTTCACTGTGCACAAACGCGATGTCCGTACGCCTGATCGCGGCAATCGACGCTCTTCTTCTCCGTGTTGTCAGTCCTTCCATTAATTTTCCGCAACGGCATTTCACCTTCAGAATTAAAAAAAATTGCAATCCATGTTCTCGTTTTGCACCCTAGTATGTGTGAGAAGAGCTATGACAGCCGATAACACAACAGCGTTTCACAGTGTTTATCACTCGCTGTCTTACTTCCTGCGCCCCAATATGACGGGCGATCCCATAAATCATTGCGTGTGACGTCAACGGCTCGAAACCTATGGGGGGGGGGGGGGGGGGGGAAGCTTGTATCGCAAAGGGAATAGGGAGGGGGTTGGAGGGAGGGGAGGGGATGTGGAGAGGTGTGTGTGTGTGTGTGTGTGTGGCTTGTCGAGAAACGTTACTTAGGCCGTTCATTGTTTAAAGAAGTCCGAGAGCTTTCGTGTTTTCGGAATGCCTTCATCAGGGATTAACACAATGTCTGTTGACGCGAAGGAGGAAGAACACTCCGAAGAATGCGTGTTTGACGATTCACTGAAAGCTAAACACAGATTGAATCTCACATGCACCAAACTCTCAAATGCTTGACCGTCGGAACATTTTCAGAGTAGAAGGCCTAGGCTATGCCTACATTCCCAGCTATGGGCTAAAACCAGCTTTCATGGGTGTTTGATTGAAAATAGTCTGCATGAGAAAATCAGCCGAATATATCGGCTTGTATACACGCTGAATTACAATGAGGTTTCCTGTAGATTTTCGGGGGAGGGGGGGGGGGGGAGGGGGGGGGGATTAACATGCATTAACCGTTCTTGTTTTGATATGTGCAAATGGCATGATTCGTTCCGATCACAATATCACAGAAGAATGTTTAGAGAGATGCAGGGGTGAAACAAGGGATGATCGACTGTCAAACATACTTTGTGAAATTTGAAATAATATAACTGGAATTAGTAAAATTAAAAAGATATATATATATATATAAATATATGTGTGCGCGCACACGCGTGTGTGTGTGTGCGTGTGTGTGTGTATTGTGAAGTAATAACAGAAACAGGGCAGCCACAAAAACCAGCTTTAATCTACCTTTCAGTTTCTGACGTCAAACAAAAGCGCGTCACACAAAAGCGCGTCATACATAAGCTGTATCCGGTTGGAAAGTGAAAGTGAAACTAGCTTTAACTTTACACTACATCTCCCTTTTCCAGAAGAACAATTTAAAGTTCTCAAACGTGTGATAAGACACATCCAGAATGACTAGAATGAGCACTGAGTATTTATGAAAATAATACTGCATGTAAGTTTGTACAATAGCACTACTTTGGTTCTGGGTCTCGCACCAGAGTCTTTCAATTAATTTCATGAATGCGCCTTTTCTTTTTTCTTTTTTTTTTTTTTCTTTTTTTTAAATATCAAAAAGAAATCATTTCAAATTTTCAAGTTCTAGTCTCTTAACAATGTTCAATAAGGCGCTCAGGCTTGTGCGTTGTTCTGGCGGATCTTCTTGGCTGCGACATCTGTGGCCCTGGGGTCATTGAAGATGGCAGGCTCTGGGAAGGAGTTGGCATCATGGCTGTCTTGACTGGCGTCGAACCATCGGTGACAGCAGGTAGGCCCTTGGCAGGTGAGCAGGGAGGAGGTTGTGCACTGGGAAGTGGTGCACGTGGAACCAAGAAGTGTGGAGGTGCGTTGGAAGGGAAAGGGGAAGGAGGAAGGTGGTTGTCTTGCTGGGAAAGCAAACAAGGCTCGAACAGCTTCCTGGTCATCTGCTGATTTCGGCGAATGACTCCACCGTCAGATGTCTGGATGATGAGACTTCTGGGAGTATCATGACAATTGATGACAATACCCTCCTTCTTCATGTCGGGGATCCACACCTTGTTACCAGATGAGATGTCTTCTGGAGCAACGACTTGATGTCTTCTGTCGTAGCTGGTTTTCATCTTCTCTCGGTATTCTTTCTCCCTCTTCTTCAGGACAGACACGTCGGGGGTCTTGGGAAGGAGAGTGTCTGGATGACATGGAACTCTGGTTTTCAGACTGCGTCCCATGCTCAGTTGGGCAGGAGAGAAGCCGTTGGGAAGGGGAGTGTTGCGATACATGAGCAAGCCAAGGTACTCATCATCGCACTTCTTGATGAGGTTTTTTATGGTTTGAACGGCGCGTTCAACCTCACCATTGGATTGGGCGTAGTGAGGTGAAGAGGTGACATGCTCGAAGTTCCAGGATTGAGCAAATCTGGAGAATTCTTCGGCTGCAAACTGTGGTCCATTGTCGGAAACTAGAATGTCTGGAATGCCATGGCGACTGAAGACTTTCTTCATTCTGTTGACTGTCTCTGCGCTGGCGATCTTGTTCATGAGCACAATCTCAAGTCCCGTGAGTAGTAGTCAACAACTATGAGGAACTGCTTGCCCTCATGCTGAAAGAAGTCAGCTGCAACTCTGGACCAAGGACGCTCAGGGAAGGGCGTACCTTTCATGGACTCCACTCTGGCTTTCCTGTTTTTGGCACAGTCAGGGCAAGTCTTGACCATGATGTCAATGTTTTGGGACAGCCCTGGCCACCACACGGAGTTTGCCGCGTTTTCCTTCGTCTTGTTGACACCTTGATGACCATCATGTAGGTGTCGAAGGACATCTTGTCGGAGTGACGGAGGGATGACTAGTCGCGTACCTCTCAGCAGGAGACCGTCGTTGACAGACAGGAAACTCTGCTCGTTGAAGTAGGTCTTGAGAGGCTTGTTGAGAGTCCTCTTCTCTGGCCAGCCATTTTGGCCATAGCGCATGACCAGTTTGAGGATGTCATCCTTCTGGAGTTCTGACCGGATCTCTTCCAGCCTGTGGTCAGAAGCTGGCAAGGTCAGCAGGACAGCATTGACATATGCCTCTGCTTGGCAGGTCAGGTCATTGTCCGCAGAATCTGTGGTAGGCAAAGGTGCTCTGGACAGAGTGTCAGCGGTATAGAGTTCTTTGCCAGGGACATGGACAATGTCAAAAGAATATCGCATCAGCCTCATCCTGAAGCGCTGGATGCGGACAGGAAGTTCGTCGATGAGCTTGGTAGAGAACAGAGGGACAAGAGGCTTGTGGTCTGTTTCTACCCGGAAGGACATGCCAACCAACAAATCTGACCAATGTTCAAGGCTCCAGGTGACTGCAAGAGCCTCCTTCTCGATCTGTGCATACCGCTGCTCGGTCACTGTGAGGGAACGGCTTGCGTATGCAACAGGATGGAGTTGGCCGTTGTCTTGGCGTTGAAGACATACAGCTCCAAGACCGTAGCTACTGGAGTCTGCTGAGATGACGGTCTCACGCTCTGGACTGTACAGTGCAAGAGTCTCTGGTGAGGCAAGGTCCTTCTTGAGAGTGTGGAAGGCACCCTGTTGTTCTGGTCCCCAGATCCACGTTGACTCTTTGCGCAGCATGTCTCGCAGTGGCTTAGACTTTTCGGCAAGGGTTGGCAGGAACTTCATCAGCTGGTTCACCATGCCCAAAAATCTTCGGATGTCAGCCACGTTCTTCGGTGCCTCCATCTCCAGGATGGCCTTCACCTTGGCAGGGTCTTTCCTCAGGCCGCAGACTGAAGAATCTACGATCTGGCCAAGGTACTCGAGCTGCGTTTTGGCGAACTCGAACTTGTCGGGGTTGAGGGTCAGGTTTGCCTGAGAGAGCCTCTCCAGGACAGCATGAAGCCTGGTGTCGCGCTCAGCTCTGTCTTTGCCAACGACAAGAATGTCGTCCATGTGACAAAGAACACCCTCAAGGCCATGGAGGAGTTTGTCCATCTTCTTCTGGAAGTACTCCGGTGCGGACGTAATTCCATAGGGCAGACGCTTGAATTTGAAGCGCCCAAAGGGAGTGATGAACGTGGTGAGCTCGGAACTTGCCTCGTCAAGCACAAGCTGATGGAATCCAGAGTTTGCATCCAACTTGGAATACACGTTGCCCTTGGAGATCTTGCTGAGAGTCTCCTCCACAGATGGCATGGCGTAGACCTCTCTCTTCACGCTCTTGTTGAGGCGGGTCAGGTCGACGCAGATACGAACGTTGCCATTGGATTTGGGCACAACAACGATTGGAGCGCACCAATCTGTCGGAGTGTCCACCGGTTCGATGACGTCACCTTCCACCATCTCGTTCAGCTGAGCTTCCACCTTCTTCAGGAGGGGTAAGGGAACACGCCTGGGCACCGTTTGAGCGAACGGCTTGGCGTCGTCCTTGAGGAGGATGGCTTGCTCACCACCCAGTTTACCCAGTCCGGTGAACAACTTGGGGAACTGACGCTTGACGTCGCTGGATGAAGTGAAGCTGGCCTTCGCCGTCTGCTGGGCAGGCTGACCACCAGTAGGCAAGGATCTGATTGCCCTGATGGTAAAGGCACCTGGGATGTCGCTGATGAGCCCCAGCTTCCTGATGGCAGGCGCACCAAGTAGGAGTTTGGATGCCTTGACGATGTAGACCTTCTCACGAATACGTGTACGACCAAGGTTGAGGTCGAGGTTGGCACACCCCTTCACCTCCAGAGGCTGGTCACCAGGCCCAAGGAGAGTGCGGTCAGGCTCTTGGAGTGTCCCAAACGCTGGCTTGAAGATGTGGTCGGGCATCACAGACACTTGGGCCCCAGTGTCTATACACCAGGTCAGCTCGCGTGATCCCACCTTCAGCTTGATGTGCCACCCAGGGTCAGCAGGCACTGATGACCTCACCGGAATGGCTGCTGGAGTGACAGTTCCTGCACGCACGCCATTACTACTGACGCCACCCACGAAGACTGGGACCCCAGCTTCAGACTGCTCCGCTTGGTTCTCGTGGACGACCTCATGGACTGACGCTGAGCTTCTACAGACGATGGCGTAGTGGCCTGTCTTGGTGCACTTTCTGCAATGAACCTTCGCTGCCGGGCAGTTCTTCTTGCCGGGAGGATGCTTGCCATTGCAGTAGCCGCACTTCTGGCCAGCTGGCGAGGCCTTGGTGTCACCTTTCTTGCCACCTGCGCCACCTTTGTATGCACTCTGTCGCATGTTACCTTGAAAACTTCTCTGGAGGGCACCCACACTGGCTGTCTTGCTTCTTTCCAGTTCATTCTTAGCCAGTTCCCTCATGGCGAGAATGTCAGTGGTCTTCTGTAAGGTAAGCCTTGGACCAACGTCATACAGCTTCAGCTTGGCGGTGTCATCTTTGCATGAAAACACCAGCTTGTCTCTGATCATTGTGTCACAGTTGTCAAACTTACAAGCTGCTGCCTTGTCTTTGACTAACCTGAGCCAACAATCAAATGACTGGGAAGGCTCCCTGTGCAGATGGAACCAAAACTGTTCGCGCAACATCAACTGCGGGTCTCTACGTTGAAAAAAGGCATCATACTTCCCCAGAACAGTGTTGTAATTGGTCTTGCTTTCTGCTGGCAGGGGCTGGTCGGCATTGTCTGGGTTAGGTCGTTCCTCCAAAAACACAAAATTGGAGAAGATCTCGAGTCCTTCATCACCAATATGGTTTAATAAAAGTCCAACCTTCACCGCGTCCGGCTTAGCACTGGCACCCGTTGCTTGAAGGAAAATGTCAAAACGAAGTTTCCACTTCTCCCATGCCGCCGCTGGATTTGCACTAACCACAAATGGGTCGGGAGTCCTCACATAAATTGACTCAGCCATCACGTACGTCTGTTCAGTTCACAATACGTAGGTCTGTTTCAAGATCACAATTCTGACGGATCTGTCAGAATAACCACTTCTGACACCATGTGAAGTAATAACAGAAACAGGGCAGCCACAAAAACCAGCTTTAATCTACCTTTCAGTTTCTGACGTCAAACAAAAGCGCGTCACACAAAAGCGCGTCATACATAAGCTGTATCCGGTTGGAAAGTGAAAGTGAAACTAGCTTTAACTTTACACTACAACAACACACACACACACACACACACACACACACACACACACATATACATATATATAGAGAGAGAGAGAGAGAGAGAGGAGAGAGACAGAAATGAGAAATACTGATTTACAATTATGGTTATGACCACATATGATTACTTTGAAAACATAAGTATGTACACAAACCAATAATAAACATAAACATCATTCTTTCAGTTCAGGAATTCGTATAAACGGAAACGATCTGTCCAAGAAAAGAATGCAAAAGAAAGGAGGAAACAAGCACAAAATTCTATTGTTTAAATAAAAAAAAAAGAAGAGAAAATAGACTGCAAACAATAACCCCAGCTGAATCTTAAGCACGTGAATTGTATGAATCACACAATTTATGTAAGCAACATGCGATAATCAAAGACACGGACACTTTAAATGATATGTTTAATGCAGATATCCACCTCCAACACCAACAATAACGATTTTGGATCCCTGAATCAAATATCATCCATAATGCATTCAAATATTATTTGTATACATAATCCAATACAAATCAGTTTTCAAGACAGGCAGAAAATCTCAAACTGTCAAACCTGTGTGTGTGTGTGTGTGTGTGTGTGTGCGCGCGCGCGCGCGCGCGTGCGTGCGTGCGTGCGTGCGTGCGTGTGTGTGTGTGTGTGTGAGCGTGTGCACGCGCGCCTCTCTCTCTCTCTCACCCACTCTGTGTGCATATTTGTGTATGTGTGTGTGCACGCATGCGTGTGTGTGTGTGTGTGTGTGTGTGTGTGTGTGTGTGTGTTGTGTGTGTGTGAACTCCGACATCTTTCAATTAGAAGTCACAAGTTATGACGAATAGAAAGATAATAGAATCCAACAGGATGTTGCATTTACTCTCTCTCTCTCTCTCTCTCTCTCTCTCTCTCTCTCTCTCTCTCTCTCTCTCTCATTACTTACTAATACCAAAACGCTTACTTTCGATAACACAGAAGAAGAGAAGAAGAAAAAGAAGAGAGAGAGAGAGAAAGAGATAGGGGGTGTGGAGAGACAGACAGGACAGACAGACAGACAGACAGAGAGAGAGACAAACAGGCGGACACAGAGAGAGAGAAAGAGATAGGGGTGTGGAGAGAGAGAGAGAGAGAGAGAGAGAAGACAGACAGACAGACAGACAAACAGGCGGACAGAGAGAGAGAGAGGGGGGGGGGAGGGGGGTTGCATGATAAAGCTGTAAGGCACATCTGGTAATCTTTTGGTCACATCATTGTGGCGGAATAAGGCTTTTTTTTTTTTTTTTTTAAAAGACGAGGACATGTGAGCAAACACAAAAGTGTTGGGAACATATTGAACAAAAATGGAGAATCTGAACACACAGTATTGCTTCATGTGAACCCGCGACATGGCCACACGAAACGACTTAGATTAGGAATGACACGTATACCCGAAGGAATTCATTTTGGCTGGTAACCTGACAGAAATATGGATTCAGACACTTTAACAATGACAAAAGATTTTCGAAAAGAACTTGACGATCATGCATTTACACACACGCACGCACGCACGCATGCACGCACGCACCCGCGCGCGCGCGCACACACACACACACACACACACACACACACACACACACACACACACACACACACACACACACATACCATAGCCTCAACGAACAAACAGCTACAGATGTGTGTTTCCAGAAATTCTGCTGTGAAAGCAGAGACCCGCTTGTCTATGGATGCAGCTGAACAAGCATCAGAACACTTATTACAACAACAAAAAAAAATGAAAAAAAAAAAAAAAAAGAAGAAGAAAAAAAAGCTAAAGCAGCACAAAGAGTGCAATGGGAAACAAATTCGAGGCATGAAATTCCAAACTGACACTGCTCGGATTATCCGCTCAGCTAGTATATGTGTAAATGAAAGACACATTAAAAATCAACCATAGAAACTTCCCGTTGGAAAAGCAGAAGCCGAAGAAGAAGAAGAAGAAAGAAGAAGAAGAAGAAAGGCACATACTCGAGCAAAATCGGTTTCAGTTTCAACATGAATGATCATTGCCTGTGTACTATGCCCCACAGTAGCAGTCATTATATCACATCTACCACAGATCGTATTCTGATCTGCGTATAGACAGAACAAGATTAAATCAATAAATGAATAAGTAACTCAGCACCAACAGTAAAGGAATTGTACAAACGTTACAGACCAGCAAATTTGACTAAGTAATTTCCACGCTTCTACTTATGATTTCCTTTCACATCAGTTCAACTTGCTCGGTTTGCTTATGTGTTTGTTTATGTGTTATGTGTAATAAGTGTTCACTGAGATGGAAAAGACTTGGCAAATCTTGAATACACAGTTCGTTTGTATGTGTGCCCTACTGATGTTTTTACTGTTTGGCTGCTGAACTTTTCTCTGATTCGATGCCATTGGTTGCATAGAATGGCTGTAAATAAAAACCGCCAATAAAACAATTATTTTGAAATTGAAATGGTGTGTACACCTTAAGAAGTGTATGAACTGCCCACAGAATGACCGCCAATCAGTGACCATTATCTGTTCATGGTGCATGGAAGAAATGATAGTCTACCATATATCGGAAAGATTTAAATTCTTATCTCACTACACTCATTTATATCGAAGATGAATCGGACCTGAAACAGAAAGAAGCCTGGTCAATGATTAAGGTGTTTTCAGCATTCTCCGTTTTTCAATACAGTGTTGATTGTTTATTGATATACGTGTTGGATCACGTCATTCACCGAACTGTCTTAAATTAACACCCTCGCATCAAGCATCAATCAGCAGCGTTTTTTCACAACTACACTCGTGACTTCAGTGCAGGAGAGGGCGAAACAGGGGAGACAAGACTGGCAGCTTCAAGCCTGACATGGACGTGAAGACATCTCCCAACAGCATGGTCCCCGACCTCACCTGAGCGTGCACCGTGTGCCCTTGGAGCAGACGAACCACCGCTCGACTGGCACTGATCTTGCCCTCGTCCTGAGCACACGTCGACACTGATGTGAGCTTCTCCTGCTGCTCCTGCTGCTGATGGTGATCATGGCTTTGGGGAGCTGAGAGAGACTGCTGCTGCTGCTGCTGCTGCTGCCCGGAGAGTTCAGATGGGGGTTGGGGCCCTTCGCGAGTGAAGCTGTGGACGAGGTCAACTTCCACACAACTGCTGGGATCCAAAGGATGGCGGCTGACCTATTGACACGATAACAATACCAGTTAGGGTGTCATCAACCACGGTAAAATGACAGCTATTACGACAGCTGCAACAGCCGTAATAGTCGTTATAATAGCTGTAGTAGGTGCACGCGCGCGCGCGCGCACACACACACACACACACACGCACACACACATATACACACGAGCACACACACACACGCACACACATACACACACGTGGCTACACACAAAGACTTGACAGGTTTCTGGAAAAAGTTTGTGTGTATGAGTGTACACATGTGCACGCGTGTATGTGTGTGCGTGCGCGCGTGTTTGTGTGTGTGTATGCGTATCTGTGTGTGCGTGTGTGTGTGTGTGTATCTGTGTGTGTGTGTGCGCACACGCGCGCACACGCATGCAACGCGCTCCACAAATGTAAACAAGGATTTAAAAAGGGATTTTACAATCTTTGCCATGGTATTGTTTTAAATGCGCAGGCTCCCACTTCCACACACACACATACACACACACATATGTACACACACACATATAAATACGTGTGTGTGTGTATGTGCGTGCGTGCGTGCATGTGTGTGTGAAGAGAGAGAGAGAGAGAGAGAGAAGGCGGGGAACGGGGCAAGGGGGAGTCGGCTTTGTCTGAAATTCATTTACGCTAAGACTTCCTTTCTAGGGCTTTCTAAGCGTTCGTACACTCACTTCCAAATCATGTTTGCGCATTGTTTTGTACACGTACATATGAAAATATCACGTATTTTATAATCATGGTGCACTCAATCATTAGTTTCAGTAACAATTTTAAAATCTACATTACATTCCATTGTACTTGCACTGATTTCTCATGAACTAGACTGGATTGTGTTTTATTATGGTGGCTTAATAAGCTGTATTGGACTGAACTGACTGGATTGTGTTTTATTATGGTGGCTTAATAAGCTGTATTGGACTGAACTGACTGGATTCTGTGTTATTACAGTGGCTTAATAAGCTGTATTGGACTGAACTGACTGGATTGTGTGTCATTACAGTGGCTTAATAAGCTGTATTGGACTGAACTGACTGGATTGTGTGTTATTACAGTGGCTTAATAAGCTGTATTGGACTGAACTGACTGGAGTGTGATTTATTACAGTGGCTTAATAAGCTGTATTGGACTGAACTGACTGGAGCGCTTTATTACAGTGGCTTAATAAGCTGTATTGGACTGAACTGACTGGATTGTGTGTTATTACAGTGGCTTAATAAGCTGTATTGGACTGAACTGACTGGATTGTGTTTTATTACAGTGGCTTAATAAGCTGTATTGGACTGAACTGACTGGATTGTGATTTATTACAGGGGCTTAATAAGCTGTATTGGACTGAACTGACTGGAGTGCTTTATTACAGTGGCTTAATAAGCTGTATTGGACTGAACTGACTGGATTGTGATTTATTACAGTGGCTTAGTAAGCTGTATTGGACTGAACTGACTGGAGTGCTTTATTACAGTGGCTTAATAAGCTGTATTGGACTGAACTGACTGGAACTGAGCGGGCATGTTTCCGTTTGACTTGATCGCATTCTAGTCGGATCTAACTGGATTTCATTTGGATCAGCTATGCTAGATTCTGTTGAAGTACACAGGGTTGGATTTAGTTTGACTGTTGGTCTGGACTGGATTGTATCTATCTGCACTGGATGATGTAGAACTGGATTTGATCAGACCCAAACGGGAAACTGAGCCGAGTTGGGTTTGACTACACTTGTCACCGATCAGCGGTACTGAATCAGCACGTCCATGTGCTTAGAGTGGTGGTGGTTCAGGATAGAGAACGTGTGCGCGTATGTGTGCGAGTGTGCGTGTGAGTGTGTGCATATGTGTGCGTGTGTATGTGCATAGGTGTATGTGTGTATAGGTGTGTGTGTGCGTGCGCGCACGCTCGCGCGTATGTGAGGTTGGGGTTTAGTTGGCTGGGGTTAGGCTAAGTTCCTCAGGGTTAGGTTGGAAGGTTAGGCTAGGTAGGGGGGCTGGGGAGGTAGGACATACAATATTCTTACTTTCCGGTCTTTACTTGTTGAAGGGATAGAGGCGGGAGGTTGGTTTCGTTCCCAACTGTTACCCTTTTGTTAATGTGGTTCTACACCAGAGAAGGCGGGGCAGGATATCGGCTGTTGTTGTGTTGTCAGGTCTGTGAGTTGTTGTGGTAAATTGTCGTGTTGTTGCACGAGCAACAACTAGTCCATTGGTCAGGCGTGTCAGCTCTGCGGAGGGATACACTGCTCTGACCAATCGTTGTTTTGTGTGGTGAGTAGAGTTCGCTTGATTCCGACCAGGGCGGAATGCGTTGGGGTAGCTTCACTTCGGTCCCTGGTGTTCGTCGGAGTGGATGTACTCCTTGTAGGTGCGGCGGCAGCACCGTTAGTTTTGAAGAGTGACTTCGAGTCGTAGTTAGTGCCAGGTCCTCGTCAGGTTAGGGTGCCCTTGGCCTGTGCTGAGTCGGTGTCGTCCTTGTTGGCAGCCACTGTCAGCCAGTTGCAGAACTGGTGTGGTTGATCGTCTGTATGTCCAGCTGTTTCAGCAGGTATCCTGTTCCGTCCTGAGGCTGGGGCCAGATCACCGCAGTCTGCTGCCGCGTGCCGGCAGGTGAGCGGCGGCTTCCCGTTACCTGTTGCTCTTCCAGAGAAGGGAGACTACCCAGGCCGTCTGCCGTTTGTGAGGCAGCTCTCCTCCTGCTACCGGGGCTCTCTGGGAGTTCTCCAGCACCTGTTGCTCTTCCCTGTTCAGGCGTCCTGTGAGAGGGCGCTGCACCAGGCCTTCCCTTACCCTCAGTGTCCAGCAGGGCCTTCAGAGGAGGAGGCGTCGAGCCCCGGACTCGTCAAGAGGGCATCTGGTGTGTGTGTGTGCGTTGGGTATCGTGCCCATCACGGGGAGGAGTCAGACTGCGAGGAGCCACAGTCAGCGCCGGGGTGCAGAGTCTTCGGGGAGGGTGTCGGCCCGCAGAGGAGCCACGGTCAGCGCCGGGGTGCAGAGTCTTCCGGGGAGATGTCAGCCTGTGAGGGGCCACGTACAGCACCGAGGACTGGAGCTTTCTGGGCCGGGATGGGTTGTCCCATGTTTGTGGTAGAAGGGGTGTAGCGTTAGGCAGTAGGGTTAGGGGTGTTAGCTACTGCCTCCTTTCAGGATGTAGTGGCCAGCACAGTGTAGGGTACTGGTCGATGCCTCCCTTAGGGACGCAGCGATCAGTGCAGTAGTGGTCCCGGGTTAAAAGAGAAGGGCGAGTCCTGGGGAGAGGTGTGGGTGGTAGCAGTAGTTAAGAGATTAGAGTCCCTTTGGTAAATCCTCATCCCTAGTAGTTAGTCACCACGTGTGTGAGCTATCGCTGTGTCCCAGGTCACAGTGATATACCGCAACTGGTGTGTTAGGTTAGGTTAGGGTCTTCCAGGTCACTATCGTAGAGTAGGGTGAGTCAGCGGGAATTGGGATACTTGTGTGCAGTTGTGGATGTGCGTGAGTGGTGGCGCCATGGAGTGTGTGTGAAATAAAGAAGCGTGCGTGATTGTAAAACAGTGTTAGTGTGCTGTGTTGTCTGATGATTGTAAAACAGTGTTAGTGTGCTGTGTTGTCTGACCTAGTGTGTGATAGGCGTGGGTAAGGGTGGTAGGGCCATCCGGCTTAGCGACCGTGACAACACTCAACTCAACTAGATTATGCAATCAAAATGGACGCTTGTACTGGACTGGAATTACAGAATAGAGTTACACTGCCTTTGGTCAGTTTTGCTTGACTGCTTCCAGATGTCTTCAGGTGGACAGGACAAGATCATAAGCAAACCAAGAGTGTTACGTTATATATTCGTAATAAGATTCTACAGAAGTAGATCAGACCATACTAGAATGCATCACAATGAGCTAAATCCAGTTGGGCTGGATCGGAGTCCAGTCTATTGCTCTTAGACTAGATGACAGATGGCCAGCTCACCTGGAGACTGAAGGAATAGAGGCCACCTGCTGGAGCCGTGAAGAATCCGCTCCTTGGGCTGTAGCCTTCCCCTGCGTTGAAGCAGACCCTGTCGAACTTCAGGGTCTGGTTCTCACCAAGGTCACCAATGTCACGACCCGAAAAGGTCACGGTGAAGGACACGGACTGCGTCACCTTGGCTGGGTTGAAGACAGATATGACTGTTCGAGATTCGTTGTCTTTTGTAGTATACAGGCTATGGGAAAAGTGTAGTAACATGGGTTTACTAGCCCAATATGTTGTTTATTTATGAACGTATGAACTCTGCCAAAAGTATGTTTATAGTAGTGGTGCATAATCCGTATGAATGTTATTAATAATCTTATAAGGAACATTGGCAACAACATAAATACACTGAGCAATTCACACGGTCACAAATGCGTATGCAAACACGATCAGGTCACAGATGCATGCGCGCATGTGTGCGCACACAAACATGCACACACACACACACACACACACACACACACACAAGGCGTGCGCGCACACACACACACACACACACACACACACACACACACACACACGCACACAGTGCCACCGCTGCTGCTGCTGCTGCTGCTGTTGCTGCTGCTGCTGCTGCTGCTTTGAACATTATACTTGTAAGGTCTACGGATTTTCGAATTCAGATTCTTTGTGAAGCTGGCAATTTATGAACACTATGTGAGGTCAGAACATGGTATTGTTCCTAATATTAAACCGCTAGTTGTAGGCTACAAGGATCCCAAGAGACCACTTCTGACTACCGTTCAATTTTGCTTCTGTTTTAAACTTCCTCGCCTATTAAAGCCAAGGGCGATAGATAAAAATCGGTGTCACAGCCTCAGTAGTTTCCCTTTTCTCCGTCAGGATGCAGATAGAGTTGAGATGACAACAACGGTACTCTTGGAAAAAGACGTGATACAAAATTGAAAAACAAACAAACAAACAGACAAACTCTGTTTGCATAATTATGGTTTGGCATGTCTCGTCGCTCTCTTTGTCACTTTTATGTCACACACACACACACACACACACACACACACACGCTCTCTCTCTCTCTCTCTCTCTCTCTCTCTCTCTCTCTCTTTCGAAAACGAACAGTCCTGTCAGAGAGAGAGAGAGAAAGAGAGAGAGAGGGAGGGGAGGGGGAGGGGGGGATGAGGGGGGGGACGGAGGACTTTATGAAGATGGTCTTTACATCCAAGCTATGTATATGCTTTACGTCTCAAGGCACTGAGTAGAGTGCCTGTACAAGTGATCGTAACTGTTCATGTTTTACACATCCCATTCATCAAGCTGAGTGCCTCTGTCGGTTATCTGAGTTGCATAAGCTTTACACGTCCCACTTACCCAGTTGAGTGCCTGTGTTGGTGATCTGAGCTGTGTATGCATTACAGTCCCAACTCACCATACTCGGTGCCTGATGATCGGTGGTATAAATGGCTTACACGTCCCACTCTGCCAGTTGAGTGCCTCTGTTGGTTATCTGAATTGCATATGCTTCACCATTCCCCGATCACCGAGACTGAGAGCCTGTGTTGGGTGATTGTGGCTGTACATGCTCTACATGACCCATTCCCTGATCTGACTGCCTCCCTTGGTGATCTGAAATGAACATGCTTCACAATGCCCACTCCCTGAGCTGAGTGCCTCCCTTGGTGATCTGAAATGAACATGCTTCACAATCTCCACTCCCTGAGCTGAGTGCCTCCCTTGGTGATCTGAAATGAACATGCTTCACAATCTCCACTCCCTGAGCTGAGTGCCTCCCTTGGTGATCTGAAATGAACATGCTTCACAATCTCCACTCCCTGAGCTGAGTGCCTCCCTTGGTGATCTGAAATGAACATGCTTCACAATCCCCACTCACCCAACTGACTGCCTCCCTTGGTGATCTGAAATGAACATCTTCACAGTGCCCACTTACCCAGCTGAGTGCCTCCCTTGGTGATCTGAAATGAAAATGTTCACAATAACCACTCACCTAGCTGAGTGCCTCCCATGGTGATCTGAAATGAACATGCTTCACAGTCCCCTCTCACCTAGCTGAGTGCCTCCCTTGGTGATCTGAAATGAACATGCTTCACAGTCCCCTCTCACCTAGCTGAGTGCCTCCCTTGGTGATCTGAAATGAACATGCTTCACAATCCCCACTCACCTAGCTGAGTGACTCCCTTGGTGATCTGAAATGAACATGCTTCACAGTCCCCACTCACCTAGCTGAGTGCCTCCCTTGGTGATCTGAAATGAACATGCTTCACAGTCCCCACTCACCTAGCTGAGTGCCTCCCTTGGTGATCTGAAATGAACATGCTTCACTGTCCCCATTCACCCAGCTGAGTGTCTCCCTTGATGATCTGAAATGAACATGCTTCACAATCCCCACTCACCCAGCTGAGTGTCTCCTTTGGTGATCTGAAATGAACATGCTTCACAGTCCCCACTCACCCAGCTGAGTGTCTCCCTTGGTGATCTGAAATGAACATGCTTCACAGTCCCCACTCACCCAGCTGAGTGTCTCCCTTGGTGATCTGAAATGAACATGCTCCACAATCCCCACTCACCTAGCTGAGTGCCGAGGTCGGTGATCTGAGCCTCTTGAGCCTTCAGTTGAGCTGTCAGGTGTTCCACTCTCCCAGACATGTCGTTCGCCATCGTCTCGAAATGTGTCTTTCTGCTTGAGTTGAAGCCGCCGCCCAAGAAGGGCAACCCCGTCACCTGACCGCCCATCATCAAGTTCAAGGCCAAGGTCACGACCAACACAAGGTCGATGTGGGATGAGCAGAGACGGGCGTGAGGCTGTGGGACGGCCATGTCTGAAACAATAACAAACAATGAGGAATATGACAACAGGGATAAACCTAGTGATGTTGATGAATAGCTCGACAACAGCACTGAAACCATGATGATACTAGCATGAAGGTTGTGGTGGTAATTATGGAACAGATGAAAACAAAACAATCTTGTGCTCTCGTTTTCGATCTTTACATGCTCATGCTCTGGCATTATTGTTGTTGTCGTTGTACTGTTGGTTTTATCGTTGTTAACGCTGCACATGATGATGAAAGTGGCCAGTGACTGTCATCACCAGCAAGTTCCGTACTACTGCAGCTTTTGGTGATAGTGGTGATGATGACTGTTGTGATGGTGATGGTGACGGTGATGGTGATGATAGCAGAGGCTCTGCTACTGTTGACGATGATGGTGGTGCTGCTGCTGTTGCTGGTGGTGGTGGTGGTGGTGGTGGTGATGATGATGATGATGATGATGATGATAATGGCGGTGGTGGTGGTGGTGGTGGTGATGACAGGGCTCCCGCTAATGCAAAATGTCCCTTAAAAATAGGCTTCAACCATCAGTCGACCCTTTACAGTTGAAAGAACGCAGTCATTTGACCCATTAAAACTCTTCAGTGCACAGAATCACATAGATCAAAGTTTGCTGCGTGTGCTTGTCAAACATGCACAGGATTTTTCTACTCAGAATAAACTCGAGCGGGGTACTTTGTATGTGAGCTGGCCATTTCATTGTATCATTCACTCTTTGTCTTTAATATTTAATCACTGTTAATTTTTTTCCTTCAGAAACTGAGTGGCACGGCTACATATGAAAAAGTCATCACCATACACAGCTCTGATGCTGTTTTAGAGATGCTTGAGGCACTGGCTAAAGTCTGTACGCAGAGAATACTTGAAGAGAGAGACAGTTTCCTTACCTTGTCAATACGATTAACGATGGCTGAATCACCAAAAACAAAAAAATAAATGAGTAAATAAAATAAAGGGGAAAAGAACCAAAGAAGAAAAAAAAAAACTCGTTCTCTTTAATGACTTTTGACAATACTGGCAACCACAATGATAATCTGTCATTTGTAGATCTGCAAATTAAGTTAGTGTAATCATTCCTAGAATATGGTAACATGGTTTGGTGCCCATACGCAGAAAGCATATAAGCTTAAAAGAAATTGTTCTGAAGTTTTATTCGACAAATTATAGGTATTAATAATTTGACATAGGCCTATTAGGAAAGATTAAGCAAACCACAACTTTCGAGCCACGAGTGTGGGTGATTGATGATTCATTTGATTGAGACCTGTGAAATTCTGCATGGCCGATGTAATTACAACACCACACCAAATCTTTTCATTTTAAAAGTCGATTTTAACACAGGGGGACACCTACTATCATCATTCACGTAATCGTTTTCTCATTCACGCTTTTTTTTCCCCTAACAAAGTTAGATCTGTAAACTCGTGGAATAACCTACCTTGCCACATCGTCGCCGCAAAACGCTTAGCAGTTTCAAAATACGTTAGACTCTGACAGGATTAGAGCTTCATAACTGAACTGTCTGCAGGAAACAAGTCATTACTTTATGCAACTGCGCGCTCACAGGGACTGCACCATACAATTGGAAACTTCCTCGCCGACCTTCTGCACATGTAACCAAAATTTCCGTTGTCAGCCGGAAGCAGTGCCTAACAGTCAACCATCGCATGAGGCTATGAATCATAGCCTGTATGAAGGAAGAGAATAGAAGTCAGCGTGTCGTAGTGAAAAGCGGTTTCTGCAAGCTTTAATAGTTTAAAGCAGCTTTACTTAGGGAAATTTTGTGCGCGGCACAGCAGTTGGAGTTTGATTCCAAAGTGCGCCTTCACTTCGGCAGCACGAAACACACACACACACACACACACAAAAAAGGGGGGGGGGGGGGAGGGTGTCAGATGGCGTGGGGCTGATTTAGATCTTGTTCATATAAAAGCTGTATATTTGTCACTTTCCTGAGTGGTCTACCCAGTTTCATGTGAATTACGACTCACCCAGAGAGTTTAAAACGCTGTAATGGCGGGTCAAGTGGGATGCGATAAACATGGTAATTGATCTGTTTGTCACC
>CM065720.1:11598756-11606256 GCA_033310375.1 Conus canariensis
TAACACCACTATAGTGGGGGGTTTGACAGTCCGGCGTTTTCATGTTGCTATACAGCAATATATCAATAATTCGATTTTTGTTTGTATGTTTGTTTGTTTTGTTTGTCTGTTCTTCATTTTAGTATCCAGGGAAGATCGGGGGGGGGGGGGGGGGGGGGGGGGGGGGGGGGAGGAAGGGGGCGGGGAGGGAGGAGGGAAGGGGATGTTGGGGAAGTTGAGGTCAGGGAAGTGTGGAAGATGGTGAAGGTGATGGGGGGGGGGGGGGGGGGGGGAATCGGGTGGGGAAGTAAGAAGAAAGGTTGGCGTGAAGAGCGACAGGAGATAGGGGCGATGCTGAAGAACTGTTTCTCCTCTGTGCCTTTCCCTCCTTCAACTCCCCCCCCCCCTCCCCGGAAAATGCTTTTTGATCGCTCATCCTACCCACCCCCACCTCCACCCCCGCGATCGCAAGAGAAGGGCCGTGCTTGAAGTGTTCCAGAACCTGTATAGACCCATTCCCCATACATAGTCCGTCCTTACACTACACATCGCTTACGGGAGATGATGAGGAAAAACGAAACGAGGAGTGAATGTTGTACATTCGCACTGTAGACTGAATTCGATCCCTCTCCAACCTGTCTGTAGAATGAAAACCTCATTCTCCTGGCAATGTTCTCTTTGCAACACCTCATTCCCTTGCCAATGTTTCTTTTGCAACACCTCATTCTCTTGCCAATGCTCTCTTTGCAACACCTCTTTCTCTTGCCAGTGTTCTCTTTGCAACACCTCATTCTCTTGCCAATGTTCTCTTTGCAACACCTCATTCTCTTGCCAGTGTTCTCTTTGCAACACCTCATTCCCTTGCCAATGTTCTCTTTGCAATACCTCATTCTCCTGCCAATGTTCTCTTTGCAACACCTCATTCTCTTGCCAATGTCCTCTTTGCAACACCTCATTCTCCTGCCAATGTTCTCTTCGCAACACCTCATTCTCTTGCCAATGCTCTCTTTGCAACACCTCATTCTCTTGCCAATGCTCTCTTTGCAACACCTCATTCTCTTGCCAATGTTCTCTTTGCAACACCTCATTCTCTTGCCAATGTTCTGTTTGCAACACCTCATTCTCTCGCCAATGTTCTCTTTGCAAAAGCTCATTCTCTTGCCAATGTTCTTTTTGCAAAAACGCATTCTCTTGCCAATGTACTGTTTGCAGAACTTATTCTCTCCTTAATATTCTCTTTGCAAAACCTCATTCTTCTACCAATGTTCTCTTCGCGAAACGCAACACTCCTTTCACCATCGCGGTGTTTAATATCTGTCAGTGTCCCATCTGAGCTTACAATTGTCATGGAAGAAGCTATGTCATGACCCTTGGCAATAACAACTTTAAAAAACAAACAAACAAAAACAAACAAAAACAAACTATAATCCAGCATCTAATTCTACGTTTCTTGTCACAGTTTCTAGAGCGACTAATTCTTTGTCATCTGTCTTCGCCCTGGAAAAAAAAGGACGTTCATCTACCTACTCTAGCTCGGTGACTAAACAGTTCATTGGCTTCGGAAGAGAGTGCAATTTATAGCAAGAGTGGTCTGTGAAGGTTGGATCAGAACAGGCACCTGAACACAACAGAAGGAACCCACCAGCAGCGCAGTGTCTGCTCGGCTGAGTTTCCTTATTGCGACCCTGTAGTTAGTTACTGCTCGCCCTGGACTGCCGGTGCCGAAGCAGAGATAGGATGAGGCTGGTATGGGCGGAGAAACAAGAACGAGACTGGAGAGGCACGAAAGGGCTTATATAGATAGAGAGAGGGATAGACAGAAATGCATACATGTGTGTGTGTGTGTGTGTGTGTGTGTGTGTGTGTGTGTGTGTGTGTGTGTGTGTGTGTGTGTAGTTGAGTGTATGACAGAGGGAGTATGTGTTGTGAGAGACAGAGAGAGAGAGAGAGAGAGAGAGAGAGAGAGAGAGACACTTGACACTTGACACTTTGATATTTTATTGTCATTACCAAAGAGGTCTTTTGACAAGGGGGGAGAAGTAACAGAACAAAAACATTTCCCTCTTCCTTTCCTGCAACACAAATGGTACACTTTCATTCCTAGTGTGTATCAAAACCAAAATTAACAAAAACAAATAAATTCGTAACATTTCGTTATGTCCTCACCTCACGCACAGGAGTAATGCAGTAAGGTTTTAAAAAAAAAAAAAAAAAAAAAAGCACCTTAAGACTGACTCGACCATCCGCTGAATCAAATGATGACATTGTATTTTGCTGATGTCTTCAACATGGGGAGAAAAAAAAAAAAAAAAAAAATGACTCGACCATCCACTCAATCAAATGATGACATTGTATCTTACTGATCTCTTCAACATGCGATGAATGATAACATTCATTCAGATATCTCTTATAATGTATTATCTTCAATTTCACTATCCTTCATCCGTCTAATTTTCAATGCTTCCGCGATGAATTTCGCAACTGATTTTATTACAATTTCATCATCTGATGATAACACATCAGCGACATTTTGTCTTTTCGCTATATCTAACTGGAAAAATGAACAGTTTGTCCGCACTTCATTATAAGCAGTACAGTGGAACAGAAAGTGTTCTTCGTCATCAATAATATGTCTACATGCAAGACAAGGAGATTCTGTGGATGTTTCACATTCAAACCACCTTTTGTTCGCATTAAGAGAGAGAGAGAGAGAGAGTGTGTGTGTGTGTGAGAAGGAGAGAGAGAGAGAGAGAGGTGTGTGTGTGTTCCGCCTGTGAGTAAACAGCCTTTTAATTCCTTCAAGTTCGCTTATCGCACAGAACACGACACCTTTTCAGTTTCAGTTTCATTTAAGGTGACAGCTCTGCGTGCGCACTGGTCCATTTACGTTAAACCACATTTGCGCAGCCATGAGACCACAGCGCATATGGTTTACAGCTAAGTGACGAAATCAATGAGCAATTTTAGAGAGAAAAAAAAAACTTAGGAAGTTATCGAGCAATATCTGTTTTGATGTAACATAATATCCGACCAGGTTCTTATCTTACTACTGAGTGCAGTAAATGCTTTGTCGCGGATCGAATCAGTATAAGGGAGTTGTCCTGGCTTTCAGACATAGTTAATACACACAGAATAAGTGATGAGGTCTCTGCAGACAATACTCAGTTTCGTTAATCGAAACTTCACACTCAAATCAGACATGCAAGCACGCACAAAACATGTTAAAGATAGTTTATCAACAACCAACAGAAGCTGAATCTTGACACCTGAGGCCGTGCTGTTATTACGAACATTTCTTCTGTCTTCATGCACACTGCCGTTGCTAGAGCCGTGGATGCTCGTTAGGCCTACATCTGTTTTACAAAATCAGAAAATAAAAAAACCTTTGGTGTGTGTCGCACCTAAAACACCGACAATTTTTTCCTGTGTTTTTTTTTTTTTTTTTTTTTTTTTTCTGATGAGATTGAAAAGACGGCCGAAAAGCGCAGAAACGTTTTGCGGGCAAAAACGCCAACGATTTAAAGTCTAGGAAGAACGTTTTACGGGCAAAAACGCCAACGATTTAAAGTCTAGGAAGATAATTGGATATTGGCTGAAATCCGTAGAAGACGACCATAGCAGTCCTGTCCTGAACCTAGCGCCAGAGCGTCTGAGGCATCATCACCAGCACCTGGTGCTTGTCCACAGACAGACATTGATCTGTGGCCTGTTTGCCAGATAGAGACGTCTGTGGTAGAGTGCAACTTGTCCACAGACAGACGTTCATCTGTAGCCTGTTTGCCAAACAGAGGCATCTGTGGTAGAGTGCAACTTGTCCACAGGCATTCAGCAGTGGCCTGTTTGCCAGATAGAGACGTCTGTGGTAGAGTGCAGCTTGTCCACAGACAGACGTTCATCTGTAGCCTGTTTGCCAAACAGAGGCATCTGTGGTAGAGTGCAACTTGTCCACAGACAGACATTCAGCAGAGGCCTGTTTGCCAAACAGAGGCATCTGTGGTAGAGTGCAACTTGTCCACAGACAGACATTCAGCAGTGGCCTGTTTGCCAGATAGAGGCATCTGTGGTAGAGTGCAGCTTGTCCACAGACAGACGTTCATCTGTAGCCTGTTTGCCAAACAGAGGCATCTGTGGTAGAGTGCAGCTTGTCCACAGACAGACGTTCATCTGTAGCCTGTTTGCCAAACAGAGGCATCTGTGGTAGAGTGCAGCTTGTCCACAGACAGACGTTCATCTGTAGCCTGTTTGCCAAACAGAGGCATCTGTGGTAGAGTGCAACTTGTCCACAGACAGGCATTCAGCAGTGGCCTGTTTGCCAGATAGAGGCATCTGTGGTAGAGTGCAACTTGTCCACAGACAGACATTCAGCAGTGGCCTGTTTGCCAGATAGAGGCATCTGAGGTAGAGTGCAACTTGTCCACAGACAGACATTCAGCAGTGGCCTGTTTGCCAGACAGAGGCATCTGTGGTAGAGTGCAACTTGTCCACAGACAGACATTCAGCAGAGGCCTGTTTGCCAGACAGAGGCATCTGTGGTAGAGTGCAACTTGTCCACAGACAGACATTCAGCAGTGGCCTGTTTGCCAGATAGAGGCATCTGAGGTAGGGTGCAACTTGTCCACAGACAGACATTCAGCAGTGGCCTGTTTGCCGAACAGAGACGTCTGTGGTAGAGAGTGCAACTGTGTATGCTGAAACCTGTCAAGGTAAGAAAACGAATTTGGCGATCCTCGCACTCAGCGAAAACCAGATGTAGGACAAGGTACCCGCCTGCCGGGTAGCAACAACATCGATAGGTACAGGGCTCAGGGTCAACAAAAAGAACACAGGCTGGCAACACGGACATTCAGTGAGGGGAACAAATGCAACAAGAGAAAAGGGTTGCTTGTTAGCCTACTTTAGGTAAACGGCGTACAACCAGAGCCATTTGACGAGTTTGACAGCAATCCAGGTAATGACCTGAACAGGAACCAACCCTTTCCCTGACCCTTATCCAGCTCTGATCCTATAGTCTCTGCACACGGAAGTCGACACTGGCAGTGTATAAACAAATTGTTCTGTTGAAAATGCGGAAGGCAATGGTTCCCATAGCTGTCTGTGAAGGATTTAATTTCACATTTTCAACGTCTCCTTTTCTTCCTGACGCCTCTCCGCTTCTACCACCCCTGCTCACTTATCTCCTTTGGAAATCCCTTTTCATCCATTTGCATGGCGACTGAAGACTTGTTCTCCTTTTCTTCCTGTTTCTTCTCTTCTTCCGCCATCCCTCCTCATAGTCTCCTTTTGAAATGCCTTTTCATCCATTTTGTAGCTGCTGAAGACCTGTTCACCTGCGCATGCTTTTCGTCCATATTGTTCATTTACTTACGTCGTTTGTTTGCGTGTTCCTGTCCAGTCCGAAGAAGACCAAGTCGAGGCTCGTTACTTCTGCGTTTGATAAAGGCCATCTGGTGGTTCAGTTCTTCACCGTTTATTATCGGCCTGCTCTATTTTCTCAAGTGCGAAGCTAATAGAAGTCAAGAGTGACGAATTAGGTCTAGAATGTGATATAGCTCTATTACACTCAAAGCTGCGCGTAATGTCAGACAGAGGATCAACTCTCACCAAGCAAATTGATTGCACAGTCCACTCCTTGAACCAGGTTGTGCCTGACTCTGAGACAGAACCAAAATGTTGTTCTTTTGTGTGTTGACACAGTCTACATGATCCGCCATTTTAACATCATTTACTAGGCTTTTTAATCCCAAATCATTATGCCCTACCAATGGTACAGGAGTCCACTAGTCATGCAAATTTATGCTATCGCTGCCGACACGTGATAGTGAACTAATTTATTGACTCCATATTCTAGGTCAAAATCGTTGAATATCGCACTGAAAAAGTATCATTTTAATGGAAGCAGGGCGGTTTCCATCTGTTCAAACAGCACCTGTGGCGACGCGCCTCAAAGAGGAATATACGCCAAATGCTGTAGAATGCATGTAAGAATATCGAGACATACATACATTTGAGGCTCAGATTAATATTGAACTGAATGTGAATCAAATGAACAACAACCATCAGTCATTTTTTTTTTTAATCCAATCGATGACATAACCCATAATCTAGATAAACATGAACTAACCCGCAGCCGATGATACTTTCAGGTCTTAAAGCTCACCTGTAAGTCATTGCGCCACCTGGCCTTCCAAAAATAGCCCCCTTGCTTTCATTCTAATCTGTCTGCATGGCACCACCTACCATGTCTCTTGATGGGAATATGGAAGAACAGAAGGGGAATCAACTTTTAGACCATAGAAATTCTCAAAATAAACTTATTGCGCTTGTCTATAAATATTCGAATAATCAAACAAGGCCTTGCGTTAATCTTTTTTATGCCCAAACGTTACACGCTGTGCTCCCCAGATACAACATTCCCGTCGTATAAAAACAAAAACAGCGCGATCAAATTGAAGCTAGTTGGCACGTGGCACATAAACAGTTGGCACTGACTCCAAAGTAAGACATAAGCTATAAAATGTATTTGGGGTTCGGTTGCTATGGTCTTATGAATAAGAATGGCTTTTATTTTCTTTTTCAGTCCCGAAACTAGCCACTTGTTGTATAACCTCCCAGCAGACCGTCATCCTTCTTCAGGGATGCGCCAGTTGCTCACTGGGTGACCAGACTTACCTCCATGGCCGTACAGACTGGATGGGACAGTCACTGGATGACGCTTAAGACTATATACTCCATGCCCTCCAGGAGAATGCTCAGGGTCATGTCTGTGTTAGAGATACCCTGCTAGTGGATGTGTCATGCCATTGTCTTTGTTATACATATACGTGGGTGTTAGTACTCTACAGGTGGTTGTTCGATGCCTTGTCTTTGTAGGTTACCCTACAGGTGAATGAATATCCCATGCCATGTCTTCGTTAGATATTCAGCTGGTGGTTGTTTCAACGTATGTCTTTGTTAGATATTCTGCAGGTAGGTGTTTCACGCCCTGGCTGTTAGATTCCATTCAGGTGGATGTTTCATGCTAAGTCACAAAGCTTTCTCTTTACAATCGCCTCCCACGCCCTTTCCATGCAAACACACACACACACACACACACACACACACACACACACACACACACACACACACACGCACGCACACACACGCGCGCGCTCACATACGCACGCACGCACGCACCACACACACACACACACACACACACACACACACACACACACACGCACTCTCTCTCTCTCTCTCTCTCTCTCTCTCTCACACACACACACACACACACACACACACACACACACCACACACACACACATGCACAAACAGACTGAAACACACGTGCGAATGCGCGTGCACACACACACACACACACACACACACACACTCTCTCTCTCTCTCTCTCTCTCTCTCTCTCTCTGTCACACACACACACACACACACACACACACACACACACACACACACACACACACACACACACACACACAGAGTGCATACTTCATGTCATGCCTCTGATAGATATCCTAGGAGAGTTTT
>CM065720.1:11611256-11691256 GCA_033310375.1 Conus canariensis
GCTTCATCAACATCATCAATTCTATTTAATATCTTATATGTTTGAATCAAGCCTCCTCGTATTCTTCTTGCCTTAAGTGTTGGAAGTTGTAGATATTTTAATCTTTTCTGATACGAGTAATCTTTTATATTATGAATCATCTTTGTTGCTCTTCTTTGTACCTGTTCTAGAGCTTCTGATTGTCTCTTTAGCATTGGATACCATACAGTGTATATATTCAAGAACAGGTCTAACAAGTTTATAACTACGTGATCTGGTGATCATCATAGGCTAACTGAAAGATGTTACAAAATTTGGTTCTTTGTAATGTCAAGTTTAGCTGAAATATCAAAACCGGCATATAAGATTTCCAACAGACCACAACCAGTAGGGTCATACCATCATGCCATGTTTCAGCACCTGATCAGGAATAAAACTATATAAAGAGGGACGTTTCACTTACAATCCATTTTTGGTACTGGTGGTGGTAGTTGTAGTAGAGGCAGTGTCTAGAGACCTCTTTAGTGTTGATTGTCTAGATGGATTTGTGAGGTTGCGTTTGGGCACAGTAATTTGCAAGTTTCTTTTAAATATCAAATTGTTTTAATTAAAAAAGGGTCATTCACCAGCAGATTTGAAATTATAATGTATTATAATGTTTCAGTATTTGGGGCCCGTTTAAGTTGAAGAGGAAATGTGTATACCATGATATCAATCTTTGCTTGTTAGTTAGCAAGTGATTATTTTTTTCAAAGTATTATTGTGGCTTAATGGTACTTTCATATGAGATTTTCATCTTTTGTTATAATTTATTTAAAAGCCTTGTTTGTTAACCTCATTTAGACCATTGAAATTTTACGTTTTGAGTAAATCGCTTCCAGTCTTCTGTCATATACAGTTTTAATGAGTTTAAAGCTTAACCTTTTCCATGCTTTGTCGGTCTGACATGACCCACACTCATAATTTTCACTTGATAACTGGGTACATTTTTAAGCTATCTCCACCAAATTTTATGACTTTCCCAGCAAACCAAGGCCCTACATATGTAAAAAAAAAAAATTTGTTTTTGTTGGTAAAGGAGTAAACAATAACCAAAATTCCCAGAACGTTGTGGGTCTGAGCAGACCCATGCTCTCAAAGAAAATGTGAGTGCCCTACATCGTGGGTCTGACCAGAACCATGCGTTCCAAAGGCAAGAGTAAACAGAAACAGAACCAACCCAAAATGTCATGGGTCTGAGCAGACCAATGAGATAAACAGCAAGGGTTTATTGCTTCATAAGACGACAAGGGTCCGTGGAGACCTACAATGTACGGCAAAGGTTTATTCCTTCACTAAAAGCTTGGTTCTCCGAAGACCCACAATGTATGGCGTGCAAAATTTTAGGTGACGTACGGGAAAGGATAAGATACTTGGAAGTCTTTGACATAATTCACTCCATTATATTCTTTCATCAATGTAGTAGCTTTTTTTTTTTTTCTTAACCCTAGTTTTAATGGCACAGCTTAGTCATTAGTAAGGGTGCTATTTAACATTTGCATGTTCCACATGAAGCGTGATTAGTGCTTCATAAAGGTTCTGTGTCAGTGGTGTTCGTGTTTTAGGCCTTGTCATGCAATAATGTCTTTTTCTCTTCGTCAGCAACATCTCTTCTTGATTAGCCTAGACTTTCACTCATCATGCATTTATTTTCATTTACACCTGAAAATTGTTAGAATTCCAATATTCAGGATTGGTATCAGGATTTTGGGACAACTAGAACCAGGTCTCACAGCCTTGTAATGTCTTTTTTTACGTGATTTTACACCAGTTCAGTAGAATGGCCAAGCATGACAATTGATACGGCACAAGTCGTAATTCAGTTGATATGGCATATATGAATGAATTTTCGCTGATACTTTGGGGCTTTCCTTAAGCTTAAACAGCCTAGATTCTGTGCAAGCTTGATTTGTGGTGGAAGAATATCCAGCATCTCTGAAACCACTTGTTAGGGAAAAGAATTTTGTCAGTTCTGCTGTTCGTATTTGAGCTGTCTTCATACATGACTCTCAACGATCATGTGTGGATTTGTCTGCAGACTGGAATATTGCATGATGGATCAAAAAAAGTTTCTAAGATTGTGTCGGTTTTGATATAACTGTCCAGTCAAATGTTTGACTTAGTGCGTGCATGCTTTCAGGTGGTGAGGTTTTTTTTTTATTTGATTAAAGGTATTGTTTATTCATGTTCTTATAATTAGTATTGGCAGTTTCTGTACAAGGAGTTTGTTGCCCTTTCCTTTCAAAAATGATCCATTGCGGTTTGAAATAACTGCCAGTGGTGCAGTAGGGAATGAATGTAGGCTTCTTCCACATTGATTTTGTAAAAAAAAATTTGTTTTTAATCGACTGAAGAAGTGAAGAATCGGCCTTCTTGTTGGCTGGTGAGTGTGGCTTTTATGATTGTTTAGAGGGTATTTTAACCCACACTTGTAGAGAGAGTTCTTTAGAGAGTGATTTCTTCAGGTCTGGCAATAACTCGTACGAGTGAAAAGAAATGTGCAATGTGATCTGAAAGAAAAAATAGGCCATTGGCGAAGATGTAGTTCACTCTAGTCATCACCGAAACCGAGTGACAAGTTAAAGATTTTGTTAACAGCCTGTATCTATGTGATCATTCTGAAAGCAAGGCTTTTGAGAGGGAAAAAGAAATGCTTTGGGGCTATTTCAGTACAAACCCATTCCCGCCTTTTGGAAGTTCTGTGCTACTGCTGGTATCTTGTATTATTTTTTAACGTGTCTGTCATCTATACTTCTGCCATTGTGGACCTTCCTGTTTTGTTCTTGAATGAAAAATCAAAGTTTTTAGAAAATCATGTGTGTGCTTTCAACTATGAACAAGACAAACCAACTTAAAACTGTCTGAATTTGAATTGACAGTTGGTTCATTTTTTACACAGAATATTGTGGATATTTGAAACTGAATTGTGAACTCTTTCAATAAATATTTTTCATCCAGTGACCATGTACAGACATGTTGAAAGTGAACTTTGCTCATTTTTACTTTTCTCACAGTGCAAGTTGTTGCTGACACCAGTTTTTCAGGAAAAAATGACTTTACCATCATTGGCATTGTAGTTATCATAGGCATCAGTGATGTTCCTGATTGTTCATTTGGCAGGAAAAACTCTTAAGCGAAATGATAGAGTGACAGGAAATTGATGACTGTGCAGTGCAAGCATTTCAAATGTCCAGAAAAACCCATCTGTATTGCGGTAGCTGAATAGCAAGGATTATTTCTCTCCAGATTTTGCATAACATTCATTTTGGAAGTTTAAAACTTTTTCTTCTGTTTTGGAAGTTTGAAACCGATTGATTGTGTGCATGTGTTTTACTTTATTATAAGTACTTTTTGTTTTCCTGATGACAAAATGGGTGATAATGAAATTTCAGTGATGATAGCCGCTTTGTTGGCCTGGTAGAATCCCTCCAAATTGACCATGAAAGTGTAGTAGGGGAAAGAATAGGTCTTTGTAAAGAGGGATAGACTGGCATATTCCTTTTTCCGATGTTCATGAACCACTTGCTCTAGTCTCCCATACTGGTTTTGTATGCAGTTGATGCAAAGAACACTTAATTAAAACAACAGATTGGCTACCCTGTTCAACAATGTTACTTAGTGAAGAGTATTCACAGGTATGTGATAAGATATTCTGTCACTCATGTCCTCTCTGTCTGATTCGGCAAGTTCGGAAAACAGTTCCAAGTTCGGAAAACGGTTCCAGTTCTTCATTTGATCGTTCTTCCATTATTCTTTCAATTACTTCTTGAAATAAGATGTTTCTGTTCGCTACGACTCGCTGACGCTTCGGTGCGGACAACATGATGAACACAGGCAGCCAGAGTTATCTCCAGCTATCCCATAATACGAGCGAAAAGGTAGAATCAAACGCGAGGTAATACACCAAGGGAGAGTACCACCTAATAGAGGAGATCCTCAGCTTTCTGTAGATACACGACACAGCTGCATGCGAAAATTCGAGTAGATCGTCGATCACCTGGCGGGCGACATGTCTGTGCGAAGCACTCAACCCGTCGCCCGCCAGGTGATCGACGAGGCGGCAATGAATTAACATTAACATAATCTTGCTGAACTATAAGGCACCTTCAGCTGCCAAGAGCAAAGTTTTAGGTCATATATGGAATTCTTTTTCTTCTCTTTGTTCTGTCTGTGCTTTAGGTCATTGAATGGAATTCTTTTCCTTCTCCCACCACTATCATTTGCCTGCATACTTCAGTTTTACTCTCATTTTTGTGGAAAGTCTTACTCTCATTTTTTTTTTTTTTTTTTTTTTTTAAATAGAATTCAGAGTGTAGGAGAAAAAAAAATCAGAGATTAACATTTTTCATTTGGTCTTGAGTTGTAATGGAGAGGATTTTTGCAGCAATGGGGTAGTGCATTTATAGAAATTGAATTAATGATATGTATATGGGGGTGGGTGTTCTGTTACAATGATCAAAGCAGAGAGTTGCCTAGGACAATCTGACGGCCCTGATACCACCTTTTATGGCTGGCTTGCCTATAAGCAACATGAAATGAATTGCAAACATTAAAACAAGATGTTGGTTTTTCTGTTGCAGAAGAAAGATGCAGATCTTCGTGAAGACCCTGACAGGCAAGACCATCACTCTTGAGGTGGAGCCATCTGACACCATTGAGAATGTCAAGGCCAAGATCCAGGACAAAGAAGGCATCCCCCCAGACCAGCAGCGTTTGATCTTTGCTGGCAAGCAGCTGGAAGATGGCCGTACTCTTTCTGATTACAACATCCAGAAAGAATCCACACTTCACCTGGTTCTCCGGTTGCGTGGAGGCATGCAGATCTTTGTGAAGACCCTGACAGGCAAGACCATCACGCTGGAGGTGGAGCCCTCTGACACCATTGAGAATGTCAAGGCCAAGATCCAGGACAAAGAAGGCATCCCCCCAGACCAGCAGCGTTTGATCTTTGCTGGCAAGCAGCTGGAAGATGGCCGTACTCTTTCTGATTACAACATCCAGAAAGAATCCACACTTCATCTGGTTCTCCGGCTGCGTGGAGGCATGCAGATCTTCGTGAAGACCCTGACAGGCAAGACCATCACGCTGGAAGTGGAGCCCTCTGACACCATTGAAAATGTCAAGGCCAAGATCCAGGACAAAGAAGGCATCCCCCCAGACCAGCAGCGTTTGATCTTTGCTGGCAAGCAGCTGGAAGATGGCCGTACTCTTTCTGATTACAACATCCAGAAAGAATCCACACTTCATCTGGTTCTCCGGCTGCGTGGAGGCATGCAGATCTTCGTGAAGACCCTGACGGGCAAGACCATCACGCTGGAGGTGGAGCCCTCTGACACCATTGAGAATGTCAAGGCCAAGATCCAGGACAAAGAGGGCATCCCCCCAGACCAGCAGCGTTTGATCTTTGCTGGCAAGCAGCTGGAAGATGGCCGTACTCTTTCTGATTACAACATCCAGAAAGAGTCCACTCTTCACCTGGTACTTCGTCTACGTGGAGGAATGCAGATCTTTGTGAAGACCCTGACGGGCAAGACCATCACGCTGGAGGTGGAGCCCTCTGACACCATTGAGAATGTCAAGGCCAAGATCCAGGACAAAGAAGGCATCCCCCAGACCAGCAGCGTTTGATCTTTGCTGGCAAGCAGCTGGAAGATGGCCGTACTCTTTCTGACTACAACATCCAGAAAGAGTCCACTCTTCACCTGGTACTTCGTCTGCGTGGAGGCATGCAGATCTTCGTGAAGACCCTGACAGGCAAGACCATCACGCTGGAAGTGGAGCCCTCTGACACCATTGAGAATGTCAAGGCCAAGATCCAGGACAAAGAAGGCATCCCCCCAGACCAGCAGCGTTTGATCTTTGCTGGCAAGCAGCTGGAAGATGGCCGTACTCTTTCTGATTACAACATCCAGAAAGAATCCACACTTCACCTGGTTCTCCGGCTGCGTGGAGGCATGCAGATCTTCGTGAAGACCCTGACAGGCAAGACCATCACGCTGGAAGTGGAGCCCTCTGACACCATTGAAAATGTCAAGGCCAAGATCCAGGACAAAGAAGGCATCCCCCCAGACCAGCAGCGTTTGATCTTTGCTGGCAAGCAGCTGGAAGATGGCCGTACTCTTTCTGATTACAACATCCAGAAAGAGTCCACTCTTCACCTGGTACTCCGTCTTCGTGGAGGCATGCAGATCTTCGTGAAGACCCTGACAGGCAAGACCATCACGCTGGAGGTGGAGCCCTCTGACACCATTGAGAATGTCAAGGCCAAGATCCAGGACAAAGAAGGCATCCCCCCAGACCAGCAGCGATTGATCTTTGCTGGCAAGCAGCTGGAAGATGGCCGCACTCTTTCTGATTACAACATCCAGAAAGAGTCCACTCTTCACCTGGTTCTCCGGCTGCGTGGAGGCATGCAGATCTTCGTGAAGACCCTGACAGGCAAGACCATCACGCTGGAGGTGGAGCCTTCTGACACCATTGAGAATGTCAAGGCCAAGATCCAGGACAAAGAAGGCATCCCCCCAGACCAGCAGCGTTTGATCTTTGCTGGCAAGCAGCTGGAAGATGGCCGTACTCTTTCTGACTACAACATCCAGAAAGAATCCACTCTTCACCTGGTTCTCCGTCTGCGTGGAGGCAACTGATGCGTCTTTTGGCAACAGATTGAAATTGTTTTTGTTTGTTTTTTGTTTTTGGCACCTCTGTTTTCCGTATGTTTTTGACCCTTCAAACCTGATTAGATTTTACTTAAAACTTATAAGCAACAAGAGTTCCCCAATATGGCCCTTGACCCAGTAAAGGTGCAGTTGATGGACCAAAGTGAAATTCTGTAGATGCGAGTGGGCTTTTTCACAGCAGTGGTGTAACTTCTCAAGGTGATGAATTCGGCTTTCGAAAAACCAATTAACCAATCAAAACTTGTCGGTGTTTTAATCATAGTGTACATGGTTAATGAGAACATACAAAGTGATAGACATGATCATGGACAATATAATGTATTGAAACTCCTGATTACAGAACCCATATGACAAATCGTTTGGAATTGGGCAGAAAGAGGAGCAACTTAAAAAAGTTAAAACAATTATGCCCTATTTAGTTTCGCCATCAACCTTCCCTCAGTTTTCGTTGTTTTTGGGGTTTTTTTTTCTTCATGCAATTATTTGTTGATATACATTTTAAAGGGTTTTTTTTTTTTTTTATTGACCTGTCAATAAGTGGAATAAAGCCTTGGTTAGAAAATGCAAACCAGCATTTCTTGTGTGGATTGCTGTATGTTGATATAGAGTGAATGTACAGGGTTTCACGTCGCACACAAATGGAGATAGTTTACCAAGATGCCAAATGTATGTTCCAAGATGGATACTCATTTTAGTTGATGTGAAAATCTGAAGTGTGAATGTTATGAAAAGACTTGAAATAGACTAATTGATAACTGGTTGACTGATGTTCAGGTGAAACTGAGTGAAAGGATTAACAACTTAAAGAAGACAGCTTGACATGAACTCCTGTGTTCTGATTATCTTCGAGAAGACAGCTTGACATGAACTCCTGTGTTCTGATTATCTTCCTTCATACTGAAGGAAGAATCCCAGACCTTGCAAACTTGAACATGGGCGCTTGGAATGGAAATTTATCTTGCTGTCCTACCCACATCCACAAAAAGGCTTTCAATTGACCTCTATTGAAAGTTTCGGCCCCCTTGAAATGTGACCAAAAAAAAAAAACCAAACAGATGTGATGCATTTAAGATATGGTGGGGTTAGCATCACTGTCAACCCTTCCGATTTTCATTTCCTGTTATAGAGATAATTCTTGATATCTTGGAAGTGGAGAAAATGTGAAAATACTAATTGGACCTCGCTTCTGAGTACAAGTTTCTGATGATGCTGGGGTGACACACGACATGATACTGTTTACATAGACCTGCTTGTGTGTTTTTACCAAGTTTCTCTTCAGGTAAAGCAGATAGTGCAAGACCCATGCTTCAGCTTGTCAAGAGTCCATAAGAAGATATACCAGGCCTTCTTGTGCGTTTTTACCAAGTTTCTCTTCAAGTGTAACAGATGGTGCAAGACCCATGCTTGTCAAGGAATCCATAAGTAGATATACCTGATATGCTTTTCAGCCAAAGACCCATACTTGAGGCACTGCCAATTCCGCTTATGCCATTTTAAAGACCCCCCCCCCCCCCTCACACACACACACAAACTGCATCATGACCGATTATTCCATTTTGATGCACACACACATCGGCTAACAGGTGGATTTTTGACTTGATAGACAAAAAATTTTTTTACAAAAAAAAAAAAAAAGATTTTCATGGGAGACCCAGGAAGGCAAGCAAAGGTGACAATCTAAGGGTGGGTTGGTTGTAATGAGAAGTACATTCTCTTTTTATATAGTTTAAATTCATTTGTCAGCTGAAGCAGAAAATGCCAGGCAAAAGCCATCTTGGGATCGTCTCACTCGACGTCCTTCACCCAGATCCCCTTAATTTGGCTTCAGAGGGTTAGTACATTTACTTGAAAATTAATCTGTATTCTTATGTTGGATCCTTGTGAGTATTTTGCTTTGGAATTTGAAAACCATTTTTTCCATGCTTTCAGCACATTGGTCAATTCGTTGTCGGGGAGTTGGAAAGCAGCGGTAAACCCAAGACAAGACCTGAGTAGAGGTGTTCAGTTCTGTAATGACTACTATACAGACAGTGGCTTCAGAAAATCTGTCAGAACTCTGTTCAAAATTCAGGACAGTGATATTCTTGCTGAACTTCAAAAAGCGCAGGGACACCACAGTCTGTAGGCTCTGACTTGCACCATGTCACAAATTGAACTACAGTGACAGTGGTTATGATCATTGTCCTCCTTGATGTTGCTCCCAATTCACAAGTGCAAGAACACCGTAAAAATGTTGAGAAAACAAAAGAAATTGTATTGATCATGGGTAACCAGCACCATTGGGACTAGTGCAAGTCGATAGTGATGTCTGATAAAGGTTAAATACGCACACAGTTTGTGGTCTGCCATATATCACAACGTCCATTGAACTGGAGCTATATCTGCAGCTGAAAGTGTAAGGTTTAAGCAGATAGATACCAAGCTGTCCAATTTCAAGCAAGAATGGACCAATAGATACATTATAGTTACACAACGTGTGTCGGACCTGGAAGAAAAATGCATTCCTGTCAAGCAAGTTGGCATCACATCATGCATGATGACATGTTCCCCTGCCAGTCCTAACCAATAAGCCCTGTCAACACACTGATTTGGTAACGGTGAGAACATGTGTCACAGACGTGAGAAAAGAAGCGAAAGACAATTCTGATTCAGGTTGCTCTTTTATTTACAGAAAAACAAAACGAACAAAAAAAACGGTGGCATCAGATGCAAGAGTACTATATCAGACTCCCTGCATGGTTGCGATTCACAAGGTAGCACAAATCGGGGAATTTTACTTTTCAACAATATACAGACCATCGCTATCCATGGTCAACACCAGATGAATGATCAACTATTTTCAAGTCATAGGGAATGTTACTTTTCAACAATACACGGACCATCGATATTGATGGTCAACACCAGATGAATAATCAACTATTTTCATTGATTAACAGGCAAATTCAAGATTACCATGGGAACTGCATCATCCAAAAATGTCGTGCATAATAACCCATTACTAGAGACCATATTCAAACCTTCAAATCCAAACGCCTTTTGCTTTTCATTTCATTTTTATCGTCGCTGGTTTGAAAGAAACTGAATGACAATATCAAAAACTGTTTTGAACATTACACAATTGATAACACTTCACAACAAGTACTGAAAATGATACACATCTTGAACAGCACAGGGCTCGCACTGCTCCGCAACTTGACTCCAATGAAAACTGAAACTGGGAATCGGGGGAAACGATTCTTTCTCAGTGGAGAAAAAATGTGGCGATAGCACTCTTGAGTTCTTGTCACATGATTAGTACGTCGACAGACAACTTCATGTTCTTCGCAAGAGTAGCCATGACCATTTTGCTTACTTGTACAAGTTGTAGCCATTAAAAGTATCATGCACTGGCAGGACACTGCTTTGGAACAGATAGATAATGGCTGTATGAACAAATGGTCTTGGTCGTGGCAGAACTGAAAAAGAGGACACTTTACCAATTGTGGTGTTGGAAATGCAGGAGGTAGCTGGAAAGGCTCGCGACTTGCGAATTTGTTGTGACTGCAGATATGGCAAAGGAGCACAGGTGTTACAGGACCATACTAAAAACGAAGAAATGCAAAGAGATAGGAGAGGTGGAACTCCCTAGCATTTTAGTTACTATGGCTTTTTTCTCAGAGGGAGCCCTGGCTGAATTTCTTTTTCACATGTTAACATAAATTTTGCACATCTTTGCATAAATTTTTTCTAAGTACAAGAAGCCAATACCTTCAAAAGTAGACCAACATATCCCAGTTTTTGATATCCAACAAAAATACCAGAAAAAGAGAAATCTCATATGACAGACATTTTGATCGTACTCCTCTTGAAAAACTGAAGTATTTGGACATTCAGCTTCAACTTGTACCTCGCTTCAACATCACTTTTCACATTCAGTATACACAACAGTCGCCTGCATGGCAAAATCTGAACGTAAAGTCACATATGATCATGCTATCTGTCATTACATTTAGTATACAAGATGTCATTTCTGACGAAAGCAGCATGTGGCATTTCCAGTCACCAACATCAGACTTTATATGTGCAATGATATTTTTTTTTCACATTCTCAATACTTGCCATTAAATTATGATGGAAAATCAAACCTTTTTTTTCTTTTGACACATAGTGGAAACTGGATGCTGAGGTGACAAGAGCTAGTTCTAATTTCTCACTGAATCCGATCACAACAGAAGAATATTCAACTATGGTAACAAGTTTAAAGGCTGTACTCCAGCAGAAGGTTCACAAATCAATCTTTATATGACCCTTTCAACAGTCCCAAAATGGAAACATGTCTTTCAGCTCTGTCAAAATCGACATATAGATCAATTTTGATCACTCACTTTCATGTACCCCAAACCCTCATGAACAGTTACCACCAAATCTAAAGTTCAAGAAACATTGTGCAACATAGCAAGCCAACAAACAGAATATTCTGGCAAGTTTGGGAACCGTGACGCATTAATGGCCATTTCAAAACTACTGAAAATGTGTGAGGACCATAAATACAATCAGCACTGATGGGAGCTTTCTAAAATCAGTTTCTGGATGCTTCTTGAAGCTTCTTGCACATCCGGGGTAACTCTAAAAGAAACTTGAAGAATATTTTGCTGAGTGTGTAAACGTCACATGGTAAACCCAAACCACAGATCTACATCAATAAATGATAAATAAGCTCAATCATTTTGCGACAATAATTCACCTTCATTTATTTCTGAACAAGTGAAATCGATAGCATCATTTTCTACAAAATGTCTAGAGCACTGCATTCAACAATTAATACAATTAACAACCCCAGCTAAACTTGAAAAACTACATCAAAGGACTGACTATAAAAACCGCAGCAAGATTTCAAAACTTTTTTTTTTCCAATTAGACATTCAACAAACAAGTGCATTTTCATGCTTTTTTTTTTTTTCTTTTTAACTAGACCATAAAACTTTGTGATAGGAAAGTACTTTGGGGTGAACATTCATTTCATAACGTTGGTTTAGCGTCTAAAGAAGTCCATTTAATACAAACCGACTTCCATTTTTTAAATAGTATTAATATCAAAGTGTTGCATATCAATATACACTGAAGTTCTATTTCTCGCGTTCTTTGATTTACGTTGACCATCTCATAAACATTCTACGACTGATACACTCAGAAATTTATCCTATGACAAAATAATTAATTATCTTGTGGGTAATACTGAAAAAAATAAAGTTGTGCATTTTGATTAATTATTTTGTACATTGTGAGCATCAATCCAACCAAGTTTCAGCAAACAAACAAAAAAAAACAGAAAATTTTGCCCAGATCATCACAGTCACATAGGAGGCTTTTCACTCTTCTTGTCATTATTCTCTCCATTCCCATCAAAGCGTGCGCCATCTGTGGTGAGGCCATCTTGCTTGTTTGCTGCTTTCTTCTCATGGATGTCATGAAGAACTGCTTTTCCTGCGTCCTTGGCAGCACGCTTGGCAATGGCCTTGATGCCCAGGCTCTCAGCATTGTACGCTGTCATGGCAACATTTCCTGCAGCGTAGACCGTATTCTCTGCCAGCCTTCCTGCATCTTTGCCGTACCTAAGGTTACACAGCAACAATTATTACCATCAAGAAACAAATAACTTGTTGGGAGGAGACTTGCTGTAGGTAAGAACCATACCTAAACGCTATTTAAGGTTCTGATCTTCTTAACAGAATAAACAACAGAGGCCAATAAAGGCCATTTAGTACATAATTTCTGTTTGATGATCGATGATTTTGTGACAGAAGCAAGCCTGTAACATGTTTTGTTTTGTGACAGAAGCAAGCATGTAACATGTTGTTTTGTTCTTCTTCAAAGTACCTCAGCAAACTCAAATCTTATGAATCCTTCCAAAATCCTGTTTTAATTTTTGTCTGTAACAACTTGTCTTACAATTCACAATAAGAGATCAATTATGAAGGGTATGATTTGGATCAACTGAGTCCAAGAGGGCAAAGCAACACACTCATAAATTTGAAGTGGATATTTTCAAGGTTCATTTGAATTCAACATGATTCAGAATGTTTATCAAGCATGGCCCTTTGCAGTCGGCTGGACTGTAAACAACACTGCCATTACCATTTCTATCAAACATTCTAAAAGGAGCAATAAAGTTTTACTCGGACCTGCTTACCCTAAAGCTGCTAGTGGTCTATTTTCTTTTGATAAAAAAAAAAAAAAAAGCATAATTTCTACAAAGAGAGTGTACAAATTTTCTTTTTTTGTGTGTGTGTATGAAAGCAGTGTGTCTGCGTGCTTGCGTATATGTATGTTCAATATTTCGGAATAGCTCAGTTGGTAGAGCGCCTGACTCGTAATCTTGGTGATCACGGGGTTGCGGGTTCGAATCTCTGCCGGGGCGTTTCGGTACAGGGGGATTTTTCCCTCGGAGTTAACATTAGTTCTGACTCCATTTCCCATACAGTCCTTCGAATGAGACTATAAACCGAGGTTCCGTGTGTGAACGCACGCATAATATCTTGCACACACGTAAAATCCCATCACCAACTTTCGGAAGAGTAGGCCAGTTTGGCCGTTGGTATGGATGACACGTTACACACAGCATGCACCCTGCGTAAGAAATGGAAAAAAAAAAAAGAATGAAGGAAGTAAAGAAACTGAGTGAACGATATTGACTGGATGACACGGGAAACGACTGAATGAAGCGTCAGCTGGCAGCTCTTCAGTCGGCACTACCCAGGTAGGCAGCCCGTTGTGTAAACGAGTGTTGATGAATAAGTGCAAATGGTGGATGTAAGCGCATTGAGTTGTGTAACAAGAAATGCGCTATATAAGTATTATACATTATTATTATTATTATTATCATCTAAATATTTGCGGGGACAGAAGAGAGGGAGAAGAAGGATTTGTTAGGTTCTAACCTGCCATCAACACATCAGAGGCTTCTTCTGGGTAGAAACCACCAGATCTTACATGAACTAAGGTACAAATACGTTTGTTTTCACACAGATTACTTTCAAACCTGATTCATCAGCATACTTTGGCACAAATTCATGCCTCTTACCGGTTCTATTGGTGTTCAGAGCTTGTCAAAGAAGCAGACGCGGTCCGACCTGATTTTACGCATGGTAGTTAGCAAGGGTTGTTGCCTTTGTCTCTACAATTCTGTTTTCCTGATCTCTTTTTCAGTTGGTTGTATGTACGCTAATCATGTGTACAAAATATGTCAAAATTGTATGCGCAAACAGGTCTGTTTCCTGCCTCGACAGTCAGAGGTGAATGTTTAACCCCGTGGTACACCTAGGGTGGTTCACTACATAAACAGTCAAAGTTGGATTAGCACCCAGTTCATAAACCCAAGGAACACAGTTCTTTACAAGAGTGGTCGAATATTTTTTGACACAGCATATAGCGCACAAAAAAGTTTGAGCAATACAGGGCAAGGGTGAGTGTGTGCAAAACAGAATGCTAAAACAGCTTTTATATGACTTACTAATCAAAGTTAATTACACTGAGCAACAATTTCAGTTCCTATAGCCGTTTGAGCTCTGATTTTTCAGAACATCCTAAACAGCGGCTGTGATCTGCCTGTCCAAGAAGCTTGCTGAGACTTTGCTTCAAAAGCTATTGCTCAGAATTAACTCAATGAACCTTTTCTATTCTTTGGAACAAAAGCTATTGCTCAGAATTAACTCAATGAACCTTTTCTATTCTTTGGAACAAACGCTATTGCTCAGAATTAACTCAATGAACCTTTTCTATTCTTTGGAACAAAAGTTATTGCTCAGAATTAACTCAATGAACCTTTTCTATTCTTTGGAATTATTTCCTTTTCCTTTCTAAAAAAAAAAATATGTTAAAAAAATCCTGTCTGACAACACTATAGCTAAACTACAACAAAACATGTTGTAATTTATAACTGAAGAGACTTGCACTATTCCCCCCCAAAAGTTCTTAAAAAGTACTGTTTCTTATTACATGATAATCACATACTGCACAAAACAATGAAACAAAACAGAACAAAAAGATGCCTCTTCACCAAGAAGAAGCACAGAGAAAAGCATAAATCACTTTTTTTTTGTAATTTCAATGCACCACAGTCAGTCGTGCAATTAATCTTTATCTCGTTTTAAAGCATGAATCTAGGGATGTCTTACTTGGTGAAATGAATCTCTATCAACCAATGCATCAACCAGTAAACTTGCTTCTAAACTTGCTGAAGGGACACATGGCTATGAGCATGAAGTGCTCACCTGACTGATCATGTCTGCATGGAGAAAATCATTTCAGAAATTATTCCTAAACTGCTACAACTGCTAGCATGTCAGCAGAAAATGTCCTTTGATCAAATTAAAAAAAAATGGATTTTATGGTCTCAATTTTTTTTTTCATTTGCATCTCTCCATTGCTGATTGGTGTCACAATCAGTGGTCTGCTATGGTTGTGCCGAGGGATGATGAGGAAAGTGAACGTGAACTGTCCACGGCTGAAAGTGGCTTAGTGGTTAAGGGAGATTTCTCAAGTCCGAGTTGTAGTGTTTGAAAGTTTGGATTAGCTCCCCTCTGCTCAGTCAAAATTTTGTGTGGGAGAACCCGATTGGTTCATTCTTGAATAATGCCTAGTAGGAATGAGGCAATACATGTCAATATATCTTAAATCTACTTTTAGCTGGAACATTCCACTGTCAAGGTATACTGTCGTTGATCAGTGAATCGGTTATCCGATACACAGGAAACATTTTTACTAGACAAAATTAGGCATCCTGACAAGACACATCAAACAGCACAGCAAAGGAGAGACAGAGAAACAGGGATCAAAAAGACACATTCAGGCAACGACAAAAACGAGAAATCATGATCTCTAAGGAGATCTTACTTGTGCTGCACAGTTGCCACGGTCTCATTAGCTAGACTCTTGGCCAGGGCTTTGGCAGCATGCTCCAGACCAATGTACACTGTGCCAAAACCTGCACACAAACATTTCAACTATGTTCTACAGCATGCTCCAGACCCATGTACACTGTGCCAAAACCTGCACACAAACATTTCAACTATGTTCTCAAACAAACAAGCGATGATTCCACTGATAAAGAAGTCTATGATTTTCATCTGACCTGATTCCAAAGCAAAGAAACAGCACAAGTACATGGCACATAAACCAGCTGTCCTACATCCTATCAGGGTTCTCTTTAATTATTGTAATGGCAGGAGCATTTCCAAAAGATGCAAATTCTCCACTTATTAAACCATGACAGTTCCAGATCAGGACCTGCTGATGAAAATCACCTCTGTGGCTCTGAAGGACAGTAGTGATTTTCTTTTAATGCACCGGCAGACACCACAAAAAAAAAAAAAAAAGGACTTGCTCTTACACCTTTTCAATCAAATCCTTCTTCATGCACACTTTCTCAAGTAACATATCAACACACACATTCTCTTTTCTAAATCAATTTTAACTATACTTTCATTTTATTTTCATATTTAAGGATTAGGCAGATCAATATTTCCAAAAACTGAATGAAAAAGTGCACATATGTTCAGTTACTCAAAGCAGATAATTACAATCAGTGTAAATTACCCTGAAGTCCGCTGGCGGCCACCTCAACAACCCCATCCATTTTGGACTTGTTCTTCTCCGTGTTCATCGACTTTGGCAACAGCTTCTCCCCTTTCTTTCGAATGTGTGGAGCCACTTGACGGCCCAGTGCCATGGTTGCCTCCCCTAGTTTGGTTACTGCAACAGATGGCCGGCGACAATGGAAAGAGCAGCAAATGTATGTTTTGGGCTTCATCTCCTCCATGAGGAACAGAATAACTGAATCTGGTCTCGCCAATTAAAAATTACCACAAATTCAACTGAAATTAAACTGAAAATACACTCACATTCACAACACATCATACTTCCCAAAAGACATCGTTCCAGTCAATGCTTTCTTCTAAAGACCGGTTATTCTGAAAACGTTCTTTCCTTGAGCATTTCACTTTTCAAATTTGTTTATTTCTTGCTTATAAAGTCTAATATCACCAAGTGTGAACAGTCTATGGGTATAATTTTTTAAAAAGCCAACACGGCCTCTCTGTCTAAACTACATTTACAAGCCTTTTTTCCTTTTTTAAAGATTCCCTCTGAATTAATTATGACCAAATTTTTGTTCTGTTCAGGTTTTTTTTTTTTTTTTTTTTCAACTTTATCTAGGTTCGTACAAAGAAATTTCACATTTTCTATCTTAAGACACAAAAGCAGCTTATAAAAGTAATGAAAACAAGAGCCTGGGAGGGAGACATGCTATGGATGAGTAAACATCCTTCAGTGATTCTATGTGTCTAAATAATAATGACTGCTTTGCTTCCCTTTTTAATACAGCATTCATGTACAAACCTTTTTTTCATTCAGCATTCTGTCAGTATTGCATAAATTTCAAGATCTACTACTGTATGCTTACTCAACAAAACAAAAAAATAAAATAAAATAAATTTAAAAAAAGAATTTGATGCAGATCAGCCCGATCATTTTTCAAGTTTCTTACAGACAGACAAATCAAAATATAATGCATTGCTCTACAGTGTTGCCGCTGCCTGCATCAGGCTAATAACACTGAAATCAGTAGATTGCAAGGTCCACAACACTGGATCTGACCCCCTCAGCACCATGCTACCTATGGGCGTCTATGCCATCGTCCAACAACCTGACCCCCCACAATATACCTTTTTAACCATGCAAAGCTCATTGAAACATGCTACAAATCACAAGGGAAATGTCTGTCAAGCACAAATAGCAATACAAGAACAAATAAAGTTTTTAAAATGCCATTCGCAAACCAGTACTGCAGAATGGGTCAGCTATTGCCAGTATGGAACTCTCCCTACTTATCAGCCAGACTACAATGAAAAGCTAGCCTGGAATTCACTGTCAGGAGAAAAACAAGGGTTGAGACTTTCTAGAACAAAGCTACAAGTGCAGAAAAACAGTGGATGAGAATACAAAGTTTGATGGAAAAAAAAACCCCTACCAAGTCAAAGAAAAAGACAGAAAAGAGAAAATCACTAACACAGATTTTCCAGAAGGACAGATTTTGTTCTGAAAGGTACAACGTGTATGGGCAAGCTTGGAACATCCTTTTTTGTGGATGTCTCCTTGTTTGCTCTGTGTACTCTGTGTTGTGACTTCTGCTAGACGATTTGGTACTGTAGGCAGCATTCGCTTGGCGTTATGGGCGTGCATCTATTTCACCATGGGAGCAAGAGTTACTCTACTTGTTTTTTTGTTAAGTAGTCGATTGCGTTCATCAAGGAAGGCCCTGACAAAGACACAGAGCGCTATATGAGCATTCATCATAAATTGCCTAATGCACCTGATGTACTCACCAATGAAGGCACTGACTTTGACACCAACATGAGTTGCTTTTCGAGCATACATCATGCCTGTCTGCACTCGTGGGTCCACCGGTTTGGGCTGCTCTTCTGGATTCAGTTTTTCCCGCAACTTACTTGATCCATACGCAATGAGCTCCCCTGCTTTCTCCGCACCTTTCTCCATTCCCCATGAAATCCATTTGGATGCTGTAAAACATATATTCGTGGGAGAATATCATGTCTATAAAAATCTTAGACAAGGAACTTTCATCTTTCACATTTTCAAAACCTACTGTCCATTTAATCAACATCAAAATTACTGAGAAATTAGATATAATATAAATAAATGATTTAAAATGTTTTTTGTACACCTTTCAAGCACTTTATACACCAAAGAGAATAACACCAATAAGTTTATACACCAATAAGTGAAAAAAAAGTCATCCAATGCATCTACTGACAAGAAAATCAGTCAATTACTAACCATCAAACATGAAGGAACAGTGCACCTACTGACAAGTACATATGACTGGCCCTTTTTTTTTCATTTTCCAAACTCCACTGTTTAATCTCTCTCACTGTCCCCACTTTATGCTCACAACTCATCCACATACTCAGATTCATTCTGTCATAGTCCCTATGAAAACAGTCAATATGGAAACTGTTCATAACAGACTATGTACTACAGGTGGATACAGTCCATAAGGAAACTGATACCTCAGACTATGCACTAGAGGAGGTATCCACAATCTTCACGAGGACCCTTATTTACAACATAAGTTAGCTAGGCGTATTGAATGAGGGGAGGCTACAAACAGACGGCTTACAATGACACTCCAAATATGATGCCAACACTGGATACTTTGACTGATAGGCATCATATCCATGGTAAGAGAAACATTACTAAAAAGGATGTCCAGCTGACCATGCAGGGCCCATTCCAGGCTGTCACCACACACAGAAAAATATCCTGTCCTACAATAAAACCACAAGCACAACAGAGTTGTCTACAGAACATTTTAAAATGATTTATAGTAAAACTGTTCAACTGCTAACGTCTTCAAGGTAAATAACTGTCTAGAGTGTCTGCCATTCTAATAAACATTTAGAAAAGAAACAAAATTAATGATAAAAGTGCCATGAAGAATATCAAATAAAACAAAAGCCATGTGGTTAACAGACACAGCAATGGACAACTAAAATCAACTCTGAACAGTTTTTCATCTAGTTGTTAGACAACAACAAAAACGGCAACATATCACCAACTCAACAGCTGTAACAAAAGGTTTGTCTATCGGTGGGCACAAAAGGTCATAGAATTCAACTTCAGACACTGTTTCATTAAATGGTCTTCCAAGTCTGATGACTATAAAGTCTAACGGCTGCGTGAACTACAAACTTCCTTTCATTCTGTACCACAGAGTCACCAGCCCAAGAGGCACACACCTTTGCACACCATTCGCTACATTCTAATCATGTGGATCTTAGATCCCTCCCTAAAAAAATTGATAGTGTTCTGCTTATGGTAACATGACCCAAAGAAATAAAGTCGGTAGATCAGCTGTCACTGTTTTGCTTGCTTCATTTTGTTGTTGTTGTGGTGGTGGTGGTGGTGGTGGTGGTGGTGGTGGCTGACACACACATATTGCCAACACTTCCTTTTCATGTCTGGTTCTTTTAATCAAATCAGGGCTCCCGTCACAACCCCACCCCACCCACCCCTCCACTGCTCCAAAATTCCCTCCCTCCCAACCCATTCCTTTCCCCTTCCTCATTCTGGAAAATTTCTTAATTTGCATTCCAAATGATACAACCAATGAGACAGAAATATGAGCATCAAGTGGTGTACCATCCACTTTTCCATCCAATCATGACCAGGATCATTTGTTTAACTTTTGTCGATCTCTTTAACTTTCATACTATTGTGTCCATGCAGACAGACAAAACAGCGACTACCTTCTCTTGCAAAAAAAGTTTACACAAGTTCTCATCATGTTGAATAGTCTGCTAGAGTATCCAAAATGCACCTTCCTCTGCACGGATTCACTGTTGTTGTTGTTGTTGTTTTTTTTCCCACCCAATTTTTTAAAGCTGTTTTTCAGTTTTAAATGTCCTTGAACTGGTGGGAAGTGGTAGCCCTGCCAACCCACAGAGGTTACATTCATTTATAGGGCATGCAGCTGTCTAGACATCATGTTTCCCAGGTTCAACCTTCAATACTTGAGACAGCATGGAAATCACCTTCCCTTTTAGCTTTCAATGGCTCACAAAAGATTTGATGTGTTCGTTTTCTAATACCTTCAGTTCTTCTTCTTTTTTTTTTCTTTCTGTAATAATTCATTTTCTATGAATCATCCCCCCCAAAAGTTTTGGGTTGGCAGAAAAAAAATTGGGTCAGTCAGGTTACCACAGGCACAACTATTTAGGTGGGATGGAACATCTGTTGTCAGTAAATGTACAATGTGACACAAAAATACTGACATGCCAAATTTAGTTGTTTATTTGAACATCAAACTAAATCTTGTGTCAAAATGTTACATTACCACACTCACCAACAGTGATACCCTGAGAAATCTTAGAAGAAGTGGATTGTTCCTCTCCACTCTCTGCTACTGCTTTCGGCGCTGTTGCTTCTTCAGGTTCTTCTAGCGGAGCAGATGGAATGGCCATGCTCTGAGGCTGTGCCTCTGTCTGTTGCTCTTGGACCAGGGAGAAGTTCTTCAGAATGTCTTCCAGCATGTGTTTCTCATCTGGACTTACTGTGTCGGGCAGTATCAAGCCCACTGAAGAACCTTGTAACAAACAGATTGGGGCACTCAAAATGCAGGGTGGAACAACTGACAACTGGAATGTCAAAAAAAGATTCGCATGATTCCATGTCTTGACTATATATAGCTATACTAATGTACCGTAATATCAATCCAAATTACTTGAAAAACAAGATATGTTGATCTTATTTTTGTATATTTTATCATATCATTTTCTTAACAGTTACAGATGACAAAACAAAGCATGCACACACACACACACACGCACACACACACTCAGTCATGTACAGTCACACGCAAAAACACATGTAAACACTCTTTTAACAATGAATTATGACAAAAGATTACAGCACACATAAAAATAAAAAGCACACTCCCTTGAAAGTATAAAAACTGCCAGGATAAACTTGGAAACAGTTAAGGAAAAAAAAAAGGGGGAAAGAACTACTAAAAACATAATATTATGTAAAACCAGCTGCCGTGGTTAGCTTTGCAGACTTGCAAGCTATGGGGTAAATTCCTATCTGCAGAATTTATTTACGGGACGCTTTGGCCAGAGCTAGCTCCCACATACAGCTGAGTATGCTATCGTGGGTTCAAATGGGATGATTGGAACACACAGCCTCCACTTAAATGGATATGCCTCCCGATCAGTATTGCAGACTGTTAATACCTCTAGGGCTTGGTGGACTCTAGGGTATATTCTTAAAGGAAAGGTTGAGTGCAGCCCTGTTATGTGGTTTCAGACGACAATAGTACTCCATAGCATCGTCTTCATCATGTTCATCGAGCATCATTTTTTAAAAAAGTCTCTAACCCCATGGTTCTTCATGCCAGGCACACGTGGAACCTTATTTTCAATTTTCTCTTCATGTCCACGCTCCTGATAAATCCGAGTTAAACAAGCCAGTAGCTGGCAAGTTCATGGGCGCTGTCATTGGATAGACATGGTGAGCCTTCTGGAGGGAGCTGCTTGTATCACTGTCTGTGACAAATCAATCACTGTCATCAAGTGGCGGACAATTTGTAAGTGGTGTCTTACTATGCTGGTTGAAAAGTGAGGTTCACGACTGCAGGTGGAAATCTAAACAAACACTTTGTAATATTTACTATGTTGGATCAGAACGAGCACAGTGGAACAACACTGAAGTGATTAAATAGGAATGCAGTGCATCTTCTGATGAGTTGCCTATGAAGACTTGATACTGACTGCCCCTACCAGTAATGGGGACGCAAAGGAACAAAACTGGGTTTGCATTCTACAAGGAAGTTGAAGAATGGCATGGGAGTAATCCACAGGGGGACATGGAAGATGGGGGGTTTACACCAAAAAGAGAGAGAGAGAGAGAGAGAGAGAGAGAGAGAGAGAGAGAGAAATGATGATGATCAGAATGAAACTGAATGATTGATACAATGTATAAAGGCATACCTGCACCATCAGGTGACACATCAGGAAACAGGTAAGCACCATAGCTGGCATGCAACACAGGAGAAGCTCCCGGAATCAACGGATAGAACCAATCCCCCACCTGAATGAATGCTGGAGGACCGTTGCCGGCTCGCGAGGATTCCTCCACTGCATCCTCAAACTTGACAATATGCAGCGATGTTGGATAGGAGGGGGCACTAACGTTCCCATCTCTGGTGATGTAAAAAATCTGTACACCATCAGCAATAGACAGCAATTCCGTTCCCTGAGTAGAGGCTCGCTCTCTAGCACCAAAGCCTGGGTATTCAGCTGCCATGATACTGTCCCCTAAGGCAGCATCAGAAATCAAGGAAGAATGACTTGATGAGGACACTGCTTCCTCATAGGATGGCAGCTTCACACCGGGATGATCTGTGTTCATGTTGGTCTCTGACAGACCAGATGCTGGTCGCTCGTCACTGCGAAGTGCCTCTATCCTGTACGTGATCTGCAGTTTGGTTTTGTTCATTTTCTGCTGCAGCTGTTTGGCCAAGTCTCTTTCACTCTGTGTCATGCCAGGCAAATTTTCACAGTCTGTTTGCAGAACTTCCTCAAGCAATGCCAGACAGCTGGTGTAATAACGTAGAGCCGCTGTGATGTCACCATCCTCATCTGCATTCAGTCCTTTCTGAACAGTAGCGAAAGCTTTGTCGTGAAGCTTTTGGAAGTCTCTGAAGGCAGGTGTCTGCTCTTGGGTTGTACTATCCTTCTGTGCTGTAGATGATCCAGGTGGAGGGGGCCGAGCTGGGGGACTTGGTCTGTTGGGCGCTGGTCTCTGCCCTGTACACTCCATTTTTCTCTGAAATCACAGCAGACTGAGAGTGAGTAATAACATCCCCAACAGACTTGTCTTTGAACTGTAAACCAAATGTGCTTGCACTTTTCCCACCAACTTCATGTCTCTTCACTACAAAGGTGTACTACTAATAGTTGGAGGAGTAGTAAGGAAAACCTGGGCCACAAAGTCTATTATGATGTCTGCTCATTATCAACATTTACTTGGGTCAAATTGCAAACTAACCATGAGCTTTTGTCAAAGCTACAAAATAAATCTGTACATTTTTGTTGTTGTTGTTGCTATCAAGCAAATTTCTAAACTTATTCATGTTAGGAGCAAACTCGGTGCTAAGTGGTAATTCGTAATTCATTCCATTTATCAACAACCCTGTAGGCAAAAGAAAATTTTCACTTATTTGTGTTAGCATTTTATTCAACAAATAATTTTCCCTCAGAATTTCTCATTATGCCAGTGAAAGATGAAGTAAATAAGGTGTTAGCAGGAATATCAATCAGGTTATATCTTACGAGCTGATGTAAATTTATAAGATCATCTCTCATTCTCAATCTTTTTAAAGAAGAAAATTGTGCTAGGACTGAGTTCTTTCCATTATATTGATACAACACATATTTTGCACTCTCTGACCCTATGCTAGCCCTACGCTGAACTTATTCAATTAAACAATTATACAAGACAGATTTTGAAAAGACATACCAGACTACACGTGCATATATTCTATCTGTGGTGCGATAAGCAATCCATGCTTTTTAAAATGTTATCTCTATCCAGAAATGTAAAAAATCCTTTAATCAGTCCAAGTATCTCGTTTGCCTTATTTACTGAACATTCAAAAAGTAAGTCAAAAGACAATGCTTAGTCAAATACAACCCTTCAACTTCATTACAAAATTTTATCATCGGGTACGTTCCATTGAAACCCATCAAATAATCCGACTTTTTTTTAAAAACCTCAGTGCACTTATATGTTAAAAAATAAATTCCATTTCATTGACCAATCTTGTAATTTGTAACTGTCTTCTGGTATTTTTTTTTCTCCTTTTCATGGTACATACATATTCATAGTTAAACAGTTGATTTTCAAATTTATTCATTTATTCCTTTGGTAAATTTTGCATACACTACATTTTCAAATGAACTGAATACAGGATGATATTGATTGGGTGAGACTTGTAAATGGAAGCTCATCACCAACATGTTGATGCCCCTTGCTCAGTCAATGAGTTTGTCATCCTGTGCCAGTCAAGACTGATGATGTGAGGGAACCCAGCAGAAATTTAGTCCCAATATCTACTTCATTTTGAACAGAATGTCACTCTTCATTTTACAGCACCAACATTTATTTATGAACTAGACTAACTTGATATCAGCAGATAAAATATTATGAACAAAAAAATTGTAATGAGGATAGCAGACAAGAATCAAATTAAAAGCATTAAGATAATGACATAAATCAGATGCATTTGCGCAGAACCTTTCCCTTTAAAGTGAAAGACTTTATGTACTTGCAGTGTTGCAAGGCTGATTTTGAAGGATTGTTTCTATACCATCATCTTGTCTAATTTAAGCTACCACTATATCTATGCTGGATGTGAATATATGCAACAAAGAGAGAGAGAGAGAGAGAGAGAGAGAGAGAGAGAGAGAGTGTGTGTGTGTGTGTGTGTGTGTGTGTGTGTATGTGTGTGTATGAGTGTGCGTGTATGAGTGTGCGTGTGAGTGTGAGTGTGTGTGTGCGTGTGCGTGTGCATATGCGCATGAATATATATATGTGAGTAAATATTTGTGTGTGTGTGTGTTCACTTTCTATGAATCTATGTATGACGTGTGTGGTGGATGCTTGCAAGTCTGAGCGTTTTGGGCCAAAGATGTTTGTGGTCACCTCCTTGATGAAACTGAAACTTTGTGTGGAGAGAGAGAGAGAGAGAGAGAGAGAGAGAGAGAGAGAGACAGACAGACAGATAGACAGACAGACAGAGACAGAGAGAGACTGAGTGTGTGTGTGTGTGTGTGTGTGTGTGTGTGTGTGTGTGTGGAGAGAGAGAGAGAGAGAGAGAGAGAGAGAGAGAGAGAGAGAGAGACAGACAGACAGACAGACAGACAGACAGACAGACAGACTGAGACAGGGAGAGAGATTGTTGGTGTGAAAGTTGACTACAATGCATGGTCACTAAAGTCTGTCACCGTTTCAAGACCGGAAGGAAGGTTGCAAGGTTCCCTACCACGCTGCCTCCCCTTTACCCTATCCTGACTCATTACAGTACCTCCTCCAGAACCTTATCTCCCATCTCTCCTTCCTCACTTGTTCTCATCGCTGGTGAATTTTTGAGGGGAAAATGTCTCATGTCTCGTACACCTATCTTTTCTACCTCAGCATATTGTGCAGGTGGATCTTTGTAGTTTTATCTGAATCGGCACGGCTCTTTTAAAATCAAGATCACTTGTCTGCTTTGTGCGATTTCATTTCTTATCATTCATTTCTTATCAGAATTCTACCACGAAACAGATTTAAAGCAACACGAACGCTTTCACAGCAACACATTATGGTCTACTTACTTTGCCAACTCAAAGCTGAAAGTCGAGGTAACCTTCTTCCAAACTCCGCTGCCAGTGAAGGACTGAGTGAATGTCAAAGCGAAACGAGATACTTCTTCGCCTTCTTTTGGAACGAACTTTGCTCCTCTTTGAGTCGGAAGTCACTATTTATAGTGACCAGCGTAATAACAACAGATCGATGACGTGTTATTTCATGGGTTGTCACATGACGGTAGCTAACATGTTTGCGTCTACAATTAGCCTAGCGGCTCTTCCGTGTTTTCCCCCACTCCAATCCTCCCACATTTGATTATGTAAGTAGCAGCTAGGGCAAACCAAAAGTCTAATGTGCACATCTATAATAAGTGGTAGTAGTAGCAGGGATAATAGTCGTAGAAGGAGGAGGAGTAGCAGTAGCAGCAGCAACAACAACAGTAGGAGGAAAAGGAGTAGAAGTAGTAGTGGGGATTGCTTCTATAAGCCTAGGCCTAGCGACCTACAAAAAGGTCTCGTCATTATTCAATGGACTTGAACCATCACTGTCAAAATCAGTCACCAGTCGTCAAAACCATTAAAAAAAGATTCTTCAAATTTTGAAATTTTGTCCACACACACACACACACACACACACACACACACACACACACACACACACACACACACACACACACACACACACACACACACACACACACACACACACACGTGCACATGCAATGCACGCACGCAAGCGCGCGCGTTCACACACACACACACACACACACACACACACACACACACACACACACACACACACACACACACAACACATGGAGTTTTATACTGGTAGGCACCGATGCCTGCATACAGACGGGATAAAAATTTATGTGATACGTTGGTTCACCAGAAAACTGAAAGAGCAGTTAAGGGAAAAGCAGAAACTTGTGATTGTGACACCGGTTCTTCACTAGTAACTTCAACAGTGTTGGACACAAAGCAGAAATCTTCACACAATGTTATGAGTAATGTGACATGTGCAGATAGAAATTTGATATATGCTCTGTTGTGTAGACGGTGTAATAAGACAGTTTATGTTGGTGAAACCGGACGTTCACTGAAAGAAAGTATAGCGGAACACAGACGTGACATCAAGTTCCAAAGAGAAAAGCCAATAACGCGACATTTCCTTCAGCATTCAGTGGGAGACCTTGCTGTTGCAGTGTTGGCAAAAGCTTACGGTGAAAGCAAAAGCTTCAGACTTATTACTGAACAACACTGATGTTTTGCAGAAAATTTATATATTTCTTTTTGAGATGACAGTTCTTGTATGCCATGCACAGTCACAGACAGGACTATGGTCACATTATTCTATGGTTTCATTTTCATTGTGATTTATGAAGCGTATTGTTATGTTTTCGAGGTACATTGGTTGCAGTATAACTCCACACACACACACACACACACACACACACACACACACACAGCGCGCGCGCTCGCGCGCGCGCGCAAGCACACACGCACGCACACACACACACACACACACACACACACACACAACTTGCACCCCTCCTCCCCCCTCCCCCCCTTTTTTCCCTTGTTGATGACATCACATATTATGATGTCAGAACTTGCGTAATATATTTATGACGTCAATTCTTTGCTCTGACCAGTTGCCAAAGATGGATATCACGTAGTTGCATTGTTTTTTGTTTTTTTGTTTTTTCTCTTGAAAAAGGCCACGTGGCCGAAAATTAGATGAGTGGCATTGTGATTTTCAAAAACCCTGTAGTTTCTCAGAAGCAACCTGAAGATCAGCAGCACCGGCATCAATGAACAGCCTTACAAAGTTTTTATTTTCTTCTTGCTGGAACACACATCTTCCATCTGGGACCCAACGCAGAGAAGAAAATCGACAAGCTGGATGCAGTGCAGAAGTGGGCAGGCCTTTTGTCCTCAACCATTACAATAACATGTCAAGGGTCATGTAATGTTTTCAACATCCGTTTTGAAACATTATTATTATGTTATTTTAATTCCCATCATTCCTGTTCATTTACATAGACTATGGTGCGGTTGCCATGACGCTAGATCCAAAAGACACTGAATAGAGAGACCCGAATGTTCGTGACAGTTGGCAGTTGCTGATTGGTTGAGCATGGGCATGTTATAGGCAGCAGCCCTGCATGTTGGTCAGCCATCTTAAAATCTGTCTGGTTTCTGAACAAGATTAAAATCTTTTGGAGTACACGAGCTGTATTCAGTGGTGCTGATTGATCGCGAATGGTTTACATTCGATGCACACAACATCACAGGTCATCTACGGCATGCAGGAAATATTGGGCTGGCTATCACTGGAGATTAGATGGCAGGCTTCTATACTGCACAAGATCTGCATCGGCCTTATCCACTGCCCTGGCCTGCAAGCTGGCAAAACTTGTTCCGCACCCCTGTCAGCAGCGTCGATGACACGACCAGCAGATCTGCCTCACCTTATCTAGATCTAAATACAGAGACTTCTCTTTCTTCCCAAGAACATTTACGGAATGAAACGGACTGCCAATACAAGCAGCGCGGGACACTACCTGCACTACCTATAGATATAGATTGTGTGTGTGTGTGTGTATGTGTGTGTTACATTTGTCAGATATTCATTCTTATCACTCCACTTTTCATGTTCTGTAACACACACACGCACACCCCCTCCCCCCCCTCCCCCCCCCCCCCCCCCCCCCCACACACACACAGAGTAAGCTGTCTCAACGGCCATATGTAAGATCAGAGCAACTTTACAAAATAAGATGTTTTAAGATCTGGCCCCAGATTTCCTCACCCATGCCTTCCAGCCTTCCCTCTTCCCTTTCCTTACTCCCTCCCCCAACCTCCCCCCACCCCCCTTCCTCGCTGTCCTATTCAGTAGTTATGCCCAGAGAGAGAGAGAGAGAGAATGTGAATTTCTTTTAACACATCGGAAAGAGACATATCAGTTGGTCGAAAATTCGTTTTTCTTTGTTGTGTTGAATTTAAAAACAGCTTTTCCCTACACCTTTTGTGGGTCCATTTTATTTTGCCCAGAGTACAATAATGCTGGAGTCTCTCTCTCTCTCTTCTTTTTGTTTCTTTTGCGTCAGATGTGCGCTTTTCCATTTTGTTCATCCTTTCTATCCCCCCCCCCCCCCTTTTTTTTTTTTTTTTCTTTCGTCCTTTTTTTCTTTGTCAGTGTGTCAGTATATCGTACAGAGCCGACGTGTTACTGATGGGCGGTTCGGGTAGGAGGATCGGGAATGAGTGCGTTGGGTTTGATCTTTGACATAAACGAATTGTTTGCAAGCATTGTCCGGCTGCTGTGCATATAATATCACAATAAGCGATTTTATTTATTTAATCATTTATCTATTTTATTTCTGTTTTCTTATTTAGTAAACTCAAAATGTTCTCGTCAGAAAATGTCCTCTTCATTTGTTGGAGACGAAAGTACATTGCACTAATGCTGGTTAGAGGAACATTTCTAAAATTGGAGGGGCGGCGCTGGAAAAACAATAACAAAAGAACCGGAAGTGGATGACAGTAGATGTCATGTGACAGTTGAGCTAAACAAAATGTCGGCTGACTGTTTACGTTTTTAGTGACAGAAACCATTAAGCCCTGCCATCTTATTATCACCGTGTAATTCACCTGATGGATATCCTTAGGAGATGGAGAGCATGGATCAGGCCTGTGTGCTTTACAATATACTTTATTTGTCTGATGATAGCCTTACCTCTATGTATTTTGGAACTGAACAGGAAGGGGGCGCCGGATCATGTGCAGGCCTGGTTTATTGGCGGCCTCTTTGTGATGATGGCTGTTCCGATCTCCTTTTGGGGAATTCTTCAGCATCTCATTTATTACACCCAGCCAGAGCTTCAGAGACACATCATAAGGTGAGGGTAACGACACTGTTGTATCGCTAAGTACACCGTTGCCTAGCATTATTTTGATCTTCATCTTCATCTTCATTCGTATGGTATCCTCAATCAACAGGCTGATTATTCTAAACTGATCCACTCAAAGCGCCTGGGAGATTATCAGCCAGCCATTCTTTTCTTTCTTTTTTTTTTCCTTTTTATTTACCTTTTCTTTCTTTCCTCTTTTCTTTTTTTTTTTTTTTTTTTTTTGGTAATTAATGAGATCGGCATCAGAGTTCTGCAGCGTACGTTCAGGAGTTCCACAGGGTTCAGTCCTCGGACCGTCGTTGTTTTTAGTATACATCAACGACCTCCCAGAGCAACTCACTGCACGGACCAGACTCTTCGCCGACGACACCGCTGTGTACAGGGTCAGGACATCAGACCACGACACCAACCGACTGCAAGAAGATCTGCATCAGCTAGAGCTTTGGGAGAGAAGCTGGGAGACGTCATTCCATCCAGACAAGTGTACCACCCACCCAGTGACCCATAAGAGACAGCCCTTCACCAGCACGTACCAACTACACGGACAGACACTCCAGACAGTGACATCGGCCAAATACCTCAGGGTGACCATTCAAAACAATCTGTCATGGAACAAGCACATTGACATCATCTGTGCCAAAGCCAATAAGACCCTAGGCTTCTTGTGGCGCAACTTGAGGATCAGCGCCATTAACCTGAAAGAGACAGCGTACAAAAGCTATGTCCGCCCCATTTTAGAGTTACTTACGCCTGCACAGTTTGGGACCCCACCTCTGACACACATGTAAAACAGCTGGAAGCGGTTCAGCGACGAGCAGCCCGCTTTGTTGGTTAATAGATACCACAACAGATCGAGTGTCACCGCCATGCTTGACTGACTCCAGTGGCCTTCACTCCAGCAGCGTCAAAGATCCAGCAGACTGGCCATGCTGTATAAAATACTCAATGACCAAGTCCACTTCGACAAAGCCAAGATCCAACCTGCCCCTGTCAGACAGCGTAGGGGTAATCAACACCAACTCCGCCAGCAGCAGTGCTGCACCGACTATCATCAGGCTGCCTTCCTCCCCAACACCATCAGGGACTGGAACAATCTGCTGGACAAGGTGGCTGGAGCCACCACTCTTGACACTTTTGTGTCAAGAGTTCACTGATCCTCCCTCCCCCTTTCCCCCTCCCCCTACCCACCCTCCAATCCTCCCTCCCGCTGCGCAGACCCAGTTTTTTTGTGTTTTTTTTTGTTTGTTTTTTTTTAGTATGCCAAAATAATCAACTTGATGATTTTGTGGGCATTACATCAAGAAGAAGAAGAAGGCCGTATCTACTGTCTTGATACTGTTCATTCACACAGATCAGTGCCACTCCCCTATCAGATTGACTGTGAGCACGGATTGTCTCATCTTGGCTTGTGGATTGTTTCCACAATGTTGATGGGCTGTTAGGCCTGTCACCTCAGGAATTTTTCCAATTGTGCATCCATTTTCTATATATTTTTAAAAAAAATTATACTTGTCATGAAAGGAAATCTTAAATGAGGCAGGGAACAGTAAACAATTGATATATTTTAAAGAACAAGATGGGCAACTCTTGCTTCCTTGATGAAATAAACAGAGCACTTTGTGATGCTATCAGCAGAGACTGGATGTCCTTGGTCAGCTTGACTCGAGTCATCCAAGAAAATTGCCCATGGTGTCCAATCCCAGGATTGAAGCCATAGCATTGTCACTAGCATTTTATGATAGCTAGTGATGATTTAAGAAAAAAAAATTCACTGTCGAAAATAGGACATTAATGGATTTGTTTCACACTACAATCACACACTGACACAGGCATCCAAAATGATGTTGCAAAAAATGTGAAAATGTGTGATCACTTGATGTGCATAAACAGTGATTGTTTTCTTATTGGTCTACTCACAGGCTACAAAAGTGGGACAACTCTACAGTCTGTATTCATTTATTGTCAAGGTGTAGGTAACTGCACTAAGATTGGAGTTATACAGTCAGCAGTCAAATGAAGTGGCAAGGTGAGGTGTTTCCCGTTGTGGATACCATTTCTGACTCGTCACCTCATGATGTTTAGATACTGGGTCATCTCATTTCAGGAACAGGAGCTTGTTCCTGATGTTTACTTTGCAAACAAGTATATTTTCAAAATGATTGATTAGTTTTGGCTGCCTTGTCATTACATTAACAGCAATGGTTGTTTTTGCAGAGTTCTATGGATGGTACCAATCTATGCGCTCAATGCAGTAAGTAATTTTTGTGTTATGCACAGGCATTGGTCAGAAGTCAGGAAAAGGGGGCTTACTGTTTAATTCTTATTATTTTCTATTTTCTTCAAACAGGAATGAAACAAATTGTTTTGCAATGAAGTCCATGAAAGAATAAATTGTTGCACAAGTTGTTCATTGATGTATGTATGTCATTTGTCAATGCTTCCTATAAATGTATGAAGAACAGCCATAATTGTTGAAAATCAGGTATTAGCATTTTTATACAAGATTCCAACAACTTACAACATTCTAGACTGACAGGTTTGTTTGGTATATATATATGCATCTCATGATTTATCTTATCTGTTATCCGTTTTACCAGGTCTTGAATGAAAATGACCAAGTTTTCAAAGTAACAGTGTAAAATCTTACATGGACAATTCAACTCAGGACTTGTGTAAGTCTTGACAGACTTTTTTTCTGAAATTAATTGGTCAGTATTTTCTTTTATTGTGCTTTTCTTTTTTTTTTTTTTTTTTAAGACAAAAGTGTTAGAAAACTGAATGTGTGAAATGTAATAAATCAGAAATGATCATGCTGTACTAGATTATCATAGAAATGGATTGCTTTGTGATTTTACAAAATTCAGGCTAGCCTCTTCACAGTGGGTATTCACCATAGGATGGCTTTTTGTCACAAATAACAAGAACTTGAAGAAATAGCTTAACCATATGTGGTGTAATGATGAAGATTCATGTGGTCTTCATAGCAGTGGGGGCTATCAATCTGCAATAACAGTATTTGTCAATATTTTCCAAAATACAAAACTGACATTTTTGGCGCAAGTTGGGCATTCAATGCCCATCTTGTGCCAAATTTGAGAAGAGAGGTGATAGCTCATTCTTTGTTTTCATTGTCCTGAATGTTGCTTATCTTGCCTGAAGAAGATCTAGTTGCAAAGCGAGAGGACTGCAGGCGGAAATCTAAACAAATCTTAAATAAATGTTAGCGAACCGCCCAGAGAACGTGGACAAACGAGTCACAAGACGAAACACAACTAGTTTCGACCTCTTAGGTCTTCATCAGGTGAGACATTAACGAATAAAACAATGAAAATTCACTTAGCTTTGATCGCTTCAGATCACTTGGTAGGGTTCAGCGCAAGGAAGAAGGCGTTCTCATTCAACGCCTTCTTCCTTGCGCTGAACCCTACCAAGTGATCTGAAGCGATCAAAGCTAAGTGAATTTTCATTGTTTTATTCGTTAATGTCTCACCTGATGAAGACCTAAGAGGTCGAAACTAGTTGTGTTTCGTCTTGTGACTCGTTTGTCCACGTTCTCTGGGCGGTTCGCTAACATTTATTCAAGATTTGCCTGAAGAAGACGTCAGAGGTTGAAACATGTCGTGTTTTGTCTTGTAACTTGTTTGTCCCTGTAGTTTGGCAGATTCGGTCGTAATTCTTGTAAAAATTTGTTTCACTTTCACTTTCCACCTGCAGTCACCTCACTTTGAAGCCACTCCCTCATAGGAATAGTTGCCAATTTGAGCCTGTGCTTCATAAACTAGCCTTTGTGACTGGATCAGATAAACTTATACAGTGCTTATGAAGGTGGGGAAATGTATCTAGAATGGATGGGTCAGATAGGATAAATGTCATCTGGTTGTGATGTGAACAGGAGATGGTGACAGAGATTTGGACAGTGTCAGGATGAAAATTGTACGTGATGAAGGCTGCCAGTCAGGAGGCCGCATTGCTTTGAACTACATCTTGCCTGCTGTATGCATGTCCCCTTTCGTTTTTTTTCCTTTTTTTTTCTTTTTTTTTTCTTTTTAATGCTGATCGGTGAAAATGAGGATGAAGATGATGCTAAGGATTTCCATTCCGGTCTGAGATTGCATGACAGGGCTATACTCTACACTTACTTTCATAACATATCCCGGGGTCAATCAGGCCTGAGAGATACAGACACCTGCAATGTTGGTCAGGAAATTTGAGCAACACACTCAGGGATGCATCCATTAAGTGGAGGAAACTCGACTGTGTGGTCCCATCTTTCCAACTGAGCCCATAACAAACTCAACTCTGAGTAGGAGCCAGTTGAGGCAGAAAAATCCCACATAGCCCTGATAGGACTCAAACCCATGACCTCCAAGCCGGAAGTCCGCAATGCTAACCACTACACCACAGTGGCTGGTGCATATCCTCTTTCATCTCTGAGTGAATACAAAACTAGTCTACAAACTCCCTTCCCTCCACTTCCCCCTCACCTTACTCAATGACTCCCCTTTTATCATGTGTGTATTACGTCCTTATTATACCCACCGTCTATGAACAAAGAATATGTTTTAAATGTGACCAAGGAAATAAGTTTTAGCAATGAACCATAGACACCACAATGCTGGCCTACAGTTCTTGACTCCCACGTCATGTTTGGATAAATTGCGTTCCAGATAAGTCTGTTGACACATGCTGCACGTGAGTCAAATAGGCAAATTGCTTTTCTTCTGTCTTTATATGTTTTCATATACGTTTGATCAAAATGCGTTTTCCATCAGAATTTTGCCAGGGACAGCATTCTTCCTTGTTGCTGTGGATTCTTCCATGTGTGCTTTAAGCAAGCATAGTGTATGTGGGACTTTAGTTAATTTCATCCAAAAGACTTGGGGGGGGGGGGGGGGGGGGGGGGGGGGATGCCTTATGTGTGTGTATATTCATTCTAATTTTAAGAAACTGAATTTGCCTCGATACTGCTTGTTCACATGCCTTTCATAGTCGGTTGACATGCAAGGTTATTATGTTCTACTTCAGTGGTTTGCCTTACGATTTCCACCTGTGGCGATTTATTTGGACACCCTGCGTGAGTGTTATGAGGCCTATGTCATCTACAACTTCATGCGGTTCCTCATCAACTTCCTGCACCAGGAACACCCCAGCCTGGTTGTCATGTTGGAGAACAAGCCTGCGGTCAAGCACTTCTTTCCGTTCTGCTTACTGCCTGCTTGGGCCCCGGGAAGGTATGTGGTGCTTACATGGCTGTTGATAATGTTGATGTGCCTGGAGACATGATGTGTGTGTGTGTGTGTGTGTGTGTGTGTGTGTGTGGTGCTTCAGTTTTACGTCTATTCACATATATATGTGATATTAGACGGGGAGAGAGAGAGAGAGAGAAAGAGATGTCTGTGACTATGTAAGTGTATTCATAATGTGGTTATCTAAGTGCATATAAACGTCCCTCTAAACATCCCTACAACATACCTGCAAATAATCTTAAAGTAAATGCTTAACTGGACTACAAATTAAAGAAAAAAACAACATTGAGGGCAAACTTTAAATCTGCAAAGACATCACACAAAGACATGCCTGATGATGGTGGTAAATGAGCTTGAAGAGGTAAACAGTCAAACAGCAGATGCTTGCTGGTTATTCTTCGTTCTCCACAAATACATTTTGTTTCGTTTGTGTATTTAGTTCTTAAGGCATCAAGTTTTAATTCATAAAATATTGAAATGAAATTTCTGTATTGGTACATATTTTTCACTTATAAATGAGGAATACTGCTTACATGTTCATAATAAATTAAATGAGTAATTTTATCAGCCACACCAACCAAGCAACATATTTTTGTAGCGTTGTTTTAATCGGCACCAGATGATTTGCTTTAATAATTGATTGACTTCAGGTAAAGAAAAGGATCTATTCGATACCGTGGCGCACTTTTCATTTCTGGCTCCTCTCTTTGTGCATCTATCAGATAGCTCATTACCCCAAATACTACAATGTGATGGAATCCAACAGAAGGTGACATCAGTTCCTTTACATACTGAAACATGAATAAGATGGCATATTTCATTTACAAAAAAGCTGTTCAAAAAGGTATTTGGAGATTTTATGGTTTACTACTTTAGTTTAAATATTGATTGTGGCAAGTCAATTAAATGTGACAACACCATAATAACAGCTATCATTTTGGTGACAAATATTGATCTGCCTTTTCCGATGGAATATATCTGTTCAAGTTCAACCTTTTGTGATGGTATAACAAAAGTAAAACCTGACTGATTATTAGACAATACTGAACCATCTGTTAAAACTTTAAGATGTTGAGGATATTTCTCTTGTATATGCATCTTTACAGAATAAGATAAAATATTTGGTTGGTCAGTTTTGCTCACATCAGTGTAATCAAGATCAAAATGTGCCCTGTTTCTTTCCCAAGCTGGAGGAGAAATCACGGCCACCTTTGCTAATGTCTTAGAACGGACTGTTGACTCTTTCAAAAGATTTTCTGTACAAGAACCAATGGTAGAATATGACAAAATAGTTTGAGCTGTTTTTGGATAATAAGATTCAGGTTTTATAGCAATCTCATTTTCGTTCACACCTATGAGCGTTGAACACTTCATTACATATTTGGCAAGTGTTAGCTTTCTATGTTCGTCTAATGGTAAAATATTAATGTCCTTATAAGTTCGGTAAATTGAAGCATGGAACGGAAGACCAAGGCATAATTTACAGGCTTTACTATCTGTGCTTTGCAGCTTTTGTAACAGGTGTTTAGGGGCACTGAAGAAAGCCTCTTGTGCATAACATAATTTTGATCAGATCACTGATGTGGCGAAATGTTTTAAAGTGTTTATATCCTGACAGCAGCTTTGTTTACTGATGATTTTCAAAAAGTTTAGTGTTTTTCTAGCTTTGTTCAGAAGGTACTGAATATGAAAGTTCCACGTTAATTTAGATATTAAGTATACTCCTAAAAATTTAACTAAAGGTTTGTAGTCAAGTGTGACTGCATCCATTTTAGAAGAGGGCAAATCGCTTGTTTCGGCACCATTGTTGAATAACACCATAGATGTTTTCTCACAAGAAAACATAAGACCATTCTCAAACATGTATCTACCAAGACTGTCTAAGTTATTTTGGAAAAGTTTTTTTGTAGTAATTAAGTGTTTTTTTTGGAGTATTTTTCCTTATTGAAGTATTCATCCATATGCACAGATCGTCAGCATACTGCACATCTGTGATGTTTTTGCTGATACATTTTGGAAGATCAGAGTAAAATGTTAAACAACATTGGAGCTATCACAGAGCCTTGTGGAATTCCCATTTGTAATGATTTAAATTCAGAGTACATATTTTCTGTTTTGTAGCTTTCTGTCTTGAACAAATTCTCTGAAATAATAATAAAGATTGCCAGATAGACCTATGTTTCTTAATTTGAATAACAATCTGGCATGCCAAACACTATTGAAAGCTCTTTTAACATAAAAAAAATGTAGCCAAAACGCTTTTTCATTTTGCAAATTGGTTTTTAATTTGTGTGGTTATTTTTACTGTAGTATGTGATCGATGACTGATCATCCTTTTTGAAAACCGGCTTGATTGTGTGGTATTACGTCATATTTATCAATAATATATCAATCTGTTCAGAACTATTTTTTCCATTGGTTTAGAGACATGAGAGGTTAAAGCTATAGGTTGATAACTATTCACATTTATTGCAGATTTACCTTGTTTTAACATGGGAATTATTATTGACTGCTTCCATATTCCTGGCATAATACCCTCTGACCAAATCTGTTGAAATATTGTTTGCAAAAATTTTATGAAATTACTTGGCAAGTGTTTCAACATACAATTTGAAATTGTGTCTAACCCTACAGATGATGTTTTGTTAGTTAATAAAAAATAAAAAGCATCATTCACCTCATGTATCGTAATAGGTGCATTGACTAAAAGGTCACTATTTGCATGTGGCTCATCATAGCAATGTTTCCTTTCTTCCTTTTCTCGAAGCTGTCTACATTCTGGTGAGAGACTTTCCATTCGCACTGTCCTTGAGAATGTATCAGCAAATGCTTCTGCCTTTTCCGCTGAAGTTGGAATTTGTTATTATCCAGTTTAGTGGGACGTCAAGGAATATTTAACCCATGTTTCATGTTCCAAAATTTTGTCCACACTTTATGAAAATCTTTATGCTGAGAAATCTCTTTGTCACAGAAGGATGACCAATATAAATGTTTGGCTTTGGCTACAACTCTGTTTGAATATGCGTTGGCTTCCTTTCATTTCGTCATGTGCCTTTTGTATCCTATAGGAATGTGCACTTGAAAAATTTCACATTTGATGTTTTTCTTTTTTCACTACCTCAGACTTAATTTTAAGGTATGCTTTATATTTCTTTTTTTTAATTCATGGTTTCTTTGCAGTCTTTTTTTCCACCACACATTTCCAGTATGATTTCTTTTTCTGTTCTACATTAGGAATAGTTTCATTTGTGTGTGTGTGTGTGTGTGTGTGTGTGTGTGTGTGTGTGTGTGTGTGTGTGCATGTGTATGTGTAATATGAGGCATGTGTGAGAGACACATTATGTCATATATGTGCTCATATGTATGTCTTATTTTTGTGATGTGATGTTTATTTCTGTATGATAAATATCCATACTGGTTATGGTTTTGACTTGTTTTGTATTTTTATGCAGGGTGTTTTTCAATCGTTGCAAACACGGAGTACTGCAGTACACTGTTGTGAGACCAACCATGACTGCAGTTGCTTTGTAAGTATATGGTAAATGCCTGTCCACTGTCGTTTATTTCAACATGCAGTTCACCCATTAAAATAATTTGCAAATGAATGTCAACGTATTGTCATACAGTGTAAAGGTCAACTGGTTCACAATGGAACATTTTGATTTTTGTAATTGTTGTAGGATGAGACAACACACAGAAACTTTGCAGCTCCCTTCCACACTCCTGTCCACTGTCTGTGTCTTTGCCTACCTCCCCCCCACCCCCCCCCCCCCTTTTTTTTTTTTTTTTTGGTTTCCTTTTGTCAGGTTTTCATCTTACAGCTAAAAAGAAAAAACAAACAAACAACTAAGCAAAAGTCTGAAGTACATAAACGTATGTGCTCATGATGTTATGAAAAAAAACAGATTGCCAGTCAAGCCATTTTGAGTGGACAGATGAACATGAGTATACTGAGTGCCTTTGTTTTATGTTGCCATAATAAAAGAGTATTGCCCGTCCACGCATTGCTAGTTAACAGACAATGACAGGCTCAGTGTTTTGTGCATGTTGCAGGATTTCCCAGATGGCTGGAAAGTATGATGAGGGGAACTTCAATTTCACCTCCGCCTGGTCGTACATTGTCATCATCAACAACATATCCCAAGTGGTGAGGAGATGTCATCTTCTTCACTGTTTTTCATGTTCTGCATTTGTTCTCATAGCTTTTCTTTCCCCCTTCATTTGCATAACATTACTTAAGGGCTTGTGGAAGGAAGCTGTGAGTAACCTGTGTTTAGTAAACAGACATGGTGGTCGCTTACCTTTTCTACTGAAGTGTTTCAAAGTATTTCCTGGTTGTTACACACATGGCCAGTTATCCAGTTCATATGATCAATGCTGATCAGTCTGTCTTTCTGTGGCTATTTGCTGCGAAAGTGGAAAACAGCTGTTCTTCAGCTACGATGCATTCAGATCGCAGAACAGCAGTGACCCTCATCAAATGATGACATAGAATGCAAGAACAAGAAGTTCCTTGTTCTCCATGACTGTCATGCTCTTTTTCCATCAATGTGAATTATATGAGAACAGGAATTTTAAAAGGAATTTGAAGTAACTCCACCGATTAACATGGACAGACAAAACATGGCACGTTTTGACCTCTCAGGTCACTTCAGGCAAGATGAACACAGACCTGTTTACCCTTACGATTTTGCCATAAGTTTTACGGAAAAAAATCAAAATTATGGGAATTACGCCCCCCCCCCAAAAAAAAAATCAAAGAAAGAAAATCGTTAAATGCGAAGTTTTGTCTGCTACCGTTTCGGTCAAAAGCAGTAAGAAGACATTTCCCAGCCTGCCGTGCATCTTTTACCTTGTCAAAGATGGGGATGAAGCGGTCTTACGTGCCAACGGCCGGCTCTTCAAAGTCTTCAAAAGTTGCGAAAGTATTGCGATTATGAAGATTACGGTTTTTTCCTTATTAAAAAAAATTTTCTGAGAAATTACAGGTACACGAATTTGGGGTGAACAGGTCTGTAAGCAACATTCAGGACAATGAAAATGAAGAACAAGTAATCACTTATCTTCTCAAATTTGGCATAAGATGAGAAAAAAGTTTTTATTCTACAAACAACACTTTTATGAGAATTTCAACAAATGAGCAGTTGCAGCAGTTGAAAGAAGCAGATTTCGCACCCCCAAAGTTTTTTGAAATCATCTGAGATTTGTGTATTCCCATTTGATCTATTGATATTTGATTCAGAACATTTTGAGCCAAGATTTGTTATCGACATTTTTGATAATAAGCCATTCTTGGCAGACATAAGATATTGAAGGTCTTTAGTTTAACTTGAAAATAGCTTGTATTTGTATTCTTGGTCATAGATCTGAAAGTATGCTTCCTCATTTACATGTGAATTACTTTGACTTGTAATCCTTAAAATGTGATGATAACGTGAATCAGAAAAGGTTGTCTGTGTGTGGTGTGTGTGTGCGTGTGTGTGTGTGTGTGTGTGTGTGTGTGTGTGTGTGTGTTGTGTGTGTGTGTGTTTGCGTGTGTGTGTGTGTTTTTGCATGTGTGTGTGTGAATGTGTGTGGATGTGTGTGTGTGTGTGTGTGTGCGTGTGTGTGTGTGTGTGTGTGTGTGTGTGTGCGCGCGCACGCGTGTGCGTGCCTGCGTGTGTGTGTGTGCTTGTGTGTTTGTGTGTGTGTGTGTGCGTGCGTGTGTGTGGTGTGTGTGTGTGTGCGTGTGTGTGTGTGTGTGTGTGTGTGTGTGTGTGTGCAGTGGGCCATGTACTGCCTTGTATTGTTCTACAAAGGCACCAAGGAGGAGCTGGCTCCTATCAAACCAGTGCCCAAGTTTCTCTGCGTCAAAGCTGTTGTTTTCTTGTCATTTTGGTTTGTGTCCATCACCTTCATGCACATTTTTTGGTTTTATTTTTAAGCTATCCCGCCAGACAAGATACATTTAGTATCAGACTGGCCAATTTTAGGGCTGAGAGCATTGTTTAATTACACATACTATACCGTGGCTCACTAATGCAATAAGCGGCAGCAATTTGCTATCCCTGCCTCGTATACAATAAAGTCCGTACGGACAACAAAACCCCTGAAAGGGCCTCGTGCCTTGCGCATGCTCAGATCAGTCCTCTTTTCTCGGCAGCCATTTTCCCGTTAAGCCTCGTGTACACGAGCAGCTAAGTATTTTTTTGCTTTTCTCGCAATCGATCGATTGTTGTTGCTGTTCTTGGTGTCCTTGCTTATGTTTTCACTTATTGGAGAAACGTATGTGAAGCGTTTGGGTGGTAAGGCGAGAGTTAAGAAGGTTTCGTCATTCGATTCCCGCATCTCGCCGGCAGGCTCTTTGTCTCTAGCCGCGCCAAAACCTCCCCCCCCCCTTCAGCGTCACTTTCTCTCTATTCTTCTTCTTCTTCCTCTTCTTCTTCTTTCCCCAAGGGTTCACTTCAACTCAGCTGCGGTTCTGTTGTTGTGACAGCGAGCTCTTCCTCGCATCCCATAATTCGTGACGGTGATCGGCTCGGCTGCGGTTCTGTCGATCCCGTCCCTTTGTCCCCAAACGGCGAGCGACTCAGCTGCGGTTCTGTCGTTCCCGTTACTGCATCTTGTGTTCAGTTCAGCTGCGGTTTTACTGATCACAGTTCGGCCTCCATGGCAGAACCGAAGATGCTCGAGCCCTCGACAACGGAGGCTCAGGGGTGGGGCAATGAGACAGCCCTCTCGCCTACCTCTCCCTCTCGATCGGTAGCCGATGCAAGGGAAGCAACTCCCTCTCAGGGGCTCGATTCTCGTACGGCCCCGGTTGTTTCCCTTCCCCCACCTCATGTGTCTGCCACTCCTTTTGGGCAGAACACTTGGGTTTCGCCCTCATTTCCGGGCGTCCCTCAGGGGACCGGCGCTTTAGGCCCCCCATTTAATGGGGTGGGCCAGCAGCCACAACCTCAGCCCCCCTTATCATGGGGTCAGGGCCCTTTGCCTTGGGCGCCATGGGCCCAATGGCAGTATCCCCCGACCATGGGTTTTCCACAGCCCCCTGCTCCGGGGTTCCCCTGGTGGCCGGGTTTTATGCCCAGCGCTCCACCAGCGCAGGCCTCTTCCTCCCAGGCCCCTTCGGCCCATCCGGCGGCTGATCCCTCCCCCGGGGGTCTGGGGAGTCAGCCAGCCCAGGCCACCCTGGGCTTTCGCAGCGCACCTCCTCGCCAAGGGCAGTCACCCCCTCGGTCTGTGGCTCCGACCTGGCGGATTCGGAGTCGGAGGACGAGGGCCATTCGTCTGGCTCTTATTCCTTCCGGGACTCTGTGGCCTTTCTGGCTTCCCTTGTCCCGGAGGCGGTGTCATCCTCTCAGGAGGTCAGGGCCCCCTGCCCTTCGGCAGCGGAACTTGCCCTGGGGTCTCACCCACTGGCGGCTATGCCCTCCTCTCTCCTAAAGGAGTCGGTTATGGTAGCTGACTGCATGAGGAGGGCCCAACTAAAGGTCAGGGGCACGGAGGCGCAGGACATCACGCCTGGTTCTGTCCCTGACTTTCCAGGCGCACTGGCGTGCGGGAAGTATCTCAAACCAGAGAGGCTTCCATTTGCCAAGAAGGCTTTCTTGGCAAATGACGCTATCCCAGAAGCCACTCTCCCCCTCTCCCAGGAGGACCTCCTCCTGGTCCAGAAGAGGTCTAAGTCACACGCTCGGCAGGTGTCCCTTTCAGAGCGCTGCCTTGCCGAGTGGGAAGAGTCGGCAAGGAGGGGTTTGGAATCCATCTCGGTTATGGATTCCTTCCTAGGGGGACTAGTGTCTGCCCTGAAGGACCCTGATTCAGAGTCTTTCGCTTTACGCCAGTCCGCGGACTCTTCGGCAGTGGTGGCCTGTATTCAGGCCATGGCTGATGGACTGAAGTATTCGGCCGGGGCCTTCGCTAGGCTCCATCTGAACTCGGTCCTAGCGAGAAGAGATGCCGTCCTATTGGCTTCTTCTGTGGCCCGCTCCGCCTCTGCCCGCGCCTCTCTCGGAGCCCTGCCAGTCAAGTCGGGGTCTCTTTTCGGAAATCATGTTCAGGCGACCATTAAGAGCCAGGCCGAGATTAGGCGTGACCTCGCCTTTCACTCTGGCCCCCCTCCCCCCCGCCCGGGTTCAAAACGCAAGGCGCCAGCGCCTTTCTCATCACCGGGTCCCTCTCAGCCCAAGGGACGAAGGTCATTTGGTCCCCGGGGGGTCCGAGGCAAGCAACCCAGCAGGGGTCGGCCTCAGGCACGGCCGGCGGGTCCGAAAGCTTCCACGTCTCAGTTGCCCCACCCCCAATGACTTACCCCCGACCTGGGTACTTCACCCCAGGGCGGTCCTGTGGGCAGTCTGTCCAGGCACCTCAGTGCCTGGGAGCGGCTTCCCGCAAGCCCTTGGGCTCTGCGGGTGATCAGGTCGGGGTTTCGTCTTCCTTGGGGTGCAGTAAAGGCTCCGCTCACTCCTTTCCCTCCTCCTTTCGCTCCTCCTCGGGATCCAGCGGCCTCTCAGGCCTTGGATCAGGAGGTCCTTTCGCTGTTAGCCAAGGGAGCTACAGAGGAAGTCCTCTTCCATTCCTCTCCAGGCTTTTATGGCCGCATTTTTGTGGTCCCCAAAGCTTCTGGAGGATGGAGACCTGTCCTAGACCTCTCGCCATTGAACAGGTTTCTTCTCGTCCTCCGTTTTCGGATGGAAACCCCCATGTCAGTCCGCGATGCCATACACCCCGGCGACTGGGCGGTATCCATCGACCTGAAAGATGCATACTTCCATCTCTTGATCCACCCAAGGGACAGGAAGTTCCTCCGCTTCGTATGGGGAAGCCGCGTTTTTCAGTTCAGGGCTCTTCCCTTTGGGCTAGCCCCGGCCCCTTGGGTTTTCACGAAGGTGGTCCGGGAACTTTGCATGCACGTTCGGGAGAAAGGAATTCGTCTGAAGACCTATCTCGACGATTGGCTTCTCCTTGCCTCCTCCAGCACTCTGTGCTCCCAGCAAACTCTCCAGGTTCTAAACCTCTGTCAGCAGCTGGGATTTGTTCGCAACGAGGAGAAATCCGATCTCATCCCGGCGCAGCAGTTTCAGTTCCTGGGCATGTCCTTCAACACCACCAACTGGTTGGTCTCTCCAACCCCCCAACGTCTTGTTCGCCTCCAGAATCTCTTTCTCCTCTCCTTGGATCAGGCTCCAGCCAGAAAGCTGGCCTCCCTTCTGGGTCTGATGGAGTCCTTGGCCCCCTTAGTGCCCCTCGGACGACTGCACAAACGCCGGTTCCAACGCCTCTTTCGCAAGCGTTGGTCTCAGGCGTTGCAGTCGTGGGACCTTCCGGTTCCCCTCGGCCAGTGGTTCCAATCATCGGTGACCCAATGGCACTCCCAGTCCTGGCTGACTCAGGGAGTCCCCATCACGCCCCCTCCTCCACAGGAAGACCTGTTCACGGACGCGTCCCAGTCCGGGTGGGGTGCCCATGTCGGCTCTCTGACGGCGGCCGGACAATGGTCCCCGGAGATGGGGTCCTTGCACATCAATCGGCTGGAGCTGGAAGCCGTGTTCCAAGCCCTCAAGGAGTTTCTTCCCTTCCTGAAGGGAAAACACGTTCTCCTCAACACCGACAACACGACTGTGGCGTGTTACATCAACAAACAAGGGGGGGCGCGTTCTCACTCCCTGTCCTTGAGAGCGGAACAGCTTCTACTTTGGTGCGAGGCACATTCCATCCGGATCTCGGCCAAGCACGTTCCCGGGAAAATCAACATTCTTGCGGACTCTCTCAGCAGGTCGCACATGGTTCTTCCCTCGGAGTGGACTCTCGTCCACTCAGTCCTGGAACCTCTCTGGACTGTGTGGTTCAAACCACAGGTAGATCTGTTCGCCACCCGGTTCAACCACCGTCTCCAGCTGTATGTCTCTCCAGTCCCGGATCCGGCAGCGTGGGCTGTGGACGCCCTATCCATCCCTTGGTCCGGACTGATGGGCTATGCCTTTCCCCCATTCCCCATTCTGGGAAAGGTTCTCCGCAAAGCAAGGGAGGACGCAGCCACGCTGATTCTGGTGGCTCCACGCTGGCCGGCCCAAGCGTGGTTTCCAGAACTGTTACACCTGTCTCACGTGCCTCCGATACCGCTCGCCTTAAAAGCAAAGTCCCTGCTTCAGCCACGGTCAGGCATTCCACACGGCAACCCAGACGTGCTGCATCTTCACGCCTGGCTACTGTGCGGGACGCGCTGTCTTCACAAGGCGCCTCCCCAGCGGTAATCGGACTTGTGGAACATGCCCACAGGCCAGGCACCCAAAGCGTCTAGAGTGTCCACTGGAATGGCTGGCTGTCTTGGTGCTCCAACCACGCAGTATCCCCTCATTCTCCCTCTCAATGTCAGTTGGCGAACTATCTAGCTTTTCTTTCATCTGAGAAAAAACTTTCTGCCTCCTCTGTTAAAGTTCACAAGGCGGCTATTTGCACCACTATCCGCCAGTTAGGGGGCCCCTCCTTCGTGGACGACCCTCTTCTGCGGGATCTGGTCAGAGGAGCAGCCCTACAGGAGGCCCGATGCCCCCGCCGTACCCCGGCGTGGGATCTTTTCTTAGTTCTCTCCTCCCTCAGGCTCCCCCCTTACGTGCCCATCCGGGAGTGTTCTCTGAAGTTTCTTTCCTTCAAAACAGCCTTTCTCATTTCCCTGGCCTCAGGGAGGCGCTGCAGTGAAGTCCACGCCCTTAGTGGCCTGCCCGGGGACGTCGCCTCCGAACCGGATGGCTCGATGTCTCTTCGCCTCCTCCCTGAATTTTTAGCGAAGAACCAGTTGCCAGGTTCTCCATCCCCGACTATCTCCATTCTTCCTCTCACTTTTATTCTCGCCCCGGACGATGAAGACCGCACTCTCTGTCCGGTGCGCGCTCTGCGGGAGTATAGGAAATGCACGAAATCTTCTCGCTCCAAGCAGCGCCACCTGTTTCTCTCTTACAACGAAGGTTATAAGGAGGACATCAGACGCTCTTCAATCTCTCGATGGCTGAGAGAAGTGATTAAAGCTGCATACGCGAGACCTGAAGGGGATTTGGCTGTTTTCTCACCAAGACCTCATGAGATTAGGGCATGGGCGTCTTCGCTGGCAGTAGCTCATAATGCCAGCATTCAGAGTGTGTTAGATGCTGCATATTGGCGTTCTCTGGCACCTCATCCATTTCTATCTGCGCGACGTTTCTCGTCTGCGCGATGATGGGTCTAGGGGCATCGCATCAGCTGTGGTGGCTCAACACTCCATCTCCGCCACACGCTCTGGCTCTTCCACACACTCCGGCTCTTCTCGCTCCTCCAGACGGTAACCAGGTGAGCCCTCCTTCCAGGTAGTGCGACTCTGCATTAGTGAGCCACGGTATAGTATGTGTAATTAAAAGGAAATTTTTATTCTAAAATTACGTTTAATCTAACATACTTACCGTGGCTCACGCAGAGACCCTCCCTACCTCCCCGCCTTCCTGGTTCCATTAGGAGTTCTCAGTCAAGGTTTAATATACCTCGAAAAGAGGATTGATCTGAGCATGCGCAAGGCACGAGGCCCTTTCAGGGGTTTTGTTGTCCGTACGGACTTTATTGTATACGAGGCAGGGATAGCAAATTGCTGCCGCTTATTGCATTAGTGAGCCACGGTAAGTATGTTAGATTAAACGTAATTTTAGAATAAAAATTTCCTATTATATATATATATATATATAAAAAACTAATAAATTCCAAGGATAAGTACCGAGCACCATTCCAGCAACTATATATATATATATATATATATATATTATATAAACATCCAAACAAAGAACTCAACAACATATATATATAGATATAGATATATATGTTTCTGGGACAGCATTCTGCTTAAAACCTAAAAGGCAGAGGAGTCAAGTTAGGACTTTCTGAGGTCACTGAGGAGAAACAATCAGGTTTTCGAAATACCGGTATCTGACCAGGAGTTATGATAAATTATGTTAGTGAGTTTCCTCCCCTTTGGAGATTGTCTTCTCCTTGGAGACTATAAGCTTGCTGAAGGCTCATTTTGAGAAGCATTTATTATTCCCCGTTCACCCACTCAAGCACATACTGTTAGTTAAGCAGAATTATCTACCACTACAGATATGAAAGCTTATCTCCCCCTATTTTTTCAGTCTAAGACATAAGAGCAAGCTTGGTTTATAATTCAATATTTCTTGTTGCAACACCAAGCTGCTCTGAAAATTGCTGGAATGATGCTCAGTTACTTACCCTTGGAATTTATTAGTTTATATATATATATGATGTCTTTAACCTGTGTTCAGGTGTTTCATTAATAAATTTGTAGTTTGAAAGATTAGTCTTGATTTTTATGCGCAAAACCTTTTGCATGGTTTGGTATGGCAGAGTATTTACACTTTTTGTCTAACTTGCTACAAAAATTCAGTTTGGGGAAAACTGCACATAGACTGTCAGAAAAAGAAAAAAAAAAAAAGAAAGTGGATGATTTGCTCTCCCATGGAACATTTCTTTCTGAGAATTTTGATGTGACAAGAAATGTTCACACTAAGTACAGAGCAATACAGCGATGCAATACAGTACAACCCTGTGTCCTGCAACTGATGGCTTTGTACTGTTTCAGGCAGTCAACAATAATTGCAGCCCTGGCCAAACTGAACGTCATTCCCACCAATGGCACCTGGGTCTTTTATCACAGTGTGGAGGAGGTGGCCACAGGACTTCAGGTAATCAACACACTGCGATTCTCATGGCTGCAACAGATTCGAACATCAAATTAAGAATGGAAAATTTGTGAAAAGCGTTCTTGGATTCTCATGTTGAAATGCTAGAGAATTCCAATGTCAGCAAGATCATATGACCATCAATGGACATTTCTTTCCAAGAATGTTTATTCGTTGATGATCAAAGAACCATGTCTGCTGTGTGCTGTTTCAATGACCCCCTCCCCTCCATTTCCCCACACTTTCATTAGGTTCAAACATATAAAGAAAAACATTAGTACAGGTATATTTTGTGTTCAATACGGATGAAGAATAAGAGACAGTATGAAGGATGTAAGGAAAGCATGCTCACCAGATATGTCTAATTGTGTGATCACAGCATTTTTTTTTTTTTTTTGTCTTTTATTCATGCAGATTCACAATTAAGTGGTTGCAGGTTTATATGTGTGTATTGCAGGTTGAAGGTTTATAAGCATGTACTGCAATATTCCGGCCATCTTATATCCTGGTCTTCAGGTGGTGATTTTTTTTCCTCCCCGGGCAGTTGGTGTGTTTTGCTCAGTTTGCCTCCATAACTAAGCATGCTTCATTGTATCACCATCAGCAGTAGAGCTTGGCCACAAACCAGTCTTTTGCCAGCAACCGTTGGAGGTGGAGATAACTGGTGCAGCATTCATTGTTCCAGTGTCCTCACAGCCCTGCTGTGTTGTTCCGGGGCCAGTGATGATACAGGGCTTAGTATGCAGTGTCTCTCATGGTGATAGGTTCAGTGAGATCCGATGACTGAGCACCATCAGAATGGCTCTGCAGCAGCACTGACTGCTCCATGCGGACTGCTATACAGTGCTGGGAACAGGTTGTGTATGAAGAGAGTCTGTGCATAGCACTGGAGTAACAGAGTGCTTAGAGTATGGAGAAGAAGGAAAAATGAACAGCAAAACCCAGTAATATAATGCTTAGAGTATGGAGAAGAAGGAAAAACGAACAACAAAACCCAGTAATATAATGCTTAGAGTATGGAGAAGAAGAAAAACGAACAACAAAACCCAGTAATATAATGCTTAGAGTATGGAGAGAAGGAAAAACGAACAACAAAACCCAGTAATATAATGCTTAGAGTATGGAGAAGAAGAAAAAAACAAACAACAAAACCCAGTAATATAATGCTTAGAGTATGGAGAAGAAGAAAAACGAACAACAAAACCCAGTAATATAATGCTTAGAGTATGGAGAAAGAAAAACGAACAACAGAACCCAGTAATATAATGCTTAGAGTATCGAGAAGAAGAAAAACGAACAACAAAACCCAGTAATATAATGCTGTGAGTATGGAGAAGAAGAAAAACGAGCAACAAAACCCAGTAATATAATGCTGTGAGTATCGAGAAGAAGAAAAACGAACAACAAAACCCAGTAATATAATGCTGTGAGTATGGAGAAGAAGAAAAAACAAACAACAAAACCCAGTAATGTAGAGTATGGAGGAGAAGAAAAAACAACAACAACAAAACCCAGTAATATAATGCTTAGAGTATGGAGAAGAAGGAAAAACAAACAACAAAACCCAGGAATGTAATGCTTAGAGTATGGAGAAGAAGAAAAAAACAAACAACAAAACCCAGGAATGTAATGCTTAGAGTATGGAGAAGAAGAAAAAAACAAACAACAAAACCCAGGAATGTAATGCTTAGAGTATGGAGAAGAAGAAAAAACAACAACAAAATCCAGTAATATAATGCACAGAGTATGAAGAAGAAGAAAAAAACAAACAAACAACAAAACCCAGTAATATAATGCTTAGAGTATGGAGAAGAAGGAAAAACAAACAACAAAACCCAGTAATATAATGCTTAGAGTATGGAGAAGAAGAAAAAAACGAACAACAAAACCCAGACCCCAGTGCTGAGGCAAAACAAGCCAAATCAAAAACATTCGACCATCCAACTCAAGGCACACAGAAAGTTGCTAACTGCATTATGACCCTCCGAGGGTTGCAACCTTGCCGTGGTCGGAGGGCTTGCGTGGTCCAGTGATCTTCTAGGCTTTGCTGACGGGGGCATCGATAGTCGACTAGATGGTTAGTTGTCGTGAACGCTTCTAGGCCTGTATAGCCAAGTTGCTGACTGGCCAAGCATTACGTGGTAGGAATTGATGCTCCTGGTAGGGTTTCCCATGTCAGAAAGGTTAGGAGTGAGGGCCCAGACAAATAGTAATCCACCTTTTTCCTATTCTATCTTCTGCCTTTCTTAATGGATCTTTTCTTTCTTCGTCTCCCCTTCAAGCCTTCTGTTCCACACTCTTTTTTTCTCTGATACTTGAGTCGCTGCCGTAAGCAGCGGGGAAGCCCAAGTTACAGTTACCTGGCGAGGGGCTGAGTGGCTGATCCCAATTCAGTCGCTAAGGTGCACTGTCTGGTTTTCATGCGGGACGGTACCAGGCTCACGGACGCCATTCTATGGCCATCCATTGTCCCTTCCCCAGCACGGCAGCTCTCCTGGGGTGACCATTTATCTCTGCCGGTATTTAAAACCTTCATGGCCTCAATAAACATAAAAACAGGAAAAAGAAGAAAACTGGGTTCCGACCCTTCCAGGGATACGGACTCGGATTCCGACACTGAAGTTCGGAATAGGATAGGTGCATGGCCCTCTTGGCTGATTATCCAGTCGGCAGATAGCGAGCGACCCATTACTAAGTTGAGTCCTTTTGCTGTTGCAAAGGGGCTGAAAGGTCTTGCAGACGCAGAGCCGAAATCAGTGAAGAGGTTGAGGGATGGTTCCTTGCTGGTGCAGGTCGACCGAAAAGTCCACTCGGACAACTTATTGAGATCCGAAAGCCTTGTAAATTACCCCATCCGGGTGTCCCCTCACAAAAGTCTCAACTCCTCGAAAGGCGTCATCCGTTGCCGAGAATTGTTCGGGATATCTGAGGGAGAGATAAAGGCTGAGTTGGCTGATCAGGGAGTGGTCGAGGTCAGGAGGGCGACTTTTCGGAAAGGTGCGGAGAGGAAACCTACCAACACTCTGTTCCTCACCTTTGCTAAACCGACTCTTCCAGAGTCCATAAAGGTGGGGTACCTGAGAGTGAAAGTAGCCCTGTATGTGCCGTCCCCACTGAGGTGCTTCAAATGTCAACGCTTTGGACATGTCAAAGAGAGATGCCCGGGAGAGGAGGTGTGTGCCACCTGCAGCAAAGCAGTTCATGATGGTGGATGTGAATCCGCGAAATGCGTGAACTGCGATGGTGACCACCCTTCCTTTTCAAGAGACTGCCCTGTCTGGCGAATCGAAAGCGAAATCCAGCGAGTTAAAACAGAAAAAAAGATTTCGTTCTTCGAAGCAAAAAAGCTGGTGCAGGAGCAGAGGGGAACCCCGCTTCTTTTCTCGACAGTAGTCAAAAAATCGCTCAGAGTACCTCAGGTAGAAGTAGGCGTTCAGACAGACCCATGTGGTCTTGAACCTCTGAAATGTATTCCGACTTCAAGAACATCGCAAGAGAAAACGGCCGTTGGTGGGGGCCATAAACCCACCAGAGGATGCACTTCCAGTGCATCCTCTAAGCCTGCAGCTGTGCGGGCTGCCCAGCAAGGGGGTCGCCCCGAGACGGCCCCCAAGACGAGACCACCTCCCAAGGGAGGAGCCCCGACAGTGGCGTCGGGCAAAGTGGCGTTGGTGGAGTGCAGGGGAAAGCCTCCACCAACGCCATCAAAACCATTGAGTTCTTCCCCTCCAGGGAAGAAGAAACATCAAATTCCACCGGACAGACTGAAAAAAGCAGAGCTGAAATTACAAAATACATTTGATGCTCTATATGACGAAGAGGAAGAGGACATAGACATGGATGATTAAGATCCTCATCCACAGTGGATACAGTCTTGCAATGGAATATTAGGGGACTGTCTTCCAATTTTGAAGAATTGCAGCTGTTGTGCCGTGAGGCTGGGCCCATGCTAGTTTCACTGCAAGAAACTCTTCTAAAGTCTGACAAAACTTTTTCACTTTCTGGCTACAGCTCTCTAAACCTACCTGCACAATCTGTTGAACATGGCGTTTCTGGCGGAGTAGCTTTGTTCATTCACAACTCTGTTCTGTACAGCCCAGTTGCTCTGCAGACTCCGCTGCAGGCAGTGGCAGCTCGGGTTACTCTTCACAAAACAGTTACTGTCTGTAGTTTGTATCTATCTCCAAATATCTGCGTCACTAAACAGGGCCTCATTTCGCTCTTGGAGCAGCTTCCCAGACCCTTCCTGCTGTTGGGGGATCTGAATGGCCACTCTCCTCTATGGGGAAGTGAGAGAACATCACCAAGGGGTCTGCTTTTAGAGGAAGTGTTTTCGGAGCTTGATCTGTGTGTCTTGAATGGGAAATCGCCAACTTACTTTCACTCCGCTAATGGCACCACATCTTGTCTGGATCTTTCTGTCTGTGACCCATCTTTGTTTTTGGATTTTGTTTGGGAGGTTGATGAGGACCTGCATGGTAGCGACCACTTTCCTGTGTTGCTTCGGTATATGAATGCAGAGAGTGAGTCTTTACCAGAACGCCTCAATTTCAACAAAGCAGATTGGGACCTCTTTGCCACTAAGTTTCTTATGGATCTGGAAGAGGACAAGATCCTGCAAAGTGAAGATCCGGCAGGAAGTCTTTCAGATTTCATACTGAATTGCGCAAAGTCAACCATCCACACATCTTCCAAGAAGCCCCTAATGCCAAAAGTTCCTTGGTTCAACTCTGAATGCAAGGAAATTAACAAAACCCGCAAAAGAGCTCAACGTCGGGTCTCTTGCAGACCTTCGATGCCCAACGTCCGAGCGCATCAGAAACTGAGGGCCAAATCCAAACACATATATAAGACCAGTAAACGTTTATCTTGGAAACAGTTTTGCTCAAGTCTGACATCCAAGACATCGAAGAAAAAAGTGTGGAAAATCATCAAGAAAATCAAAGGGAAGAACACCTATCCCACTGTGAACCATCTCAAGTTTTCTGACTCTTTAATAACAGAGAAAAAAGCAGTTGCTAATCTGCTTGCTTCAACCATTGAAAAGAATTCCTCCTCTTCTAACAAATCAGCCAGTTTTGTCAAAATCAAAGCCCTCAAAGAAAAATCACCCTGCAACTTTTCATCAGATAACATGGAAGACTACAATCTTCCTTTCACTTTAAACGAATTGAAATCTGCCTTACTTTCTTGCAGCGATTCCTCTCCGGGTATAGATGAAATCCATTACAAACTTTTGAAACATCTTCCGCAAAAAGGTCTGCACATCCTGCTACATGTCTACAACCATATATGGACTACTGGTTTCTTTCCACCTTCTTGGCGAAAAGCCCTCATCATTCCCATTCCCAAACCAGGAAAAGATCTTTCTAACCCATCAAACTACCGTCCCATAGCTTTGACCAGCTGTGTCTGCAAGCTGATGGAGAAAATGGTCAATGCTAGACTCATGTGGAAACTCGAAACCGATGGCCTTTTGGCGAAAGAACAGTGTGGTTTCCGCAAACATCGAACCACAGTTGACCATTTGATCCGTCTGGAATCTACGCTTCGGAACGCCTTTCTGAACAAACAACACGCAGTGGCTATTTTCTTTGACTTGGAGAAGGCCTACGATACCACCTGGAAATCTGGGATACTTCATGATCTCCATGATCTTGGTTTTCGGGGTCATCTTCCACTTTTCATTCAAAATTTTTTGGCAGAACGACAGTTTCAGGTCCGGGTTGGCACCACTCTCTCTGATGTTCATGAGCAGGAGTTGGGTGTTCCGCAAGGAAGCATACTGTCTCCTGCCCTCTTTAGCATCAAGATCAACAACATTGTTAAATCTGTTCAACAGGGTTCAGACTGCTCATTGTTTGTGGATGATTTTGCTGTTTACGCAACTGGAAGCCTGTACCGAGTGTCCAGCGCAGGCTCCAGCTTTGTGTAGATAAAATTCATCAGTGGGCGGATGAAAACGGCTTTGCTTTTTCTCCTACAAAGACACAGTGCATTCACTTCCATAATTTCCGTCAGTTTTTTCCAGATCCTGTAATTCAAATAGGGAAATCTCCCATTCCAGCTGTCAAAGAGGCCAAATTCTTAGGAGTTATTTTTGACCAGAAACTCAACTTTCTCAGCCACATTAAAAACCTCAGAACTTCTTGCCAGAAAGCTTTGAATATTCTGCGGGTTGTAGCACACACTGACTGGGGCGCTGATAAGAAAACTTTGCTGCACCTCTACAGAGCCTTGGTCCGTTCCAAACTGGACTATGGTTGTGCTGTGTACGGCTCTGCAAGACCGTCTTACCTAAAACTCTTGGACCCTATTCACCATCAAGGGCTTCGTCTCTGTCTTGGAGCATTCCGCACCACACCTGTGTACAGCCTGTATGCAGAGGCAGGTGAACCCTCACTGTCCAACCGCAGGCTGAAACTGTCTCTGAATTATTATATCAGACTGTTCTCGGAACCAGAAAACCCTGCCTATGACTGTGTTTTTGACCCTCCGTTCCAAAGTAAATTTGAAAACAACCCTAACTGTATTCCGCCGTTTGGTCTTCGTATGCAGCCTCACGTGCGGAATGCAGGTCTAGACTTAGGAGTTGTGTCGGATTTTTCCAAGTTTCCAGATGAGCCTCCGTGGACCTTTTTCACACCAGAGATTTGTTTTGATCTTGCAGCTTTTCGTAAAGAGTCTACCAGCTCTCTGGCATACAAGGCATTGTATTCTGACCTCTGTTCAAAATTTCCATCTTATCAGAAAATTTTCACTGACGGTTCCAAGTCTGAGGATGGAGTGGCCTGTGCAGCCTACTGCCCTGGGGCTCCTTCTCAGATACTGTTAGAACATATACCTCCAGATGCTTCTGTCTATTCCACTGAACTTACTGCTCTGGTTCTGGCATTGAAGATAATCTCACAATCTAAGAAGAGGGACTTTCTGGTTCTGTCAGATTCACTGTCAGCGTTGGAGGCCATAGCTGGCCGCAACCTTCAGCACCCAGAACTTTTACACTTTTTTGAACTTTTGACCAAGTTGAAAGCGGATGATTACAACATTATTTTGGCTTGGATTCCTGGTCATGTTGGCATTGGAGGGAACGAAATGGTTGATCGTTTAGCCATGAATGCCACAAGAGAGAAACTGTCCAACATATATATCCCCTGCTCAGATCTGAAACCCAAAATTAACGATTATGTGAGAGACCTCTGGCAGGAGGATTGGAATACACAGACGGATAACAAACTCTTTCAGATCCGTCCAAACCTTAAGGAGTTCCTCCCATCTGCGTCTGGTGGTCGTAAAGAAGAAACAGTTCTGTGCCGGCTGCACACCGGCCATTCGTATTTTACCCATTCGTACCTTTTAAAGAGTGAAGAAGCTCCGTGGTGCATTCCATGTCATGTGCCACTCACAATGAAACATATTCTTTTAGAGTGTTGGGACTTGCACGATGTGAGACACAAACATTTTACGGCAGAGTCCATGAAAATCCTGTTCAGGGATGTCCCGCCTGACGTGATCTTTGAGTTTTTGAGAGAGATTAACGTTTTTCATCTGATTTAAGATTTTACGGATGAAAGATTTTTAACGAAGTTTCTGGGGCGTTTCTAGAAGATGTCTTTTAAAGAGAGGTGTGAAAGTTTTTTTTTTTTTTTTTTTTTTTTTTTTTTTTAAATGACTTGTGAGTTGATTTTAACGTGGTGACAGCCCTGATGTGGCCCCTTGCGGTCGGCTGGGCTATAAGCAACATTATCTTATCCTAACTGCATTATGAAACCCCATGCTTTGACACACTGAAGATGGTGCAGGGAAGCTTGGTTAGCCTTGCTGATAATGCATTGCTCACTGGATCCAAAAGTCCTGGGCTCAGTCACTGCTTTACACAGCCAGGTGACAGATTTTCTCTTTGGAGTCAGCATCTATGCAGTTGTCATCCCTGTCAAAATCGTTCAGATATGACTAACTTTTTGGCAACACGCGGCGAGAATGATCGCGGCACCCGACCTACCACTCGGCGACGTGGGGCGAAATTACTCGCGACAAGCAATCTGTCACTCAGGGAACGTCATGAGAATGATAGTGATGGTCTTCTAAAAATAAATATGACCAAATTTTCTGGAGATTTTTTAACCAGTGGTGTCAGCGTACAGATAGAGTCCTTCCTACATCATATCATACCAGTTAGCAGGCTGCTAACAGTTGATTTCATTGGTTAATTTGAAGAGAAAGCAACCAACCTGTTGGCGTCTTCAAGCACTGAATCAGTGCTCCTTGTTCGTAGTATGTCATTTTCAACTCAATCAGACAACAACAAAATGATTTTTTGACTTTTAAAACACTTTTCATCAAGAATATGAAAGATAGTTCTATTTCACTGTACAAAAATAAAGTCACTGTCGGATTTAGTCTTTTAAAGAAAATTGATTAAAAATGGTCAAAATCAGGTGTCCTGAGGGAATTTCAGTGCTGTGACTGCAGTGTTAACTGGGCACATGGAGCAGAACAAGGGTCAGTGTTGATAGCGTTAAATTGAGGTTTGGTGTGTGAATGCAAGCATCAAGGGGAAAAACAAAAGAACACACTCTTAAAATTCCACTCCATCTTTCATAGAGGAGCAGACCCTCATGTGCTTAATGGGATGGATGACACAAAGAGAAAAAGCAATGATGTTGTGTTTCCACATCATCTTTGAAGAAGGAATGTGGCTGCCTACCTCAGTGGCTGGGTAAAAAATGGTCACGGATGCAAACAAATCTCACCAAAGGAATACCTTGAAGTTCTATCTGAGGAATGAGCATGACAGGGGAAGAAAAGTTTGTGCTTGATTCCTTTGATCCTTAGAATATTTTTCCTAAATACAAGGTATTAGGAATGTGTGTGTGTGTGTGTGTGTATTTATATATATATATATGTGTGTGTGTTTTTTTTTTTATATGTGTGTGTGCGTATATGTGCACACATGTGCATGAGTGTGTCAGTTCGAAAGACTTCAGTGTTATCTGCCTTTTGAATCCCAAGTAGACAGGATCCAAATGTGCCCACACATTCTTTACATCTTATGTGGGGATTCTGTTGCAGGATTTTCTCATCTGTCTGGAGATGTTTCTGGCAGCAATAGCACATTACTATTCCTTTTCCCATGTGCCCTATGCTGATGCTGACGTGGAAAATGGCAACTGCTGCGCCACCTTTATGTCCATGTGGGATGTCAGGGACATGCGTGATGATGTCATTGAACATGCCCGTTACATCGGTTCGTTTCAAGTATAGTCTTGCTGTATGCTTAGACTGGAATCGTTTTCCTCTCTTAGTCATTAGATTATGAATGTGTTGGAAAGATTGTGAACTTCATGATTGTTCTTTTGTCTCAGAGTGCTGAGATAAGAAAAAGTGTTATGGCATTTTCATTACATGAATAAGTATGCAGTTTAAGAATCTCTGTAGAAATATGAATCATGTCCATTTGTTTTCATAATAATGTATTGATATCCAAATTCAATGTGCACACTGGTTTTAACACTGGTGTTTACATTTGTGGATCAAAGCTTCAAAAATCTAGTGCACAATGCAGAATCATTTATTATTTTAAACAGTTATACCTTGCTATAGTTAATTGACAGAAGAAGGAAAGTGACTGGTATTTGTGTTCTTGCTTTTCCTACGACTGCAGTTTCTGTTTTTGTTTTGTTTTGTAATGCTGTAAAAGTGTCCCATTTTCTTCCCTCAAAATAAACAACTGTCTTTCAGGGAGGTACAAAAGCCTTTATTGTCTTGCTGATACAATGTGCAAGTTATGTTGGGGAACAATAACCACAGAAATGCAAATTTGCCGAGGTAAGCAAAGGGAGAAAACTGGTGTTACTGAAGGAGTTGAAGGACAGCACAAGAACTTAACCAATAGTAATGACTTTATCCCAGACACAATGCAAAAAAGATAACAGGTATGGTTGTTAAATCAAAGAAAAAGAAGTACATGAATACAAACAAGTCTGGAACATGAATTCAGGCAATTTGTTGATGATTGGTTTGAGTCGCTTAGACTTTGAGGTGGGGGAGAAGGATGGATTGGAGGATCTTGTTCTTGTTCTTTTTAAGAGGTCTTCAACGGCCGAGTGTGTTGAGTGAGTAGGGGAGGAAGATGGTGGGAGGTTGTTGCATTGATCTAGAGATTGACTGCATCTGCCTCCAAGCCAGTTATCAGGTGTATGTGTGTGTGTAACAATAACTGACATGAGCGTGCCAGTGTGTGCATGTTGTGGGTGTGGGTGTGGGTGTGTCTAGGAGTGATTCTGTTACAAGTTCTCTGACCGACCACTTGTATTTCTGTCCCCAGGACACGGAGTACAGAAAAGATTCGGCAAGACAAGGGTTGCCGCAGGGTCTGCCTCAGAGCGTACCCCACTCCTGAATTCCCACGACTCCTCCATCATGGGCAACCCCAGTGCCAGCATGGCTGAGGACACAGAGATTCCTCCAGTCATGACAGACGATAACATAACCACCACAAGAGCCTATGATGCGCGCAGTCTCTCAGACACGGACTGGGAAAGGTCATCTGAAACGTTCCACGTCAAGTCCACGACACCAAGCTTGGTGAACTTTGCAGAGTTCAGTACGAGTGTGGAAGTGAACCCCTTACCTCCTGAGCATATGGTGTACACCGCTCAGAGACTGGATGCGACGGCCACCAGTGGGACACATGGCGCAGCTGGCAGAAACGAGGGGCCTTCAGGAGTCAGAGGTGGTGGAGATAGAGAATTTTCAGGCATGGAAAGCATCGGTACTTGCTCTTCAGGTGTAGGAAGCGTTGAAGACCTTGCGTCCTTTGCCATGAGAAAGGATGAAGGTGCCGTTGTGACCGATAAGGACAATCTGAGATCTTCAGGCGTGGGGAGCAGTGACCATAAACATTCCAGCTGTGAAGGAGATGTTGGAGACCCTAAATTCCCTCTGGGGACAGGTCTAGGTGACGCGTCAGGAGATGAGGTGTCTGCAGGTGAGGAAAAGGTGAACAGGATGCTCACAGGAGGAACAGGTGTGACAGAGGGAAGAGCGGAGGCCTCGTTAGAGAGAAGCCGGGAAAATGAGATCCTCACAGATGTTGGCCGTGGAATGGAGCAGGGGTCTCCAGGCGAAACTGTGGAGATTTCTGCAGGTGTGGTGCCTGAGGGAGGAGTGGAGGCTTCGAGTGACAGCCAGCCAAGAGTGACAGGCGAGACAGGTGGTCCTGAGCATGCGCAGAGTGAAGTCCATCGTGAGGATGATCAAAATGATGAATATTTGTCTCAAAAGGGAAACACTGTAATAGCATGATGTGCGCACACACACACACACACACACACTGAACAATGTTCATGGAGACACAGAACTGGATCTTAACTGATTTGAGATCATATCATTTATCACCAAATTGTACTGATTATGGATGTATTAAAAAAAAAGCACGCTCACAAACGCACAGCTTGGATCATACATGTATGCACATACACCTATATGCACATTAATGGAAATTCAAACACACAAATGTGCATACACAGACAGACACAGACACACATACACACACACACACACACACACACACACACACACATGCACTCACACATTTTCACTGAATTAAGGAAAATTGCACATTTTTAAATATTACACAGTAAGCATTCACCATTTCAGTTTCATAAAACTGCTGTCGGTCTTTCACAAAACAACACGAACGTGAACTTCTGGAGTATTTTGTCCTGTCACGTAATCAGAGGTATCATTTCAGTTTGTAATACCTCAATCATTATTGACTGATTCATTGACTAATTTGCCTTTTTACAGATTTTTCACATAATAATCATGTGTGTTGCGTGCAAAACTTCATTCCATATCAGTAAAACATTATAAGGCATTAATTTCAGTTGGAAACAGCTTTGTGACATGACTTTGTTCTGGACTTAATCTATATATCATAATCATATTGCACTAGGTCCTTACTAAGGCAGTGCTTTTGTATTTTGCCTTTTTTGACTTCGCTGCATTGCTCTTTACTGAGATGTTGGCATTTGATTTTTGTATGCCTGTTTAATTTGTGTGTGTTTGTTTGGGTGTTGTTATTGATATGACCATGATGGAAGAGGAAATAATGTGTATATGCATGCATGTAAATGTGTGTGTGTGTGTGTGTGTGTGTGTGTGTGTGTACATGGTTGTGTGTGTGTGTACATGGTTGTGTGTGTGTGTGTGTGTGTGTGTGTGTGTGTGTGCATGCTTGTTTTATTCAATGCAGAATTACAGTGAATGGTTACTACTTACTACAGAAACTACAACATACATTGTGACCACATTTTCGACCTGTATGTTTAATGTAACTTGCCCAAGACAAATGTCAAAAGTTAATCCTTTCTCCCTAAGGAAAGGATTTTCATCTACACAAATAATTTGCATGCCATGCAAGCTGCTTCTAGTCAGCAGTAGATTTTTTTCCTGATAATGCAGTCAACAGTTGGAAGCAGGACTTGAACATTGTGTCACATGATGTCCCAACTCTTGTTGTTATGCTCTGTGGCTATTGGCTACTCAGGCAAGAGATTTTTCCTCCTTTAGGCTGAAATTCTTTCGCAAAGTCCTGGAGGCTGTTCCACAGATCTGTGCAAGTCTGAGGAGAAAATAAAGGGGGAGTGGGTCCTGGAAATGTGGACATGATGCACTGATGTCATCAACACACACAGCTCATAACAGTGTTGGAGTTAATAACATTGGTTCTGACTCCATTCCCCATACAGTCCTTCGAATGAGACTAAACCAAGGTTCCGTGTGTGAACGCACGCATACCATCTTGCACACACATAAAATCCCATCACCAACTTTCGGAAGAGAAGGCCAGTTTGGCCATTGGTGCGGATGACACGTTACACATAGCATGCACCTTCCCTGAAGATGGAGTATGGCTGCCTTTACGGAGGCATAAAAAACGGTCATACACACAAAACTCCACTCCCTTTGTTGAGCAGATAGGATTAATACCTGCCTGTCTATACAGGGAGTGTCCACATGAGTATCAGCCTACGTATACAGAAGAAGAAGAAGAAGAAATGAATTTGGAGTTGACCGCCATGATTGTTGCAGTTGGGTATCAGTGAGTAGCATGACGTCACCATTCAGGCTTTCCACCCAGTTTATAATAGTCATCCAAATTCATGTGTGTATTTGAGCAAGTTCAAATAATATTAAGGGGGAACCTTTATCGATATAGAGCACTCCAGTGGATGAGCACTCCAGTGGACATCTCCAGCTGCTCAGAAATCACAGAGTAATCACAACATGTGACATAAGATTTGGTCCGGCGAAAAGGCTCATGTTCCTGAAACTAATGCCAGTATAAAAAAGAAACAGAACTTTATTGGTTAGAGGAGAAGATTGAAATGTCTGTGTGGATGAATAAGAGCAAGGAAAAGACCGTGAAGCTATGTGTGAAGACTTGAAAACTGTCAAAGCAGGTTCTGATTTTTTTTTTTTTTTTTTTGTGACTGGTACAGGGAGGGTAAATTTTTTTTTTTTTTTTTTTTTCAATTGTGATATCCTCAAGGCTGATATTTATTGCTTTGAATCAAAATGGCTTCAGCTCAAGACTTTGGCCCCCGACTCCTTCCAAGGGCCTTCTGTGGCACCTGCACTGCTACCTGTTCATAAGTTTCACATCCCATGTCTGACCACAATATGCATTCTGTGTTCCTCCCAGCTGGTTTTGGTTGCATCATCTTCAGGACTTCCCAGTTTTATGGTTCCCTAAGTAACTGGTGTCTATGACCAAGATCTCAATCTTTTTCCCAGAATTCTTTCTTGCTCTGTGCACTGTTCTCCATTTGGTGTAAGAGAGACTCAGTTGATAGAAGAGGTCAGGTCTGAGGTCAACACCCACTGTAGCCATTTTAGGAGAGTGGAAGAATGGGGTGTTGACATCACCACAATGAAGAGAATGTGAAAGTGGAGCGGAAACACTGTGTTTTTTTATGTTAAAGATCATGGTGGTTGAATAGATAAGTCCTGGAAAACCTTAGAGGTGGGATAGACTCATTATTCAGATCTTTAATGAAACAGAGTATCTGTGGTAGTGCTGGTGTTGTATCCAGGTTTAATGTCAATGCCTACTACAGGTATTTGCTGATGGGGACCTCACCATTTCTGAACGTTGGGAGACAGGGGCCCCAATACTACCAGAATGAAAAAACATTGTTGTGAATGAAAATGCCAGTTCCTATGTTCAGCCCCTCGGGGATTAAACATGTTCTGAAAAACTTAGGGTATGGGATAGACAAACTGCTTTTTCTGATCTTTAATGTAAGAGACCGTAAGTCCCATAACTCATGCATGCATGCATGGGGCTGGGTGCATGGGCTCCAAAAAAGTCCTCCAAATGAAACTAAAGAAAAGTTCTGTGTGTGAATGTACCATGATTATCTTGTGCATACGTAAGATCCTACAAACTTTTAGAAGTCCACTCTGGCTATTGGTATAGATGACACATATGCACATAGAATGCATTCTCTGTGAAAAATCAAAACAGTGGGTAAAAACTGTGTAACTTGCCTGGCAGGCTGTTCTTCAGTTGCCCATACTCAAAATAAAAGCAGCCCATGTATAAACAAGAGGGTGGATTGTCAAATGCCTAGAGCTTGGTCTCTAACCAAGGAAGGTGCTGCATTAGTACTCTCTATGTTGATTATGTGTGTGTGTGTGTGTGCGCGCCTGCGTGCATGTGTGTGTGTGTGTGTGTGTGGTGTGTGTGGTGTGACTGCCTGTAAAAGGGAATCCACTCAAATATGAGCATGTTCATTTTGGTTGCTTGTGCAGTACCTAAAAGCTGTTTGTTGGACCCAGTATCCCAGAGTTGTCAGAACTTCGTTCTTGACTGTAAACACTTTTGAGCTGGGGCTGTTCTAGTATTCTGGCATCAATTGTTATTCCATTATTATCCATTTGTTTCATTTTTCCCCTGTGTTGTCAGTAACACAGTCTTCATCACATGGTAGATGAGTGTGCATGTTTATCATCTGGAGGTTTGCATGGGGCCTGAGTGAACTGGGATCATCATACAGGTTGAAGCTTGTTATGGAAGAAAATCATGGTGCACCTGAATTATTCAGTACCTTGAAACTTTCTTTATAATTGTTGTTGTTTTTTTGTTGACAAGCAAAGAATCTGTGAGATAAGTACTCGGCCTTACACAAATGTGTCCTTTAAATGTTAGACATTGATTTTACCGACACATTATCTCAGATGTTATGAACATTCTGTCATTACAGAGACTGCTTAAAAAATGCTTAGGGAAGGGAGGGGTGTGCAGGGATGGGAGGAAGGGATGGGGGAGGGAGGAGGTACAGACATGAAACAATATAAACAGATCAGCCAAACACTACTAATTAACAAAACAAAACAAAAAAAAACGAGAAAAAAAATTAATGGAAAAAAAAAGAGAATAGAACATTACTTAGGAACCATTGAGAAACTTGACCCCTGAAGATGAGGAGCACATTGATTACGATCATTCAAGAGAGCTAGGGATTGGACATGCACATTGATTAATTCTTATTATGATATGAAAAAAGTGCACATGTATCTTAAAGAATGTTGGCTTTTTAAAATTCTCTTTCAGTTTGTCCAGTGTACATGAAATAAGATGTCCTGCATTAGTTATTTGTACTTGTTTCCAAACTTTAAGGAAAAAAGTCAGTTGGAATGTAATTTGATGGAATGAAAATTTGTATGAAATATAGCTTGTGATCATATACTCTTCTGTGTCAAATTAGTTTACTGCTTGATTTTATACTGTTAAAGATCTCTTGAATGTGTGCTCAAGTTATGGCATTTTCTTCTTTTAATTTCACATGAGTAAATTAATATTAAACCATATATGCAGAATCTAATTGCAGAATAAAGTAAATGTGTTCTCAGATTAAGAGTAAAAAGAAAAAGTACATGCTATTCATTTAACATATAGAACTGTTCAAGCTGTTAGCCATAATGTTTTCATATGAGGAGATTTCATTCTTGACGTTTGTGTGCTTCCTAGCTTTTTAGAGAGAAGTGGAGATTGATTCAGGATATTAACTTCACCTATATTGATAATGGTTGGATAATAGTAAAAGTATTTGTTGTTGATATTGGTGCTGCTGTTGTATCTTACAGACCAATTGCTGACATTCACACATCAACAACAACGACAACAGAATAGATTAGATTACATTGATGTAACTGTTACAAGAGCAGCACAAGAAACAGCTTTGTCTGAACCATGTCTGCAATTGAAACAGTTTATTTTGGTATTGTATGGTGTAAAACCAGCACATAAAACTGCTATATCTTCTTCACCATGTACTTGGTACAGTCTCCACAATGGGAACAGTTTATTTGAGCATTGTATGATGTAAAAGCAGCACATAGACTGCTATGTGATCACCATGTACTTGATACAGTTCCTGCAATGAGTACACTTTATTTGGGTGATGTACGATTTAAAAGCAGCACATAAAACTACTATATTTTCTTCACCATGTGCTTGGTACAGTCTCTGCAATGGGAACAGTTTACATGGGTATTGTATGATGTAACAGCAGCACATACAACTGCTCTGTCATCGCTATGTACTTGGTACAGTCTCTGCAATGGGAACAGTTTACATGGGTATTGTATGATGTAACAGCAGCACATACAACTGCTCTGTCATGAGTCATCGCTATGTACTTGGTACAGTCTGTGTTTCGGGAACACTTTATTTGGTTGTTGTACAATATCAAAGCAGCACATAACACTGCTATGTCTTCACCGTGTACTCGGTACAGTCACTGTGTTGGGAACAGTTTATTCGATTGCTGTACGATGTAAAAGCAGCATAAGAAACTGTCTTTACTGTGTAACTGACCTGGTCTCAGCAGCAGCGGACACAGGTTTCGTGAGGTAAAAGCAGCACATCAAACTGGCATGCCTTCACCATGTTTTTGTCCAGCCTCTGCAGTGGAAACAGTTTATTTTGATATATTTGGTGTAAAAGCAACACAGGAAAAAGTGTTCTGTCTTTCAGTGTGCTCAGTCTAAATCGTGCAGTGAAAAGTAGTTTATTCTATGTATGGGTGTGAGCATGGTGGTAGCAGCTTATTATGACTGGTTCTGTTGGTGTCCAGATGATGTTTTATGGTGGTATCTTTAGATGTGTAGGTCAGATCAGGTATAAACAGGAGGTGGAAAACAAGAGATTTAATAGGGATAGGGTGGGGAAGGGAACTGGATTTTTTGCCAATTAATATATAGCAGTGCCCACCTCCCCCTCTCTTTCTCCATGCTCCCACTTTCCCTCCCATCTCTCTTCCTCCCTCCTTCACCCCCCCCCCCCCTCTCCCCCGGTCGTAAAACAAAGAAAAGAGAGAGAGAGTGAATGGAGTTCAGATTGATGGTAGAAGATAGAGACACAAAAGATGAGTATTTTATTGAGTTTTGTTAGATAATTCAGAATCTTTATCTTTTAGATATCAGGATTACAAAAGTATCAACAGGATTTTTTTTGCATTTCTTCAAAATGGCAGTGGATCAGTTCAGTGAACAGGACAGGGCATACTGCTAATAATGGAAGCTTAATAGAATGCCAAATACAATATTTAGGACATTCACTGTTTCAAATATCGCTTCCAAATTGAAATGTTTGACCAATGTTTTGTTGTTGGTCGTTCTTTGTTTTTTGTTTTTGTTTTTTGATTTGGTGTTTGTTTTGTTTTGTTCATGTCTATGGATGGCTTAGTACATTCAGATGTCACTTGGACTTTGTGAAGATTTTGTTTTTCATCAATTATTACATAATCATGGAAGTTCTGCATGGTAATAATGGTGTCTGAAAAAAAAAAAAAAGTCAGTGTGGACTTCTTACGTCATGGTCGTCCAGGAGTGCCTGGAATATGCTCATGCTATTTGTGTGGAGTGACAAAGTCATCGTTTTTGGCAGGGCATGCTTATTTGGGCAGATTAAAAAAAAAATTTTTAATCTACTACAGGGTTCACATTCTTCCTGAGATATATATTAATTGGCATTATTATTTGGAACTATTTGTGTATTTTCCAAGTTTGTCAATTTGTTAGGTTGTTGAGGTTGAATCGTCATTGTTATTTTGAAACATTTTTGTATTTTCCAAGTTTGTTGATTTGTTAGGTTGTAGAGGTTGGATGGCATGAATTTTGTAAAACACCAGTTGTAGTCAGCAGTTAAAATCTGCTAAATTTTTTTTTTTTTTAATCCGTTTTCATGTTTATTCAGTTTATGCAAAATGTTTTTGGTCTGATCATAGTCAGCTTCCAAAGCATGAACCAGAATACAGAGTAATGAATGAAACCAGAAATGTTGTCAGTTCCTAAATTTTTGTGTGTTGTCTTAAGTTTTAGATTCAACAAGGTAATATATATATATATATATATATATATATATATATATATATATATATATACACATACATACATACATATGATGCTGAATCTGCAGGTGGTAAAAAGTTGTACTATAATTGATTTCAAGTATACTGTAGTCGGATGTCTACTTTATTGAAGAGATCCCTTAACACTTAAAAGTTTGGAATCAGTTGCGTTTTTCTTTTGATTTCAAGTGTAGAAATAAAAATGCAAAATAAGTATATCAGTGTCTACTTAACTTCATACATTATTTTTAACAAGGCCATATATACATACAAAGGCTTGGATACATTATAAATTAGTGTGTGTGTGTGTGTGTATTTGTATGTGTGTGTGTGTGTGTGTCTTACCAGTGTTGTAAGTTGAAGAGTAGCTATCAGATTGATGGATGCACTTTTGAACTCTCAGACATCAAAAGATAGAGAGAAGGGTGTGGTGATGGGAGAATGGGGAATGGGGAGGGAAGGGAGGGGACAAGGAGAGAGGATGGGGACAGAGAAAAAAACAACATGCACAAAATTGTTACGGAAGACAGTCCAACCAAACCATTTCCTCTCATCTTTTCGTGAAATGAGTTCTTTTCCATCATGACACATAGTGGACAGATAACTATGATGTTTGATCCGATCACCTTTCTGCCATGAGAGTGCATGTTCTTCTTTTTGTTCATGAGACAAAATTTGTTGCTTCCGCCAAGGACTTTATGTTTTCACTGTCCCTGATGATTTGTTTGCTGTTAGCCTGTCAGCAAGACTGTTGGCAGACTGTGAGTGAACAGATGTTAAGGAAACGAGGTGGAAAGGTGGAGTGTGGTCACAGCATCAACCTGTCAAATGTTGCTGCACACCTTGGTGAAAAGGGCATATCTAGGATCCGATCTGCTAGATTATTACACATTTTCCACAAAACATGAACACAGTGAAAATAGTGTTTATGAATTGATAACTATGCATGAAATTAGGGTTACAGACATAACATTTTATATGAAATCCCCCACCCCACCCCCCACCCCTCAAGAAAGGAGGGGGATAACTTTTTCAATCTGTATTACTGCTTCCCCTGGTGGAAGGAAAGATGATTTTGTTGTTACTTACGAAATTACTTCCACACAAAAATTTGAAGAAAAAAAAAAAAAGAAAAAAGTCTACTGGCCAACTTTTTTTTCTCCCATGTTGCAGTTTTTTTGTTTGTGCGTTTTTCCTTTGCCTTACAATTCTGTGCCGATCCAGATCCAAGGATGGATCTAGGACTGATCATTCATTCAACCTTGGTTGATGTATACACTCACTAGAGTGTTTGTCATTCTTTTTCTTTCTTCTTTATTGTTTGTTATGTATTGTCTCGTCTTCTATGCCAAATTGGTGGCATTGCACCCATGCCACTCATTCCAGCACCCTGTCCACAGCCACAGCCTGGCCCTCCCTGCCACAGCCCCAGTATCAGCAATCTAAAGTCATGAGGAACATGCCAGAGGAGACACTGCACTGGTGCTGAATCAGTACAGTGGAGTTCGGTGGTGCCTGGTCTGATCTGACATATACACATACTAAGCCCTGTACTGATGACAACGATGACTTAGTAGCGTAGTCAGTATGAGTTAGCCCTGCTCCGGAGGGCACCACCACATCCATCTAATGACAATCGCCATGAATTTGCTGATCACAGTGGTGATCTGAACACAGTGGTGATCTGAAAGGACCTCACCAAGAGCATAGAAATGCTGAGGTAATCAAAAGTGAAGTCAGCAGGACATGAAGGGCCACAGAATTTGAGATATTTGTGGGTCATTTTTTATGCTGATTGATGAGGATGAAGAAGATGATGCTAAGGAGTTCTATTCAGGTCTGAGACTGCATGACAGGGCTGTACCCTATGCTTACTTTCATGATATATTCTGGCATCCACTAGGCCCAAGAGGCACAGACGCCTGCAATGTTGGTCAAGAAATTTTAGCTATACTCTCAGAGACACCTTCATTAAGTGGATGAAACTTCAACTGTGTCAGTGTGTGTTTGCAGTTTTCCCAATTGAGCTCATAGCAAAACTCAATTCTGGATAGGAACTGGTCAAGGCAGAGAAATCCCTAAAAGAAATTGGTCTGATGGGAATAGAACCCATAACTTAATAGCCAGAAGTTTGCAATGCTAACCGCTTTGCCACAATGGTTGGTCTGCCTGCTCTTCTTTTTTTTTTTCTTTCTTATGCTGTTTAGCATAGTTTGCTGTAGAGCACTAAACTGCATGGAAATCCTGGTGTCAGTCTTTGCATTTCTGGATCTGTGGTGTGTGTGTGTGTGTAACTTTGCATGCTTCTTGTATGTGTCTGTGCATAGATGTTTATATGAATATGTATTCTTTGTGTGTTTTAATGTTTGTACCTTGAGCTGGGTGGGAAGTGAATGAAATGATGGCAACATCATTGTGATTGGTTATCATACATGTGTACTGACTTACAGGAGGAGAAATATTCATGAGATTTGGGTTTTGGAACATTTTTGTTGTGAATATTTTACATTTATCTAGATGTTATATGCAAATGGATACATGAAATGGTTGAAATCAAACAACAAAAACTTAGGTGTGTGTATGTGTGTGTTTTGAATGATTGAAATAAAGCAGAGCAAAAATGAAATGTGTGTGAATGTATTTGTTTGGGGGTGGGGTATGGGGGAGATAAGTTGAAAAAAAAAATGACAGAACTCACTCAGTTTCATAATTCATTTATTTATACTTTTTTTTTCTTTTCATTTTTTTGTCCAGTCTGTATTTTCACTTGGTTAATTTTCCCTCATATATTACAAGAATCAGACTCTTTTTTTTTTCCATTGAAATTCACATGCAGTTGTTGATTGATGATGTCTCATCACACTTCATCCTTTGGACACACCTGCCAAAACAGCCCCAGCTGCGGTGACAGAGACTGCTAGCAGTAGTATCAGGATGTTCTTGGTTCCCTGCACACACACACACACACACACACACACACACACACACACACACACACACACACACACACACAGGCCCATCCACTTATGCACACACTCGCATGCACATACGCACACACATACATGCACGTGCATACACACACACATACACATACACACACACACACACCGTACAGTCATGGAAATAATCTTCATTGTCAAACAGCTGTTCACATTCAGCACATATATTCAGGGGCAAGGAATAAAGAATTTTTTTTTTAAAACTTCAAACGGACACAAAAAAATGTCTGAGGTCTTTCTTTTTGTTTCTGACCAACGATAGAAGCCCTTCACCAAAACGAAACGACAAAGAAAAACACAAACCTACAGCCATCATTGCTAAGAGTATAAGTGACAGCAGCAGCAGCAACAGAAGTGGAAGTAATAGTAGTACAGTCCTAGTAGTAGCAGTAACAGCCGCAGCAGAAGTGCCAATTTCATTACAGGGGCATCACTCATGAGAGCTAGTCCATGTACACCATACCACAGCTACAAAGTACAATGCCATCAAACCACCAAGTGCAGGAGACACTGCTAGATAAAGGACTAGTCCACATACACCTCACCACATCTGCAATGTCATAGGACCACACATTGCTGCGGGCATTGCCAGATAAAGAAGAGTCCATATGCACTACACAACATCTGCAAGGCCATAAGACCACATACAGTGCAGGGGTATACACTAGATAAATGAACAATCAACAACAACAACAACAAAACAGACAAAAAAAGAAGAAAGAATTTTAGAAGAAAGTTTCGCGAATGAGACAGCCTGTGCCTTACCAACAATATGACCTGCAACAGTAGTAGTGGCAGTAGGAACAGAAAAGTCAGAAGTACTGCAAATATCTTGATCATCATCATTAGCAGCAGCGACAACAGCAGCATAGCTTTCACTGACAGATGGATTTTACAGACGAAAATTATATGCATGAAGTATTATGCGTTCTCCAACAGCTGACACATTTAAGAACTACACGTGACACTCAACTCACAGCCCGAAGCAGTTCACAACTTTTTTTCTTCTTTTTTTTTTTCCATCTCTTTTTTGTTTTCCCCAGGGCTGGGTGGGGAAAAAAAGCATGTATAATTTGCTTATCCTATTACTCTGGAAAAATATGATTTTGTTCGTTCATTTGTTTCGTTCGTTCTCTCTCTCTCTCTCTCCTCTCAGCCATGCTCAGCTCATTCCCTCAGTCTTCTACTGACCCCCTCTCACCTGTTCATCTCCTCACCACCCCTTTTCCTCCTCCCTCTGTCCCCTTCCCTTCCTTTCCTCCCTCCCCTTCGCCCACTCCCTCTGTCCTCCCTTCTTACTCCCCCTCTCCCCTTCCTCCCGTCGCCCCGACTTCGCTCATCCATCCATGCATTCACCCTCCCCCCCATCTGACCTTGACCTCCTTGAAGATACAGACGCCCCAGAAGAGGGAGGCGATGGCGCTGGGAATGGTGGTGATGATGGGAAAAGCCACGGGCTCCGACAGCGCCTTGTTGGCGACGAACCAGCACCCATTGGCAATGCCCCACATCATGCCTGACACCAGGCCCGGCAGGATCACCTCAGGGTACACCTGGTTGGGAAGGGTTCTGTGCGATTGAACATCCATACACCTCGGAGGGGGGGGGGGGGGGGGGGCATGGTGGATGGGGTTAATCATCCTAGAGGGTGCGGAGAATGAGAGGTGTTTGACACGTATCACCAGGACAACCATGAACACGTTAAGATGGACAGCAAGAATGTAACTTTTGTTTTGTTCCATTTCATTTCATTGTAATGATGATGATGATGACGACGACGACGACGACGATGATGATGATGTCGACGATTACGAGGACGATGATGATAATGATTGATGATGATGATGACGACGACGACAACTACGAGGACGATGATGATGATGATAATGATTGATGATGACGATGATGATGATGACGACGACGAGGACGGTTAGAGATAGCGACCCTAGACACAAACTCACATCTCACGGAATACACCGAGCAGGGAGCCCTAACCGTTTGATCACCCAGAGTGGTACAGCTGTGTTCCGATATGTATTTATATCTCGAAAGACAGAATGCGGATGCCCAAGTAGCAAGGTGAAATGGGCAGGAGTGAGTGGGTGGGTGGATTTCACAACACAGCCACACACACCACCCTCTCGCGCTATGAGATGTGCACACTATTCTTCCATTTGACGGTAGTGACGGCTACGTACATCGGGTCATCGCCCTTCACTGATGCTGCCAAGATTCACACGTGATCAGACCAGATGACTGTTCCAGTCATTATAACAGGCCACAGCGTCAACCAAGCGCGAGAGATACAGAATCCTACGGTGTAGGTCGGGAAATGTGTGCAAGCAGTCTCAGAAGCGCACTCGTTATCAGGGGAAAGAACTCGACTTTGTTATTCTGGTCTGTCCCTTTTAAGTCCATAGTCCACTAAAACACAACTCTAGAAAGGAAGCAGTAGAAGCATGGACATGACAAATGTTTTATTTCTGACGACCTCATCTTCTGTGCTCACAAAGTGGCATCACCTCCATACCATTCCAACCGGCCCCACCCAAATACAGCCTCAGTTACCTTCGTTCAGTCCCAGCCTCAACACTGGCAATCCTGTAACAGGGAGAAAATTACAATCACCTCGTCGCTGTGAGGCAACCCACTAGAGGAGACACTGCACTTCTGCTGACTCACATCTGCGATGTTCAGTGATGTCTGTTCTGCTCCAACATACGCAGAACACCCCTACCCCCTTCTAAGCCCCCGAAAGTTAACACTAATTACTTTATCACAAAGCCTGCATCACCGAGCATCCCGCTTCAGAGGGCGTGTTGGTGCCCATATGGTCGCCGGCCCACAAAGTCGCCGGCGACCATATGGGCAGGGACTTCGGTGCCCGTACGGTCGCCAGCTGCCCATAAGGTCGCCGGCGACCGTACGGGCACTGAGTGTAGATATTTTCTGCAGTGAAAATACAGACGTGAACGACTTAGTAAATATATGACCTGTAATATGAAGTGCTTCTCTCTCTCTCTCTCTCTCTCTCTCTCTCTCTCTCTCTCTCTCTCTCTCTCTCTCTCGTGTGAGTGTGTGTGTGTGTGTGTGTGTGTGTGTGTGCGCGCGCATGTGGGTGGGGGGGGGGGGGGGAGGAGGAGAGGGAGACTTAGTAAATATATGACCTGTAATATGATAGTGCTTTCTCTCTCTCTCTCTCTCTCTGTTGTGTGTGTGTGTGTGTGTGTGTGTGTGTGCGTGCGCGCGCGCGCGTGTGTGTGCGCGTACGCATGTGTTTCGTTTCATTGGTATACCTCAAGATGGACGACGACAAATAACTGATGATTGCTGCAGTCGGAAATCGACTGTTTCTTTGGGACAAGTCTGATAGAAACCATTTCAACAGAGATATGATTGCTGCAGCATGGACACACATTGCAAAAGAAGTCGGAGAGGTGGTAAGTGTTCTGTTCATTTTATTATTTATTTATTTTATTATTCCACTAGAAAAATTCTCTCTCTCTCTCTCTCTCTCTCTCTCTCTCTCCTCTCTCTCTCTCTCTCTCTCTCTCTCAAGCTCCAAGCTATTTGTTCTTCTACCATCGTTACTAGCGCCGAGTTTGTCTAACTTTTGCCCGTCTGTCATCGCGTCATTTACCTTCGTCGACCAAACTTCCTCTCGAAGAACAGTATGAATGCAAAACACACGCACGTGCGATTAGTGGAGGAGTTAAGATTTACGATCTTGCGTTTTTTAGTGGAAACATTTCCTCTTGCACAATGATACTATGAACCATGCTGATTATGTCTGGAGAGGGAAACACGATCACAGCCCCCTGTGTTAGGAGCAGTGATCGATCAAAGTTTTCAATAACTGATTTTTGAGACAATCAGAACACCGATAGCACCAGCCCAAAGGATCCCGCAGCCGAAGGTAGGGGAGCAGACTCGCTCCTGCGCCAGATCTGTCATCGCTGCCAGCGGTGTATAGTCAGCGGAGTTACCGACGTGAAAAGTAACACGTTTCACTTGGTGTTCTATTAAGTTTCTTCCGTGTAAAGAACGTTTGAGACATGTGAATATCAAATAAAATTGTAAACAGAAATGTCTATGTACAGTACTTGTAATCAGGCAAAAATACATATAAGACTGATATGGTTGCATCGAAGTTCTTCCCGTATGGTCGCCGGCGACTTTATGGGCCGGCGACCGTACGGGCACCGAAGTCCCTGCCCATATGGTCGCCGGCGACTCTATGGGCCGGCGACCATATGGGCACCAACACCCCTGCCCATATGGTCGCCGGCGACTTTATGGGCCGGCAACCATATGGGCACCAACAGGGCGCCACCATGTCATGTCCATCCAATGACACGTCGAAGATTTGGACGAATCTTACCATGCTCATGAACTTGAAGAATATTCCTTTCTTACAGTGAGTGCTTTCGCTCAATGGAGCCTCGTACGAATCCAGAAGCATTATAATCATTTATTCGATCTGTTTCAGCACATTTATAATGTGATGTCAGTGACGAAAAAAGTAAGCACATGATATTTGCTAACATCACGTAGAAAACATTTATTTCTAAAATTACTTTTTTTTCGTGAAGAAAATGTGTTGTGTGTGTGTGGTGTGTGTGTGTGTGTGTGTGTGTGTGTGTGTGTGTGTGTTGTATGTGTGTGCGTGCGTGCGTGTGTGTGTGTGTGTGTGTGTGTGTGTGTGTGTGTGTGTGTGTGTGTGTGCGCGGCTGGCGCGCGCGCGCAACCATTAAGTTTTCGTGCGGAAAATTAGTCTTTTTAGTATGAACAATCATTCATCATTTCAACTTTTGACACTAGTGATCTGTCGTACCTTCGGTTTGTTCCTCTTCAGTGCAGCGTACAGTATGAAGAAGGCGGTGCTGGTGTGGAAGATGCCACAGTACTGGGCGAAGATGTAATCCAGTGCTGAAGGAAGGAGAAGAAATGAAAGAGGGGATGAAGGGGTCTGTCAGTCGCGTTTTCAAAGATATCGCATTGACACAAGCACATGCAGGCTGATTCATGCCGAGGTACTGAAAGACATGACACACACACACGCATTCAACACACACACACACACACACACACACACACACACACACACACACACACACACACACACACACGCACACACCATAAACTCCAAAGCAGATATACAACTCCAGTCGCACAGAGGGCGTTTTGCTCAGAATGTGTGAGTGTTACGCTAATCCCTGTTCCTGCAGAGTTCAGGTAGGCCTATTGCGGAACACTTTGTGTCACACACGACGTTGTGAGAGACAAAATGTAAACAACCTGGTGCGATTCGGCCTTTTCCATTCGCACTTCATGTCATTTTCAATACAGCCAATTAAGTTACATGTAGACAAAGTGGGTTTTAGACGAAAAAGACCCGAATAAGAGACCAATTTTGCTTTAACTTGATGTAAGCCAATTCAGGTCTGAAATAAGTTCGGGATGGCCCAATGAGCGGTAACAACATACACGTATAGTTTTTGCTAGCCCAATGAACGATACCAACATACACGTACAGTTTTGGCTGGCCCAATGAACGATAACAACATACATTTACAGTTCTGGCTGACCCAATAAGCAATAACAGCATACACTTACAGTTGTGGCTAACCCCACGAGCGACAACAGTCTATACACTTACACCTCTGGCTGACCCAATAAGCAATAACAGCATACACTTACAGTTGTGGCTAACCCCACGAGCGACAACAGTCTATACACTTACACCTCTGGCTGGCCCAATAAGCAATAACAGCATACACTTACAGTTGTGGCTAACCCCACGAGCGACAACAGTCTATACACTTACACCTCTGGCTGGCCCAATAAGCAATAACAGCAGACACTTACAGTTGTGGCTGGCCAAATGAGCGATAACAAAATACACTTACAGTTCTGGCTGGCCCAAATGAGCGATAACAAAATACACTTACAGTTCTGGCTGACCCAACGCACGATAACAACATACACACACAGTTCTGGCTGACGCAATGAACGGTAACAACATATACTTACAAGTCTGTCTGACCCAACGCACGATAACAACATACACATACAGTTCTGGCTGACCCAATGTGCGATAACAATATACAGTTACAGTTCTGGCTGGCCGGATGAGTGATAACAACATACACTTACAGTTCTGGCTGGTCCAATAAGCGATAACAACGTACACTTACAGTTCTGGCTGACCCAGTGTGCGATAACAATATACACTTACAGTTCTGGCTGGCCCAATGTGCGATAACAACAAACAGTTACAGTTCTGGCTGGCCCAATAAGCGATAACAATATACAGTTACAGTTCTGGCTGGTCCAATGAACGATAACAACCTACACTTACAGTTCTGGCTGACCCAGTGTGTGATAACAACATATACTTACAGTTCTGGCTGATCCAATGAATGATAACAACCTACACTTACAGTTCTGGCTGATCCAATGAACGATAACAACCTACACTTACAGTTCTGGCTGATCCAATGAACGATAACAACCTACACTTACAGTTCTGGCTGATCCAATGAACGATAACAACATATACTTACAGTTCTGGCTGGTCCAATGAACGATAACAATATACACTTACAGTTCTGGCTGGTTTAATGAACGATAACAATATACACTTACAGTTCTGGCTGGTTTAATGAACGATAACAACCTACACTTACAGTTCTGACTGGTCCAATGAATGATAACAACCTACACTTACAGTTCTGGCTGGTCCAATGAATGATAACAATCTACACTTACAGTTCTGGCTGACGCAATGAACGATAACAACATACACTTGCAGTTCTGGCTGGTCCAATGAACGATAACAACATACACTTACAGTTGTGGCTGGTCCAATGAACGATAACAACATACACTTACAGTTCTGGCTGGTCCGATGAATGATAACAACATACTTTTACAGCTTCTGGTTGACCCAACGCACAATAACAACATACACTTACAGTTCTGGCTGACCCAACGCACAATAACAACATACACTTACAGTTCTGGCTGACCCAACGCACGATAACAAAATACACTTACAGTTCTGGCTGACCTAAACGCACGATAACAACATACACTTACAGTTCTGGCTGGCCCAATGTGCGATAACAATATACAGTTACAGGTTCTGGCTGGCCCAATATGCGATAACAATATACACTTACAGTTCTGGCTGGCCCAATGTGCGATAACAATATACACTTACAGTTCTGGCTGAACCAATGTGCGATAACAATATACACTTACAGTTCTGGCTGACCCAATGTGCGATAACAATATACACTTACAGTTCTGGCTGGCCCAATAAGCGATAACAATATACACTTACAGTTCTGGCTGACCCAATGTGCGATAACAATATACACTTACAGTTCTGGCTGGCCTAATGAGCAATAATAGCTTATAGTTGTGGCTGGCCCAATAAGCGATAATAACATACAATTGTAGTTCTGGCTGGCCCACCGAATGATAACAACATACACTTACAGTTCTGGCTGGCCTAATGAGCAATAATAGCTTATAGTTGTGGCTGGCCCAATAAGCGATAACACCATACACTTACAGTTCTGGCTGGCCCAATACGTGATAATACCATACACTTACAGTTGTGGCTGGCCTAAGAAGCGATAACAACATACACTTACAGTTCTGGCTGGCCCAATAAGCGATAACACCATACACTTACAGTTCTGGCTGGCCCAATAAGCGATAACACCATACACTTACAGTTCTGGCTGGCCCAATAAGTGATAACAACATGCACTTACAGTTCTGGCTGGCCTAAGAAGCGATGAAAACATACGCTTACAGTTCTGGCTGGCACAATGAGCGATAACAAGCCACACTTACATTTTTGGCTGTCCCAGTCAGCGATGATAACATACATAAGTTTACAGTTTTGGCTGGCCTGATAAGCGATTATAACATACTCCTACAGTTCTGACTGACCCAATGAGCGACAACAAAATACAGTTTTGGCTGGCCCAATGAGCGACAACAAAATACAGTTTTGGCTGACCCAACGAGCGATAACAACACACAGTTTTGGCTGACACAATGACTGATAACAACATAAACTTACAGTTCTGGCTGGCCCCCGCAACATTGTCCTGGACGTGGATGGACGGGGCGAAATTGATCCCGTACATGAACCCCGAGGCAAGGGATAGCGTCACACCTCTGGAGACAAGCAAGTCTGTCAGCTAGTCTACAGGTGTAGACAGTTCCCTCCACTACCAAAACCATGCAGGGAGTTTGGGTGACAGTCTGCATTAATTTGCCGATACCAGTGATCCTGACGGAATCAAATCAAGGCCATAGACGTGGTAAGGCAATTGAAACTGAGGTCAGCATGTTTACTTTCATGATATATGCTGGCGTCAACCAGGCCCGAGGGAAACTCACGTGTGCAGTGCTGGTCGGGAAATTTGAGCAACAACAATGATGAATATTTGATTATATGTCATAGTGATGGTCAAAGTCTGATCTTACGTCATAAAGATCGTGAGATAATGATGGTTGTCACAGAGAGACCCCCCCCCCCCAAAAAAAAAAAAAAAAAAAAAAAAAAAGGAAAAAAAAAAAAAAAAAAAAAACCCGAAACCGTACCAGCACAGAATTTCTAGAGAGTGGGCTGGGTATTCTCTAACCAGCCTTGTATTATCTTTAAGAACGGTACGAAACGAATACACCAAAGCAGCCTCTTAAATCAGGAATTATGACCAATACTGGGACGGATGACAGTAACTGCACACATCCTCCGAAGAGCGGCTGGATAGACAGACACACATCAAACCTCATCCGCTCAGACTCTGATCTGCAATCCACGGGGGAGATGGAAGAGGGAATGGTCAAAGAAACAGCCAGAGGAGAGACACAGAGGCAGAGCGGTACAGGAGGGAAGACAACTGAAGAGAGAGGCAGGAAGGACGGCTCAGAGCCCAGTCCGCAGGTGTGCTGTGGCTGCACACCACAAATGAATGCGCCAGGGCCTTGCTCAAGAAGTCGAGTATTTATAGACTGGCGCAATTAGATTGTTTTAAGAATTTATATCGTGTCTGAAAGTTGATTCTCCTCATTTTCTTTCATATGGCTGTCAAGGTATATGCCAGGTGGTTCCAAGCAGACAGATTAAAATCGAAGGAATGGAGCTTTCAGCTGGCGCAAAGATAGTCATGGGCGAGTGCAAGGGCCTGAAGTGTGACGTCAACTAGGGGGAAGGTCATTATTTAAAGACTGTGATTTCATAGGTGGAAACCCCGACCCCCATCCGGCCACCCCAAAAAACAACAAACAAAAAGGGAAAGAAATGGTGGGGAGTTGTTCATTTGATCAATTGTCAGTTTAACATTAAATCTTGGGTCAAATTTATGGCAGGCCTCAAAACGTTTACGTGGATTTTATAATGTTTCGGTGCAACATCCTAATTGTGGCGTGTGGCCTGTCGTCTACTTCTTGAGGGCAAAGGGCCTAAATAAAGAGGGTTACTTACATAGTTTTCTTGTACACTGGAGACAACTGGTCGAAGAAAGAGTGGTTATTTTCCGATTCCTCCTGCGAAATATTGGAGTTGATACTGTGCCGTTCTTCCTAAAGACAGATCAAGTTCGGTTAGACAGCCTCCTCACCCGAAGAGGATAAAGATAAGGACAGCATGTCTACGTTGTAGGGTGATGAGGGAAGGCTGTGTTCGTGTGTGTGGTGAAGAAGGGGAGGAGGAAGGGGATGGGAGGGGGGGCAGGCTGTGTGTTGGGGAAGTGGAAGGGTGTGTCTGTGTGTAGAGAAGAAAGGAAGGGCAAAGCATACCTCTGCAAAAGCGGTGGATGTCTGTTTGTGATGTATGCTCTATGAAGGTTATTTAACGATAATGTGTGTATATAATTAATTTGTATGTAAAACACAGTTTAACTGACATCTGTAAGCAGTATATCAGTAGAAATGATGTTGATGTGTATAAAACACACCTTAACTGACAACTGTAAACAGTATAATCGTAACTATTATGTTGATATGTATAAAGCAAACTTTAAGTGATATCTGAAATCAGTATAATAGTAGCTGTATTGTTGATATGTATAAAACATATCTTAACTGACATTCGTAATCAAGATAATAATAGAAACTGTAATGAGTATCAAACACACTTTAACTGAGATCTGAATTCAGTATAATAGTAGATACTCTGTTGATGTGTATAAAACGTACATTACCTATGTGACCAGCAAATTAGTAGATATTGTACTGATATGTATAATCAGAACACAATGCTATTTGGCTTTGTTTGTTGTATTGAATCTGTTGCCTCAACCATCTTTTTTCTTGCAATTTATGTAATGTGTGCAATTGTGAACTGTAATATTACTGAGTCGATGAAAAGATTTTTCGTTGCGAGGGGGACAAATGGTAAACAAAAAAGATAGCGTCCACTCACGCGCAGACAAGTAATTTTCTCTCTCTCTCTCTCTCTCTCTCTCTCTCTCTCTCTCTCTCTCTCTCTCTCTCTCTCTCTCTGTGAGGTACCAGATTTTACTCCTCTGCACTGTGTTAATAGAATCAGGCCTAACAATATTCAAATAGTTCTGGGCCCCATTAAGTAATCAGGCTTTGATGGAACTAGGTCATACTGGAGTTGGGCCATAATGGAACTGAGCTATTAGTGTACTGGACCCTAGCGGGACAATCTCGATTATAACATAGGTGGCCTACTGTTACAAATACCTTCCTCCCCATGTTTACATAGGCTACCTCGAACTTCAGGAATATGACAAAACGCATATGAAAGCTATCGCAAGCCACTGAAACTGAATCCTTCCTGAAAACCCGTCGAAAATGGCAGTCAAAATTCAAATTAAGATAATGAACAAGTAGGGTAACTCTGGCTCCCATGTTGAAATAAGTACATGCCCATAACTCAAAAACGAATGCAGCTCACGACACCGAATTGCCTAGCAGAAAAGTCAACGCAAAGCACACCGAACAAACAAGGAGACATACCCCTAAAAGGATGTTCCAACCTTGACCATAATTGTATCCTGTACCTAACACATCTACACAGCAACAACAACTGGGGAAATGAACAAGCACAAATCAACA